>OW052221.1:189739698-190430840 GCA_932526605.1 Nephrotoma flavescens
TTTTCAGCTGTGCAGTTATTGGTGGTTTATTCACATAAACTTTACTTTTCAAGAAACCCCAAATAAAGTAATATTTTTTTTTTAAATAAAATTTTATTTAGTAAATAATAGTAATAAAGTAATCTAATGGCCAGTTTATGTCACCATTACGTGCAATTAATCGACATGGAAACTTGGACCGCAATAGCTAGATGTTGTCACGTGTTGTGTGACTCGTAGCTCCATCCTGTTGAAAATAACAGTGCGATAAGATGGTTTTGTGTGAAAAACCAGCACCATGTTCTAACAACCAATTGACCAAAGTTCTTCGTTGATAATGATCTGTTTGTTTTAATTTTTGTGTTTATTGAATTTTGTAAGGATGGAAATGCAAATCCTTGAATGAATGCTCCGCGACACTTTCGATCATAACACAGAAATATTTTCACTAGAACGTCCACTTTTTGGAATTCCTTCCCGTCAGACCTTTCTTGATCCTCGACGGAGCCAGTGAACCAAAAAAAATTCACTAGCCTTTAAATTGTTAACTCATTTGAACGATTATTTACACCAAAAAATCACGAATTTTACAATTCGTATTTTTTAAAGATCGAGGATTTTCATAATAAGTATGAATAACTTTGCAGCGGCGGGCTGTAGCTATCGGTGGGGGTGGGGAGGGAGAAGGTTGCACAGGTGGTAGATAGTGGACGGCCTATCGATAGGTAGGTTAGCGGCGAATTAAATAAGCCGCCCAACCACAGCTGTGCTGGGAGGAGAGCCTCAGGGAACTGGGTAGTGGTTAACCTCAGTTCACTAAATTTTGAGTGTCAATGATACCCAAGCATGGAAGTGCGAACTGGTGGCGCCATAAAACCATCGACTACTAACCACGGCGAACTGAGCGTTGCGTCTTCCTGCGCTTCCGTGTCCCCAAGTAGTGAGTGAGGAACCCTATAAACGGGTCATCCCTTAAATCGAATGGGTCCCATTGGTTTGGGATATCCATATCGAGGATGAGTGGTGACGCTGGGGGGCCGGGGTGCTCGGTGAGGAAGGTATAAAGGAAGGGAGTAACTGTAACCATAAGGATGGGGCTCTCTAATTAGGGGCAAGAGTAAGCGACTCCATGGTATCGAAGCCAGGAGAAAGCGGAACCGCCAAACAAAATAGTGGGGATTGAGAGAGATCCCTCCGGCGATGCAATGCTTCAGGGAGAGACAGTCGGTGTTCCAAACTTTAGAGAAACTAGCTGCGACCCTTGAGTGGTAGCTTACATAAGAGCAAAAGGAATCTGTGGCATGGGCTAAAAAAAATGTCGGCAGCAATATTTCGGAAAGGGTCCTGGTGTATAAAAGACAGAGCTCCCGGGATGAGCTTGGAGCGGGCGTCAGCAAGCCAGCCAAGGTCGAAACAGACAGGACGTCGGGTGCTCCTAGGGATCAAAAACTGAAGCTATTCAGTGATATCCTTAAGAAGCACGTATTAGTGCTAGCCGTCATTGATAGAAGTCAGGAAGATGAGAGCATCACGTCGGGGAAGTGGAGGGTTGTGTACAATGCACTAAACTCCATATTCTTGAGGGTTCTGAGAGAAAATCCGGGATCCCTCCCGTCACGTAGAGATGCAGGATGGTACCGAGTTAAGTTAACTGCGTGCTTGGACCAGAGATCAGTCGATCTTTATAAAATAGCGAGGCGTGAGGCAGTCTGCAGCGAGAAAATGCCGAGCAGGCCGAGGGAACGCGTCTGGTAACCAACCAAGCCGGATAAGACAGATAAGATCCTTGAGATCATTCGGGCCAGTAATCCCGAGGAGGAGGGGTTAGATTGACAATGATGCTGACCAAGACTTGGTGTTAATCGAAGAACCTTGGATTAACAATAACAGGATCTGTGGCCTCAGAACGAAAGGGTACAAATTGCTTGAAATTTTTTTAAAATATTTTTCTTCTTCCTCAATTTAGAAGCGAGGATGTTACAGCGGTGCGCGTTGAGGTTGGCTGTGAAAAATTATGGCTAGCCTGAGCCTATATGGATCACGAGAAGGAGGTTCCACCGGATAACCTAGGGGAACTGATCCGGGAAGCAGGTCAAAAAGGGTAGGTGTTATACTGGGCTGTGATGCAAACGCGCATCACACAATCTGTTGAGCACAGACATTAACGAGAGGAGCTCCTCATCGAGACCCATTTTGCTGGAGGTTTTGATGACTCGATGGAGCCTGGCGCTCAAAGAGGAACACTTCCAATAGAGATGTAGGGCATCGTGGACAGAGAGACAGAGAACGAATACATCCTGTGAGCACTGAGCGGTTTTAAGCAATATAAATCGGCGGCCCCGGATCGGATTGTACCGGCAGAGATCCAAAAGAACTCGGCAGTCATCCTCCCCTGTCTGGAGGTTATCTTCAGGGGATGTCTGAAACTGGTCTATATTCCTAGAAAATGGGCGGAGGTGAGAGTGGTCTTTATCCCGAAAACGGGAAAGAGCTCTTTTTGTTGAAAACCTTGGAAAGGTTGGTAGATGTAGGTATTCGAACAAAAATTGAGCCCAGGAATTGGGCAATATCGAAGCATGCGTACTGTAAGGGAAAATCGGTGGACATAGTTCTGCACGGTCTAGTACGCATGATTGAGAAGTCAATTTACTCGAAAGTTTTGTATGGTAGCATTCTCGACATTAAACGTGCCTTTAATAATGTAAAAACGAAGGCGATCATGGAAGGATTGTTATTTTTGAACGTCAACTACCCCATGAGTAGGTTTATAAATCAAATGCTGGTAGGCAGGATTATTACTTCGGAACTGAGGGGCCACCATTAAGAGACGGGCGGTTAGAGGAACCTCGCAAGGAGGTGTAATGCCTCCCTTTCTTTGGAGTGTAGTGATGAAAAAATTGCTGTTGAAACTGGAGAGATAGGGGATAGGGTTGTAGCATATGCAGATGATGTAGCAATAGATGTCTCAGGCAAATATCTGGACACGATTAGGGATGCTATACAGAATGCATTTCTGATCGTTACGAAATGGGCCAGCAAATGTGGACTAGGGATCAACCCTTCCAAGACAGAGCTGGTACTATTTACTAAGAAATATAAAATTCCTGTAGTTAGCCTCCTACCGTGAACGGCATTAGACTGACTGGCTTTTGCTGACAAAACGAGATTTTCTGGCATAATCTTCGACGGCAAGCTCAGCTGGAAGCCTAACATTGTGGAAAGGGTGAAAGGGCAGTGGTAAGATCTGCGCTGATGTACGTACGGGATGGGCGTGCGTGTTGTGGCAAGCTCTTTAGAGGGTAACATATATAAGTATGATGGAGAAGGTGCAAAGAACGGTTTGTATGCTTATAAGCGAGCGCTTAGGACAACACTTATACGTGCTTTAGAGGTTATTTTCCACCTTATTCCAATCGATCTTTTTGGTAAGCAAATGGCAGCCAATGTGGCTACGAGACTTTCAGCTGTCTCTCAGTGGAAGTGTCTTCAGGCGGGACACTCTGTAACCCGATGGCTTGGGTCCATCGCATCCCTTCTATGTCCTTGCAATTTGTTGCACACAGTTTAACGGAATAGCATCTAGCCGGATGGGCGGGTTTAGTTACACATGCAAGTGAAGCCATCATTACAAAGCTATATAATGGTACTATTCCATGTACAAAACAGAAAAATTTTGCTGAACATCGGAGAAAGACAAGAACTAAAATTTACACTAGAGTGACTGAGAAACAACATTTTTATTTTATAGTAGAAAAAATTGGGGAAATTTGGAAATCAAGAAAAACTAACCTCACATTTTTTAAATAAATAACTACAAATCTTTATTTTTAAAAATTGACAATTATTTTATATCGTAAAAATTAATAATAAAATTAATATCATTTTTGAGATGAGCAAAAAATATGTTGTTTTATTATTTTGATTAATTTACCAAAATATCTAAAAAAATGTTCTACTATAAAATATGGAGGAGAAATTTTTGACAAGTTCGTAAATTAACCTAAAATTTCAGTCGTGCAGCTGCCAAAAAATTTCTCAAACATTTTAAAACCTAAACAAAATAAGAAATAAATAATGAATCAGATAAATTTAATAAAAATATTTCATAAATATTTAGTTTTACATAATAATAATACAGTGAAGTTTAAAATTTGAGTGTTGTGTGATGTTACTCCAATGAAAACGTCCTCTCGAAAGTCATTCACACTCATAACACCGTTGCCCAAAGTACGAGCTAGATTTGATCGTGAATTTCATTAAATATCCTAATTTGTTTTGTGTTTCTATTGTAGAATGGCAATGAAAGATGAAGTAGATCGGTGGCTAGTAGTGTAAATATTTCGGTACTGGAAGATAATGAAGAGTTAAAAGTTTGTCACAGTTCATGGACACAGGACAATGTAAGTGGTGATGATTGTAGACCGCTTTGCTAGTCTTTCAAATTAATCAGTGTTTTTTATTTATTCGAAGAAAATCAACAAAGAGATTGCATTTCAAACAAATTTTATCGATACATTTGCCAATTTGGTTACTGGCCATCGTAAATGTCAAAAATTTCCAAGTATTTGGTGCCTCATTGGAAGCATCGAGTAAAATTTATGGTTACCGGGTCAATATCGTGCACAAGGAAGTGATTCGAATGTGCGGTGGTTTCTCGTATGAATGTCGGCGGTAAAAAAGAAGGTGAATTTGCAGGATCCAAAAGCAACGGCTAAGGCTAAAGCAAAAAAGCGACGTCAACAAAGTTCAACCGTATCAAAATGTAAAGCAACGGTAAATGGTTAACTAGATACGGTATCCTTCTTGGATCCCGTATTTGTCGATATAAAATCCAATTTAAGCGAATGACTAGTTCGAATCGATCTTTTCTAAATACGCTGGGATCGAATAACTCGGAAACTTTATTTGATAACTATAATCCGTACTGGGATAAAACACCAAATGAATTTATACTCAATATTTGGGTACCCGCTGTAAATGAGAAATTTTATATGAAACAATATTTAGGGACTACAATATTAATGATAATATAAACAGTTCTATAAGTCAAAAAATGATTTAAAAGCTTTGCAAAGTGTTGGGCAAATTGTCGAGGAGGTACTCAAACCATCGACTGAGGATAAATGTAAATATGTACCTCCAATATGTCAGTGATTCAGTGAAACAATAATTTATGTTTATCTAAATTTTTAGTTATTGTGAAAGCAACAAACGGGCTACGATATGTTGTTGGGTCAGTTAGACAAGACAAAATTGAAAGCTGGATCTAGGGTAGCTCTTGATATGATCACAATTACGATAATTGCGGTATCTACCGTGTCAGGTTGATCCCCTCGTTTATAATATGTCTCACGAAGATCCTGCTGATGTAAGATATTCGCTATTGGTGGCCTATCCGTAAAAACTCGTGAGGTCATTGAACTTCCGTAAATAAATCGTGAATTATTTTTGCGTGTTGGTATAACACAGCCAAAAGGTTGTTTAATATACGAATCAGAAGTCGCACGTGCGGTAGCATCACAACTAGGCGCAAATTTCTTAAAAGTTGTATCGAGTGCTATCCATTAACCGATCGTGAAATTCAAAGTACTTTAATAAAATTGCTTAATCAAATGGATGGTTTCAATTCATTGGGCCAGGTTAAAATGATTGTGGCTTGATCGAATGGCGGTTTATGAATACAAGTAAGTCTTTGAATACAAAATGGTAAAATTTTTTTAACTAATAAGAATTTTGTTTTACTTTAGATTACTAGGCCTTCAAGCCAACTGTCATCAAAACATTAAAATGTATAATTATCAAAATGACTACGTACAAAATCTAGCGATGTATTTATAGGATCACAGAAAGGTTTTAACATAAATGAGTATTTTACTCCCGATGGTTTTTCGAAGGATGGGTTTCCAGCCAAGGGATCGGTTTTTATCGGTTAATCATTACAAACACTGATAAAGTTGATATATTGGGGTTAAAATTAATATAAAAATCAATAAATAATTTTTATTTAGTAAAATGAAATAAAAAAAAAAATAAATTAAATTAAAAAAAAAAAAAATAAAATCATCCATGTTTTAATTTTTTAGCGTGTCGTCGCACGACCAAGCACAAAAATTTATGTTTTACTACCATAAAAATATCAAAAAAATAAAAGTTTGCGGAGAGTGGGGGAATTTGTTCAGTTTTGCTGCTATAAAAAATACTTGAGTTGATATTTTTTATGAAAAATTATGGCAGCAAAACAACAATTTGCTCAGCAAATGCTCAGCAAGCTATAATCGGATGCGCCATTCTTCCTATAGTCGATCTGTATTTTTGTCTCGTTTTGGTTTTGCTGCGATAATATTGTATGCACATGGAATAGTACCATAACTCATAAGTGTGCAAAAAAAAACGTCTATTTGTATACATATGGAAGGCCTAGCTTAAACACACATTTAACTCAAATCATTCATTACCCCATTGGAGTTTAATTGTATTTCAACATGAAGATCAAATGTTCACGCGAATCATAAAAAAAAAATCGGTAAATAGAAAAAAAACGAAAGAACAAAAATAATTCAAAAAGAATGTGAGGAAATTAACTTACTTCGCCGACTGTACATGTCCATACGAATGAAATACATGTAGATTGTAGAACCGCAAAGCAATAACGTAACCAAATATCCATTCACAATACACAGAAATAAATATATGCGTTTGAAATTTACAACATGAATCGAATGATAAAAAAAAAATATGAAATTACTAATCCTAATCATGCACTTAGGCTGCGGGCCAATAGTCGGGTAAAAGTCAATTTTAAGTAAATTTTTCGGTAAATTCATTTATTTTTCAAAAACTCTATGGCAATCTGATCGAAAAATCTGTTCTAAATCCGATTTTTACCACAGTAAATAATTTACCCGACTATTGGCCCGCAGCCTAAGGCTGCGGGCCAAAAGTCGGGTAAAAGTCGATTTTAAGTAAATTTTTCGGTAAATTCTTTTATTTTTCAAAAAGTCTATGGCAAATTGATCGAAAAATCTGTTCTAAATCCGATTTTTACCATAGTAAACGATTTACCGAACTATTGGCCCGCAGCCTAAGATATAAAACTTAATTTTAAAGAAAATATTTGCATCTAGAAAAAAAAATTAGATTATGTACTAGATAATTACGTCGCCGATTTAACCGGATGCTGCTGATGTCCTTTTCACCTGCTTTTCTGTGGTTGCTTAATTAAAGATGCTATTGTAAGTAAGTATAACCAAACGACACCATATATATCCCAGACTGTATTGATAGTCGATCTGAATTGTTTTATATTCAGGAAATTTCACTATAACGTAGACCACTGTATTATATATCTCGATGTATTTGCCGCCCAATAATTCATTTGGCCAACCGCTTCCTGGACACGGAAGATTTAAATTTTGTGCCGACGAAGGCGAACCAACTGTATACTAATAGTGGATGTCGGTTCTCAGCTCTCAATTTATTTTCTCACGCCTTTTGCGTATTTTTTCCCCGTTTTATTACAGCTTCAAGATGCTTCAAGATATACGCACTGTACAATTTCTTGGGTATCAACAACAAAAAAAAACTTTCGTTATGGTGTAAAAAAAAGATAGTAACACTTTATTTATAATTGTTTTTATATTATTCACTTACAACGTACACTAGTTTTCTTAGTATATTTATTTATCATATTATTATACTTGTATCAAATACAATTCAACTTTTATTTTTTTCACAAAAAAAATAATTACACTATTTTAATAATTTTGTCCACAATATGGATATTTCATTCTTATTCTCTTATTCTTCTTTTATTTTTTCTAAAAGAACCAAAAAAATAATAATCATCCCCCCACAATCTTTTTCTCCCTCTATTTATATTCTTTTTCATGTCCCGTATTTTTTTTTTTTTTTCATTTTTTTTTTAAATACGGTTTATAATCAGTAAAGGGTAGTGCCACCTGCTACTATCGGGGTAGAGAAAAGAAGGGGCATTAAACCAAAATTCGTTACAACTCTCTACCAGGCTGAAGTGGTGGCGATGAGGGAAGTTGTGATATGGTTGAAACATAACGTGGTATCCATGAGGGATATCACAATCTATGCGGACAGTCAGGCGGCGACGGTCAGGTCACTAGAGGCGGTTTGTCCGAAGTCGCGGGTGGCGCTAGATTACCGATCCATAATGAAAGGAGCAAGTATTACAGCATTCAGATAATCTGGGTCCCTGGTCACTCGGACGAACTAGCTAGGTACGGTACGACTCTCCAGATGCAGCCGGAAAGAGCAGGTCTGGGGAGACCTATAGCAGCGCTCAATTTGGAGCTCAGTAAAAAGGCAATCGCACTGACAAACACTCGAAGTGGACCAACACTCTCACGTGCAGGAAAACGAGAATCAGGAATGGTCGTAGGGACACAGCCTTTTTGGGGTCGGTCTACAGACGAATGACTTTTGTAGAAGTTGTATGGACGAAGAGGAGAAAGAGACTTCAGATCACTTCCTATGCTCGTGTCCGGCACTATCATACAGAAGGCATAAGTATTTAGGTTGAGTGCGAGATATTTTACGCTACATAAGTAGCTCTGAATGGTTTCAGCGGAAGTAAAGGGGAGATAGGATCCCCTGGTATCACAATGAACCACTATTGGCCTAAATGTGCGATGGCAGCCACTCCAACCTAACCTAACCTAACGTTGAATAACTTTAATGCGTTTTCCTATCGTCTAAATATCCATCGTTAAAATTGTACATCTGTCTACTTCACAAAAGTCAAAGATGACATAAAAAAGGTTGCGTTTATTAATTATTTACTACTGACATTTAGGCTTGACTTTTCAAAGACCCTTTAGAAAAGTAAGTCCAGAGAAGGAATTGTGTCAACGAGAATCAACGAAACCACATTTAATTGATTCAGCGTGGTGAAATATGCCATGCAATTCCTAGTGCCCTGCCTCACGATATACATATGTGTGGGAAACGCACTAACTTGGTTAACGGCCTATTTATCATAAAATTTATTTTACAATTTTTGTTTCGTAAATTCTTCTTTGATTTGTGATTACCCTTAAGAGATTATTTAACGTGCCTTTGCAACAGTATTCTACACTTTAAACACACGAGCACTTAGAAAAAAAAAACTATTTCATTCCGTTATAAACCACAAGGTATTAAATATCAAATTTTTATTACCTCAAGGCAATTTAATCTTCAAATACCAATCAAACCAGTTCATCTGAACTCCAGATTTACGACATGACTTCGATTCATTGTGTCTTATTATTGTAGGAAAAGTCAATAGACTGTAATTATTGCATCTGTAGCATTTTTTATGTATTCAAAATATACAAAGACCTACTTCGTGCATGCATCACTTCATCTTAATTGACTACCGCAATTTCGGTGCCAATAAAACACAAAAATGCAAGTTTCTAAAATTACGCGTCTTCGTATGTCACAAAATGTATATTATTAAAGTGACATATGCGCTATGCGTTAGGCCGCGCGGATCATAAATTTCAAAATATTTTTAATAATAATTAATCGCAAACACACGCGAATCTATAAACTATGTATGTATCTTGTTAAACAGATATAGGTAAATGATCTCGATATGGCCTCGAACATGTCAACATGTATTATTAAATTCTGATGTATTAAGATGTTGATCGTAAAAAATTCTAATTTCATGCTGGTCCAAAACAGTTAGTTACAGATCAATTAATCAAATGTTATGTAGAGTAAAATGATGAATTGGCAAATTATTGACCGAACCGTTTTAGATTCCCTAAGTTTAATGAACTGAATCGAAATGTTTAGCGATATGTGTTGTAGATCATAACATTGCGGCTACCAACGCAGATGTTTATTATGAGTTTTAGACAAATAATTTTCAAATAACATAAAAAACATAAATCTTGTTTTATAGAAGAACCAAACATTTTTCAATTTTCATTTCGTTCCCGCGCGCCTTTATATCAAAATAAAATTTCACTAAGATTTGTTTTGTAAATTTATTATATTTTTATAACTTTACGTCGTGATGTTTTCTTACGATTGGACTGAGGAAGATTAAAAGAAAACGATTAAAATAATATACATCAACAAAGATGCTGTGGATAATATGTCGTGGAAATTTTTTAATTTATTCGAATTAAACATTTATTTATAGAAATAAATACTGTTGCAAGTGTGTTTGTGTGCCTTGTGTTTCTATTTTACACGATCGTCGAAATGATGATGATAAAATTTTAATGAATGAAATGATCGCCCCGGATACAATAGTGGGAAATAAAGTTTAATATTTTGTGGAATGTGCATACTCTGCATGTATGATGTGCTCTAATAAAAACCCGCAAAACGATCAATTATTTACCGGTATTTAACGAACAGCTTCAAATTTAACCTAAGATGAGCATATATCTGGTAAACTCGTGATCATTATCAGTGTCAGTGAGCTGGACGGTGCTCTTTGCTTATACTTACAGGGATTTTACTTGTTTATTTAGGTTAGGTCAGGTTAGGTTAGAGTGGCTGCTATCGCACACTTAGGCCAGTAGTGGCCCATTGTGATACCACAGGATCCTATCTCCCCTTTACTCCCGCTTAAACCATCCAGAGCTACTTATGTAGCGTAAAATATCTCGCACTCTACAGCCCGCGAGTTCTGAAAGGCTGTCCATACTGTACACACGTACATACTTATGTCTTCTGCATGATAGTGCCGGACACGAGCATAGGAAGTGATCTAACGTCTCTTCCTCCTCTTCGTCCAAACAACTTCTTCAAAAGTCATTCGTCTGTGCCAAACCTGTTTTGCTACACTGCACGTGACAGTGTTGGTCTACCTCTCATCTGTCAAGGCGATTGCCTTCTTACTGAGCGCTAATTTGAGCGCTGCTATAGGCCTCCCCAGATCTGCCCTTCCCGGCTGCATTTGGAGAGTCATGCCGTACCTATAGCTAGTTCGTCTATCTTGCAGTTTCCCGTAAAGTCCGAGTGACCAGGAACCCTGTTGACCTAAGCGCCCACTTATAAGCATGCAGGCCGTTCTTTGCACCTTTTCCATCATTTTTATATAACATATTATGTTACCTTCTCCAGAGCTGGCCACCACACGCCCACCCCGTACAACAGCACAGGTCTTACCACTGCGGTATAGAGCCAGTGTACCAGCTCTGGTTTTAAACCCCATTTCTTACCTATAGCGTTCCTGCACGAGCAAATGGCTACATTAGCCTTATTCACCCTTTCTTCAATGTTAGGCTTCCAGCTCAGTTTACTGTCCAAGATTATGCCCGAAAATCTCGCTCTGTCAGCAAAAGCCAGTCTAATGCCGTTCACAGTAGGAGGGCTAACTACCGAAATTTTATATTTCTTAGTAAATAGTACCAGCTTTGTCTTGGAAGGGTTGATCCCTAATCCACATTTGCTGGCCCATTCCGTAACGATCAGGAGTGTATTCTGCATAACATCTCTAATCGTGTCCAGATATTTGCCTGAGACAGCTATCGCTACATCATCTGCATATGCTATAAACCCTATCCCTCTCTCTCCAGTTTCAACAGCAAACCATTCATCACAACACTCCAAAGAAAGGGGGACATTACACCTCCTTGCGGTTCTCCTCTAACCACCCGTCTTCTAATGGTGGCCTCCCCCATTTACGAGGTAATAATCCAGCTTATCAGCATCTGATTTATCAACCTAATTATGGGGTAGTTCTCGTTCAAAAATAGCAATTCTTCCATGATTGCCTCCGTTTTTACATTATTAAAGGCACGTTCAATGTCGAGAAATGCTATCATACAGAACTCTTGCGAGTAAATTGACTTCTCAATCATGCGTACTAGATCGTGCGTGCAGTCCACCGACTTTCCCTTACAGTTCGCATGCTACGACATTGCCCAATTCCTGGGCTCAATTTTTGTTCGAATACCTACATCTACCAACCTTTCCAAGGTTTTCAACAGAAAGGATGATAGAGTTATAGGTCTCAGGTCCTTTGGATAGGAATCTGAGCTTTTTCCCGATTTCGGGATAAAGACCACTCTGACCTCCATCCATTTCCTAGGAATATAGACTAATTTCAGACATCCCCCGAAGATACCCTCCAGCCAGGGGAGGGTGACTGCCGAATTCCTTTGGATCTCTGCTGGTATAATCCGATCAGGGCCCACCGATTTATAAGGCTTAAAATCAGTTCAGCGTCCACCGGATTCGCTGCTACTCCACAATGCCCTCTATCTCTAATGAAGGTGTTGCTCGATGAGCTCCAGGCTCCATCGAGTCATCAAACCTTCCCGGAAAATGGGTCTCGATAACGAGCTCCAATGATTCCGCACTTGAAGTTGTCCATGATCCGTCTTGTCTATATAAATAACTAGGACTGGTTGGGTTAGTAGCTAGAATTTTCCTAAGGCGAGAAGTCTCAGAGACCTCCTCCATCCTACAACAGAAGAGTCTCCAGGACCCCCTTTGTGCTTTCTTCAACTCTTTATTGTACTTTCTTAGGTCCTCCTTATAGGAGTTAGACTGGGGCAGGTGCTGTACCGACGTACAATGATAAAACGTTAATTTTACTTGCCGTTAAGGTGTTTTTTTTTCCAACACAGCCAACGCGTTAAATACAATGCTACCTCTTACAACCGCATTCATTGATGTTGTATTGTTTGGTGTTTTGTAGTAGTATTATTTTTGGGCGGGAAAATGTGTATTGTGGATGACACGGAGAAACAAGTGAACAGTTGGTTTGTAGATTTTGATAAGCTAAGTGCTTTTGTAAATTAATATCATAACTATTAATCATTTCGGAATATTTTCATAAAGTGTAGCCATAGTTATGATCTAAATTATGAGTAAATTCTCAACTATATTTGATAATATTTTAAGTAATAATAGAAGTTTATAAAGTAATATAGTTACTAGTTAGCTAAGTGTAGTTAGAAATACAAATGTGAACATTTAGTGCTAGATCATATGAACAAAAGAAAAACTAGTTATAAGTGAATCACAACCGTGTATGAAATGTACTTGTGAAGGCGAAAATCCACGTGTTTTGGAAAAGAACAAAAACTGTAAAACTTTCGATATTTGTTACAAAAATATAATTAATTTCAAACCTAATAATAAAAAAATAAAATCATCATATTGAATTAATAGCCTTAATAATAAGTTAAACTACATTATAAATAATTAAATAATGATACATAATAATAACAAAATATTCTAAAATGGACAATACTTATGTGCTTTAGTGTAACTCATAAATTAATAATTAAGCATACATTATATAAATTAAACGATACTACTTAATACCTAAAATTAAAACATTCTAATAAACTAAATCCTATAATATTCGTGTATATGAAAGTATTGGTGTTGATAGTCTGCATAATGTAACCTTGCGACTATAGTATAGGCCATTGCTGTAAACCAAAACATTTTGTGGTAAACGATCGATACACGTCACAACATAAAGCTGTATCGTAGAAATTGTGCAAGAATAATTCAAATACGTTGCATCAATAATATGTACATGAATTGTACAGTCGCAACAATAAACATCGCAACGGCCGGATGATTAACATTGCATTTCCACTACAACTGGATTTATCTTCGCGTGGAATTTTTTTTTCTGTTCAAATTTTGGATTAACAACGCTGCAACCGCAATATTTGGAATTCTCCGCAACAAATAATAAACGCGAAAATAACAAGGTACCTTGATAAATTATTGTTCATTTATTTATATATATTTATAAGTATTTTTATGTAGATCTAATTTAAAGAATTTATTTTCGGCATCTCATAGTGCATTTTAAAATTACGATACTATTAGTTTAATTAGAAATTAATTTTTCATAATCTAAATTATTATATTTTCAATAATTTCAATTCTTATAATTTTCATTCTTATTGTTTTTTTTGTAAATTTAATTATTTTTATGCTTCATTAAAATTTGTAATAATGAAATCTCAAATCTATCAGTGTTCATTTTGTTTATTCGTGGTGTAATTACAATCATGAGATAGTTCAAGCTGAGAGCAGGATGATTTGAAATGTAGGTGAGTATATTTGATGAGGTGGGTTGATTGATCACATGATGTCTTAGTTTTGGCCTCTCTTTTACACCTCTTCGTTAAAGCGGTCTAATACAGGTTTTCAATAAATTTCGGATACCCCACGATACTGCTGAGCTCTAGCCGGAGCGAACTGACCGCCCGAAATCCCTATGAAAACAAATTTTCTGTCAACGTGAGCTAACCCCATTAGCGATTCGTTACAGTGCATAACAAATGGAGAACAGTTTCTTGCTCTTCTTCTTCTTCGCAACTATACTACAGTAGTCATGTGAGACTGTTATTCTGCTCCCAAGCTTATCTATGAAAAAGTATTTCCTTATCGCGATTAGTCTGGCTTGAAAAATGCTGCAGTTGTCCGGGAGACGAGGAGATCGGTTTACATTTAATTCTTCACAGTAAACAGCATCTCAAACCTTTCCATCCAGCTTTGACCCATTGAAATGGTATAGTCTATTGTATTTGAGACTGTTCTTATACTTCCACATCAGGATGTGGTTGAGACTGTTGATATAGGTCAGCCTCCGTTGGTCCTCCAACAGCAGATTGGTTAGTAGATGCACACCGTAAGGTGGGGTGTTATCCCCTCTTCTTTGGAGCTTGGCCATAACTGAACTGTTATCAAACATGGAAGAGTGCGACTTTAAGGTAGGTATGCGGATGATGTTGTGATTTTTAGAGAACCCATGCAAATGCTCTTGGCATACCCTCCTTGAATGTGAATCCACACAAAACGGCGTTGGACCTTTTCTCAAGGAAATAAAAACTTTCTCAGATCGACCCTCCTAGCTTAAATTGTATTGGATTGACCTACACACGAATCCAAAAAGTTAGAGATGTCGTGAATGCTGCATTTGCTACATTTTCTCAAAACAAAATTTTCTAATTTTAATTTGAGCAGTCACGCTTCCGGTACAAAATATGCTCATAATTTCGTCAACGTGACATTCTAAGTTACACATATCAAATCCAAACTAATTTAGTCAATAAAACCATTTAAACCACCACAATATTTGTTGAAATTTAATAAAGCTAACATAACTTGTCTTATTTTGGACGAAAAAAGTTGCGATCAAAATTCATAAAATTTATAGTCGTGTTGCGGATAAATTAAAGATGTTTGAATGCAGCTTAGATTAGCTCAATACATTGAGCATTGGTTAAAATAACTCAAAACATTGCCCCGTTTTTTCCTAACGAGCGATGGAATTTAAAAAATATTCTAACTTTAAATCGAGCAGTCACAGTTCCGGTACATAATATGCTCATAATTTTTTCGTCAATGCCCTTCGGCCTTTTTCCAAAAACTCATGAAATTTACAGTCATCTTGGATAAATTGAACATGATTGAATGAAGCATCGGTCGGATTAGCTCAAAATATTGTTCCGGTGGTTCTAATGAGCGACTGGTTTTGAAAAATATTCCAACTTCAAATCAGTTTTCCGTGATCAGTTACTCTTCCGGTACTGTAAGTCACATTGATCAAATCTAATTCAGCGATTTTTTTTTTATTATTTGCTCAAATTTAGCAAGGCTAACCACTTGGCTTTTTTTAGACGAAAAAACGTATGTCCACCAAAATTTCCGAAATTTATAGTCGAGTTGTTAGTATGTCTCCACCAATCACACATTAATCCGAAATTAAAACTGGGTATGTTACCTCAATAATGAGACAGCCTCATGAGAATCCGTAAGGCCAGTCAAATTGTTTTTCAAAAATTTGACGTAGGTTAACACAAAGTCGCTTTAACAGCTATAGCGCGTTTGCTTGTATGTGGACATCACAAACACCAATTACGGCTACGTATGGCGCATTCTGGAGATGATTTTCATCACTCCAACTAACTCTAATTCATGACATTCCTACAAAGAAGTTTCTTGATCAGCGTGTTCATCCGAGCTCATCGCAAACTTGATGCTCAGCTCGTTCACTCATCATTACTTCCGACTCCCACACTCAGAAAAAATATGATAAGTACATGATTATACATGATAAAGTACATGATTAAATAAGATAAGTACATGATCTTCAGAAGAATGATCAAGAATATCATAGTATGATAAAATCAATCATTTAAATAATTGTATTTAACATACAATGATGATAGTTATGGTAATTCAATCATGTATTTATCATATTTTTTTTCTGAGTGCACAAATGCACGTGTATGTTGTAAATAAAGCGTATTTAAGTGTGCCAATTTCTAGCCTTTAATATTTGAAGTTAGATCAAATCGCGTAAGCGAAAATAGGTAATCTTTTAACTGCTTGCACCAGGAGACTATAGAACTGCTGAAAAAATGTTGGCCGTGATGAATAGCTCCACAACTTGTTACCACAAAGATTCAGCGTGGATCAGAGCTAAATCGAGCAAGTCAGTGCAAATGACCGATTGTTTCAGATTTAACATCGTAACAACGTCGGGTATTTGAGCACATAGAGCATTGGGTCCTGCCGGTTATGTATCCCCTACCACAATCATCATGAAAATCAGGGCCCAGAATTTGTGGGTATTTGGCATATCAAGGCATGGAGATGTTGGAGATGTTCCAAAATTAATGGCTCACTTATCGACGCAGATTTTGATCGTTGGTGAAGGCTCCAACAATCGGTGTATATAATTTACTTGAAAAATCACAACAGGATTTAAATCTACGTTATCGTACAACGTTGGCAGATTAACTTGCCACAAGTTCATTCGTGGCCAACCGAGAGTCAAGCTCTTGGATTACCTTCACAATTCAAAATCGAAAGAAGACGACACTAATTACAATAGTGGGCATGCCATCGACATCCCGAGACGCATGCAAAACACTCAGCAAGCTACTTGGTATCAAGGCTTTCTATAAACGGTTCAACCAACATTGATGTCTAGGCGGTGTAACATGGTCGAAGGGCTTCATAACCGTACTGGAGGTTATTTGAGATCTGATGAGATCTCTAGATGATATCAGCGCATCGTGGGCTTTATACTTCGTTCAACCTTAAGTCTACAACTCATAACAAGTCCCTCATCGCATATGGTGTCAGGTAAGATGCCACGATCTTTTTAAAAAATATCGTCAATATAAAAATAATAAACGACCGATTCAGATTTTAATCTGCACAAAAAACGCATGTTCAGTTTTTAAAATTAATATGATTAATAAATGTCAATAACGAAACCTCTTATGATAAACATTAGTATTTCCACTCAGTTCAATCACTACATTCAAATCATCTTAGGCATGCAATCTACACATTACAACCATGAAATTCAGCGCATACGGTCTATTTCTCAATCTAGCCCTTCTGGTCCATCTGTATCATTAAGTCCACCCGGTTGTTTTAGTAAATCCAGGACCGAGATCATGAAATCCTACCATTACTAAAAAAGGAATTATTCTTCATCAGATCATCGATCTATGATGAAAATGAACACAACTATCACCCTCTGGCGGATTGTAGAACTAATGGGTCGACCCATCTTCCATGCCAATATTATATCTTCGTTCTACGTAAATCGAATCTATGGCCGTACGTCCTCGAATTGGCTGCCAAACGTCGAGAAAGTAGGACGAGAAAAGTGACCCTTGAAAGAGTTGGATGTACCTAGGCCCCAAAACATATTAACCCTTTGAAACCCATTATCCGTACAGACATCGAATTAGTATGAGAATTTAGTACAGAAAATTATATGCTTCAGTATTTTTATACAATTTGCATTCCTACGTACTAGTTACGATTTCTCGACAATAGAGAAAAATAAATTAGTAATTTTTGTTAGTTTTAACAGAAAGTTTGGGAAGAGAGACGCGTTTTGTAAGGTAAGAAAAATCGTTGATTTTAAAGTGTCGTAAAATATTTACAGTTTTTTGAGATAACTTGGAAAAATTATTAATAGATAAATTTAATATTTTAGTTTTTGAATAAAGTTCAATTTTACGTTTTTATCATTTAAATTTAGTATTTTTTGTGTAAAATGTTCACGTCCTTCCACAGGGACAATTCGTTACAAGCGTATAATGTCCCTCTCAGAGGGAAAAATCGTGAGGAAAAGAATTAAGTGAGAAAGAAATTTATGCAATATTGATGGAGAGTTCTGGCGATGAAGAATTAGATGAGTGTACAGCAAATATAGAAATATTTAATCCAAAGGCAATCCGAAACAACCTTAGCCGTATAGAATTAGAACAACGTAAAGAACAGGATGACATACAGCAACAAGATAATGTTGAACTACCAAACAATTTAAATTGCAATGAGAATAATTTGATCAATTTCGTTCCGCCTGCAGCGATTTGCATTGATCTTCAAATAACCGGCCACGACAGTTCTGCAGCACTGCATAGAGCTGTAACAATCGACAATGAAATTGATATTCAAGTACATATTTGATTTTCTGAAGGCAGAGACAAATAGAACCCTAACCGAAAAAAAAGATATACAGTGGCGAAAAAATCGAATTACGTTCAAATTCCGAGGTGAATTCAATTAGAAGATGATAGTGTTCAGGTCATCGGAGAAAAATCACCTATACCGTATTTTTAAAAATACTTTACGGATAAACTGTGTATTATAAATGGCATCAAATACCAATATCCACGCCATGCAAAATAATGTTACATTTAAATCAACAGACAGCATTGAAATGAATCGATTAATAAGCATTCATTTATTTATTGGTTCAACAAAGTTATCACAAGTAAGAATTTACTATGATCGAATGATAGGGACGGACCTTGTATCGAATGCAATGATCGTTTTTTCCATCTTAGATCAAATTTACACGACAACCCTACGGTTTTATTTTATGGAAAGTCGGGACAACCCTATGATTTTATTTTATACCAGAGTGCTAATACAGGATTATCTGATTCACATCAACGCTGCTGGTACCGCCAGAATCAACCGACTTTTCAACCCTCAATTTATGGATGATAAACAAATTTAAAAAGTTAGAAACATGTTACTATGAGGAACTAGACTCCAGAAATACAAATATTTCTATTGTAAAGTGGCTCGACAACAAGCCGGTGCACACCCAAGTAACAATTTGTTTGCTTAGAAGAAACTTTTGCTTAAATCAGGCAAAATCAGAATTTATTCAGAAGGTGCTAAGCAAAATTTTAGCAAGAAAATATTGTAAAATTAAATTTTTATTTTATTATAAATATTTTGTCTATTCTGGCAAAATAAGTTCTGATTATGCAAAAATTTATGCTAAAATTCAGAACGTTTTACACTTTTATTTAGTCTGAATGATTTGCTTTTTTTCAGTTCTGAATTAGAGAAAAATAATTTGCTTAAAATTGTCTCATATAAATAGAAAAAATATTGGCAAATTAAGTTCTGATTTTTCAAAAAAATTTTCTATTATTTTGCTTTACATATTATGTTTATGAATTCAGATTATAAGCAAAATAATAGAAAACGGTTTTTGGAAATTTTGCTTATAACGAATACAACAATGTAAACCTCATTTCGGAAACACACGCCATAGTTGTTGAAAGTTTGTAACCGGCTTTCTGTATTATTACATTTTCATCGGCTCTACAATTGTATTTACGTATTACAAACAGGTAAGATGATATTTTCTCCTTTACTATAAGTGTATAATGATAATCGAATAGAAATACATTTACAAGTACATATTATTCTTATATTTCTTGCAGATTTTCCTCAAAATTTGTGATATAACATAACCATATTCTTTTTTTTGGTTGTTGTGTGAAATGGTAACGATTTTAATATGTACAAAGTCGTGGAAACGGTTGAGACGGATTGTGGGAAAAGTTTAAGTGCTGTGCCAAATGGGTGGGAGGTTAATGGCATATTATCGTGGCCACCAGAAGGATCCAATATTAATGGATTACGCAAAAATCCACGGTCAGTGCCGAACGATGAATGGTCCAAATGCAAGTGTACTGTCAAGCGCAATAAAATAAAAAATTTGAGCGATGCGTTACAAATCGAAAAAGAACTGGCGCTTTATTCTGATACGGAGGATGAACATTCAACAGCAATTCAAAAGAAGTACGACAGATTACATCCTGGGCAAAAATTGAATAACTACAACGAAAATAGCGTGTATGAATCGATGGTGTTTAATTTAATCAGCGATACAAACACCACTGCAGGATCACAACAATCGGTTGAAATTTTGTCAAACGATGTAGATCAACCAGCAGCATTAAATAATGTTATTCAGCGTCAGCCTACTTTTCCAAATGATGACATTCCAGTTCCATTGGGCGTTCCAGTTATTGATATGAGTTTCGTGATTCCAAATAACAAATTTGACGAACGGTTAGACCAAATTGAGAAAGATATAGCACGAAGCGAGAACAAAATCGACGATTTTATTCAACAAAACAAGGAGAATAATGCACGCATAGAGACTAAATTGGACAATCTCATTAAGCAACAGAATTCGTTCCATGTGTCGTTTCAATCATTTCTGAGAATGGCACAACCAGTATCTGGTTCTGCAGATGACGAAGAAAAACAAAACTATGTACGGGGTATTATGGAACTACTTCCAATTAAAGATCAACCAGCCGTCGAAGAGCTGGAGAATCGAATATCGTTAAATGAAGAATTTGGTTTAGCATTAGTTGAAATATTGGCTAAAGTTGGTGGGACAAGTAACAACAAAGCGACGCCCATGAAAATATTTTACGGTGTGATCGATACTTTATTTTCGTTCGATTTTGTTGCTAAATGCTCGTGGACTGGCTCCACGCGGGGACCAAACGCAGAAGTGAAAATCATGTTTAAAGGGTATACACACATTATTAAATGTGTTTATAAAGCAGTGCTGTTAGCAAAGCCAGCCCACACACAATTGGACAATGAAGATTACTTCAAGGCTTTGTTACGAAATGGAAGAAGACGGTAAGAAATACGACACGATTAAAGTATAATAAAATTATATAATTTATTATCGCTTTTTATATTTTTCAGCGCTGAATTGAAAAGCGGTTGTAAATATTCAAATTTGGCTAGCAAAACGAAGCGTGTTTCATCCAATGATGAAATGGAATCCAACAATGTGATAGTAATAGACAATAATGTGATAATCAATAATTCGGAACCTGTGATGCAATTAAATGAAGGTACTCAATTACCAACTCACTCTGCCAGCAACACCACTTGCACCAGTAGCTCAGATACTGCCAAATAAATTTACTGCAAAATGAATTAAAACAAACTTAAGTTTATAATGTACATAGGGATTTATTAATGTTAGCTACTACTAAATAAATGAAAATGAATTCATATTTTATAAATAAAACATGCATATGCTATATGAATATTTGAATTTTGTTTTTATAACCTGGTGGTTTTCTCATATGCTCCCGTAAAAATATTTTTACAATAAATCTAGTGTATGCAACAATGGTATAAAAACTGTCTTGCGTCCATCATCAACTGCTACCATTTTACATTTAATGTCACAAATAGCGAATAGTCTTGGATCATTTTTTGCACAAAATGAAGAATAAATATGTAAATGCGATGATTTGAATGGATTATCAAATAAAATATCAATATTTTTTAAACTTGAACCATAAATATGAATTTTGTTGGACATATTTTTCGCATATTTCATAGCAACAATTTCATTTTTTTTGGTAAGAAACCATTTGTTAGCCGTATCATTTGACAAACAAAACCCATCGATCAATTTTATTTTAGAGTAAGTTTCATGGGCTTCATTATTTGCTTTTGTTAGTATTGGATATTTAATTTTTTTTCGTTTGATATTTTCCATTTGACTTAATTCGTATAATCGTTTTGCTGCTTGTTGTAATGGGTTTCTCCCAGATCGAAGCAAATGCTTTATTCGATTCAGTTTACTTTCGAAGGGGTATGCACTTATAGATGATAAATTTCCAAATCGTTTGACATCACCCATTATATGAGATAAATTGTGTATATTGCTATTAGTGTGGTGCACTCCGTATATCTCAATATATTCTTGCACAAAGTCATCTAACAATTTTTCTGCCAAATCATAAAAACGTGAATATGAATTCGACGAGCAAATTGTGATAGCACAAAACAATTTCATAAAGTTATTATGAACGTCAATTGGCAAATAATTTTTCAATACTACTGGCCCAATATAATGAAAAAATGTTCTGAATTCTAATCCTTTCCAATGGGAGAGGCAGTCTAATCCCCGGATTGCACGATGTATTTCAACTGGCATTTTGCAATTCAATAGGAACGTTGTTATTTCTTTAATATCTTGGGCGCACCACTTCATGTTAAAATTTTTAAACGTTCCATCTCTCCATCCTAGAATAAATCTTTTCATTACACCAAGGTGAATTAAGTGTAATTCGTCTGCAATTATAAAATCTTTGACCATGTCGATGGGCAGTTTTTCAAGTATTGTATAGCATTTGTGATGATCTACATCCGCTCTGTTGCGAAAATTTATGTCCGTTCTCAAAGGCATGTTGATACGAGGGAATACATTGCAACGGGAAATGTATGAATACTCACCAACGCTTGTACATTTGATACATCCATGCTGTCCATTAAAATTGATAACACCTGTAATATTTTAAAAATATCGTACATGGTTTTAAAAACAAATATAATATGTGTGCCCTAATACCTTTTAGAAACGCCCTAGCTGGTGAATCACAAATAAAACATCGAATGTGTACATTAATTTTTTTATCATTAATTAATATTCCGTTTTCCAAAATATTGTTTAACTCCTCGACGAACTGACCTAAATATTCTGACAGAGATGATGGTTTTCCAGTTCCACAAAATAATCCAATTACCATCGGATTGAACTCAGGCATGTTATAAATATTAAATAATATTGGCCAAAATTCTAGTTTCGAACTTTTATAAATGGGAAGCCCGTCTATATTAATGTTGATGAAAATTTCAATAGGTTCTGTAAGTTGATTAAAACACTTGCGCAGACACATTTCTAAGCCATAATGCCAATATTGATCATTTTTATTTGCAAGCGTACTAATTGATAAATTTTTTGGTGTTTCCATTAAAGTACGAGCGTCTATTGGAAGTTTCACGTCAATGGTTTTATTGAGAATTGCCAACAAATCATTAATTGCGGTATGTTTTATGTTATGTAAATTTGACCACTTTCTTAAATCACTTCTAGTTGTACTAGTTCTTGTACAAAATTCTTCCCCATCTTGTTCAGAATAATCGCTGTCATCACTGTCATTGCAATAATCGTCAAAAATATGAACTTGAGTATTTGTATCTTCTGGCACAGGATCAACAGGGTTTGGATCAGAAGTAGCATTATCCTCAGTGACGATGACTGCTTGTGCCTCGGAATGACTGTGATTCACGTAACAATCTTTTTCATGCAGTGAGGCGAAATTTGATTTTATATTGGCTTGACTAGTTGAAGTTGAATGAAAAGTTAAAAGATTTTTTTTAAGCCTTCTCGAATAAGTTCCACTATTTTTAAACTTTTTAAATTGCTCAATGGCTTTTACATTTATTTCCATTATACTTTCTTTTGTTTTGTTCAAGCCTTGCATAATGTTTTCAATTATAAATATTATGTCTAACTAAATTTTTAATCTGCACCTGTCAAAAGTACTTTAACTTGTCATTATGCTAAAAATGTGCTTATGTGCAAAAAACTAGCAAATGATTACTAAAATTTAAGAATACTATTAAGTGTTTTCATAAATGCAGTATAGATAGCAGAGTGGTTAACGTGCTGGTTTCATATGCAGGAGATCCTAAGTTCGAATCCGGTTAAGAGGAACACACATAAAAGTAAGTACATTTAATAATATTTCAATAAATCTTAAATTAATACAAGTTAAAATTTACTTTACAGACTAATAAAAATCAATATAAATTCCTGAAAAAAGAAATGGCCGAAATATATAAAAATGTTAATGTAAATAAATAAAAAAAAATATACTTTTTGGAAAAATAGGCAAACTTTTGAGATTATTTAGCTGTTATCAGAACTTATTCAGAGAAAAATTTAGGCAAATTTTTCTCAGTTTTTTCTCAAATTTGTCTCTGGTTTTTCTGCGACTTTGCTATGGTTTAGAACTTATTCAGCGTGAAAATTAGGCACATTTTTCTCTGATTTTTCTCTAATTCAGAAATTATGCAATTTAGAGCACTAGCAAACTAGTTTGCTAGAGCACTCATTTGCTGTTTTTCAGAAGCAATTCAGAGGGGTTTTTACCTCCACTTAGTTCTGAATTCCTTCTGAATTACTATAAATGAGTACTAATACTTTAGCAAACTGTGCCTATTAGCAAATCATTCAGAGAAAAATCATAGATTAATTTGCTTTGAAATGTTACTTGGGCATTGTATCTAATTTTATTTTTTATTTTTATTTAATAAAAAGAAATATGTGGAAGTTCCGCAACCGTAGGTGATTAAATTATACAATGAATCTATGGGTGTAGTCGATCTTCTTGATCAACTCATAGGATACTATCGTGTATTCATAAAGTCTAAAAAAAAAGCCGTTACGCATAACTACACATTTTTTGGACTTTGGCTGTTCCACTAGCTGGATCGAATACAAAATGGATCGACTGTGCTAATCGAGGAATTCCGAGCAACAAAATTAAATCTCTCCTGGAATTTAGATTTAGCGTGGCCAATTCATTAATGAGTAGCCAAACCAATCAACAGTACCTTCTCCCAAGCGAAACTTTGTTGAAGTAAGGCTATACGTAGATTGCCGGTACGATTGTCAAAATTGGCCATTATTTGATGGGAAGAAGAAACCCACGCGCTGCAAGTATGAAAAATGCATACAAATTATGATCCTTTTTTATGTAATTACTAATTAAATTACTATAAGTTTATTGTTTACTGAATTTCATTATTATTTATTTCATAAGACTGAATTTGATTATAAATTTATTTTATTTATTTTGAAATGCATATCAGTTGGATTTACTTTTACTAAATATGTAATTTTTTTTTTTGCAACACTTGAGTAAGAAAGTCCGTCTGCACGGCTTTTGCATTGGCTTTTTAGAATGTTTAAATTTCATTGAGAATAATGTTTTCTGTTCTCTTTATCAATAAAAAGAATATGTCAAATATTTTTTGACTTACATAGAGAAAATTCAGGTATCAAAGGGTTAAAGATAAATAAAAAAAATAATCATTTTCCAACCATGACATTTTAAATGATCATTTTCAAATTTTGTGTGTGTGTCATATTTTCAGTTGAGCTTTTCCGTACTTCCCACAAGAAGACTGACCTGAACTTATTCCCAACTATAAACGGTAAATTTTTAGAAATTTTCAAAATTTGTGTTCCGATATATTCAATCGAGTTTTCCGGGACTCCTTACATGAAAATTGACCTGCATTTTTTCCAGATGTGAGTATAATGCCGACCTTTCATTTGAATCTATTACCAGCAATGACACTTTAAAAAGTTAATTTTTAGAAATTTTCAAATTTTGTGTGTGCGATATATGTTATTCAAACGAATTTTTCCAGACACAAAATTTTTTCCAGGTGTCAACATTGTTATGGCCTTTCAGTTGAATCTACTTGCAGCCATGACGTTTTAAACGGTCAATGTTTAGAAATTTTCTAATTATTGATTGTGTGCTATATATTCAAACTAGTATTCCTAAGCTCCCCAAATTATAATTAACCTGACGTTGAGTTATGCCCGGTTGAACAGAAAAATGACTAACGGCCTGTTCGTTGTGCGCTAGTTAAATGTTTTATATGAAATCTGTTTTTACAGTCAGAAAAAAATCATCGCAAACTTGATTAAATATATTTTATTCCGTGGAAATATTTAGCTTGTGTATAAATATTTGAATGGCCAATTTTACAGCTTTTCAACTAGTCGTTAAATATTTTCATGGAGTAAAATATATTTAACCCAGTTTGCGTTGATTTTTTTCTGACTGCAAAAACAAATTTCATATAAAACATTGAACTGGCGCACAACGAACAGGCCATTAGTCATTTTTCTGTGCAACCGGCCATTAGAAATTTTTGGTTTGGTATATTAGTTTTAAATGTTTCGAATGAAAAATTGTTAGTTTAATTTTTTTAGTTTTTTTTTTTTTTAGGAACAACAAAATAAAAATTTCTAATATTAATGTTTTCTTTCCAACATCAAATTGGTATTTGCCTTATCAACATTTTTCGACTGAGCGTTCGAATCTGCGGACATTCTTCGGCTGGAGTTTTCGACATGTTACCGACAATTATCGTCTGTCATTTACGTTTGATTAGTTTGAATCTGCGTTATCAACATTTTTCGGCTGAAAATTTTCGGTTAATTTTAATAGGGTGATCCCAGTATCGAAAAAAAAGTTCCTTCAATTAGAGGCAAAATTATTTTTTTGAACCAAGATACAAGCGTTCACATTTTGGGTATTTTATCGAGAAAATGTCTGTTCTCTTTTTTTTGGCGCAGTGTATAATGAGAAGACATTAGGTAAAACTTATCGGACCTTTCGTCAGTTACTTCATTTTTTTAATCATAGCGAAGACGGGTCATCATAACTTCAATACCAATCTTAACCAAAACATTCAACTTACCGTGAAGATCTTTCCGCCCATTTTACACAAAAATAACAACACAGCAATGTTTTATCTTTAAATCATTTTACAATCTCTCAGAAATTATAAATCTCGTTTTATTCAATTATAATTGTAATTCAGTTTGATATAATTAAATTTATATTTAAATTAAAGGAAACAAAAAATCTATAAATATCACTTTTTCGTCATAATTTTTATTTTATTTTATATAAATTCTCCATTTTATTATATGTAATTATAAATTTGTAATATATTTTAATTTGCTTAACAAACTATAAGTACAAATATTTTATTTTTTATTTTTAATAAATCTTTAATTTAATTTAATATTTAATAGTAATTTCATATATAAACCCCTATCTAAAATTATAACGTATTTGATCGTAATAATTATAATTAAAAAAAACATGTGACATTTTTTTGCTTATTCTAATAATAAAATATAAACTTAAAAATTTAACAATTATAATGTTTTTTTTAGGAAATTTAAAAAAGAAAATTAAATTCAAATTCATGCGTGTTTAAAATAAAATATTTCGTTTTTAAATTAAATAATAATATTAGATTATAAATTAAAGGAACAAACAGGGCTAGGATAATAAACATGTTATATAAAATAATTTAAAAAATATAATATAGTTTAAAATCAAAATATATTAGTTTTTAAAATAAACACGCGCCCATTTGATTTCGAATTTAAATTTAAGAATCTTTTTTTTCGTATATCGTGTCGCGTCCTCGCAATTTGTTTGATTAATTCATAAATATTTTTTTTAATTTTCTTTTATAATTATCACATGAAATTAAAATAAAATTTGGATTATTTATAATCGATGTGCAGGGTTAGGAAAAATGTTGGCAATACCGAACTAGATTTCAGGATTTTAACAAATTATATGTATTTTATTTCCGGTATTTCCACCTTTTTTCCTCACCCTATTGTTTCATAATATAATTTATAAATAGCTAATAATAAATTTTTTATACAAATAAATTTCAACTAATCAGAATTTTTAATCGGCTCGCCAGTGACGAATCACCGTTCAATATTGTCCTTTTTAAAAAATCCTAAATTATATAAAACTTTGACTGATCGCTGGATTAATTCATCCTTAAATTTCCATATTGTTGTGTCTTTCACTTGATTCTCCTTAAATTCTTCACAACTCTTTTTCAGCGTTTTAACACAATCGGCTCGATAATGTTGTAGCTGCGCGTCTTCTATGTCGACGGGGTACGATGAACATCCACCGCCCAGACATGCGAGTGGAAAATGATTGTGCAACGTTAAGACGCGCTCAGGATTATGAAAACATTTGATATATTGATTGGGTTTCGTGAAATTTTGTGCTCGATGCACGTGTTGCAACATGTGCATATATTTGGGTATACCTTTTGCCCAACCATGCTCGTGCTGGTGTTCATCCAAGAAGTAAACATTTCGGATATTGTAACTTGGATACGTTTGATTTTTTACTTTAAGCGATTTCGGTAGAACACGTTTCATTAAATCTTTCCATGTCATATCGTCGTGTTTTGGCATGATTACCTCGTCGATGTCGAGCAGCGCGATAAAATCGTACATGTACATATTTTTGTATAGACAATCATTGTACGGTATTAGTTCATTTTGTCTCTTGTGATTTGTTTTTTTCGTTAGGTACATATGCTGGAATCCGGGTACATTAGGTTGTCCTCCCGGCAGTGTTAATGGTGTTACCTGTACTTTACCTTCGTTTTCGTAATATTTTAATACTTTTGAAATATTTGGATGCACTTGCAATTCGTAGAAGTAGATTTTTTCGGCACCCATTATATTTAATAACTCAATCCACTCGATTAGGCGTACCGATAAATCGTCATACAGGAAATCTAAACCCTTGACGCACACAGCAAATCCTTTTTTCTCATCATCCGGTGGTCGATTGTAAATAACCCGTAAATTATTTGTGGCCGTATCACATTCCTTTTCTACG
Source organism: Nephrotoma flavescens (assembly GCA_932526605.1). Classification (NCBI taxonomy): domain Eukaryota; kingdom Metazoa; phylum Arthropoda; class Insecta; order Diptera; family Tipulidae; genus Nephrotoma; species Nephrotoma flavescens. Next base: position 189,768,285 of record OW052221.1, read on the forward strand.
ATCGAAATCGATGCAGGCACAACTTTATGGAATGGTTTTGGTATTTGACACGTTATTAAATATGGCTGATAAATTCCTTGCTTATAATTTCCCCATTTATGTACCCAAATATATTTATATTCAAAAGTTTTAACGATAAACGGTTCCTTTTGGCCATCAAACCAAAATTGACAATACGTTTGCACCTTTGGTTCGATTCGATCGATCATACCGAGAATTCGTACGGCTGGACCAATTAACGAATTCTTTCGGATGTCGTAGTATGCGCCAAATAACTGGAATGTGCCGTTTGTGGTGCGCAGCGTTTGCCAATAGATATTATTAAATTCTAATTCAAATATGGATGGGAATTTAGCGCACGTTGATGATTTTTTTGGTGGAACATTTTGTTGTTTGCTCCAATATGCGATTGGTAATGATGGCAGTCGCGTTTCAACGTCCCGAACCAGTTCATCATCGTCGATTCCTGTAATTAATAGAAGAAAAGAAAATTTAGAATTTTAAGTCTGAGTCGACAATAACAACAAATAAGTAGAAACACATTACAGAAATTAGAACCTTTTACTTATTCAAACACGAAGCGAGACCCATGCCATTTATTGGTTACTTAGCAGATAAAATTTACCAACAAAAAAATAAAGTTACGCTACTCGTCACAAGAGGCATTACAATCACTAATCAGAATTGTTGTTAAGTAAGTTTATTTTTCACATCATTTTGAACACAAAAAAGCATTACAGCGGTTTAAAATCTTTAAAATGTTCCTTACATTGTAAAATTGCTTGAAATTGGTTTGTCGTATTGAATGGGCATTCTGAAGTGAATTTCGGATAATATTTTGTATCCTGCCTACATTGGATGCAAATCCGCCTTTCCTTAAACAATGTTGGTGAAATTTTGTTTGTAAACTTTTATTGGGTATTAAGTGGGACCATTTCGTTACCGATGATGAATTAATTTTTTTCTAGGATCAAATTTGAATTCAAACATAAATTAGATTAGAAATTTTATTGTAATTCTAAAATGAATTTTAAACGATGTTCTGGAATGAGTCCATGATATGCGCCATTTGTCCACTTCTCTACAATTACATATGAAATTCAGTACATAGGGTTGAACTTTGATTCTGGATTGGAAACTTGCGCGTATCTGCATTGGGAAGATCTATAATTGAGAATGTTGTTTTTATTTTTTAAGCGGTGCTGGCTTCAAGGCCATATAATAAAGAGTGCGCCATCTAGCGATTTTTTTTAAAATCATTCTCATTATAGTTATTGTGACACCGACAGCTCGTTTCTGCTCGAAATATTGACAAGAACACAGTAACATATTTCCGCGGTTAGAAATGAACTCATTTACGCTTGAAATTTCGACCGAAATGAAGCACTAACCGCGGTTGTTGTACGCAAATTTGTGAAGAAAATTCGTAAGACATGGTCGTACGCCGTTTGGGTCTTACTACATCTTCCTATTGACGGCAAATTTGTCCGAAAACTTTTTGAATGAGAATCTTTCCGCATTTCTATCTTTCCATCAGTTATGTAAACAAGCAAAATTTTCTAATTTATGGTTCAGAAAAGCCAAATGTAATCATATACAAGACAATGCAACCTCAGCGAGTAACAATGTGGTGTGGTTTGTGGAGTGGGGGCATCATTGGCTCATTTATCTTGGAAAATGACGATGACAACACCGTTATAGTCATTCGGGGGCGCTAAAAAGCGATGCTAACCGTTTCTTGTGGCCAGGAATTCACGGCATGAGTTTTTACAACCTATGGTTTCAGCAGAATGGCGAAACACGCACAGATTATCAGACATCAAACAATCGATCGTTTGCCCACTAAATTCTGTAGTCCTGTAATCAGCCATCTTTTTATGCCAATTAGCCTACGCGCATCTGTGATTCTACGCCGTTAGACTTCTTCTTGTGGAGTATCGTGAAAGATGGAACATTGCTAGGTTGGTTGGCTTTCTAATGGCTAATTTCATATGAGTCTACATATTAAATTTGTTGCTTCGAAGTCTTTGAGATGACGAAATTCAATTTCAAATTTCCAATCTAAAATTTAGATGCAATCCCACGTATCAAATCTTATATTTAACTGTAAAGATGTGGATGAGTAGCAAGGACTCATTCCAGAACCTCGTTTCAAAATGCATCTTAAAATCCCCTTTATTCGTGTAATAAACAACGAATCTAAAAAATTTATGTTTCAATTCAAATTCAATCCTATAAGACAACATTTATTACCATTGGTCAATAAATTTTGCAATTTATAGAACATTTTTAGTATTTTATTTAGCTGAAAGATACACAAATTTTGTTTTGTGATAGTGCTACTCTTGTGGCGAGTAGCATAATTTCTTTTTTGGTAATCTTCGCTACCTTTTACAGCATGATAATAGAATTTTTAAATATAACTTGGAAGGGGCACAAGTATAGTATAAACTTAAATTTGTGAGATTACAATATAAAGCCCAGCTGTTTTTCAGAAAAGTGGCCTGTTCGAGTAGAGTGAGATCATTTCTCAACCAATTGGCATGGAATCCTGTTTGGACGATGAAAATTGGATTTTAACATGAGGTTTTTTTTTTCTGAAAAATGACCAACTTGAATGAAACTTACCAATTTCTTCAATTAGGATAACATACTCAAAAGTGAAAACATGACCATGGATGACGACAATCGATCCTTAATGAGGGTTTAATGATTCACGGGTATGGAGGACTAGCACAACTATCGAACACTTACTAATGTTAGCCGGCTATTGCAAGTGTTTCGCGGAGGTTGGTGAATTAAACGCGACAACCGGCCTCGAAACCCTCATTCTTAGACTGACCAAATTTGGATAAGATATAGTTTTTATCCAAACTCTTGGGGACAACAATATTAGCGGTGACCTCAAAATGAAACATTTTAAAATCAGATAATTAAGGAGGATGGCAGAAATTTGGTACCCTCGGTAAAAGTAATTTAAACATTTTCTTATTTCTAAAATATAGTAATGATGGCACAATCTCAGATATGGACCGAAATAAGAAGATTGTACCGGTAACCTGAGATAGGTAGTATTGAAGCAGTGAATAAGAGAATTCTCTTTGATATGCGCGGACGCATAAAGTCGTATTAAACACTAACCTCTTAGTTTGCAACATTGGGTAACACCACACATTTTTTAGAAATTAATGCAAACTATTTAATGCAAATTTAATTTAATTAATTAATATTTTGTAATTAATTTTGCATTGATAAAGATATGATTGATCAACTTTGTACACATTTTTATTTTTATTGATTTGAATTAACTTTTGCATATTTATTACATTATTTACATTGATTACATTATTTAACAACAGTTTATCGTACTTTACCATTATTTATGTAAACACTGTAACCAATTCTTTTTTACAATAGAGCTTGCAAAAGAATTAGGGCTACTTTAACCTTTTTATGGCCAGAATTTTTTTTTACTTTAATTTAAGTCCACCACACACAAATGTGTATGTAAATAACAAAAGTTTGTAATGGTTTTTGTTTTTTTTATGATTCTTTTCGCAAACGATTTTTACGCACAAAATTGTGATAGCGGGCCGGAAAAGAGTTAAACAGCACCGAAGAATGCACCCGATGAGGATGCAGAGAAGTCTAGAAGACTTCTTTTAGTCTAATACAGTGTTCTTCGAGATTGTTTTGCCTTTAGGATAGTGCTCTCCGTCAACAAATCCGTCTACTCCCAGTGAGTTCATTAAAGCAGATGAGCAAGTTTAAGGTGAATGATAGTTGGTCGGGGTGAAGTTACGCCAATTCGTAAATGGCTTTATCGTGTTAGGGCGCATTTTTTGAATCTAGCTGTGTTTCTTGATGCTTGATCTGATCCGGTTCAGTTCATGATTTATGAAACTATACGAAAAGGCGCTTACTCTAATAAGCGTCGTAAATCAAAATTTGTTATTTAAAACAAAATTTGGATCAGGTTTTCAATACAAAATTTGAACTGATGCGGATCAGTGGGTGTCATAAAGGTAAAAAACGCAATTTTTTTCTCAAAGTTAGTTCTCTTGCAATCTTTATTTTCAAACAAACTTGTAAAGTAAAAGGAAAATATTTTCTATTGTGAGGGGTCTGTTAGCAAACTCTAAACTTTTGCCTTAAAAAAAAAAACTAATGAAGTCAGCTGCATTTCGAAATCGACATTCTTCATATAAAAAATGTTGTTGCTTTTCAACTAATAAAAACTAATTTACCGATTTAATATACATGTATTAAAATTATAATTTGTAATGTAAAATACAATTTAAAAAATATCATTTTTTTTAAAAAAACAAATCGTAGTTGGTTTCAATTCCAATTTTTTGGGATTCAAAAAAGTTTAAGGCAAAAGGTAAAAACAAAAAATTTTTATATGGTGAGAGCTCTGTAACACGAAAAATTTTTAACATGGGATTTAGTCATTTACAAATTGGTCTAACTTCACCCAGTCCATATTACCACTAAACGGGTGCGTAACGAAATGCCGGTTTTCATAATCTCGGTTTGTCAAAGTCCCGGTTGTTTTAAAAATCCCGGTTTTGAAAATCCCCGTTTTCAAAATCCTGGTTTTCAAAATCCAGGTTTCTAAAATCCTTGTTTTCAAAATCCCGGTTTTCAAAATCCCGGATTTGTATAAATTTTTTTTAGCAAAGCCCGATTTGAATTGTTAAAATTTGACATATGGGAAAATGAGACTCTTATATGATTTTTTGACAAAATTCAAAAATGAATTTGCAATAAAGTTCTAGAAAATGGCTAATAGGGATGGAATACGGCCATTGTTTAACAGATTTTGTTGAAATTCGATAAGTGCGATGGAAATAGGATTCTAAAATGATTTTTCGATAAAGCGGTCAGTAGAGATGGAACTAGACCATTTCTAAACCTGGGAAATGGGTTTCTAAAACGATTTTTTGATAAAGTTCTGAAATATGGCTATCGCTATGGAACTACGCCATTTTTTAACAGATTTCGTTGAAATTCGGCATGTGGGTTCTAAGGCGGATAGGGATGAAACCTGGCCATTACTCAACCGATTATGTCGAACATCGACATGTGGAATCTAAATGGGATTTTAAAATGATGTTTGATATAGTTCTGGAATATTGTCATTAGGGATGGAACTAGGCAATTTCTTAATCGATTATGTTGAAAATCGTCACGTGCGATGGAAATGGATGACTTTTTGATAATTCTGTGGAATACGATCAATAGAAATGGAATTTGGCCATTTGTTAACCGATTATGTTTAAATTTGACACGATCTAAATGAGATTATTAAATGATTTTTTTATAAAGCTCTGCTTATCTGAACAAAAAGGGCGATTAATTTCAGAACTTAGACAAAAAATCATTTTAGAATCTTATTTCCATCACACCTGTCGAATTTTATCTTAATCTGTCAATAAATAGCCATATTCTGTCGCTAATGGCCATATTCTAGAGCTTTAGCCGTTCCGTTTCTACACATACCGTGTCAGGCATCACCAGCACGTTTCAATTCAGATATTTTCCTCGTATGCTTATCGTATCAGGCAAGATATCTTATTTTTATTTTATAATTTATAAAATTTAGATTTGGATTTGGATTTAGAAACCGGGATTTTGAAAACTGGGAGTTCGTAGTACACCCCACTAAACGTACGAATTATGTAATACAAATTTTTTCGGCCAAAATTTTCTGCTAACTTCAATAACATGTAATTTTTGTAGCTAGCATCATCGGAAATTTGTACTACCACCTAATACAAAATATGTCGATAATGCAGAATTTTCGTCTGTTATTTTTGTCTTAGGAGCATAACTTTTCGACTGACCTATAAAACCAATGTAGTATATAATAAAGGGTCAAAAATACAAAAATTATTAAATTGAAAAAATATATATTTACGCAACTAATTTTCTTTGACGTTCCAGCCATACTCGCATTAAAATTTGTAGTGGTTGTCAGAATCAAATCAAACGATTTTCGTTATTCTATTTGACACCTCCTTATTGCTTAATTTTAGATAACATGATCTTTCATTTTTGTTTAAGTTTGTCACAAAATTACACTCCAGTAATTTTTGTTAGGTGACAATTGATATTTAACGAAACTTCGTTAATTTTTTAAATTTAAATTAATTTTTTGATGGTTTTCATCATAAAAATCATAAAAACGTTTATGATTTTTAAAATTTTTGTAATGTGGTTACCACTTATCACTTAACACAAACGAAAAAACAAAAAAAATTTAGAGCCAGAATTTTGTTTTTGTATTTACGTAATTAGTATGAAAATGAATTTTAGCTGTGTTGGTTTCATAAATCCCGCTTTGCTGAGCTTTTGAATCTGAAAGCAACAACTTTTGACTTTAATTTTTTTAACGTATTTTATTCTTCGGTTTGGTTCATTTTAATAATACAATTTATTTAATTTTTATTTTTATTTTACAAAATAGAACAAATAGTATTTTTCTGTCAAAATAAACGCAACATGTCTTTTTTTACAAGATTACAAAAAAAAAAATAGTAAAAATAACCGTGGTAAACACCATAACCATAAAATGGGATTTTGGCTTACATTAAAGCCAATTCGGCTTCATACAATGCAATTGTTGTTGTAATTTTGCGAAAGCAACACAGCTTTTTATAAAAAAAACACCTGATGTGGGGAATTTTACATTTACTTCAATAACTACTAGATTTAAAAAATTTAATTTTTGCTTTCCTTATCCGTTTCGCTCAAATACCCAATATCTACACACTGCGTTTTGTAAGAAAACAGAAGCTGCACTTACCTTTTTACGCAAAACTCAAGTGAGGCTCGCGCCTCTGTACTTAGGTGTAAAATTATTTTTATTCTATATCGTATGGTTCGGTAAATGGATAGAAAAAACAAACAAAAAAAAATTACAAATCTAGTAGGTATTGAAAAAAATGGAAGACTCTTCACATTTGCTCAGGCGTTTATACCAAAACTCATTTTCATACTAATGGCCCCTTCCACACTTGTATTCTTGCATCAGCTTTTTCTCTCGTACAAACTAAATTTGTGGTGTGGATTTTGTGTTGTTAAATTTTCAACAATTTTTTTTGTTTCTCGTGTTACACTACCACAAAGATAATAAAAACAAAACAAATATAAAACGATATACAAATTTACGTTAAAATGAATATTTTTTATGTAATTTTGTTTGTTTTTACTAGCTATATATACTTAGAAAAGTAATAACAGTTGATGATTACTAGTGTGCCCGCGAAGTGTTGTCGATATATGTCATTAGAAATACAAGTGTGGAACGGGTCAATCACGACGAAACAAAACAAAAATTCTGGCCCTGATTTTTTTTTTGATTTTTCGTTGGTGTTAGTGAGTGAATGAATTTATTGCTGCAAACTTGGTGAATACGACCACTTTAAAATGAAGTTGATAGTTTTGCATGAAGAGGTAAGTGTTGCTTGAGTTTTATTTGAAAAGGCAGTAGTATGTGAACTGTATAATATAGAATTGGCATCTCACTTCTTTAGTTTCTGATGAAACTACATGGCTTTGATCAGGACAGTTAGTTTAAAGTATTGTCCTACTGGACCAATGTGTATGGGTAAAACGAATGTGGTTTTATATTCCTTATCGATGTTGGTGTTGCGTATTTTGAACTTTACTTAAATTTAAAAACTAAGGCTTATTATTCGAAAAGTGCAACTTGTAATCAAACCATCAACTCTTGAGATCCCAGTACATATTTTAAGAAAAAAAAGGATTTGAAAATTTTATAAAAAGTACTCGATTTCAGGCCAACCAATTGATGACAACATGTTGAGTAAAATCAGCCAACGTTATCAGTTGGCGGACCTGAAAGCGCCCAATATATACAAAAGCGATGACCTGTAACAATAAAAGCAATTCGATCAGTAAAAAATGGTGTAAGTTGAGGGACACCTATAGAGAATCTGATAATGAATTATTATGCATTACCTATACCTGAACGCAAAAATGGAGATTTTAAACCCTGATTTAGTTATAAAATCAAAATAATTTGATTTTAATAAACGTTAATGTTTAATTTGTAACAATTTCCTTGACAATAAAAAGTATATAAACTTTATTATTATTATTATTATTATTATTTTTATTACATTTCCTGTTATTGTACAATATGTAGGTCATTAGTCGATAAGCGGATTTTTGCTTTGCAAAGATTTTGAAAGTTGTTGTTGTGGTTGTGCTTTCGTCGACTTTTTATTTTAAATGGGTGCATTTTGATACACGTATTATTTTCTGGTATAGACATTTTGTAACTATCGATTTCATGAATATTTAATTATATAAGAAATATTAAGGGTCCGTGCCCCCTTTATCGAACGCGTCATGGTGTAATTACTATAAATTCAATCGTGTACTGCTAATGGAAATTAATCAAATGGCCCTAATATTGTTGTTTAATCAATAATTTAGATTTTTGATTTGATTAATCAAGACGTTGTGTTATGTAGTAGGGGAGTTTGCCCATCGACAAGTAATATTTTCGAAACCTGAATTTAGGTCAATGAGTAGGCACGTATTCCCTATACATGTATACATTGTGAGTACATAATATAGCTAATTATTTAAAGATTTGCGATACGTGATTTAATTCGAATATCACCTCGTTGAATTTCGTTCTGTAGAATAAAAACATTTAATGTTTTTAAAACTTGTATTTTTTGTTATTGTTGCTTCTCCATGTTAATCAACAAGTTTGAATACATATATGGATTGTTAATTGGGTTGCTTCAGACCCACATCTTAATAATAGTTCCAATTAAAAAATCTTTTATACTTATACAGAAAATAGAGCGGCTGTAGATTCTCTATTTATAGTGTCAAGGTGATATTTAAATTCAGTTTCATAGTTATCGAAAATATGTTTCGTCCGCCTTTTCGTATTTAACTAATTTATTGGATGGGCAAATGTAGCTACGAAATGAAGTTTATATGAGAAAAAGGTAAGAGGGTGAACTTGATCTGAATTTCCTGTTAAAATCAAACCGTTCAAAAATCCAAGCCAAGCTTATTGGTTCAAATAGTGACCTTCATTTCATTTAATTTTTCTCGATTTCAGAAGAACGTTGAATTGATATCATTGTTGTTAATTTATTTTATATTGCTAACCCTTTTTCATCTATCAAAATAAAGTAACTTAAAGTTTAAAGACACTTGGCCTAAGTATTTTATTATTTGAGAAACCTACACAGCAACGAGGTTTTTATACAAAACGTGATTAAAATGCTGGCATTATTTTCTGAATTAGAATACTCACGCCCTTGAATTATTTATGATATGTTCTAGAAAATGAGTTGCCGATAAAGCTCTAGAACTTCCGAAAAATAATCATTCATCTGATACAGCCATTCGTATGCTCAATCAATTTGTAATTTTACTACTTTGTTTGGAGTGTATGGACTTATGGAGTACTGTTCCTAGTAGTGCATTTTGATAACAAAATTTGGAAGTCTGGTTATTAAAAAAAATTAATTGCCTAATGAGTTCCTCATGTCGGATTTTGCTTCAAACTTTTGATTTACAAATTTGATTATATTAAATAACAGGCGGCTCTCGAGTTTGTTTGGTTTACAGATGCTACATCACTATCGATTTTTAGATTCGGAAATTTTTTGCCAGTCTTACTCGTAGTAGGTTTTGTAAAACGAACTACTTAACGATGTTTTTATGTTTTTTAAATCAAATTTATGAAAAAAATTCTGAAATAATTATTTTCTATTATTTTTTTTTTTTTTTTTTTTTTTTTTTTTTTTATTTAATAAATTTATTTATTTATTTATACAATATTACAACTGATTCAGAGATCATCTAGTAATTTATCTTTCTTAAATTAAGTTCTCGGGTTAAGATGAGTAACCTATTGGTTACTCATTTTATAATACTTTCTTCTAAAACAAACTGCCCAGCTCCAGAGGTTTCTGCCTTTGGAGTCTCCTCACACCGTTAGTGGTGTCCAACATACGACGGATATCTGAATTTTCGTGTAGAGATAAGCGCTGTACGTGTTTCCTTGCATGATTCTTTATTTCATCGGTGACGTATTCCATCTTCAAGTCTCTATGGATGTTGTCATTCCTAATGTACCATGGGGCGTTCACAATCCCTCGTAGCACTTTATTTTGGAAGCATTGTATCATTTGTACAGTGGTTTTCTTGGCACAACCCCAAAGCTGGATACCATAGGTCCATACTGGTTTTAGCATTTGCCTGTGTAGAAGCAATTTGTTGTGTATTGAGAGCTCAGAGTTTCTACCCATGAGCCAGTACATTTTTCTATATTTGATGTTTAACTCTTCTTTTTTCTTCTTGATGTGTTCTTTCCATCTTAGCTTAGCATCGAGGGTCATGCCAAGGTATTTAGCTGTATTTGCATATGGAATTTGGTTTGAGTTGAGAACCACGGAAATACAGTTTACATTTTGATTTGTAAAGTTGACGTGTACTGATTTGGCTTCATTTAATGAGATGCGCCATTTTTTAGTCCAGTTGCTCACCGTGTTAACTGCACTTTGAAGTTTGCTTGTTGCTTCCGAAATATCTTTTCCAACTGCTAGAATAGCTGTATCGTCTGCAAATGTTGCTACTGTGGTACCTTCAATATTCGGTAAGTCTCTCGTATAAAGAATAAACAGAATAGGTCCAAGTACGCTACCTTGTGGTATACCTGCTGATATTCTTTTTATTTCAGAGTACTCATTTTCAAATTTGACTCTAAAGTGTCGATCAGCTATGTACGATTTAAGAATTTGATAAAATTGCTGAGGCAGGTCTCGATGCAGTTTAAATTCAAGCCCTTGGTGCCAAACTTTGTCGAAAGCTTGAGCTACATCTAAGAAAATACTTGAGCATATTTTCTTATTCTCGAGTGCATCCTCAATGACATCCGTTATTCTGTGAACTTGTTCAACTGTAGAGTGATTTTCTCTAAACCCAAATTGGTGTGGTGGAATTAAGCATCTCTCTTCTATTATAGGTTTGAGTCTTTTCAGCAACAATTTTTCAAATATTTTTGATATGACTGGAAGTAGTGATATCGGTCTATATGATTTTTTATCGTTTCCTGGTTTGCCTGGTTTAGGAATCATTATTACTTCGGCCACCTTCCATTGTCGTGGAACATATTTCAATCTGAAAGCTGCATTAATTATTTGATTTAATTTACGCAAACCTTTCTCGGGAATGGCTTTCACAATTTGCCCAGTTATTAAATCATAACCTGGAGCTTTTCTAATACTTAAGTTACTATTGATTTCAGTTTTAAGCTCCAATAAAGTCACATGCCTTATGTCAAGATCATCTGCTTTGTTTACGACTGTTGTATTTTCATTTGCTGTTTGCCTCGGCAACGGTTGAAAAGTCTCTTCTAAATAAGCAGCAAATAGAGAGACTTTCTGTTTGTCACTTTTAGCCCATGAACCGTCATCGCATAGGCGGCACATGCATTTTGGATCTTTTTAGTCCCTTCGTTGCTTTCCAAAGCGAGTAATCGTCATCCTTTAATTCAGAAAGACCTCGTAGTCGCTTAGTTATGCTTTCGTTCTTTATTTCTTTTATTAGTTGTTTTAATTTCTCTCTCTCTCTCTGGCACTATATCCCATCAAGGGATTTGTCCGCCTCAAATGAGGTTTCATAATCATATTTTCATTTCGGATAATGAGTGATTAATTCATTGATCCTAAACCAGCCGTGAAATTTTTTCACCACCAGGAATCGAACCCGGGACCTCCGGTCGCTGGAGCAAGCATGCTGACCACTTTGCCACCGAGGCGGTTTTAATTTGTTGCACAAAAAATTTAGAATAGTTTTGTGTTGCGGTGCACGAGAGTGCTGCCAGATTTTGCGAGCTTTCCGTTTCTCCCTAAGTAGCTCTCTGACTTCAAGAGGATAGTTATGTTTCATTATAGCGTTGGTATGAGAAATCGGTGAACTTTCCCAAGCCGCTTGTTGGATGTTGTTATTAAATATTTCTAGTTCATCTTCCAACTGCACCTTCATTCTAATTGGTTCGCCGAGATTTGTTCGATCTTCTACTAATTTCTTGAATAGATCCCAATTGGTTTTATTGTTTGTTAACTTAGGTGAATTATCTTTTTTTATTATCATTGTACTCAGTGTCATGATCACAGGTGAATGGTCAGATGATAGTCCTTCACTATTTTCAATGCATGTGTAGTCCTCTAAAACTCCTTTTGTTACAAAGAAGTCAAGAAGATCTGGAATTTTATGTATGTCAGCAGGCCAATATGTTGGTTTATCGCCAGAGAGGAGTTCACAGTTGTTCTATTATTTAGTGCCTAAAATGATTGTTTTAGCACGAGCTGGAAAGTTTGCTAGACGAACAAAGCGAGTTTTTCAATCATTGCAGTGCAACAAGCACGAGGTGCGAAAACTAGTGTATAAAACACCTTTGTTCACGACTATTGTACAAAATACTCAGTATACTTTTGTTCTGCGAAATACTCATTATACTACAATTATATTGATATACATTATTCTCTACTAACAAGTAAATTATTACCTTTAGCAATATAATATTTTATAATTTTATTTTCCCTTGTGTGTGCGACTTACGTGCCTATTGATAGTTTTTAAGAAAAGACTACTAGATAAAATTTGAAATATTAAAATAAAACAACTGTGTTGCGTGTTTAAATTAAAATTTAAAAATTTTAAAAATAATTCTTCTGGATTATTTTGAAGTTGTTTGATAAATTAAAGTCTAATAGGTTATCGATGATGTTGAATGATTTAGGCAACCTATTAATGGCGTTTTTCTTCTTCATAGTTTGTGGAATGGTGTTCTAGTGCTATACATGTGAAGTTCCGAAATGTCCTTCTTGCCACATAAATTGTTATGTTTTCAAAATATAAAAACGTGCACATATTGCAAAATATAAAAACGTGCACGATGAAAACACATGAGTTTGCATTTCTTAACATTTAAGTTTAGTGAGGTTCTATCACAATACTCACTTGATCTAACTATATCTTCTTGAAGTTTCTCCTCATCAAGCATTCCACTAACTGTACGAGCAAATACAAGCACGTCCGAGTTTTTGGTTATCTCGGTTATTTGATCTATGAAAACTATACACATCTAGTGCCCGGTTTGTGGTCCTTGTTGAGCACCAGACAACACTTTAATAACTTTGTTAGATATGACCTATGGGCCGTTTTTCTTGAAATCGGTGGATATTTCCGTTTGCAGATATAATTTGCATTAATTTTTTTTAGGTTATTCGATTTTTTTTGCTGGCTACTTTAATCGTTTTTTCAAGTTTATTTGCAAGTTTTCTATTATTTGGGGGAATAAATAAAAGAAGACTTGCAAGCAAATTTGAAAAAACGATTAAAGTAGCCGGCGAAAAATTCGAATAATCTAAAGAATTTTTATGTAGATTCTAATCCGCAGATGGAAATATCCCCCGATTTCAAGAAGAGCGGCTATGAACCAATTTATGTAATCGAGTGAAACGCCAAATGCTACTAAACTCAGAAGCGCTTTATGATATCACAGAATCAAATGCTCTACTGAAATCCGTGTACGCTGCATCAACTTAATGTTATTTTTCTACCTCGTTAATTATTTTACTAATGAATTCGATGAGCTGTATTGTCTAGACCAAGTAGTTTATTAATATTCTGCACGTGTAGTCCATATATGCAAATATTTAAAAAATTGCGTAGCCTATTTCGACAATGTCAAAAATTATTATTTTTGTTAGCAATGTATATGCTTGAGCTGTTTTAGTACCGAAAAAATTAATACAGACGCCTATGTTAAAATAGCTTTACATTCATTTTAATTTTTAAAATAATGACAGAGCCATCAAAAGTTAAAATACTACAATGAAATCCTCGCCACGAAATAAACTGTTAACGCACAAAAAAGTTTCTCAGACAAGTAAACGTTTAATGATCCTACAAGTTCATCGATTAAAAATCTTAATAAACCTGGATATTTCGGGCAATATAACTACTTAGTCAAAAAAGACACAAAGAAAGTAGTCGTTCATTGATTAGAAATTGATGAAGGAGAGATTAATTAGAACTTACAATCAAAGCAAAACTCAATATTTATATCAAGCTGGAGGTAAAGCAGTAAAAAATAATCGATTTTGCATATCCTTGTCGTGTGGCCGCCATATCAAACCGACGTTAAACTTGCCTGCATCAACATGCATACAGTATTCGTTTCATTTTGCAATCTGCCAAACTTTCAGTGAAGTTTGGCAGATTGCAAAATGATTTTTTTTATAACGAGATTTAACCTCGTACAACCTTATGATGTATGGTGCACCAGTACTCAGCGCACAAACGGATACAAGAAACATCGTGTCATAAAAAGTCGAATTCACCATTCATAAATGTATACACACGCGCATGTACGTACACATTTATAAGAATAAGTGGACCAACACCGTGATATGGCTTAGTAATTAAAGCATACTTAACACAAATGGCGCGCATAGTACAAATGAAGTCAGTTAGTCCTGGTTGACCCAAGGTTACCTATTGGTAGTTTATTGATGACAGAAATATACGATGAGTTCGTCAGTGATCAAATATTAAAGGACATGCTAAACACCATCAAACCCGATTTTGGCACGGTAATTTCCGATCCAACCCAAATGGACACAACTTATCCAATAGTGCAGAAGCATAGTAGGACGAGGAAAACTACAAATATAAATTACTATTTCGAAAAGCCACGAGGCACGACAAAAAAGAAAGATATGTGTTACACTTTCTCATAACGTAGGACCTTTCCAACTGGACCAACTAAGAAGTTCGAGACCACAAGACCACAACGATTCCTACAGCTAAAGAAAAAAACAGGATTTAAAGAACATCCAGTTCATGATCGAGTATACTTCAACATGCGTAACATGATATGAACACCTCAGCACGCGGACCGATACTACTTACCCCACCATGCCGTGATGCTGAAAACATCGGGGTTTTCATACCAATTTATATATTTTTTTTTGTCTTTTTGATAAATTAATAAAGCTTTGATTGTTCACTACGGCTCTTTATATCTTATCATTTCACTTTAAAATGATGATTCTGGCCAGTGAAAAATGCAAATATTCTGAAGAAAATGTCGCAATGACTGCGGTGTTTTCAGTAATCTCAGTATATTGCGCCTCATTATGAGGTTAATGCTCTCTTTTTTCCGTATATTGTTGTAATTGCATTTCTTTTTATGCTGTTCCCCTGCGGTCACCAAGATGTGTACTAACGCAAGTAAAGGTTGCTTCATGTTAATGGATTAGTAGTTTTTATTGCATTATCTCTTTCTGCTACACGCCTCATGTGGTCAATATCGACTGAAAATGATTACTGGAAGTACTACCGCCGCACTATTTTAACCAAAACAATTGGAGGAGTTGTAGAAAAATTGTCGAAATTATAGGCAAATTTAAGCCGGCTGAGTAATTTAAAGCCCATAGTTGTTATAATCTACTAAGTTTAATAAAATTTTTTAGCTATAACCAGCGAGTCTGTAAGAGTCCGTAACGAAACCTTACAGAATTTAACGAGAACGTTTTATTACAGAATATTTGACAGTTTGACCAGCGAATCTGTAACACGATTATTATTGTGAATTGAAGTTTTAAATGTCAATCTGCAAAATTACAAATTAACCACACCACGATTTTCGTCAAAAATGAATCTATTTGCTTCTCACCCTATTTAAAGGACGAGGGGGCAAAAACTAAAAAAACGGTCTTGTGTGGTACGAAAAATAAATCGCACAAAAGACAGATTACCATGTATGTAACATGTTTGTACATAACTACGAGTATTTAGAGGTATATGTACATAATTTATTTTAGGTAACGGTTTTAGAAATTAACAATGGTCAACAGCAATTTTTTATCCACACTCGCATGACATGTGAGGTTTTCAACATGCTGATGGACCTTGTGCGGCCACAAATGTTTGTGAACAAGCTAAATCTATTGAGCTGAAAAGAGCTGATGAAAAATATGCATAAAATATTATTTAATTTACTAAAATATAAATAAATATTTGTACACATAAATTATAAAAATGTAACACATTGATATACCGCCATTTCAAATATACAATTCTGACGTTTCCTTCAGTTTGGGCGATAATTTTCGCTCTTGTTACAGATTGCTAAGTGACAATTCAAATTTAACGAAACTGAACGAAAAATACTTTGAGTTTCGCTGGTCAGCAATGTCAATAAACATACATTTTTCAGATGTCGCCTTATTACTTAAATTTCTTACGGACTCGCTGGTTATAGCTTTAGTTTCAATTACCGAAGAAAGCTAGAATTGGGTGTCAGTTGATACGGACAATTTCAAAAATTAAATGAAAATAAAATATTCAAACTATACGTGAAGTTTAGTTCGAATCTTTTTTCAAAATTATTATTCTTGCGGAAAGGAAATTTGAAAATTTCCCGCAATACTGTGTAATATTTGGCATTAACTACAAAAACAGACCATATTATTAATAACAAATTTGAAAATTAGTTTGGATATGTTGAATTATCGTAGACGTACTAATCGCACCTGGTTGGGTTGCTGAAAATAAATTTATTCGTCCTTGTACTGAAAAAAGCAACCGGAAAACAGCATAAATTCAATAATCACAATGTAGATTATGAATCTACGAGATTACGAATCTCACCAATTTGGCATTTGGAATCTCACCAATTTGGCACAATAAGACTTTGTCTACGCAAAAATCAATTATCTAGGTTATATTTTCGACATTATCATGTAGACAATTGAGAAATACGCCCAGACAGAGACACACAACACTGCACGTTAAGATCGGCCACACCATAAAACCATACGGTTTACTGATATATGCGGTGCTAATTTGAATTTAAAGTGGTTGAATATAACTAATTCAAACAATCGAAGAAATAATGATAATAACCCTACCAGATATTTATTTTATAAAATAAGATCATTTTTGTCCTTAAACGAAAAGTGGTGTGTATTAAGTAAATATAAAAAACTCAGCGATAGGTTAGGTTTCAGTGGTTTACACTTAGGCCATTTTTTGGCCCATTGTGATACCACGCATTCATGCTACATCATTAACCCATTCACCTATTCACCTACTCACACAGCTACAGTATACCACCTGCACATTGCAAGCTCCATGTCAACCTGTACATTGACATGGACGGTGGGTCGGCGCTGAATTCTGCACTCCATCAGAGGGTCTTAGTTGTGTTTATTAACATCACCGATTGTAATCGATGATGAAAAACTCAGCGATAAAAGATCACAATTTTTTCAGAGAAAAGAAAATTATCCATTTTTTATTGATTTAACGGAAGTTTAAATTTTTAAAATCACATTCAATTAATAATAAAGAAATCACCAATTTTAAGTTTTATATGAAGCGTTGAAACATGCATACATATAAAATAAAGTCGGGTTAGTTACACCATTTATAACTCAAGGAATGGCTCGACCCGTTTTTATGATCTTTGTGATTTGTTGGATTTGTCCCCGCCCCATAGCCGAATATATATTAAAACATCGGAAAAATTCATAAAAAAAAAAATTTATGAAGAAAATTAATTTTCATATACGTTTTGTATGGAACGGCTTTTTGATGATACCTCGAGAACGGATTGACTGATTTGGATATTTTTTTTTGTTCGTTTCCAACGTTTCTAAAAAGACTAACCATTTATTATTTGTCTATATTCATCTCTCTCCAACTGTCTACGCTTGAGAAAGAAGATTTTATATGGGAAGTTGTTGTTGTTTTCATATGTTTCTGGTCTAAGTATTTCGTGTCTCTGTTGCATATCAATGAGAACTTGTGCCGCGATTTATCCATTTTTTGGAGTTTTCATCAATTTTCATTCAGTTTTCGACGTTTATTACATTTGAATTCGATTCAATTAATTCTCTTCAAACGATTTTTCCTGAAATTCTTCAGCGAAAAGTGATTTCAAAGAGGTGAGTTCAGTTTGATGAATTGCACATTGTGAAACGTTATGTAGTTTGCCATTGTGCGCGTATCCACAATCAATCTAATCGGAAATTTTGGACTGCGTTTTCGATTTTCCAGGCGGATTCGTTCGTAATTTGGGAATGAAATGGAAATTTATTTCGATTGTGATTTTCAAACGGTAAGTTGCGTTCGAAGATGTTCTGGATTATCACATTTGTGATAAATTTCCCAGTATTATTTACAATGTCGCCAGCCAGAAGATCTCATCTTTCACAACGAAGCCGTAATGCAATTAGACTTCAGAATATTGCGAATCATTCCACTGCAGATGAACAAGAAATCGCACGGGAAGAGCGCCGCATCAGTATGGCCCGACTTCGTGCTTCTCAAACACAAGAATAAAGAGAGGCAGTACGTCAAATGGCTCAGTTTGCAATGAGAAATAGTCGAGCTTATCGCACAGGTCAACAACATGATAATCTTCAAATAATCAACAACATGATAAGAATTGCAGATTTTATTTTGGGTGAATATAATTATAGAAAATAGTAAAGGGATAATTTGCATTATCAACAATTTCATGTTTGCGTGACATTTTTCAGCTAAGGTGGACGCTATGCTATTATTATGGAAACTCGTCAGATACGGATAAAACTGGTTCTAAAATGTGGAATCGGATTTCATAATCAAATGAATCCCGGAAACTCCCGAGAAGCGGGAGTGGTTTTTTCGTAGTGATATTGAATATTGAAAATGTTCTATAAGGTATTTGATCTGGAAATTTAAATTTGCAGCAAAAATAACGTGTACATACTTCAATTTAAAAGTAAAAATTATCAATTTTCGAATTATGAATTTGTAGGTTTAAATCGTTTCAATTATTATGTACATCTTCAATGTTCCGAAAATCTCGAATATTTTTTTGGTTTTTATTGTGTTATTGGATAAAGCCTTTAGACTTAAGATTTCTTAGTCAACACCCAAAACGTTAAAAACCATACGACGGTATTCAGTAAAGGTGTCTAGTTACATCACAGCTCCACTTCTATTCAAATGTAGGAGAAAAACACCTTTAATATTGTTTGGAAATCTGGAGTAAGTCGTAGGTCACCTTTAAATATTAAAACTACTCAATAAACGTATGATCAGACGTAATCAATTTTGATTTTACAAAAATACTTGCAGTGTTTTTTACGAAATTTGTATCGGAGCTACGATAAGTTTTTATTTGTTGTAGAACTAAAGTCGATTAAATTTATAATAATTTTTTTGATTAGCATTAAATTAAATTCATATAGCGAAAATATTTAATTGACATGTTGAACATTTTGAATTTGAATCAGCATTCGGTTATTTTTGTCAACTAACGGGTTCAACTAACTTCAACATAAGGTATCGTTTAATTCGTATATGATTTACCTTATGGATTTATGCCTACCTTTTATTAATCTTATTCTTAATACCAAGATTAAAAGTCAACCGGAATAATCATGTGCAGACGCGAATATATATAAATTATAATCAAACGTACAATTATATTAAATTATTAATATGTAGTTTAATTTACAGTTTAAATTTAAACGAGATAATTAAATTTAATTTGTTGCGCTTCCCACTCAACCACAAAAAATACTAGCTATTTATACGTTGTTAAAAATTAACGACATGATACGTGTGACTATATAGATTAAAAACGGTTAAAATTTTTTTTGTTGCTGTACGCGCACTGTCGATTAAAGTGTTTAAATGTAATTTACATGTACACACGAAAAAAATACGTTATGTTACGTCAAACACTCAAGGTCGTTCGTAGAAAAATCGCGGTAAATCTATTTGTAGTAGTACGTGATTATTTCTTTATTTAAATAAATCCGTTAATTGTTGTCTGTCTAAACCGAAAATTAGTTTGTTGTCACCCGAAAATACAATTTAATTGGTTTATGGATCAGGGTCAAGTCACGCGCCGCTTAATGCATGTACTCGAATATGAAGTTGTGTTAAATACATGCTTAGTTTATTGTTCGATCTGTTTTATTTTTTACACCCCAGCCACATGCAACTATATAGCATGGCAAAAAGTTTAAAACTTACGTTTTTTATTATTAATAAACATTATTTTACTTTTACTTTGGCGAAAGGTTGTTTAAAGTACACTGCGCACAATTAAATTGATTTAAATATACATATATCGATTGCTGTGTGCCACATTGTACGACGCGAGATGCTTAACATTGTGCATATCGAGATTACGCTGTTTACATTTCCTTAACGATGCCATATCATCACCTTGACATTTAACGTTTATCTTGCAATTTGACAATGACACGTAACGAATAAAATATTCTGGCCAGAACATTTTAATAGCAGCGATTCGAGGCGCTAGACAAACTCATCGTTCTCTCGTCATTTATATCAACTATAAGCGCACAAACACCACATAAATGCTCTCGTTGACATATAAGCAGCAGCGGCTATTGTGTTATTTGAATTGTCGTTACTGCTTAAATGAAAACAACCTTTTTTTTTAAGAAAAGTAGTAGTTTTAGTTGTAATTTAAGTGAATGGCCCTGACCAATGAATGACGGTTAGTCTTCGATTTGTAATCGTTCTTGGTCGAGGACATGGCATGACCTTGAATCACAAAATAGTAATGTGAATAAGATCTAACAATCATCTATTGTGAATGCATTTACAGTCATGGGCGAAAGTATTTGAAATTTTTATATTTCAAGCAAAATGTTTGCGAATTGTAGGTATCCGTCACGCCTGCCGGAACCATATCAGCCGGAACCAGCCGGTGCGTTTTCTTACAGAAATAATTCGTCTATGTTTATATGCACCACACTTTTACACATTTGACCAGAAATTGTGGTGTAATTTAATGAGGAAAACTTTTGGGCCAACCAATTATGCCCCGACATCAAGTGGAGTTGAGAGCACCTTTAAAAATCTAAAATTTTCATCACGTAAGAATTCTTAAATTTGGCATTAAACCCTATTCCACATAAATATTTTATTCAAATCTATCAATTTAACCCAATTTTTCTCCGCCACGGATGTATTTTGAATTTTTTCCTCATTCTACCCCTGAAAGCGTCGTATATTTATAAATATATAATTAATATACTAAATTAATTCCTCTTTGTTTAGATTTGGGCAAAAATGTACGCGTGGATGTGTTTGCCAAAAACCATCTGCGGAGACTTTGAACGGCATTTTTAAAATGACTCTTACTTCCCAAAAAGAGCCCAAGGAATAATACAAATTGGTTATCTGGGCGGTGCGGTAATAAATGAGGCAGAAGTGTCGCCAATGCAATTAGATATGGCCATCGAAATCAAAGGAAATAGCTTGGAAGAAAGTTGTGGGGGCTACACAAAAATACCAACTTACAAAGCGTGTTGATAGAAAACTTCAAAACGAAATGTTCGGTTAAGCTAAAATTAGCCAAGTTGCAGGACTATTAGAAAAATTTTACAATTTCTCGACAAACGGAAAAAATTTTTTTCTAACTTTTTAATTAATTAATCCTTTTAACGGATGTGCAATAAGAATGTGCCCAATTAATTCCAACTGAAATATTAGCTAGTTCACAATGACCATCAACCAATTATTGTGCATTGCACTGAATGGCTCAGACCGGCTTCATGTGGTTCTGGCTGACCCTGTTGGTTCTGGTTGTGTTGGCATTGTAGTGGATAACTCTTTCATCGTTCCGGGAACCTCATATGTTGCACTATCATCCAAATTGCACCGCGACCATTGTGCAAAATTATTATTCTTGTAAACATTTTATTTCGGCTGGTTTTTTATGATCCCTAATGGCATTCTGTAGCTCCGGCTGGAAAATCATATTAATGATGCAAAATACTTTGTGCTTCTTATGCTATACTTGGTTTGTCTGTATAAGGTATGGTTCCGGCTGGCCTCATATGGTTCAGGCAAACGATTCGAAAAAACTCAAATCTAAGTAGTAGTGTATATAGTAATTTCATTTGTTCACGTCGCAACATGATTTTCATCTAGAGGTTTGTCCTTTGTTTTACTTGGAATATTGTTTCAGTCTTGTTTAATTGTCCTGACGTGAGCAAATAACTTATCAAAATTCCTAAAAACAGTGAACTTGCAGTAAAGCTACGCCAACAAATAGTCTCTAAATTTAAATGTGGAATGTCAGTTACTACTACACCGCCGACTTACACGGTAATTTTGCTCCGCAGAATATCGTGTAAATATAATTAAAATTAGGAAGAATAAATTAAATTAGAAATAACACATAAAAACTTAAAATATAACAATTTTCTTTTGTTTTTCAAACCGTGTAAAACGGAATAGTGGTAAAAAATACCGTGCAAATCGGGGGATGGGTGTATTTATTACAACATAAAGAAATATAAAAAAAATAAAACTGTTATAAAGGAAAAGAGATGTGGGCGGAAAAGGGTAACAAATGAAGCAGTTGATCGCCGTTCAGCTAGAGAGTTTACTTAATGTCCAAGACGGTCAGTTTTCAATCTTTCAAAAATATTATAGGAAGCCAAATTAGTAGACGAACTATCTCCAGAAGACTTAAGGAAGTTAGTTTTCAACGATACATAACATGAACAATGATTAATATCACTGACATTAACAAGAAAAGACGAATGAACTCTGCTTTGCAACATGTGAACAAACCCTTTGAGTATTATAGAGAGCTGGTAATGAAAGTTCGTTTGGTATCTACGTTGATTATTATAACTCGTTCGTGTACTCGAACGAAAAGAAAGAACATAAAAAATCACAGATTGCTCCTTATTTCGGGGTTGTTTTTCTTACAACGGTTTTTCAGATTTGGCCCTTATGGCTGAAAAGTTTGACAAAAATGTATACCTTAACTCACTCGCTGTGACAAGAGAAATCGCTTGCCGTCTTCACTGGCTATCATGGACAAGGCATTAGTGTGTGCGATATCGAAAATATGATACCGTTTACTATTAAAGACAATTTCTCTTTCACAGTAAATTTTGACGGTTTATTTTTATTGCTTATAGAAGATTTTTTCACTCATCATGCAATTGTTCCAATTTTTCAATGGAATGTTGTTCCTTTTTCACTGGAAGTCGTGCTTTTGACCAAAAAATAGACACTTCCTTGATTCTCAGCGCTGTACTTTCACGATTAGTTAATTTTACAGTACGGTGATTGTAAAAAAAAGACACAACACTTGCTTTTTTGATGGTAACTTAGCACCAATAATTTGACAGTACTCATGTCCAAAAAGATAAATTTCTGTAGGGGACGTTAAATTAGCTGCCATTTTTATCAACTGTAGTAGCACTTTCTTAAAAATATTAATACAACTGTTAAACGGACTAGATTTAATTATTACAAAGTTGTGTCTTTGTTTTCTCGAGAGATTTGGATTTAAACTGAAATTAATTTGTATTTATTTTGTTTATATCAATGAAATATATTGGCCATACCAGGGGTGTGTCGGTATAATGATAAATGATAAAATTTTCATCGATAAAATATAGTTGGTGATATATGATAAATAAATGTCAAATTTAGTGAAAAAACTAAATATTTTATCATACACATTTTGTCGATGAGAAATATTTATCGCGGTATTCAATTTTTTTTTTGTGTTTTTGTGTCAATTTTTTGAAATTTGTGTATATCAATTGTTAAACTGATTTTTAGTAATGTATAGATTATAGAACAAATTTAAATGGACAATTTGAAGCATAGTAAGGCAACGCGGCCGAATAATGACCTGAAATTACATTTGCTCCAATTTTTGGAAGAACATATAGATTTGGCCAATGATAAGTATGAAAACGCAATTAAATTTATTTGAATTTATTATTAAACATAAACTTATGTAAACCAGCGTAAGATATGAGTCATCTTATGACGGAGCACATGCGCGAAGTCAACAATGGGATGATTTGGAAACGGAATTAAATGCGTTGAATGTGGCCTATAAACTAGCAACATGATGCCTTCCATTTTTTCTAATTTTTTTCTAATTTTGAAATGAAAACAACGCCACGTTAAATTCACTAAATAAAAAAATATGAATTTTTTTATTTGGCGTTTCTCAAAATAAATCGAAAGCAAACACTGAACTGAAAATAATAAACAATTTGCTCCGACATCTTGAGTAAAATGTTTTAACTAATTAATTTTTTCATTTTGCACAAGGAATTGCATTTGCTGAATAAATGATAATTTGAACTGATAAACATAAAATGAAATCTTTTTTTTTCATTATCATTATCACCAACACAGCATCGAGCCCCAGGTCATAATTAATGCGGTAGGCGGATTTAAATTTTAAATACAATAATGAGACGAATGAGTCATAAGGACTTAACAAAGTTGGGTTTTATGATAATGGCATCATAAAACACAACTATGTTAAGTCCTAATGACTCATACGGTTTGTTATGACACAATAAAACATTCCATTGTTTATTCGTTATACTTCAACTTTTTTTTTTTTTGTAATTTTGAATATTAAGGATTTAAAAAAACCGTTTATTATTTGGATTTTTACAAGTTTCGAAAATTGGCAATAATCTCGCTATTTGTTAACCGATTTTCGATATCGTTAATGTTTTGGAAAGGTAATTATGGCCTCTATTGGCTACAATTTTTATTTAGTCTGAGAAAAATATTTAAATAATTTTTCTGTTCGTTTGAAAGTGAAAAGTTGAAAAAATACTGTTTTTATCAAACTTCGCGCTCCAGCCCGGGATCTCTAAGCCACCTTGGATCGACCCAATATTTTTTCTGTTTAAGTTTCTAGCGTAACCTCAAATTTTTAAGGGGTATCCCGTTAGATGTCTCAACATTTTTTCCCACCATACAAACATGGAAAACCCTAATGTACATACATATATGTATGTACGATAGATATATGTACATTCAGACAATTTTTTGAGTATTTTTTCCGGCATAGAGCACATTATCGTATTTTACATTAATTTATATGGGAAACGTTGTTCCGCTTAACGAGTTCTGGATAGAATTATGCTCGTTAGGCGAGGTACCACTGTACTTTTATCCATGACTGTAAACTATACGATTTTTATGCAATATTATGCGGGGATTCCACAGTGAAACAAATTTTTTTCAGTATAAATACAGGCAAATCGAAAAAATGGTATTTTTCAATTACGTTAGAGAGATAAAGACAGTAACTTTTGTTTGCTTTTTTATAGAAAAATTTATAGTCAAAATTTTGACAGATTGAGGGCAACATAACTAAAAAAAAATTTGAAAATAAACCATTTTAACGAATTTTCAAAAATTTATTACAATGAACGTGTTGTATGTAGCAGCACAAAAACTAATCCTGCGTTTCATTTATTCTTGACATTTCACTATACATATTACTTTTCCAACCATAAAATTGTCGTAGTGTGCGAAAAATATTCCTCATCGCATACTATTTTTTGAGGGTTATTCAAATAATAGAATAAGGCTGCGGGCCAATTCTAAGGTAAATCTAGGGTAAAAGCCGTTTTTAACAGTGTATGTGGTAAATTGAAATACCGTACTAAAAAGTAGGGTAAAGCGAATACACAAAAGGTAAATAGTAGTGGGTTTTGTTTTTGCTAAACGAATCAAGAAAATATGTCGGCCATGTTTCTAGACATAATTTTTTTTATTCACTAGCATTTCCCAAGAAATAAAAATGCGCTTCGATATTTATGAACACAGTTTTATATGTTAAAATTTTTATTTATTTTTTCAAATAGTTTATTGTGTATACTACGCAACAAATTTGAGAAAATATAAAATTTGAATTTATTCGTATAAACAATACAAATAATTGGAACAACGATAATAAAATTTATGACATTAGTTTGTGTACCTACATACCAATTTTTGTATATTCCTAGAAACCATGTGTCCCTTTAAGCCGCATTTACCTAATTTTATTTACTATAGAATTAGTACGATTTGACAGTAATTTGTACTAAAATTTCAATTTACAGTACTAATCGATTTACCTGAGAATTGGCCCACAGCCTAAGAAATTTTTACTGAAGTAAATTTTACTAAAAAACTTATTTGTTTCTCTCTAACAAGTAAAGGATTTATATTTTTATCTCGTGTTAATTTTACTGAAAAAATTTGTTCCGCTGTGGAATTTACGCATAAAGTTAGCTGTGCAAAACATATTTTTTATTATAGGCCTACTTGGACTAGTAGATTCGTAAATATTTTTTT
The DNA here is from genome assembly GCA_932526605.1 of Nephrotoma flavescens. Taxonomy (NCBI): domain Eukaryota; kingdom Metazoa; phylum Arthropoda; class Insecta; order Diptera; family Tipulidae; genus Nephrotoma; species Nephrotoma flavescens. The sequence continues at coordinate 189,794,529 of OW052221.1, forward strand.
TATACAATATCTTCTTGTAAAATGGTTTTAGATGTGTCAGGTGTCTGCCAAAACGGGCAACACTATTTTATAGTTATTTCGTGCTGTTGTAAAATGTTAAGTCATATTTTCGTTTGCATTAGAATTATGTAATTATATTTGTGTGGGGGGAGGGACCTATATGGTTGGTGTTCGTTCGTTCGGTCATTTTTCGACCAATCATCTCTTGTGGAAAAATCCAGAGGGGAAAAATCGTCATTATGAGCAATATGATTGGTCGAGAAAATTGTAAACGAACGAACAAATACCAACCATAGATGCGCCTTAAAATAACGTGTAAATAAGCTAACATTTAAATTGACTTGGTAGCTTAATGCACGATTTACATGTTCCAATTTTTTTTTCCAGTAAAAAATGAAGGGTTAAGTATATTACGATTTTCGTTTGCGAGAGGAGCACGAAACAAATTCCAGTAAAATAAAATTGGGTTTTTTTCTTTTTATTTTGGGGAAATGTTGTTTACATATGGCTGTCTCTTTTTAACTAGTAATTTTTTGTTATTTGCGTGCAACTCTATTTTTCTGTAAAAAATTTGTTGGGAAAAAAATTGGAACATGTAAATCGTGCATAAGTATGATATTTTTTTTTTATTTATAAAAAAAAGAAAGTACATATTAAATATCCAGTGGATTTAATGCCCTGTGAATTCTGTCAGGTTGGTTATACAGTTGAGCTTTTTGGCATAAAACCATGTTGACTTTGTGATATGAATCGTGGTATCCTGATCCTGAATGAATTGCATATTACTAGCTCAAATAATTTTGGAAGTGAAGAAATTGACGTTATACCTTTATAACATGAAACATCATTCCGTATTCCACTTTGGAATATTGGTGTTCTACTTCTAAGTAAAATGCGTTGGTTCAGTGATTGATTGAAAAGAAGGCACAGATGAATTACCAAATTTTTGAAGTCTGTTAATAATGACTAATGAGGCTGGTATACCATTCGGACCGAACATGGTTGATAAGGAGTAACCTTTGAGTTCTACTTGTCTTTTTTATTTTTCAGATTTATTAGTTTATTATCGTGACATGGCGGATAAAGGTTTAGTTTAGTGGCAAGTGATGGGGACAAATAAATCTATTCCGTTATAGAGCAGTGTGTGAGCAGTGTGAAATCGTCGTCAAAGTTGATGCTTTTAAAGTATAAATCCAAGTTCACGGTGAGTCTATCTTTTAATTCAACCTGAGCAGACAGTGCACTGTCAAAAAATACTCTGTGTTTTTTCATTCATCTGAGTAATTTTACACTGCACATTGCGATTTTATTTGCGAATTGGGCTTACACAGTGCATAAGGTCTTCAGAAGGTTCTTCAAATTTTATTCTGAAATTAATGTCAGAGTACGAAGTGTGTGCGAAATAAAAACCAATATGTTTCTCTAGGCGCACCGGTTAATTTGGCCCTGTACAACCTTTGCTCGGGGTACAATGCTCAGGGTAACTCTGCTTGCTCGGGTTGAATTAACAAATAAGCCCGGTATCAGCTTTTCTCTAGATGTAACATGGCCTTTCGTTCAGGTGGCTTTTAACACTGATCCCGCTTTTCAAAACGATTTTGTACGCTTTGTTGTTAATATCGTTGATAACGAAAGGTGATAATGATTCGTATATATTAGAATCAGTAAAAATGAGATCAACAATTCTGTTATGATCATTTAATATATCAGATCTTTCACTCAGGTTAGAAATGCTCATGGTATCTATGAATTTATATTTCCGAAGACAAATTAAAATCACCCGTTATTAAAATAGTGTCGGATGGATTTACTTTGTTATTTATTTCTAGGATGGTGTCACAACAAGTATTATTAGATGATAATGGAGAGTCAGGTGGAATATATGCAACGCAGATAAATAATGAATGACATATTGGTGATCGTTGCTTTAACACATCCTTGCTCGATGGATAAGTTGGATAGATTTATCTCTATTCATTAGGATTTGATTTGTCAATCGCTATCAGTACATCTCCGCCGGATTTTTTGTATATATATATATATATATATATATATATATATATATATATATATATATATATATATATATATATATATATATATATATATATATATATATATATATATATATATATATATATATATATATATATATATATATATATATATATATATATATATATATCTATATATATATATATATATATATATATATATATATATATATATATATATATATATATATATATATATATATATATATATATATATATATATATATATATATATATATATATATATATATATATATATATATATATATATATATATATATATATATATATATATATATATATATATATATATATATATATATATATATATATATATATATATATATATATATATATATATATATATATATATATATATATATATATATATATATATATATATATATATATATATATATATATATATATATATATATATATATATATATATATATATATATATATATATATATATATATATATATATATATATATATATATATATATATATATATATATATATATATATATATATATATATATATATATATATATATATATATATATATATATATATATATGTGTAGACACCACGAGTTGGGCTGGAAAGAATTCGGAGCTGCGGATCTTTTTATTCAAGGACGTCTCACAAAGTATGTAAATCGAAAATAAAGTCTTTAGCACAAAATTGTGAAATTTGATATATTTTAGAAGTTTATATTTTGGAAGTAGATTGTCAGATTATTGTCCTTGTTATTTTGGATTTCACAATAATATGTTGCAGATGTTGAAAATGAGCTTTACTGGCTGTACGTAAATATAAATACAGTTGGTCACCTTCCACTGGTGCGTCGTAACTAAATTTATGGGTGTGTTTCGTTAATGCCAACTAAAGCATGAGGTATACTTTAAAAAAGTTGGATTTTTAAATCCAGTAACCGCATGCAGGTTACGATTTGTTTTGAATAACAGTTCGATGTGGCAATGTTAAGTAAATTACCTTAGAATAAGAAGTAAATTAATAAAATTATTATTAAAGTAATTATTTTTAGGAGATACTATTAACATTTTTAGAATAAAATCATATCGGCATCCCAAATCGAGCATAGGAAATTCTACACTAATAAAGTAGATTTGATCAAAGACGCCTCCAGTTAGTGTAGGGCTATCACCAATCACAATATGCGGATTATCTTCAAGATTTTTCTATAAATTCTATTTAGATATTCCGCCGAATTATTGACGAATTTTAACTAAACTTTTCATTACCGTCAAACACTTCACTATACGATCTTTCCCGAAACATCAAGAGATCGCGGTACAGATCTTGGGACACAATGGATTAAGTAATGTTTTCACATATTTTTTTTCTTGTAGTTAATTCAACAGCATTCCACAAGAGTTTCAAATTGTTTTGTTGTTATAATTTGTTTTTACTTCATGAGAATAGCAAACTTTACCATCAATCTATCGGCATATACAGAACTAACTGGATAACCAATCGACAACTTGAAAGTTAACATATTGTGCGACAAAATTTCTTAATAATTTATCATTTATCTAAATCTAAATATGTGACAGGTGACCTAAATACTGTAGTATCTGAAATAAACAAAAACATAAAGTGACAATCTACAAAATTCATCAACTCAGACTATTATAGAATTGGTCTAATTCCCAAATATGTAATCAATAAATTCGAAGGGTTGTTGAACTAATCGTATTTGTATATTTTAGTTCCTAACCAAAATACGACATGACATTCATATTAAAAATTTACGCGGGCACCACCCACACACATAAATCAAAATAATTACTCACACCAACAAATTATAAATAATATCTTTATTACATAAATAAAATATGAAAAAAATAAAAAATGCTTACCTGGTCGATTATCAACAAGCACATCCGATGGCAACACATCAGTTGTTGTGGATGTCGCCTCTATATATCGTATATCCTTTTGTAGCAGTAGCCGGCCGTTTTTCGAATATGAATTTGTGTCCTCGAATTTTATCATATGATAATCTTGAATTTTATATAGACCTAACATAAGAAATGACCATACGCCTAACGCAAATAGCATTTTTAAGATAAATTTCTGTTGTAATTGAAACATATTTATTTTGAACATTTTTTTTTTTGTATTGTTGGGCTTATCTAAACTAATACACTAAAGGTATGCTGGTAGGTTGATCTTGTATAGTGCTGTGTGCACAATTTTCCTTGATGTTTGAGAAAATCTGAAAATAGATAGAAAACATTTTTTTATTAGTCAATAAAACTTGATTTATCTACTAAAAACTGAAATATAAATTACAGAGTTGGAATCGAATATTGAAACATTGTATAATACTGAGATTCCGCCTACACCCGGAAAACTATTTTATGTTGCTTTTAATTGTAAAAAACATAGTGATCTAATAATATGTCACAATACAACAATTAACAGTAAATTTGCAATGAAAGTAATCGGTTTACGAATCGATTTTTTACTTCATTTCTTAGTTCATTATCATTAATACTAAAGTATTTACTCTGGAAACCCTAAATTATCGTAAAAGATGTTTCAATTATGGCGTAACTGAGACTGGAAATTTATCAGTACCAATAACATTAAATAGATTGAAAACTAATAATTTAAAAATGTCTGCAAGAGAAACCATGAATTTTATTCATTTTTTTCCTCTTCTGGTTGGTGACTTGGTACCAAGAAATTGCCAAGTATGGGTATTCTTCACTTATTTACTACAAATTATAGATATGTGCCTACTCCCTGTGATAACCGAAGTTGAAATAAGAAATTTAGAATATTATGTTAAAATGCATAACCAACTCTATATTGAACTCTTTAATGAACCACTTAAACCGAAACATCATTTCTTAGTTCATTATCCTACTGTGATAAAAAAATGCGGACCCTTAAAGTACCAAAGCTGTTTTCGTTTTGAATCGAAACATAAAGAGTACAAGATTTATGCCGCAACCATAACTTCTCGAAAAAATATTTCATTAACACTTGCAACTAAAAGTGCTCTTAAATTTGCCAATTCATTATTACAAAATTTTAACTTCTCAGAAAATACAATTATTTCAGCACATTCTATAATTTAAAAAAATACCAAGTATCAGAAAAATTTATATTTGACAAAAGTAAACGATCCAATATTGCTGTACAGAATAATTTCGTTTAAAAATCTTGATAAAGAAATTATTGTTATCTGTAATGAAATACAAATAGTACAATATGATTCTCATTATAACGCATACGAAGTGGGAAATAATAAAAATACGGTTGTTGAACATCCAATTCACTTCTTTTCAAGTCCGCCATTGGATGTCTGTAAAATAGCGAATGGAAAGTATTACTTAAGAAATAAAATTATAAATTTAAACTAGCAAATAATATGTGATGAAATGATTGCAAATTATGCAAAATTGTATTAGTTTTATAGTTTTATTGAATAATTTAATAAACGTTAATTTTTAATAAATTTGATTTGATTAAAATATAATAAACAATGTCTTTCATTTCAACAAGTTTCTCCCTCAAAATCAACAATCCTAAGTTTTTGAATTCAAATATTTGTATGTATTTTATTTCAAATACGTTTACTGTTGATTTAAAAAAAATTTGACATTTGCTTTAAAATTCAAAATCTCTGGAGCAACTATCAAAGCTTTTAAATCAAAAATTTACTTTTTAGTTCAAATGTTACTTTCTTTTTAAAACAAATGTATTTCAACATTTGAATTAAAAGTATTTTATTTAATTTAAAATTTTCAAGTTTTTAAAAAAAGAAATTTAATTTTAATTTCATATGTTATTTATTTAAAATTAAAGTTTTAGATTTTTAATATAAAATATTGAGATTTTTAATTTAAAAAAATACTGATTTTAAAAATAAAAAAAATTTCGTTTGATATGAAAATCTATTTTTTTGGTTTGAATACGCCAATTTTTGAATTAAAAAACTAATTTTTAATTCTTAAATGATTTTTAAAATAAAAGTAAAATGTTTTTTAAATTAAATAAGAATTCTTTTGGCGAAAAATCATGTCGCATTTCATTTAATTTTACGGAGTTTTTATTTAAATCTAATGTGTTTTTTTCTTTCTGTGTAGCAGGTGCTCCAAGATGTTTAACACGATCCTGTAACATTACATGATAAGTTATTTGTAGTATCATTACTTCTCAGTCATCAATGTAATCCACTTCGAGTAATTACTTATGGAACTCAGACAGTAGGAGCTCATTCAAAGAATTTTTCTGCATCCACCGCTGCTTTAAAAAAATAAAAATTTCAGTAATAGCCGAAATCGATTCATTAAAATATATTTTAACGAGACTAAATAAAATTTCGTTATATAAACAATTCATCTCTAATCAACATCAAACGCTAAGTTCGCTGCTATGAAAGAAATTCTTTGCATAGACTAAGTTTAACATTTATCTCTTACCTAAAAGAGTGACGTATAGATCTGGCCACCACATGAAAATAGGTTTCGCGTACAATGAATTTTTTTGTCTGCTAGATTTACAAGTTTCATATATGTAAATATTGAAGCGTTTGAGTGGTTTTATCGGAATAAAGTTTACTCTACGTAGCTGGTGCTTTAACATATTACTGCGTGTAATGATGAATCTGTTTGCCGAAGTACCTTCGCTCAAAGTAGTTTATTTTGACAGCTCTGTATTTCGTTTAAAAGTTTAACTGTGTAGGTATAAAGTTGTATTTTTTAACATCGGTTTCTAACCTATTTCGATTTTTAACAAAATTGTACAACCACAACTAAAGTATGAATGCAAGATAAATAATAATAAATACCATACCGAATAATAAATGCCATGAAGCCAAAATGGTTAAATAGCCAAAAAAATCATAGAATTTTACTAATTTATAAAACAAACAATAATTGTTGACATAGTCTACATTCTCTACATTGTCAACGTCTAATTTTTAATTGTCTACATACCATCTGTACACAGGTAGAATATTAATTATCGGTGTAGACAATACGGCACAACAACACTGTATAGAATACATACGTATCTCATATCATTGAAAAGATCTTGAAGAAATCAATTGAAGCACTTAAAACTAACGTTGTGGCGCTGGAAATAGTTACATTTAGCTCGTTCCAATAAAAACATTTGGCATATAAACCATTCATGGTTTAAAGGCCAACAAAAAGCAACAGTTTTACTACCTGCACTTTAGTTACAAATTCACCGCTTTGGCGTTGGTGACAAATTAATCAGTATAGAATAAATAATAATTAAATATACATGAAATGAGAAATTTTTTCTGAGTCGTATTTTGACGAATTTTATAATGGAAATTTTTGTTTTTCATTTCATTTTAAATTTCCGGGTTGGTGCAATGGTAATTATATTCTTAAAAAAGTTTTTCTTCATAAAATACATATATTTCTTACCAAATTTTAAGTAAATCGCAGGACTGTTATTTTTCAATTCAGTGTGTATCATGAAAAACTGTTTAAACTGAACTTATATTCATATCAATGCGTTGTACAATTTCTTCTATTCACACCAAATAAATTGTATGCCCCTTTTATATTTATAGTAATTTTGTTAATCGATTTATAATTACCAAAACTAGTAGTTTTGGTAATTAATCGATTGAGTGTTTCTAGAACAGTCTTTTAATTATAAGTTAAAAGTTTTTTACTATAAGTAAAAAAAAACTCTTGGAGTGGCTCTCACGGGAACGCGTGTGGTTGCTGCGCTTATCTCTCCCCCTCTTATTAAAAACAAAAACTCATGGGTCGTAGAAATGGTGCTCTATAAATATATCGAGAATATAGGAGCCGGTGGTAAATACAAATGTAAATACGATTAATACTGTCCAATCAATCATTTCTTAGTTCATTATCATCGTAAAATAGTATAACATGACAAATATCATATATGCAGACTCCCTCAAATAGATCATGCATAATATCAAAAACAAAATTATTGATAACATGAAAAGAAGGAATTTCATTAAATACGCATTTTTGTTTAACGCCGACTGTAAGGTTTTTATCTATAAAACTTTGGTCATATTCTAATTTGGATCTCATTGCATCAGCAATTTCACAGGAGTCGGATTGTGTCTCTTTTTTATTTCGTTTACATGCACGACAAAACCCATCTGAATTAAACGCCGTCGAGAATCCAAGGTTTTCATTTAATCCTAAATTATCTCCTAATATTAAACCGAGAATAAAGTAGACGAGGACGTTTTCATTATTACATTTAATGTAAATGCCATTTTGTTCTAACGATTTTATTTGACTTATAAGTTCGTACAATGCCGAATCACGACCAACCGATTTTATATCTTTACCCAGCAAACAAACGCTGATAGCAGAATGAAATAGATGGAAACAATTGCACACGTCGAAGCGAGAAAACAAATAAATTTACTTCGGTTTCTTCTATGCACTGCATTTTTACCCCCACCTAATCTCTAGTTTATCAATTTAATTTCAAAAATTCTTATTTCATTTCTATCAGTCTCCTGATTTCAGCTGAAGGGAAGGTAATAGATGTGCGTTGTTGAAACATATTCAACGTATGCATGACGATGTTTGTAAAGGTTTTTCAGATGGAAATGGAAATACATGGATAACATATAAAGTAAGTATACAAAATTTAAAAAATGTGTTGTTGTATCTAAATAACAATACACATTTGGTACACACAAGCAGAACCAAACACAATAATATATGATTGTGTTTGGTTTTGATACAACAAAATACATTAAAAAAATATTATTTTCTGGTAAACCAACGGTTAACAGTTACATATTATACTCAAATCGAAATGAAAGAGAGATAAATAAATTTTAAGGGGAAACAAAGCCGAGTTTTCGGTCGATAACAATACGAATAGCATGGAATTAGGTGCATCAATTTGAAGTAAAAATTGAGCGCTGTAATTATATGCTGTTTATGCGCTTTTTGTGCGCTTATTTGTACTACTGGGTACTTTTGATAAAACTAGCAACGAAAATATTTTCTAACTTGGATTGTAAATATTGAGGTATGGTTGGGAAGGAATAGTAGATACCGCACACAGAATATTCAGACGAATTACTGCCAAGAGGATTGTTGATTTCGAAATCGTCCAAAAAAATATTATATGGAATAATAATTTTATCGTCCCCTAAATATGATGTTTTTAATTTATATGTTTCACCATTGACAAAATTGCAGTAACCGTTTTTCGATTTTAAATCATTTGTATTTTCTATGGTTTTTTGCAACAAATCATTTTTTTCAAAAAAACTTTTCATTTGAAATTTGAGAGGCATAAAATAGCCTGTAATATTCTTTCCTTCTAAGACGGATTCACCCACCCTTAAAACTTCAACCACTTCGTTATAAAAAGAAAACGCAATTGGACTTTCTAACAACTCGTCTTCCTTTAATTTTTTCATTAGACGATATTCCGATTTAATGTCATCGAACAAATGATGGAATGGAGCAATTAAGTTCGCAATTTTGGTTCCCATACTAACTGGTAAATGCGGAACAATAACTTGTTTTATGGTAGTTAATAGAGATTCATTAAAGTTTTTAATAGCTTCTTGTATGCGATTTGCATCTTTTCGAGAAACATTACTTTTCGAATATAAATTAAGGATTAATAAAGTAGACTGATGTTTAAGATTGTCAATAGTTATAACTGCTGCATTGACCCAAGATTTGTAAAATAAAAAATTTCAATTTTATGAATGGAATTGCTACAAATACAAATTTAATCAACGGTGCACATTTGAACTTATTGCAGGAGCGCTTTCAATGCACAGGAAAAATGTTAGTACACGCAGTGGCCTACGAAAACCTCATACAATATTTAGCGGGTTCCAGTAAGCAAACTACCGCAGGTACTTCTAGCTACTCATAACTACTCAAACAAAAATTTTGTTTTCTTAAACTTTACTTCTAACGAACAAATTTGCTTTCCATTGGACATCTTCTTATCATCGTACTAGCAGTAGTTTGCTAACGACAATTGAACTCGGCTATATTTTGTGTAGATGATCGATGTACTTTCGATGTTACATGCAATGAATTCTGTATAAGAATGAAAGAGAAGCCATTTATAATAACGTACAAAACCAATTGAAAAATTAAATTTATAACGGGACGCCCGTTTATTTATCTTTTATGTCGGTATATATATGAGGTATTTCTATTCAATTTGGTCTTTTGAAATTTATTTGGACTAGTTTTTGAATACAACATCAATTAAGTGGCCGTTTTTTATTGGCCAGTGCAAAATGTGCCCTTTTTGCGCGGTATGGTTTACCGATGATTCGGGTACGAATGTTTGCCTTGAGCTCGTCATTATTCTGAGGCTTGCTGTCGTATACTTTGCTTTTCCAATAACCCCACAAAAAGAAGTTTGGAGGGGTCAAATCTGGAGATCTGGGTGGCCAGTCAATGTCGTATCTTTTTTACAACAGACCTCCAGGGAATTTTCGTTGCAGAAACCGAATTGTTTGATTTGCAGTGTGGTCTTGTTGAAAGACGGGCAGACATAAAGAGCCAACATCCACCGATATCGATTTCCATTGACTGTTTCGTTTCCTCTGAAAAAAGGGACCAAACAGTCTCTTTTTAGTCATGCAATGGCGTTTTATGGGTTTCGTGTGGATTTTTCCTTCCCCAAATCATGCTTATTAACGCCACCAGAGAGTGTGAAATGAGCCTCGTTGGTCATCAAAATGTGCTTCCAAGAATCAGGTTCAGTGTCAGCCATTCGAGCAACTGTTTGGCACCTTGTTAAAGTTAGCCGATAGTTTCCAGCCGAAAGATAATGCAGATAGTGTCTTGACTATTTTTAAACTCTCTTACTCTCGCTCCTTTCGATTTTTAAATTCCTATAAACTGAAATAATTTCTCCTTCACCCGAATAATGTAACCCGATCCTAAATTCTCCTAAATTCGAGTTCATGACTGATTTTTGCTGTATTCAAGACACTATCTGCATTATCTTTCGGCTGGAAACTTTCGGCTAACTTTAACAGTATCTGTTTCGCCGTATTCCAAGCGACGTGGACTGTCTGTCGGCAATATTATTTGTGTTAATTGTACTTTATACGGACACCAATGTAAATCATCCTCCAAAATGCACCGCAAATTGGTTCTACCGACGCCAAAATGCTTCAACCATTTCATTGGAATGTCTTGATCGTTGATGAACTACATCGTGCTCACTGTCTCACTGTCCCGTGCCCAACAAGTTTCGGTGCGTTGTTTGAAGCTATTCATGGTTAAAATTGTACTGAATTGACGTTCTGAAACATGCCAATCGATTGACAAATGCCACAGGTCTAAGCTGAACAGAACAGTCTATTAAATTTTACCGTAAACAATTGTAAATTTAAGTTTTAATTTGAAATACCGGATGCAAGTGAAGCTCGACAATTTAATTTATTTATTTGAAGCTTGACACTTTGACAATTTAGAGTAAACTTTTTCAACTACTTAGGTTCAACAATTTTTTCGAAATTATTACATTTTCGAAAACCAATCGTAAAAATTGAATTATAATATTACAGTATTGGAAATACGCAATTTGAACTGGATAAGTGTGAGATGACAAATTCGAACTGAAAAACAATCGGTAAAACAACAATAATCTGGACATTGCCTACGCAAAAAAGAATTGTCTCGAAAATGCTAAATTACGCGTAGACGCACAGCACTGATTCTGTGTATATACCAAAGGAATAATATGCCACCAGTGCCAAAACACTGAATTTATATTAACTGAATTATATTTCGTCCATAAACTTAAAAAAAACAATATGCCACATGATCATATCCGAATGATAAAAATGTATCTGTAATCAGCGCCTCAATGGTACTCATAGTTTGTAGTACTAATATGCTTCAGTTAAATTTATAACATTTTTCAAGACCTTTTCATTGGCCTGTCAGTCTTATATATTCTATAATAAATCAGTAATAAGCTATCAGCGTCTATAATATAATTATGTGGCATATCACATAATTATATTAGAATAATAAAACTTATTACTGTTTCCAGCGCCACAACGGAAGTTTTGAGTACTAAGGTGTTGAAAAAATTGTACGGTATTGTTCAAGACCTTTGCAACGATGTACGACAAATACATATTATATAATAATCGGAAAATTAGCTACCAGCGCCAAAGCGGTGGATTTATGAATTAAAGTTATATTTTGGTACGTATTGGTTACCTGTGAGAGTTTTTGAGATTTTAACCAGAATCCGAAAAGAATTTAAATTTAGTAGGATTGGATTAGCATACTTATATGCTGGAAACAGACGTGCAAAACAGAAGTCAGAAAAATTTTCAGAGAAATTTTCGCATGCGTAATTTCCGCAAATCTGTTTCCAGCATCAATGATATAATCGAATTCTGCAGGAAAAATTATTAAATGCGTAAAAATGATTGATTTTCATTAAGGTGTACTCCGGAGTTTCATTCCTTAAACAGGTTTTGATTATTCTAAGTTAAGCAAAGCAGTTGTTCTACGTAAATTTTCTCAATAATAATTGATAATCCACCCCAACCTGCACTTTCGAAACAAATTTTATTTCATCGGATTATAAATGGTCCAGTTTTACACAGTTTACTCAAATTTTATAAGTTCCTTAAAATAAAAGCCGGAATTTAATCGAATTCTTCAGAGTATGAAATTCGTGAGTTTCGTTCAGATACCCGGCAAATTTTCTCAGCAAGCTAAGGCCTTATAAATGGCCACTTATGTACAGTTCTAAAAATTCGACAGAACTTAAGCCGGTTTCAGTGTTGCGTTTGTTCCTTCAATCATTCATTCAAACAATTTTTCAACCAACCATCTCTTTTGAAAATCATTTTGGAGCAATATGATTGGTAGAAAAAATTGTTAGAATGAATGAATGGACGAACGAACGCAACACGCAGGCGGATGCCTTTAATATTCTATAGTAGATATAACGCGTTTTTCAAATTTGTAGGAAAATGAGATGCTTCAAAATTTAAAGCATGTGACAAACCTATAGAATCGCTAGTCTCTAAATCTAGCAGAACCAATACAGCAGAACATTACAAGATAATTATAGGCTAATTAAATGCTCTGTTAAAACATTTTGGACTCCATTCCAACTAAGACGATGGGTTCTGCTAGTTAAAGAATATTAAAAGCCCTATACAATTTTTATTCTGCTAGTTCTAGAAAAAGCATGAGGCTTTATCACTTCAAGCTCGCATAACCCAAATTGAAGATCGTGTCTAACACCAACATTATAACGCAAACCAAGATATATTAAAACACCAATAACAAAACACCAAACAATAGGCTTACTATGGTTTATTTAAATTCCTCGGTAAATGTCGGGTTCCACTCGTTCCTGAATAAACTTAAGGTCGTTTAATTTAAAGATAGTAGAACCCAAAACAAAAATCGGGACAAAAACCGAAGTTATAACGCCAAACTAGATTAATTGACGCATAAATAATTTTAAGTTCATTATGGCCTAATCAAATGCCCCATTAAAAATCTTTGGGCTCCACTCGTTTTTGACCAAACTTCAGGTCATTTAATTTAAGGTTAGCGGAGCCAAAATCAGAAATCGATTCAAAACTGAAATTAGAACGCTTTACAAGATTAATGGACATGCAAATAATTTATAACTCGTGATGGCCGAATAAAATGACCCATTGAAGAATTTTGGGCTCCATTCGATATTGAGCAAACTTCAGGTCATGTAATCTAAAGCTAGGGGAACCCAAATAAATAATCGGATCAACACCGAAATTAGCACACACAACAAGATCAATTGACATACAAATAACTTTAGGCTCCTTATGGCCTAATCAAATGCTCTATATTGAGTGTTTTGGGTTCCACTAATTCTTGATCTAACTTCAGGCGCCCTGAAATCGGTGAAATTTCCCCAATCGAAATACAATTTGCTATGAAATTCTCTAAATAATTCGAATTTTTCTACTTTAATCATTTTTTTTAAATTAAGAAACATAATTTTCCCCCTACTAAAGGAAAAATTTCGTCTTGGTAAATCGATTCGAATTTATTCGCATAGTAGGGAGACAATAATATTAGTAAACTTGAAAACAAATTTGAAAAAATGATTAAAGTAGCCGGTGAAAAATTCGAATAATTTAGAGAATTTCATAGCAAACTGTATTCCGATTGTGGTTATTTCCACCGATTTCAAGAATACGGCCCCAAGTCATTTAATTTAAAGCTAGTAGAACCCAAATCGAAAATCGGACCAAACTTAAATTAGAACGCATAACAAATAAATAATTTTAGGCTCATTATGGCCTAATCATTAAATAATATTGGGGTCTATTTTTTGTATGTCAATAGGTCAAGTTTTTCATTATAATTGGTCCGATTTTTGATTTGGCTTCTGCTAGCTTTAAATTAAATGACCTGAAGATTGGTCAATAACGAATGGAACCCAAAATTATATTATGAGTCATTTGTTTAGAACATAATGAACCTTAAATTATTTTTATGCCAATAGATCTAGTTTTACATTGTAATTTCGGTTTTGGTCTGATTTTTGATTCGGGTTCTGCTAGTTCGAAGTGATAAAGCCTAATTCTTTTTCTAGAACTAACAGAACAGTAACATTATCCTTTAATTTTTCAATTGTTTTTAAATCATTTTTTATACGGGTTCTGCTAACTTTTTCTAAAGCTAGCAGAACCCACCATCTTAGTTGGAAGGTGTTCTCGATTCAGACATATCATCAGAGGTGCGAAGTTATGGCTAAATTGTTTTTGATATCTAACTGATATTTTATCGTTTTGCAGAGTGCTTGTGGATTAATAGCCATGTGTAAAAGTAGTGGTGAAAAAACCGATTATTTGGTTAACTTTAAGGGCGGAATGGGTGGTCACCAGCACGGAAGCCACCAACACGGAGGTCACCACCAGACACATTTTTATGGACATGTTCATGTGGGCCATGATTGCCAGGGCGACAATTGTTAACGATTGACATATGCATTACAAATGGTTGTCTTAAAAGTTTAGAAAATGTAAATTTTATACACAATTTAAAAATGGATATTTTATATTTTAAAATCTTATTTCATTTTAATTTGGTTGACAGCGCATATACATGTTCTGTATTCTATAGAGGCAGTTCTTAGAAGAAAGATTAAAGGCACAGAAATTATACATTTTTTGGGACAACCAAGAATATGGTTTAACTTTTAAAGTTTAGGTGGGTCAATTTGTTCTTGCTTCGTCAGACTTATTTTCATTATCTTGTTGGCCGTGGTCAACATTACTAGAAAAAAAAATTGATTCAATTCCTTTACCGAGGTATAATTTCTAACTAGGAATTATTTTAAATTTATATCAATTTGTTTTAGCTATGTTGCTTAAAGAACTAACATCTTGGAAGAACTTCACTGCGTATAGGGTTGGCAGTGATAATTTATTTACTACTGCTTAACGTCTTTTACTTCGGTTTCGCATAAAAGACTCTGTAGGTAGGCCCCTTTGACCGATGTATTCCATCTTCTTTGCCATATGCACTATCTGTAATATATACAAAATCGACTAAGTCATTTGGTTCGTTTTTTCTTTAACAATACACCTCCCTTTTTGATTAGAATATGCACCAGGTACAAGCCGGCTATAGCCATAATAGCTTAACTAGAACCAGTTCGGTAAGCCTTAATTACTCATTATAGTACAACATTTCTCTGAGCACATTGTAATGACCTTATATGGTGACAGTTTAATCCAATCCTGCAGTGGAATAGTAAGACGTTCCTCCAATATATTCATCAAAGTTATAGACGTTGTTGAAGGCCGGCTAGAGTCAAATTTACATTCTAGCTGCATCATTACTGTTTTCTTTGCAGAGAGTGCCATTTTGTCTGCTACGAACCATTCGTGCGTTCTATTTGACTCAAAATTGAGCCTCCTTTGTTAATGGGAATTGCGTTGGGCTAACAATCCAAAAAGGAAAAACAATTGTGCAAAAACTTCATCACTGCCACGGATAATTAACTCAAATTTACAACAACAAATTCGGTACGTCTCGAAATAAGGACACCGATTTAAATATTGAAGATGTAGGTATGTAAAGGGTGCTTTTTAAACCCCAATAGAACTTGAAATTGTAAAAAATAGCACAAAAAATTAAATTGTAATCAACATTTTTTTTTATTCGAAAAATGGCATTAATATTTGAAAATGATTTCTTGCATATCGCGACCGCTGCTGTTCTTGACGGAACGCATTCTGGATGTCCAATTTTGGGCCACTTTTTCGGGCACTGCTATAGTCGTATGTCACGAATAACATGAACAATGCTGGCCTCTTAAGGCGTTAATTGTTGCTGGTGTATCAGCATAAACCACTAACTTCACAGGTCCATTTCTCGAAATCAACTTATCAAAAATTCCCCAACACGATGTAAAGATTTTGGGTAACTTAAACGCGAAAATAGACAACGCACGCAGGCAGAATTCATCATGGTATCATTGGCCCTGCTATATAATTTGGTGGTAGCCAGCACATATCTTCCACATAAGCGAATTCGAAAAGGCATGTAAGTCTCTTAAAGAAGTTCTACTCCCGTTGCTGCTACGGTAACATTAAAATTTTTAAGTCCTCAATATGTCGCACGAAATCAAATTAAATATCTCCAAAGCGCTGATAATTAAGTTTTAGAAGCCAGTGTTGATTGCCTACAACACGGGATAGCCAGAAGTTTGCCGTTTTTGAGTGCAAATTAATACGTATAGTGCTAGGTCCTATTAAAGAAGGGGAAATGTACCGGATGCGCCCAAATCTAGAGTTCAGAAATGCAACTATGATTTCATTGGAACAATTAAAAATCAAGGCAAAGTCTACGTTCCCAAACTCATACCATAAAAAAGACGATGGAGTCGGCATCAATTAAGACTGAACCTTTAAAAACTTGGTTATCTTATCTGGAGCCTTCTTCTTGAGCATCGAGTTATCTGAAAGGACGAGTACTTCACAAATTCGTTGGAAAAGTAGTAAATCCATTCCAATACAATTTTACTTTGTTTTACTTTGGGCGGAATATTATTTTCTGGAACAATATTACAAAATGTTGGTCAGATTATCTACATCTTCTCCGTTCATAGAGTCTTTTCAGGTGCTCCAATCACTTGACTTCTATTTTTTCAGTCTGTGCGTTAAGGACGTTGAACACACAATTAGGAACTTGATTTTGATTAAAGCTGGTTTTCCACTATGTAAAATTTTATTGTCAGTATCTTTTTTACTGGAAATAGACTAATTGATCTTCAGGCCTGTGGTTTTGCACAATAGAAGAGGGATCACCCAGTTTAGCTCGATTTGTCCATGAATATATTTCCATAATTGCTTGTTCTTCAAAAATTTACGTTTTAGTTGCTATTTCACTTTGCTGATATTATATTTCAATATGAAATCCTCGGAATTATTCAAGTTAGCAATCCTAATCCTAAAAATGACTTTAGATATTCCAGTATGGTAATAAATAAGGAATCACCAACCTCTCTTGCATACACACAAACGAACTTATCAACTTCGGGTTTCAGTCAATAACTCTTTGAGTATATGTGAAGGCTAGAGGCGTCAAGAATATATGGATTCAGGGAAGTAGGAAAGGTTTCTGACGAAGAACACTACTCGGATTCACAACGGGAGAACGCCACTAATTAGGGAAGGAGTTGGGTATTAACCATCGCAATAAACTCTGAAAGACAGTGAAACCACATTGAAGAGCAAATTTTGCGGGTGGAAAATTGGTGCCCGATGTGATGCGAATACATCTCCCACAGTCATGGGAGCACGGGACTGAATGAAAAGAGTGAGTCATTTTTTCAGCGGAACGTATCATCCAATTGAAATGCATAAAAACTTAGAGGTTATTCTCCCTTGGCTGGGGGTAATCTTCATAGAGTGTTTAATGGTATCGCCCTTCTTCTGAAAAGTCTGGATAGGGTATTTACGTTTACAATTGAGCTAGAGTTAGGGTTAGTAGCTGGACTCGAACTAAACCTGCATTCTGGAAACGGATGTCTGTAGATACTGCTTTATATTCTCTATAGTGCGCCTGAGCACAGCGCGGTAAACACTAGAGAACCCGCAAGAATACTTAATTGTATAAGCATTTCTTGGTACTGCCGGTGTCATTAACAACGTGAAGACTTAGGCAATGATGGAAGGATTGTCTCGGGCGGTGTGGACCTCCCTGCAAGTAGATTACTCGATCGTATCCTACTAAGCGGGATTTTTATTGCCGAGCTAAAGGTATCCATCACTAGAATACGATTCGCAAGCCAATGTCCTGCCCACCTTCTCTAAAATATATAAACGCGTCATCACTGATGATTGCGCGTCATCGCTCAGGGAGCTTATCTTGCTAGATAACTAAGGAAAAGAGATTCTGTACTTGACAGTAGAATAGGAGCTGGAGTCTTTTGTAATCAACTAAATGTTTCAATATCCATATAGTCTTGGTCTCTGACTGAACATGCAAGGTTGGGGAGGCCTATTTTAATGCTTAAACTGGCGTCACAAAAGACACTGCAATTTTCAATTACCGAAGAGACTGAGTTTTGAATCTAACAACTTCTGTCCTAACAAGGCGGAACAAGAGGTAGGAAATTTTTTGTGCCATAACATAACATAACAGCTTTAAAACATTTAATTGGTTCTCAATTGGAACCGATTGGGTTGGAAACTTTTGAATTATTGCCACATAGAAAGAATATTCTGATTCTTCAACCAATGGTGCTGAAATTCATTAGAGTCACTGAATTGATATAAAAAATTGATTTATTTTTGGTGTCTGAAATAACACTAAGATGAATGAACCTAGGTCACTCTCACACGATGTTGACGAAACTTGGCATGGATGGCGAAAATGCAATTCTTATAGAGTTCTGGAATATTACAACTGATTGTGAAAATTCAATGTGATATGCATGAGAGAATTTGAATATTACATCGAGGTTTTAGTGAAATTCTGAAATATGACGGCATGTTTGTTGAATTTTTAAATCGATGAAGATCGAAATTCGAAAGTAGTAGATTTTAAATTGGATCAAACAAATATTAAAATATCAGGGAGAGGGCTCTTATTTTCAAATCTTGGTTGGTTTAACCAAATTGGTTGGTTGTCATTGGATTCGAACTCGAATTTTGAACTAGTCGAGACTAATACGAAAAACAATAAATTTATCGATTTACAAGATCTATCGGAAGAGATGTGGACCGGTATATTTCCAGACCAAATCAAAATATTTCGTTTATCGTTTTTAGTGTACTGAGAACTCACAAGTAAAAGTAACTCACAACTTGTGCACGCCCTACATAACCCGGACATATTGATTTAAGCCATGTTGTTAATTTTTTTTAGTTTATTAGAGCAGCTTACGAAGCTTTTCGTGACATCATTATATAATCTATAAATTTTAGTATACCGGCGAATAGGGTGGATTCGTTTTTATATTTAGATTCTAAAAATGGGATAAGGTTGTTTTGTTGGCAAGTTTTATTCTGCCGGTTAGCGGAAATATTAAAATAGTTTCAATTTTGTTGTTTCAACTGATTAGATTCTATTAAAAAAAAAAAATATTCGATATGCTCAAATTGATGTAGGTATATAAACCAGATATTCCTTATTGAAATAGTGAAATAGTAAAATGAAGTTATTCGTATTTCTGGTTATACTGGCCATTATTGCTGTGACAACACAAGGTTTTCAGAAATCAGACGATGCATGTACTGTTTGTAAACGAACAATTAGGTGGGTGCGAGCGAATCCAAATATTAAAAATTCCATACAATCGGATAAGAAGTTACCGCCGGGCATCGTGAAAGTGATTGTATCGGATGTTCATGCTTACGTTAGTTTTCCGATTAGTCGAATTATTTTATGAGGTATAGTTACTATTAATTTTATTTATTTATATTTGACAGACTATCTGTGTCCACCTCGCGCTGTGTAAGATTGTAGTTGAGGACGATCACCCCAAAGAAGATGAGAATCGTAATGAACAACATCATCACCACCATCACCATCATCACCGTCACAATCGTATTCATCACAATCATCCCTATAAATATGAGCATATTGAAGAAAATCCTAAGCCTGATCAATAAATTGCAAATGCAATTAGAACGCTTGAATAAAAAAAGTTTAGTGCTTTTTTTATTTTTTTTTATTGCAACCTCGATCTACATCTTCAACTTGCAACTTCAAAGTAATGTGTAACAATTTGTTTCAAATTTCGGTTTTGCTAACAAAATTAATTTTTTGAAATTTAAATGCTTGTATGTTTAATTCTAATAAAGCATATTACGTAAAAAAAATTTGTTATGAGAAATTCTGTGTTTATATTAAGAAGTCGTTTCTCATATTAAATCTAACTTTAATTTTGTTTAATATATATTTTTGCATTTAGATCTACAAATTGACAACATTTTGAAGGTACAAAAATAGTTTATCTGGTTAAAAATTTACAAAAGAAACATAATAGATAATGCGAGGAAATTAACGATCAAGAGAATGGTGAATAAATTTTGGTTTTATGCTAAAGCCGCAGCCACACGAATGCAAATATCAACCAACGTTGGTGTATTTTATGTTGGCCAAATATTGGTAAAACATAACAATTGACAAACACTATTGTCTACGAAAAAAACCTCAAACAAAAAAAAAAAAAAATTAAAACAAATTGACCCAAACCCCATCGGCCTGCATCAAAATCCTTTGTCCACAACATCCCACAACAGGATGCAACGTTGTGCAAGATGTGGGCACATAGTGGAACAGCACATAACATCCCTCAACAAACCGCAGCATCAAGCAAAATGGTGCAACACCATGCAACATGGTGTTGCGGAAATTTTCTAGAAATCAGAACTTCTTATAATTGTTTCCGTGATATAGAAAACAGGGCTCCACCGGAGAAGTGTTTTTGTATATTTTTCCCGCTTGTGATCGGCAGATAAAGTAGTCGTTTCGAAGATGTATATAACAGACGGTGTATTGCGCAGGGCATTCCTCTCGCTCCTCACAGGGATTTTCACTCGTTTATTAGAGTTAAGATTATCTGTGCTACATGGATACATTTTCAGTACATACATTGTGCGGCAAAACATTAGGAACTCGCAACAATCATGTGTTATACCAAAGAATTTCTAATAATAAGAAGTGAATACACGTACCAAAAAGTCGAGACATCCACTTTTTTTATAACTCCACGGATTTCCGAAAAACCACATGCCGGACGATTTTATAATCAAAAATACCCCGAGAAACGAACCAATCATGATTTCTATGATAAAATAAATACGCTATCTATTTTAAATGTAGAAACTATTTTTGTTCGAGATCACGTGACCTCGATTTTTTTTTTTGATTTTTTTGGTTTATGTGTTTCGGTATATTGTATGTAAAACGAAAACTGTGGCACACAAAAAACGAAAAACAACAATAACAAATATTGAAATTGGTTCTCGTGTACTAATGTAAAAATTACACAAATATTATTTTTCCATTTTTTCGAAAATTTTGTTTTGTTTTTGCTCGAATATTTATATATAAAACAAAAACAAATATGTATGTATATACTATGGACATGTGCATTTCGGAATATGTATTGCAAGTTGGAACTAAGTATTATATAAAATGCGGTGGAGGTAAAGTTAGTAAAGGAATATTTTAATTCTGTAGTTTTTAGTTTTGAAATGGTATGGTGGCGCTGGTGAATGATCCGTTATAATAGCAACTTATCATATATGGAGAACGACGAGAATAAAAAGACGATGATAAACGAGTTTTGCGTTGTCTCATCGAATGGTTTTTAAATTTTAAAAGGACAACTATCTATATAGATGTAATAAAATTGAATTCTGTTACGAATTATGAAATTATATAATGTATTGAATATTCAGAGCTACGGCTCAAAATTTTAATTGTGGATTTCACTAGTTTCTCTTTTCAAATTTGTTTGGATATTTGTACGGGCATATAGAGTGGGAGACAAGAAACGACGCTTGCTCCTCTGTCCCTGGAATATGAAATTTCTATACAAAAAATTCTAGCTTTCCCTGCTCTTTCCCTGCCTAGTGAAAAATTCACTGTTTAGCGGAATTTACACGGTCATCATTACCTAAAAATGTTGCATTTCAATTACAATTTTATAACTTTTTATTTTTACACAACTTGCTAATGAAGTAAGATTGGGTATGATTTGTAAGATTCAGAAATAAAGAAAATGTAGTATGGAAACCCGACTTTTTTAAGTAATGATGCTTTGAGAAATGACATTATCATTGAAATGTTTAATTCTATAAATATTTAAAAAATAAGAATGTAATAAAACTTTAAAAATATCGTTTCCCAAAAAAACTTGCCAAAAGATAAATCATCAATAAATTCTTTGAAATATGAGAGAAAATCGTTTTTATTCAAAATATCAAAGTTTGATCTCTTCCAATTGAAAACCCATAAAACACGTTTTTTCTCCAAATCAAAGACAGGTGAGATTGGATCACGTTGAATATGGAGTTAAAACAATAATTGTTCCCAATTTTTCATCAATTTTCAACGAATTAGGATAATTTGACCCAGTGGTTAATAATATACACAACTACAGATGCCATGGCATGATGTGATGCCTAATTATTACAAATCATTAATCTTATTTGATTGAAACTGAATGGTGTAATTCTTCCTGTCACACCCTTCTGTTCAGCCTTTTTTCCGACAGTATTTTTCTAATCGCATTTAACTATGCTCTCTTTGCATTTTATTATAATTAATTCTTTCTTGGTTTTTTTTAGCTTGTTCACAGACAAGTGATTCTCACAGAAATAAATCTATAATTAATAATCTATCCTCGTTATTTGATATCACTAAGGCTGCAATCAATACTTATCTGGATTCTTGTTCTTGTCTTCTAGGTTTCATAATCCACAACATTTATGATCCAAATTTCCGATCATTCTTCGAAAATTAATTGTTCTCCTTATAGTGGCAGTTTCTCTGGAGGTCAATTACCCCTCGCTTGGTTCTTACATTTGTGTCGCAAAGTCACAGTGGCGTCTATATTATAATATCCTAGGGCCTATGACCCAATATTTAACATGAAACTATTAGGTTAGGACTGCGCTATAATTATTGCAGATTCATACTTCTTACTAAAATAGAATAAATACACTTATTTAGTCCATATTTCCAACTTTAACCCATTGGCTAGTTCCATGACTTTTACAATTTTATTAATTAACGCATAACGTTCTTCTGTTTTGCGTGTCTCCGGATCGCGAATTCCGACAATATGTGGGCATCCATGTAATGGACCGCAAATTTAAATTGGTTATGTGTACTAGTCTCTTAATCTCTGATTTTTAAATATTTATAGAATTAAACATTTCAATGATAATGTTATTTCTCAAACCATCATTACTTATAAAAGTCGGGTTTCCACTACATTTTCTTTATTTCTGAATCTTACAAATCATACCCAATTTTACTTCATTAGCAAGTTGTGTAAAATTAAAAAGTTATAAAATTGTAGGTAATTGAAATGCAATATTTTTAGGTAATGATGACCGCGTAAAGTCCGCTAAACAGTGAAGTTTTCACTAAGCAGGGAAAGCTAGAATTTTTTTGTATAGAAATTTCATATTCCAAGGACAGAGGAGCAAGCGTCGTTTTTTGTCTCCCACTCTATATGCCCGTGCAAATATCCAAACAAATTTGAAAAGAGAAACTAGTGAAATCCACAATTAAAATTTTGAGCCGTAGCTCTGAATATTCAATACATTATATAATTTCATAATTCGTAACAGAATTCAATTAAATATAACAACATAAATTATTTTCCATTTTTTTTTATTACATCTATATAGATAGTTGTCCTTTTAAAATTTAAAAACCACTCGATGAGACAACGCAAAACTCGTTTATCATCGTCTTTTTATTCTCGTCGTTCTCCATATATGATAAGTTGCTATTATAACGGATCATTCACCAGCACCACCATACCATTTCAAAACTAAAAACTACAGAATTAAAATATTCCTTTACTAACTTTACCTCCACCGCATTTTATATAATACTTAGTTCCAACATATTCCGAAATGCACATGTCCATAGTATATTTATACATACATATTTGTTTTTGTTTTATATATAAATATTCGAGCAAAAACAAAACAAAATTTTCGAAAAAATGGAAAAATAATATTTGTGTAATTTTTACATTAGTACACGAGAACCAATTTCAATATTTGTTATTGTTGTTTTTCGTTTTTTGTGTGCCACAGTTTTCGTTTTACATACAATATACCGAAACAAATAAACCAAAAAAATCAAACAAAAATCGAGGTCACGTGATCTCGAACAAAAATAGTTTCTACATTTAAAATAGATAGCGTATTTATTTTATCATAGAAATCATGATTGGTTCGTTTCTCGGGGTATTTTTGATTATAAAATCGTCCGGCATGTGGTTTTTCGGAAATTCGTGGAGTTATAAAAAAAAAGTGGATGTCTCGACTTTTTGGTACGTGTATTCACTTCTTATTATTAGTAATTCTTTGGTTATACGCAAAATAAATGTACATAAATATTTTCACAACGTCATTTAAAAAACAAAAAAGGGCAAAAAGAAACTAATTGTGATATGGCACACGGGAAAAAAATACCGTATTTTTCCTCGTTTCTTTACCCGTTAACCTATGATACAGGTTTTAATTGCGACTCAAACAAAATTTCTGTGCAACTACACTAACTCAAACATAAATTAAATAAAAAATATTTCAAGGACATTTTTGACTCATTTTAGTTTAAATTTTATTTAAGAGAGTGCAGAACAAAACAAAATAAAACACGTATACATATATGGTGAAAAATTCCTGAAATCACAAATTTTTGGAAGTCATGTTTGAATTTAATGTTTTTTATATTTTCTATGTATAGTCTTGATTAAAAAAAAAAGTTTGTGGAAATTTTTTTGTTGTTGTTGTTGTTGTTGTTAAAGTTACAGGGTGTCAAGATTTGATAAAATTGATGAACATGATGTTGTATATAAGGCTATAAAACAAAAACTAACTATCCGATACTTATAAATGAAGACTCATTTTAAAGATAAATAAATAGGGATTCTAAAAAAATTATAAAATTGGTACCATGTTTCAACTCTTCCTATTCAAAATGGCCGCCAAAAGAGTATTTTAGAATTTTCTCAAAAACCTATTTTTTTTTTTTTTTTTTTTTTAAATTTTTCCTCATTTAATTCTATTGAACACACCAAAAAATTGTACTTGTGTTATTTTTTGTTTTCTTTTAAAAGACGTTTGAGTATGAAGATCTACCCATTTTTTGTATATAAAATCAAAGTCATTGAGGTATTTTTTATTTTTAACTATTTTTACGATCAACTTGATAAAGTAACTGTATAAAATTATTCAGTTCACAAATCGTTCATGAATTACATCACCCTAGGTTTGATCATGTTTAACTTCCTTTCAGCGGTAGACGCGTGTTTATTTAGTAAAATTTAACCATTGGTGACAGTTTCCATCCTTTTCTGAAGTTTAACTTTTTCAATATATACAATCGTTTTTCCCAGGCATTATACGACTAACATCATCATCATTATAATATCCTATCACTGAGTGTCTGAGTTCAACACTTATTCGTTTGCCAGCTGGAAGGCTCAGTGACCCATTCTTGTTTTGAACATTTTTCGCTGTTCGTACCATATACTGCGTTGTGTTAAATTCTTCCTGGATTTCTTGTATTGTTAGTGATTTCGGGAATGTAGACAGCAACTGTATTTTATCACATTTTTTCTTCCATTGAGTGAGTCAAAAGAGGCTCGATACCAGATACCGAAAATGTTGATGATGGCGTCAGTGAGGTAGCTAAATTTAGTAATTTTTGCTGCTCATGATATTGCCTGGATTCCAACTTACTCGGATATATAGGAGACATGCCAATGTCTGGTAATATTTTATTAAGTTTTTCACGAGCGATAGCACTTTTTGTTTGGTACTCCTCACTTTCACTCCTACTCGAAATATTCTCGTCACTGCGTGTTGATAATGTCTCCGGGGTAACAGGTGAATTTGATGAATCAGTAACGGGTAACACTTCGCTTTCAATTTTCTGACGTTTAGAAGATACCAGGTAACACGTTGTACAAATCGATGAATTTTCATTTACTTCAGTCGAGCGCGGCAAATGACTTTTAATATAATCAGAAACGTTTCTTAAATTTTTCGAACATTTCGTCTCAGGAAACGGCTTACAACACTTTTTGAGTCCAGACATTATTACACTTATTAATTGAACTACTTTAAATTAATTTTTTGTTATTTAAACAAGCAAATGCTTCAAATAGAACGTCACAAGTTAAACTAACTGAAATATTATTTTAAACTCTAATTTATACAAAAATGTTAACAAAAGCCACTGGTTATGTTATTTTATAGGCCTACTCCCCCAGAAACTACGCTTAATCCTAACAAAATAAATGACTCATGGCAAAATTTTATTGTTCTACTAATTGCTTTAGGGGCTATTCTACATTTTTACGAGGGAAGGAGTATCGATTGTTGTGACGTGTGTCGCTGGAGGAGGAACAGTTTTATAAAAAGACAGATTGTGACGCGACGTCATGTGACAACGTGTCTAATTATAATTACAACAGTCACTTTGATAGGATAAATATTCAATATAACAATTTGCAATCAGAAGCTATTGTTCCATCTTCTGAACAAGATATCGTTGAAAATTGCAAAAATTTTTAATCAAATGGAATAATTTTGCTAAATAAACACGCGTAGACGCAAAACGCTGAAAGGAAGTTAAACATGATCAAACCTAGGGTGATGTAATTCATGAACGATTTGTGAACTGAATAATTCTAAACAGTTACTTTATCAAGTTGATCGTAAAAATAGTTAAAAATAAAAAATACCTCAATGACTTTGATTTTATATACAAAAAATGGGTAGATCTTCATACTCAAACGTCTTTTGCAAGAAAACAAAAAATAACACAAGTACAATTTTTGGGTGTGTTCAATAGAATTAAATAAGGAAAAATTAAAAAAAAAAAAAATAAAATAGGTTTTTGAGAAAATTCTAAAATACTCTTTTGGCGGCCATTTTGAATAGGAAGAGTTGAAACATGATACCAATTTTATAATTTTTTTAGAATCCCTATTCATTTATCTTTAAAATGAGTCTTTATTTATAAGTATCGGATAGTTAGTTTTTGTTTTATAGCCATATATACAACATCATGTTCATCATTTTTATCAAATTTTGACACCCTGTAACTTTAACAACAACAATAATTTTTTTTTTCTACAGTTTTTTTTTTGACAATTACTACACATTCAAAACATAAAAAGTAAAAAATTTAAACACGACTTCCGGTCCCATTTACCAAATTTGTGATTTGACGTATTTTTCGTCATATACATTATCTATTACGACTAGGCCATGAAAAAAGAAATACCAAATACCAAAAACCATGTGTGGAATGGAGCATTAACAAAAAACAAATGATAACGCAAAAATAATAATAAATGCACACACAAACAATTAAAGGACGCAAAACAATAGAAACAAATGAAAATTATTGAAAAAATCTTTAGTTCGTGTTTATACATGTTTAAATTTTTAAGATTACAAATTTATCAGCTACTAATTTAAAAAAAAATAATTTTAGTTAAATTGATAGTATTGCCGTGTTACCATTATGGCCCCGAAGACGTATAATTTAATTTTCAAAAATAAAATTATATTTGGATTATAAAAATGGATTATCACAAAGAGAGCTGTGCGAAAAAAATACAATCGCTAAATCTGTCATTTCGAGGCTGATAAATAAATATAAAACAACAGGAACCGTCAAAACCCAACACAAAGATGGCCGCCCTTGCAAGGCAAGAAGTAACTTGGAATATAAAATCGTGTACTAGTACAATTATCCAGCTACGGTTCGTCGTCGTCTCTCCGAATTGCTGCATACTGTAAAGGAGCAGACAATTTCAAACAGAAACAAATGTTTTTGGTATTCGCCGCTAGAAGCAGCCCCGACAAAACAGAGAATTTTTTCCGCTGATATTATAAAACAGTAGAAATTTTCTAAATTTATGAACATTAATGCATTTTACCACAAAAAATGTCAATAGATTAGTTTTTAAAATTTTAAAAACATGCTTTGATTAACAAATTTTCTTACGCCGTCACTCGTCAGTTACATGTTTATGGAATTCGGATATTTCTTGCGCAGTTCTAAAAAAAAACGTCGTCAAAAGCATTTTGGGGTGTTATTTGAGAATTCTTCTGGACTAAAATAAATGTCTGTAATTTAGAACGCACAATCATTCTAATATGCTTGACAATTTTTAAAGAAGATTTATCAATGCTGTACAAGATAGCAAAAAATTTACAGCAGAAAAAATGTGATTTGCTATTCACCGCTAGAGGCATCACGATCACAAAAATGAATATTTTTCTGCTGATATTTTTTGAAACCAGCAGAAATTTTTTGAAATTTTAATGCAAATAAATAATTTCTCAGCAGAAGTTTTATGAAAAATCACAGAATTTATGAAAAACAAGAGAAAATATATGTTTAAACCTTTTGAAGCGAAAGAAGTTAATTTTAAGTTAAGGAGTCTTTACATAGTAAAATAAAGTATGGTAATCATGAAAAATTTTGACTTCGAGATTTTTGTGGATCTACCACGGCTATAACCCCGACGTCAAAAAACTACTTTCGAAAATATCGCTGTATGCGTGCAGACTAAATGTCTAAACTCCAGACGATTTGTCTGATGTGAGTAAAACTTTATACTTAAGCTTGTTTTTATAAATTAGGGGATTCCTGTGATTTTTGGCCGGAAGTGGCAGCTTCCATTCGAACTTTTTCGTTTAATGCAACTATTTTGAAAAGTAGAAAATTTACGAGAAAAACGAATATGAACTGAAAGATCTTAATTAAATTTGCAACAGTATCGGTCCAGATCATTTTTTAAAAATATAACCAGAAATGACGATTTTTGACAAACAAAAACAGTCTTCAGCCAAAATTCGGCTTGTATACGTCTGGGATTGACTGTTCAAGATGAAACTTCATAGTTAAACATTTTCTACAAATAGAAAGATTTCAGTGATTTTTAACGAAATGGGTTCACTGCAAATGGCAGCTTCCGTATAGGAGCTTTCTCGGTTTTTGTAAAATATTTTGAAATGTATGAACAAAAATTCGACCCCTAGCCCAGATGGATTGATTGATCAGAATGAAACTTGATTTTAGATTTTTTCATACATTTGGAGATCTGACTTGGTTATTTAGAGAACTGAGAATTTTGGAAGCCAATTTTATTTTATTATAACGAATAACGGTGGTTTATGAACCAAATTTCTGATGACAAAATTGTTGTTTTGTGAAGAAAAATTTTAAGAAAAATTTTAATTAACAAAAATTTTTAATTTTAGTTTTAATATGTACGTACTAATATGCTTCAGCTAATTCTCAATCGCATGAGAACGGGTAATTTTATACGGTTTCACGCGTTGTTGTTTTTGATCCAATGTGAGCAAGCGCAGTACGCACCTTGAACATACCTTTCTCATTGGCAAATGTTCATGCATAATAATGTATATATCACCTTTTGATATCTTTAAGGTGTCAGCTATCTCACACAACTTCACTTTAAGGTCTTTCAAATCGATTTTGAGCTCCTTACTTATCTTTTCTGGCACAAATGCAGAATTCGGGCGACCAGAGCCACATCATCGGTGTTTAACGACCACATTTAAACTGAGCAAATCAACGTTTGACGGTTGATTTCGAATGAGAAGAGTCGTTTTAACACTTAACTTGCGTTGTCTGAACGGTATCTTTACTAAATAACTGCAACTTTCAAACTAATGGTCGGATTGCCATAAAATGTTGACATATTTAGCTTAAACGTTGGTACTTTCTAAAGTACCAGAGAAACTATAGAAAACGCTTCAAACTTCTCAAAACGTCTAACAACACATTGAACATTTAGACTATGGTACAGTAATAACAGAATGCATACCGCGTTTGAACATTATGATTTTTTAAATTTTAGTGATATTTTTACCGGCAAAGAACATCAATAATTTTTTGTGAAATTTGTGTTGTGTGGGTCAATCGCATGCGCACTCATTACTGATCCCCGGATTCAACCATCGAAATAATTCAATGTTTACAAACTTCGTCTACTGTCTTGTTTTTTTTAAATTTCTTTGATAGTTTTCAAATCAATCCGCAGGTTTTTAATGTGCGGTGCCCGATCAATACTTGTGAACTGCCCTTAATAATATTGTTTTTACCCGTTTGTATCAAATTGATTTTCGACAAAATATAAATGACTGAGAAAATGTGGTGAATTATAGATTTTGTTTCTACCATATTTTAGGTTAGGCTTGACCATGCAGTGTGTGAACCGACTAAAGTTCTAGGCACACTGGATTCGAAAACGATTCGATATTGTGCCGTGTTGCAACCTCTTGCCTTGGTTGAATTGCTTTTGAAATTATTTTTTGAGTACCAGGAATTCATGCGATAAGTCATTTCATTGGGTTCTCAGCACAATTTTTCTGACCTTTTATCGTATCCGCTCTCCTATATTCTATGAATATCTTTTATACAACGAAGTTATTGACAGAGGGGAATTCATATCTGACCTATAGTAGCAGTTTTTTCAACAAATTCCACTTTTAACAGGCATGCGGTCATGAGCGTTGTCTTTGGTTTTTTCTAATTCTTGCATTAATTACCGATTGCATTACTGCAGGTAAATGAATATCATGAAAGGGAATTTTCGACTTCGGCTTGAACGATTTTGATAAAAATTGTCACGTGTTCATTAAATACGGATATCGTAGGTCCTAAAAAAATTTCATACATTATCGCGTGCAGGTGCTCGATACCAAAACAATTGGAGAATTGGACAAATAAGAAAATGTTATAATTACTAAACAGATCTAAATTGACAGATTTATTTATACGCTCAAGTTGTTATATTATACGAAATTTGATTTAATACCATAAAATCTTATACACGATAGTTTTAATTTCAAATACCGGAGGAAGGTCGAGCTGGTGATTCAGGGCAGATAGAATACCGTTACTTTTTTTTCAGATGGTATCAGGTTACTCTTTGATAATTTCGAAAAATAAACCTAATAACGTTCTACTTTAGTTCGTGTATTTTGTTCAAAATTACAAGTTTTTTGAAAAGAAGTAACCAAATAGTCTCGTCTGTTTGTTTTCTAAAAATTTAATGTTAACTTGTAAAATTTTAGAAAACGTCAATTTGCGTTAGGAAACACTAGGGGGTAACCTCGTACTGAAAAAAGAAAACGAAAACTACAAAAAGCAATATTCTACATATCCGACTAAGGTCTATACAAAATTTTAATGGGACATCCAAACGGTCTAAAATTCGAATTTCTATTTGGTAATACGATAAAATTTTTTTAAAAGGGTTCTGCTAACTTTTTCGAAAGCTAAAAGATCCAACCGTTTTAGTTAGAATCGATGGAGCTCACAATTTTTAAATACAGACTATAAATCTCCATAGTACATATCTTAAACCGTTCTTCTGGATGGATTCTGATAGCTTTAGGGACGTTTTCTGGTAGTATTGCTTACGTTTTCCACATATAATTGGCATTAATCTGTAATACACATTTGTATAAAATTTTTCTAAATTTAAATTTCACGATAATAATAAAAATCAATAACAATAACAAAACACACTTTACCTAGAATTTGTTGCGCAGATTTTAAATTTGGATAGGTGTATGTAGTTACTATAAAAAGGCTTGAAACTGTATATCTGGTATAAACGTGGTTTAACTGTTGCTGATTTAACTTTAAAAGCAATATTCGTTTGAAAATGATTTTTTTTGTAATTCTCGCCTTGTGTACCATTGGGATGTCGTATTCGGCCACATTGCCTGTGAATTCTCAGTGCAATGTTTGTAAAAGCACATTAGATTGGATACGATCAAACGAAAATATTTTAAGTTTGATAGAAAATGATGAATTGGTGTCAAGTGATTTTATGGAACTTCTTCAATCTGATACTTCGTCCGAGGTTTTTATATGGACCCAAAAAATAAATCTAAAAAAATAATTTAATATTCTAAAAATTTCCAGGAAGTTTGTAATGCACTTATGATGTGTCGGGATATTGAAGGCGATAGCGTCGACAATTTTACAATGTTGGGTGGCGCGAGTAAAGGGGAACATGAAGGGCAGAAAGAACATAAGAATAAACATCACAAGAAATCTCATAAACATCATGAGCCTAAGAGCCACGATGTAACAACAAAACCTGATTTATATTATAAGTGAAAAATGTCAAGTGAACATTCTGAATAATAAAAAACTTTGAATATATTCAAAACTTGTGCCACAATCCTTTCCACTTTTTAAAAGCCATTTGATGTAAATAATGCCGCTGAATCTGGCGGCATTCCAATTCAATTATCAAAATTATTAGCATACTATTATTGGCATACTCCTCGGCAGCTACCAACCTTTAGTTGGTTTGTAACAAGCTCTTAGGGCGTTTTAAAAGTTCATCGTGTACTTATATGTAATTACAAAAATGAAACTAAAATCTATTTAAATGATTCATAATGAAGAACGATTACAGCGATATAATCGGTTAGGTTGGTTTAGATGGAAACAATGTTTTGGAAAATCAAAATAACATTTATTCGATATACCAGGAATTCTATTTAGACGCTCCTATTTATTACGCAGTATAAAAGCCGAAAATCATGGGATATAAAATGTATTCATTGTAAAACTGTTTTGAGTATTAGTGGCCAGTGCTAGTCATTTCGGCAAAATGAATTTTTTTGTATTTTTTTCGTTGTGCATTATTAGCGTGGCTTATTCGGCTACATTGAACACAAACCCACAATGTAGCGTATGTAAAAGCACATTGGATTGGGTACGATCAAACGAAAATGTTTTAAGTTCCATAAAAACTGATGAACTGGTGTCAAATGATTTTATTGAACTTCTTGAGTCTGATACTGCGGCCGTGGTTTGTACATTTTAATTTATATAAAATTTAGTATAACAATATATATAAAAATTATTTAAATTTTAGGAAATCTGTGGTTTATTTTTGATGTGCCAAAAGGACAAAGGCGAGAATGACTATTTAACTGTTTTGAGAGGTGCTGGACGCGGCGGTCGTGGTGGACATCGTAGGCATGGTGGGCGTAGAAAAGGGCGTGGAAAAGGGCACGGGAAAAAGCTTAGAAAAGGGCAAGCTAGACATGGAAAAGGTAAACAAAAGCGCAATGGGAAAAAGCTGAATAAACACAAAGACCATAAGAAGAAACATCCAGAGATTAATGTAGATCCAGGCCAACCAGGCCAACCAGACCAACCTGACGACTGTTCAGATGACCAATGCTAAAATTATTATTAAATAAATTGCTCATAATAAATATGCTTGATCAACACATAATATTAATGTTGCCGTTTCATAATGAATTGCCCAATTTATAATTTCATAACATACTCGCAGTTCGCTTGTCGCTCATCTTCAGTCGCTCTCGAACGTAATTGGGACATGCGGCAATACGACTATTTTCATTATCCATCACGCGAATTATTTTCACATTCATCTTTACAATACTGAAATCCTCGTATATCAAAACTAATCGAGCCTCGCTAAAAACATTAGTATGAATTTGTAATTATGTCTAAGCCATGCAAAGTCAATTTAGATTAATAGAATAGCTAGTCAAAATGATTGATCGTAAAATGTAATTAAATTCGCTTTAACCAAATCTGTTCTCAAAAAACACTACCTTTTTTTACGAAAAAACAATTTTAAACCTACTATAGATTTCACAAATTCTCGCTGAAATATTTGAGCACAATTGCACGGTGTGAATAATCAAATCAGAAATATGTAATGCATATGGCGCAGCTGTCAAACGATAGGTCCCGATATGCCGTGTGACGTTTAGTGGTGTTAAGTGCATTCCCATACAAAATTTCCATATAAAATTCTCATACAGTTTTCCGGATTTCCCTTGGGGTTTTCCGAATTTTCTTCGGTTTTCCGATTTTTCATGTGAGTTTGGGTTTTTACGATTTTTCTCCGATTTTTTCCTAAACCAGTATTGAGACGAACAAAACAAAAACAGGAATCATCCAAATCGGTCGACCCGCTCTCGAGTTTTTGCGAGATTAACGCAAGGAAATTGATATAATATTTTTCAAGTCAAACTTGTAAACTTATTTCGATATAAATAAATATAATTCAGGCATCTAGTTTTATATTTATTTATTAATCGACATTACAATTTTGGCAGAGGGAAAGCGAATTAGACATAAAAATCTTTAAAAAAATCCACTCCATGCTAATCCTTCCACAATGAGGTCAAGCTCATTTATTATAGAGGGCATTGCAAGAAGTGAATACTTGAGACTACATAAAAAAAATACAAAAACGAATACAATAACAGTATTACAAGAATTATTATAATTGAATGATTTAACACGACACTAAGGAATGGAATTCCAAAGAGAAATACCTATACTGAACAATAACTTATTAAATAAATAGGGAGATTGCTTAGTTCTGGGAAGCTTACAAATAAAAAGAAATACACGAAGTTCATAACAGAGAAATTTAAAATGGGATAAAAGTGATCATATTTCCTAATACTAAAAAAGAAACGAGTGCGAGCATTGAGACAAACTCCTGAAGCATTCCAAACCAAACAACGTCACCATACACAAAATGTGAAAGAAGGAGTGAGATGAACATACGCGCTTTTTAAACTTAATATTATTCCCAATTCCATTTTGCTTACCTTAATCACGAGATGACGAGATGACCCGAGATGAAAATACAAATCCTTTACTTGTTAGAGAGAAACAAAAAAAAATTTCAGTAAAATTTACTGGCAGTAAGCGGGGAAAATGTTGCCATAAAAAGTATGAAACTCAATACTTTTATGGCAACATTTGTTTGCTTTTATCACTCTAACGTAATTTTAATATGATACTCTCCTCTTTTCGGTTTCCTAGTATTTTTTTTACTGAAAAAAATTGTTTCACTGTGGAATCCACGCATAATGGTACTACATAGTGTTTCCATGGAGAAAACAGAAAAATCTGACAGACAAGAAGTAAAATTTACATTAGAGCGACTGAAACACAACATTTTTATTTGATGGTAGGAAAAATTGGAGAAATTTTGACATTAACAAAATGTAACCTATTAAAATTTTTGATTTACAATGTTTAACAAAGAATCTTATATCCCAAAATTTACTAAAAAATATAATATTATTTTTGAGGCGAACAGAATCATGTGAGTTTAATATTTTTTTTAATTTTCGAAAATATATGAAAAAAATGCTCTATCATAAATATGTAAGGGAAAACTTTAGTTTCAACAGAATTTAACCTATAAATTATTTAAAAAAATGAAAAATCTTTATTTTTAATGTTTGACAATAAATAATATGTATCCTTAAAATTACTAATAAATTAAATAATATTTTCGGGACAGGCAGAACCATGTTATTTCATTTCTATATTCAATTCTCGAAAATAAATAAAAAGTGCTCTGCTATAAAATAAATAACCTACAAAATAACACGTGAATCGCGCATTAAATTATTTTTAATAAAAAAAAATTCTTCTTTCACAAGAACTTAACAAATTTCTTTATCTAAAATAATTTTTTTTTACTTCAATCAATTTTTACACGTATATAGCCTTTATTCCACAATGAAACATATTTTTTCAGTAAAAAAATAGCGAGATAAAAATATAATTTCGCCACGTACCAAAACGAAACAAAGTTAAATCTCAGTAAAATTAACTGGGGAAAATGTTGCCATAAAAAGTATGAAACTCAATACTTTTTATGGCAACATTTGTTGTCATATGTATACTCTCCTCTTTTCGATTTCACAGTATTTTTTACTGAAAAAATATGTTTCATTGTGGAATAAAGGCTTATGTGAGACGATAATATACTTGAGCGCAATATTTTATCCATAAAAATATTTTAGAAATAAAATTAAAAAGGAGTGGGGATGGCTTTTTTGTTTTACTTGCTTTAAAAAAATACTAAACTTTATATTTTTTTATGAAAAATTATAACAACAATTTGCTCAGCAAATGCTCAGCAAGCTATACTCGGATGGAGTCGATCTATATTTTCGTCTCATTCTAGTTTTGCTGAGAGATTTACTGGTAATATTTTTTTCCCGTGGAATAGTACCATAAGGAATAAAATTATAAGACATACTAAGGAAAAAATGTTAATAACTGATGACACACCAGTGGATCGATTCTGGCTCTCCAATAGGAAAATGGAATAAGGAAAAATATTTAAATAGCTTTTTTGTAAAAAAATATCATTTTCTGTCCTACTGAGAAATCATGTTTGATCTAGATTTTTATAATTTTTTAAGAAATATTTTTTCCGTATCAAAATTGGATAGGAAAAATATTCCCAATTTAATTTTGTTTTTGAAAAAAATTACACCAACTGTTTGCCAGGAAAAATTTTTTGCGACAAAAATACTATGAAAATATTTTTCCTAATTCCTGTCTCCTATAGCCCTTTTCCGAACAATATTTTTTTTAAAATTGTAGTAGTTGTAGAAAAGTAACGTACATTTATTTAATAGTTTTATATAATCATTAGATGGCGCTATATGGTGTTTTTTTTTTGATTTTTTGTAATAGTGGTAACATTATATTTTTTGGGGAGGAGATTTGAAAGTTGAGTTTTAGTTGAATGAGGTTCGTATGGTTTTCGAATAAATAAAATACGAGTAATCATAGCCGTTTTATTTTCAATAAATAAAAGTTCTCTACAATTAAGAAGTGGGATACTCGAAAATAATATTATTTCAATAAATAATTTAATTTTTTTATACTTATACTGGGTGATTTTTTAAGAGCTTGAGAACTTTTTTTTTAAAAAAAACGCATAAAATTTGCAAAATCTCATCGGTTCTTTATTTGAAACGTTAGATTGGTCCATGACATTTACTTTTTGAAGATAATTTCATTTAAATGTTGACCGCGGCTGCGTCTTAGGTGGTCCATTCGGAAAGTCCAATTTTGGGCAACTTTTTCGAGCATTTCGGCCGGAATAGCCCGAATTTCTTCGGAAATGTTGTCTTCCAAAACTGGAATAGTTGCTGGCTTATTTCTGTAGACTTTAGACTTGACGTAGCCCCACAAAAAATAGTCTAAAGGCGTCAAATCGCATGATCTTGGTGGCCAACTTACCGGGCCATTTCTTGAGATGAATTGTTCTCCGAAGTTTTCCCTCAAAATGGCCATAGAATCGCGAGCTGTGTGGCATGTAGCGCCATCTTGTTGAAACCACATGTCAACTAAGTTCAGTTCTTCCATTTTTGGCAACAAAAAGTTTGTTAGCATCGAACGATAGCGATCGCCATTCACCGTAACGTTGCGTCCAACAGCATCTTTGAAAAAATACGGTCCAATGATTCCACCAGCGTACAAACCACACCAAACAGTGCATTTTTCGGGATGCATGGGCAGTTCTTGAACGGCTTCTGGTTGCTCTTCACTCCAAATGCGGCAATTTTGCTTATTTACGTAGCCATTCAACCAGAAATGAGCCTCATCGCTGAACAAAATTTGTCGATAAAAAAGCGGATTTTCTGCCAACTTTTCTAGGGCCCATTCACTGAAAATTGCAAGCGTTGCTCGTTAGTAAGTCTATTCATTATGAAATGTCAAAGCATACTGAGCATCTTTCTCTTTGACACCTTGTCTGAAATCCCGCGTGATCTGTCAAATACTAATGCATGAAAATCCTAACCACAAAAAAATTACCCGTTATATATACAGTGTACCATTATAGTATCCGGACAAAGATAAATAAACTATATAATTTGAAATTTTTCATACTTTTTATTTATTTTCTAAACTTATTTCAATACATTATTTCAGTCTTATTAATTTTCCATTATATTGGTTAAAAAAATTTGAATAATTATATAATTTAGGATATGTTTTTTTAAAAATTCGATAACAACTTCAAAATAAAGGTCACACAAACATCCGGACAAAATTAATTGTAAACAAACTATAAATAAATTGAAGCATATAATTGAGGTCTCAATATTTGGTGTGATACCATTTATTTTTCAAAACTAGTCCTAGACGCCTTGGCATTGAAGAAACTAAATTTTTGGTATAATCAGCCCCAATTTTGGTCCATACCTCCTTAAGGACCCGTTTAAGTTGTTCTTTGCTGGTAATGGTATGTTTCCTAATTTGCATTTCCAGTTTATGCCACAAATTTTCTATTGGGTTTAAGTCCGGCGATTGTGGTGGAGTTTTTATAACTTTTCGACAGTTATAAAGTAGCCATTATTCCACTACATACGCCGAATGCTTCGGATCATTATCCTGATAGAACTTAAAACTGTCCAGAATCCCTAAATTTGCAGCACTTTTCTTCAAGTTTTCTTTTAATAAATTCAGGTACATTAGCCTGTCTATTATCCCATCAATTAAAACTAACTCACCTACACCCGCGGCAGACATACAGCCCCATACCATAACTGATCCACCACCATGTTTGTCGTTTGGTTTGCGCCATACCATAACCCTGCCATCAGAGCCATAAAGGTTATATTTGCTTTCATCGGCAAATATGACATCATTCCAGAAACTGTCCCGCTTCGCTCGGTGATCTAAAGCAAACAGCTTTCATTTGTTTTGATTAATTTTATTGATGAACGGTTTTTTTCTGGCAACTCTCCCATTAAATCCAAATTCTCTTATAGCCCGCCTAATTGTTTCACAGCTAATCTAATTTTAGGATTCTGCCGTACAACTCGTAAAAGTTGTCTTTTGTCATGGTCATTTAGCAGTTTTGGGCGCCCATGTTGTGGTATTGATTCAATCCGATCCTCATTTTTATACCGGTTGATAATGTCCCCAACAGTGCTTTTGCTCATTTTCAATAAATTAGCAACTTCTCGATAGCTGCGTTGAGCCTTTTCATAATGATAAATTACTAGTTGCCGCTGTTCAAAACTTGTATTCTTTTCCTCCCATTGTTCTAATTTTGTATATAGATTATAATTTTTTCACTTCCAACAGGTTGAATAGAATCAATAGTACTAAAATGTGCAATAAAATTACAAATTTATAAATTTTAATTGCTTTGTTCCGTTAGATTTTACAAACACGGCAGTTCTTGTCCAGATATTTTTGTGACATTTTTTGAAGTAAACTTCTTTAGGCACGCTTGACTTGGGGACTAAGCTGGCAAATGCGTTACGAAAAGTGTAATCGAACGAGGAGAACGAAACAATAAACGAAAAGTGAAATCATTTTCCTTTCGTATCAGGATGTGCCATGACAATTCATAAATCCCTAGGTGGAACATTAGTTGATAACTAAGAAGAATTTTATAATCGTCCGTGAATTTAATTTGTTTAAGAATTTTTTTCGGCTTTTCGGACAAAATATTATTTTAATGGATACCCATACAATGTTTACGACTATTTTAGTCGCAGAAAACAAAGAGGCCATTTATTAACAATATTTCTACCACAAAAGTAGAAAATATGCACTCCCCTTGCAAGGGTTTTTGTGTTCTTTGTGTACACAAGTACGCCCTGGGGTTAAAGGTTTGGGGGAGGGGAGTGCATTTTTTCTACTTTTGTGGTAGAAATATTGTTAATAAATGGCCTCTTTGTTTTCTGCGACTAAAATAGTCGTAAACATTGTATGGGTATCCATTAAAATAATATTTTGTCCGAAAAGCCGAAAAAAATTCTTAAACAAATTAAATTCACGGACGATTATAAAATTCTTCTTAGTTATCAACTAATGTTCCACCTAGGGATTTATGAATTGTCATGGCACATCCTGATACGAAAGGAAAATGATTTCATTTTTCGTTTATTGTTTCGTTCTCCTCGTTCGATTACACTTTTCGTAACGCATTTGCCAGCTTAGTCCCCAAGTCAAGCGTGCCTAAAGAAGTTTACTTCAAAAAATGTCTACTAGACTAAAATAGTCGTAAACATTGTATGGGTGTCCATTAAAATAATATTTTGTCCGAAAAGCCGAAAAAAATTCTTAAACAAATTAGTTGATAACATTTTATTTTAATAATTGGTTAAAAAAAACTGGAAAATAAGAAAATAGGAAAATTGGTAAATGGAAAATTGGAAAAATTGGCAAATTGGAAATTTCGAAATTTGCAAAATTGGAAAATTTGAAAATTTGTAAATTGGAAAATTATAAAATTGGAAAATAGGTAAACGGAAAATTCGAAAATTGGAAAATATGAAAATATTAAAAATGGAAATTTGGAAAATTGGAAAATTGGTAAATTGGAAAACTGTTAAATTGGAAAATTGAAAAATTGGAAAATAGGAATATAAAAAAATACGAAAATTGGAAATTTGGAAAGTTGGTAAATTGGAAAATTTGAAAATTGGAAAACTGGAAAATTGGAAAGTCGTAATATAGACTTGTAGCGGCTTATAAACCTTTTCACTTCGTGGCACTCCTCGTAGCAAAACTATTTATACACCGCGCCGCTTAATTACGAGGCATTGCTCGTTTTGCTGGTTATAGCTGTTTTGCCATCTACATTCGCGAATCTCGATATTAATCGATTATCGATTAATATCGAGAATTTCAGGAAGACGCAAGAAAATTGAGAAACGAAAAAGAATCAGTCGCGTTTAGAAGTGCATGAGACTCGGTCCTTCAAATAATAATAAATCAAGTAAAAGTGCCGCGAACAATCGTCCGCCATCGAAAGTGTGAATAATAAGACCCACGGTAACACCGCTATAAACTTCTATGTCACTGACTGACTCACTCGAGAACGCACAGAGTGACCAAATTTTTTTTTTCTATATTATAACATCTATGTCACTCACTCACTTACTCACTCCAGAACGCACAGGGTGACGCACAGGGTGTGATACATTTTATATATGTATTTTTATCTACATATGTATATTATAGCTCCATTCCACACGAGGTATCACAGAAACCGATTCTTTCTTGGTTTCTTTCCCCGTTTGCCTATGATACAGGTTTTAATGCGACTTAAACAAATTTTCGATGAAACCACACTACACAAACATAAATGAGATAAAAAATACTTCAAGGCCATTTTTACTATGCGAAGAGATTTCAAAAATGGTTTTTTTGGCCATTTTGTTACACATACATAAACATTATCTACAACTTATCTAGTTGGCCTTGAAAAAGTTACCAAGTTACAAGGTTACCTCTTGTGGCATCAGACATAAACGGCTAGGTGACACTCGAAAACGCGCAGGGTGACCAATTTTTTTTTTTTAATATTATAATTTTTCTATATTATATTATAAATATTAAACACATATTAGAAGTTTTACTTCAGTAGTGTGGTCTAAAGCACACTTATTTTTTTTTTTTAATTGGTATTGAATGTTTGTGTTTGTTTGAAGTGATTCCAGATAGAAAATAGATGCCCTAGAATAGTACATATATGGTGATAATCCTACAAAATACACAGCTACTATAAATACTTATAAATTATTTATTCCATTCAGCTTTGTCCGGATATTAAAGTGATATACTCTCTCTCTCTCTCTGGCATTATATCCCATCAAGGGATTTGGCCGCCTCAAATGAAGTTTCATAATCATATTTTCATTTCGGATAATGAGTGATTAATTCATTGATCCTGAACCAGCCGTGAATTTTTTTTTTTTTCCTTGTCACCACCGGGAATCGAACCCGGGACCTCCGGTCGCTGGAGCAAGCATGCTAACCACTTTGCCACCGGGGCGGCAGTGATATACTGTATGTATATATATTTTGTGGTTTTGAGGTTATGACATTTTTCATACCGCATGTAGTACATACATAATTGATTTCCGTGGCTATTAAATCAATAAAACGTTAAATTACTAATTTTCGTTAAATAGTGAAAAATAAATAAAATTCAAGTGTGTACTATACCGCCAAAATGTCATCCGAGGAAATAAATAAACTTTGGAAGTGAGATATTGAACGTGAACCTATGGGCTAGTGTTATATAGACGAAAATGAAACGGACTGAAACGAAATGAAACGGAAAGACAAAGAAGGCATGGTTATATAGACGAATTAGTGAAAACGGTTTTGACATTTTCATATTTGTTTCTAATTTTATATTATTTGAAGTTTACAAAGTTTAAAATAAATACACCGCGTTTGAATCGAATTAAAATATAAAATATTTTGACAATTTGACATGTGCTTGTAAGGATAACAAAAAAAAATCATAACCGATAGTGTATTACCGCAAACACGAAACAAAAGCAAATTGAATTGAATCCATTTATCCGTCCGTTTTCGTTTCTTCTATATAATTATTTTAGTATAATTTTTCATGTATTTAATTCGTTCGTTTCGTTTCGGTCTGTTTCGTTTTCGTCTATATAACTAGCCTATTATATTAATTATTAACCGATGAGGGCATAACCGATGTGTCGGACATATCGAAAATATCAGAACCGTTTAATTTTTACGATGTTTCCGTTGATGCGCCGATTGATGATGCAACGAGTTTTGCGGCAAATCAGATAATTAAACAAAGGAAACAATCACCGTAGCCTGGTCAATACCAAAATTATCAACAACCAATTATGTCTCGCCTTCCATAATTACAAAACATGTTATAATAAACTCCGTGGACTATAACAGCGTGATACATTAGCGGATTTTACCGGAGAGGATACAAAGATGTCTGCTAAGGCATGGTTGTCGAATATCGAATCAGAAGAGAAGTTTTACAACTGGGAAGATCAACACAAATACTACCTGGTGAAAACTAAACTGAAAGGTGCTTCTAAAAATGCGTTGTTTTTGTATCACGATCAAATAGACAGTTAGTCCAGTTTGAAATTTTGTTTGAATAAATTGTTTTTATCAGAGATAGACGAAACCGACAATTATCAACTCGTGTAAAAAAAAGGGATCTTATGTGAATTATTTTTATGATGTAGTTGCAAAAGCTAAACGAGTAAATTTTAGCATTTCTGCTACGCTAAAATATATAATTAACCGCATTAAGGATAATGAAATGCGTCATATTTTGTTAGCTAGCCGGTCTAGTAGTTCAGAAGGAATGTTAGAAACAATGTTTTTTGATACAAAAGTCCAGTATCTAATCTGGATTTTACTATACTACTTTACGATAACTTCAAACCATCACAGTACCGTAAGGTTGAAGCACCCGTATCTAAACCTATTACCGAAATAAAAATAGTAATAATAATAAGTGTTACAATTGTTTCAAAATGGGACATCGTCCTGTCAGATGTACATTTTGCAACGAGACATATAGAAGAGAATTGTAACATTAAAATTAAAACGAATAAAATATCAGCCGATTCTCCAATTAGTTTAATTAGAGGTGAAATCATAATGCAAATTCAAATAAATGTTGATGGCGAATCCAAAGAGGTACAAGCTTTAGTGGACACAGGAAGTCCAATAAATATTCTACCATTACGATTTCTACCGAAAAATATTAAACTAGATAAGTGGACATCATTTTATGGTATAAATAGTTCAGGATTAAACATTTTATACATTTGTAATCCAAATTGTAAAATTAACTCAAATTTTGATCCAGTTAGATTTCACGTCCTTCCGGATGACACAGATGTTTACGATTGTATTATTGGCTGGGAATTTTTGAAAA
Source organism: Nephrotoma flavescens (assembly GCA_932526605.1). NCBI lineage: Eukaryota > Metazoa > Arthropoda > Insecta > Diptera > Tipulidae > Nephrotoma > Nephrotoma flavescens. The sequence continues at coordinate 189,838,422 of OW052221.1, forward strand.
GTCCAACCGTTAAAATTCTGATAGTATTGAATTGCGGCGCGAATCCAGTGACGATCGAACCATCCGAAGAATTCACAGAAATCGCTCGAGTGAGTCTATTCGATTAAATTCTTAATATTAATTACAACGACAACGATGCCGAAAACGAAGGTAAATATAAGTTGGCCATATTTCGACAATGTATCTCGGGATTATGAAATCGAATTCAAAACTACCAAACTTTTAGATGAGTTTGCGTGTAGACCAGTAAAGTCCGAACCCGACATAAAAAGTGAAATGAAGATAGATACAAGTCGAGATACAAATCAAAATCCAATTTTCTCACAACCGACAAGATTTTCGTATCATGATCAGAATGTAGTAAAGGATATAGTTAGTGATGTTTTGTCTAAAAATATAATACAGCCAATTAATAACGATTACGCTAGTCGTATTGTGCTGGTTCCAAAACGTAATAAAACACACCGACTTCAGATCGGTTTCCGCTTCCTATAATAGAAGATTAAATCCGATGAATTCCAAAAATTCAATAAACGTTTTAATGTTGATGTTGGGCTTCATGCAACCGCATCACCACAATCCAATGGCCAAGTCGAAAGGTATGTCAAGTTATGTGATTCTGAAAAGAAATTGAGTTGAGATCTCGTATTGAGTGATGTCGAATTTATAATAAATAATAGCTTTAACCATACTATTCAAAATGAACCACGTTGAACCACTTGATTTTACAAGTATTTGGAAAGATATTGTTGATCATACCCTAAAATCCCAAATACAAAATAAAGAGTATTTCGAACGAAAACGAGTAGCCATCTACTGTAAATATAAAGTCGGAGATTAAGTTTAATCAAATTAATAGAAAACTGTTGACCAGATAACGCCGCGGACCATATGTGGCAACCGAATGTTTAGAGGGTGGCCAATTGGTGTCAATTATGTCATCAGGACGGCCGAATGTAGTAGTTGTAGATAGCGATATAATCATTAGATGGCGCTATATGGTGTTTTCTTTTTTATGATTTTTTGTAATAGTGGTAACACTATAATTTTTCGAGAGGAGTTTTGAAAGTTGAGTTGTAGTTGAATGAGGTTCATAGATTGTTTTCCGAGTAAATAAAATACGAATAAATACAAGTAATCAAAGCCGTTTTATTTTAAATAAATAAAAGTTCTCTATACACAATATAAGTCCAACACGCACAAATATGTATGTTAAAAATAACAGATTGTATTGACTTCCGGAATTTAACGGATTTTAGTTAAATCGAAATTCTTTTTGAACATACAAACTAAGTGGTATGCACAAATTGTATATTGATAGAAAATACATACAAAAATAAATGTTTGACATGATTCTCTTCCGTCACCCACACAATTGTGATGGCAGGCCGGAAAATAGATAGGAACGCCAGAATCGACCTGAAGGAAGTAGTTTTTAGTTAATGGCAATACAAACACACTTGTGTACAATTTTTTCTAAATTTAAATTTAACGATAATAAAAAAAATCAATAACAATAACAAAACAAATTTTACCTAGAATTAGTTGCGAATATTTTAAATTTGGATAGGTACACGTAATTACTACAAATTAGCCGTGAAACTGCATATCAGGTGTACACCTGGTCTAACTGTTGCTGATTTAACTTTAAAAGCAATATTCGTTTGAAAATGATTTTTTTTGTAATTCTCGCCTTGTGTACCATTGGGATGTCGTATTCGGCCACATTGCCTGTGAATTCTCAGTGCAATGTTTGTAAAAGCACATTAGATTGGGTGCGATCAAACGAAAATATTTTAAGTTTGATAGAAAATGATGAATTGGTGTCAAGTGATTTTATGGAACTTCTTCAATCTGATACTTCGACCGAGGTTTGTATAGAGTCACAAAAAATAAATTTAAAAAAATTATTTAATATTCTAAAAATTTCCAGGAAGTTTGTGATGTACTTATGATGTGTGGGCCGAATGAGGGCGATAGCGTCGACTATTTTACAATGTTGGGTGGCGCGAATAAAGGGGAATATGAAGGGCAGAAAGAACATAAGAAAAACCATCACAAGAAATCTCATAAACATCATGAGCCTAAGAGTCACGATGTAACAACAAAACCTGATTCATATAATAAGTAGAAAATGTCAAGTGAACTTTCGGAATAATAAAAAGCTTTAAAATTATTCAAAAGTTGTTTCACAATCTCAATTCCCTTTTTAAAAGCCATTGGATGTAAATAATGCCACTGAATCTGACGGCATTCCAAATCTATTATCAAAATTTTTAGAGTACCATGTTGCTATTATTGGCATACTCCAGTGCAGCTACCAAGCTTCACTTATCAGTAACAAGCTCTTAGGGCGTTTTAAAAGTCCATCGTTTAATTGATTAAAACAAAAATGTAATTAAAATAAATTTAAATGATTCATAATGAAGCACGATTAAAGCGAAATAATCGGTTAGGTTGTTTTGAAAAATCAAAATAGCATTAATCCGATTTATACTAGGAATTCTATTTCGATAATTTTTCGAAAATTCCAAATTTCTAACCAATCTGCTTTATTAAACAGTATAAAAGCCGAATATCATAGGGTATAAAATGTATTCAAAGTAAAACTGTTTTGTGAATTAGTGGCTAGTGCTAGACATTTCGGCAAAATGAAATTGTTTGCTATTTTTTCATTGTGTATTATTGGCGTGACTTATTCGGCCACATTGAACACAAACCCACAATGTAGCGTATGTAAAAGCACATTGGATTGGGTACGATCAAACGAAAATGTTTTAAGTTCCATAAAAACTAATGAACTGGTATCAAATGATTTTCTTGAACTGCTTGAGTCTGATACTGCGACCGTGGTTTGTACATTTTAATTTATATAAAATTTAGTATAACAAATAACAATATATAAAAATTATTTAAATTTTAGGAAATCTGTGGTTTATTTTTGATGTGCCAAACGGATAAAGGCGAGAATGACTATTTAACTGTCTTGAAAGGTGGTGGACACGCTGGTCACGGTGGGCATGGTGGGCATGGAAAAGGACAAGGCACTCATGGAAAACCTGGTAAGAAGCATAAAAGTAGAAAGGTGCCTAAACATAAAATTAAAGACCATAAGAAGAAACGTCCAAAGATTAATGTAGATCCAGGCCAGCAAGACTGTTCAAATGGTCAGTGCTAAAATTATTATTAAACAAACTGCTCATAATAAAAATTGTACTTGATCAAAAGGTAATATTATTGTGTTTTATTATAGTGTATATTTTTGATATTCACCACTAGAGGCAGCCCCTTCCTCCCAGGACTTTTGATTTATAATAGCAAACCTTGGAGATTCCTTTCCTAAATTTATTACCGTGATCTTATCTGTTCCCGAGCTTTGAATCCTGGAAGGCTGAGTGAATCGGACTTATTTACAATATTTTTGGCTGTCCGAACCGTGTAATGTGTTTCTGTTAAATTCTTCCTGGATTTGTTGTATAGTTGGTAATTTCGGCAGTGTAGACAACAGCTGCATTTTATCACAATTTTGCTCCAATTGTCGAAATTTGGTTTGTAGTTGTTATGGGTTTTCAGTGAGTCAAAAGTTGGTCGACTTCATATACCAAAGACGTTAGTGATGACGGTATTGTGGTAGTTAAATTTAATATTTTTTGCTGATCATGATATTACCTGAATTCCAATTTACTTGGATATATAGGGGGCATGCCAATGTCTGGCAATATATTATTAAGTTTTTCCCGAACGATAGCACTTTTGATTTGACACTCCTCTCCTTCACTATAGTCGTTAAAAGGGAGAGTGTTGCGACAACCTGTTTTTCTTTTTGTTTTGTTTTCTGTAGAGCGAATAATGAAACATGTAGTTAGTCAGCACACAAATTACAACAATCAAACTATCTTATTGAAACCAAATGAAAAACTTGGTTTCGATAAGAAACACCAGTTTACACAAAGATAGCACAGATATCCGCACCACTTAAATGCTGGAACAAATTCAAGAAATGCTGAATAATGGAATAATCCGATATTTAAATAGCCCCTACTCAGCGCCTATTTCTAGTAGTCCCCGAAAACGTGGACGCTTTTGAAAAAAGAAAAATATGAGTCGTCATTGACTATAGAAAGCTAAATGAAAAAAACTTTTGACGACAAATATCCAATTCCACAAATTGAAGAGATACTAGACAATTTTAGGAAAGTCTATCTGCTTCTCAACATTAGATTTGAAATCCGGCTTTCACCAAATCTTAATAGATGAAAATTCGCAAGCTAAAATAGTATTTTCATCAGACAAGGAATGCCGTTTGGTCTGAAAAATGGTCCGGCAACATTTCAGCGCATCATGAACAACGTACTACAGGGACTTTTAGTTAAAATTTGTCATGTATATCTCTATATCTCAACGATATTGTCGTTGTAGAAGAAATAGTAAAAACACCCTTAAATAACTTGAACATCATTCTAAAAAGCTTCTTAGAATTCAACCTTAAGATTAAACTCGATAAGTGTCAATTCCTAAACAGAGAAACAAAATTTTTGGTTTACATAATAACCCAAGATGATATGAGACCGAACAGGGAAAGTTAAAAAAATCTTAGACTGGCCACTACCAAGAAACTAAAAACAAATTAAGCAATTTCTTGGGTTGTGTCTGGGTGCTAGATTCAAAATGGATTATTCCAAAATCAGAAAAAACTTGATGAAGTATCTAAAAAAGGAAATGTCATTAAATCTATCAGACCTAGATCGATTGCGACAAAAATACTGCAGCTTTGTATAGAAGTTAGTCATTGCTCAAAATATTAGTCTATTTGGTACATCATTTTGCTTGTCAAATTTTTCATTTGTAATTTTTACTTAAACGGTGAATACGCCATATAAATATTTCAAAATTCTAATTACGCTTTTTTTGTAAAGGGATTGGCGTACATTTCTTTATTAGTTTGACGTTTCAATTTTCGGAGTGAAGAATTTTGTCTTTGTGTAACATTTTAAAATTTTTTTTTTATTATAATTCTTCAAAATAGTAATACTCTATTTATAATTACATAGCTTAAGTGTTATTGATAGGAAAAAATAAGTAATTTAAATAGAGTGAGAAATGTCTTGACAAATTCGTAGAACCACATAAAGCCACAGCAGTACAGTGTATTCTTAAAGTACGTGAAAAAAATGAAAAATTTATAAATGAATCGCAGCAATATGAAAAATTGGTGAAACGAATGGTTAGTGAACTACACACAATTGGAGTTAAAAAATCATCAAGCGACTGGCTGATAATCATGACGGAATGGAGACTCTTGGTACAAATTTTGAATCGTGATGAACATTGCTGACGTAAAATGTATGAAAAATGGTGTTCTCGAGTTCGCCAATTAATGGCGTATCTAAGGTACAGCAAACACAAATTGACATTCTGTCGAGTGATTGTTGCATGTGCTTAACAATTACACCGGAAATAGTTTATGTATTTAGTGATATTCCAGAGTACGAAAATATTATGGAAATAATTAACCATTGTGCTACCATATTGCCGGTGAAGAATTTAACAAATTCCTTTATCTAAAATAATTTTTTTGACTTGAACCAATTTTTAAACGTATTTACGAGACGATAATATACGTGAGCGCTATATTTTATCCATAAAAGTATTTTAGAAATAAAATTAAAAAAGTTGCCCTAAAATTAATTAGGGCAACACAACAACAATTTGCTCAGCAAATGCTCAGCAAGCTATAATCGGTTGCGCCTTTCTCTCAAATAGTCGATCTATATTTTTGTCTCGTTTTAGTTTTGCTGAGAGATTTGCTGGTAATATTTTTTTCTCATGGAAGAGTACCACAAATTGTAAAAATAAAATATTTAGTTAACGTCCGGGAATCTAAAGGCATATACAAAATTATATGCCTTTTGATTCGAAATTTTGGTGCGAACCCTTTTATGTTTTTCTGTTGACCATAATGAGGTTCACTAAAAATAGTTGTTGAGAGTTTATCTCAGAAAAATAGTAGCATCTATGTAAAGGATACAAGAATAATACTTTTTAATATCTGCGTTACTTTAATTTTGAATTTATATAGGGGAGAGTCTCCGGTTGTGAGCACTCTCCGGCTGTGAGTACCCCTGCATAACACGTATAACAGAATGCAATTATGGCGGAGTTGATTGCTCTCATGCTTGTATTTTGACACTACATAGTTTTCAAGTTATTGTCGAAGGGAATGGGCGAGCTTGTTCATTAGCTTGTAAACGCAATTGTAATTTTCCAATATTTTGAAAGTGCTATAAATTAAAGTGATAATCTCAAACAGGTGAGTGTTATCGATATTTCTGCAGAATTTTTGTTGCGATTTGGGATGCCACATCGATTTATATCAAAATCATGACGCATCACATTTTTTTTTGGTTACTCCGAGAATGGTCGTGATGACCGGTTGTGGGCAGTTAAATGAAACCGGTTGTGGACGCGTCCTCTTCCTTTTAGTTAAAGCATCTGTTTGATTGAGAATCTGTCAGATATCATCGTTTATGCTGACATAACATATTCTATTAACATTTTAACGTATTTTAAGGCATTTTTAGCCAGGACAACCTCGAAGAAGACAACTGAATTAACTTCAATAGATTTTGGTGCGCTGGTTCGTGCCACTAAGGAATGTTAGTTAAAAAATATACATTTAATCGACTGCACGAACCAATGGAATTGCGCGGAGCAGTTTGCAACGCTACCTGCATAAGACGGAAGAGATGTTTGGCGACTTGTCATGTGTGGAAGATGCTGTATTGTTGGGTTTCGTTCGTGAATGCATCCAATGGATCCATCAAATATGCTGAGTTTATGTTTACTCTTCCTTCCATTCTTTTAAAAAAGATGTTTTGTTCAATATATTTTGAAGTGCGTGGACCATTATCATCAACGAGCTGCATGAATTAGCGTACCAATTCACTAAGAAACTTGAAGTTGAATAACCGCCAATTTGGAATGACGACGAGATAACGGATAAACATTGGTATTACAATTGTATGCGCCGCCAGTCTAAGCTTGTTTTACGTACACCGGTAAAAACATCCATGCAGCGTGTGAAAGGCTTTTCTAAATCAAATGTCGAGAAGTTTTTTCATAACTCTAGACATTTGATGGATGAACATCACTACGAAGCAACGGATATCTACAACATGGATGAAAGCGGCTTTTCAATAGTCCCGACAAAAATTGGCAAGGTGATTGCCATGAAGGGTATGCGGAGTGTCGGAATACTTGAAGCCACTGAAAGAGGAACGATGGTGACAACGCCTTAACTGTAAGCGCTGCTAGCAACAGTCAACCACCATTCTTTGATTTCCCGAAAAAATGCAGATCATCTTCTTCGACAACGTTTCTGATAGGACTGCCAGTTATGCTAATGGTCAGCAAGAGTTGCTATAAATTTCGGAAAACCTTCGTTAGCTTCACCTGTGCGCCGTTGCAAATGGATTGCATATTGTTCATGCACAGCAGCTGGATGTATCTATTTTCGGACCGATAAAGACATATTACAACTCACGGTATTCTGCATGGCAAAAACATAATGCCAACAAGCTAGGACTTTGGATCATTCAATCATGCTCTCTCGATCTGAAATTTTTTATTCTCATCTCATAGTTTTAGGTAATGGACATACACCACATTGCTGGCCTTGTCTGTAAGACTCTTGATCTAGCATTGACACCCAAAGACATTAAATGCGGCTTCAGAGCATCCGGAATTCATCTATACGCCCTAAACATCTACACTGACGTTGATTTTATTTAAGCGGTCGAGCGGAATGTAGAAGAAGCTGGCTCCAAGGATTGCGTTGATGAAGAGAAGCACCAACGAATCGTCTACCATATCTACAACTTCAACGAGCCGTTTATCAGTCTTAGACGAAATTGGTCCCCTGCAAGCAGGCCCACCAAAAAAGCACTCAAATTGTGGTCGTAAACCGATGCAAAGCACTATGCTTACTTTTCTAGGGAGCGTTGCTGCTTTAAAGGAGAAAGCCGTTAAGCTAGCAGCTATCTCCCATCCGAAGAAGAGTACCAAACCGTCGGCCAAAAGCTCTAAAAGAAAAAAATCTCTCCATCATCTGATGATGGTATCAACTTCTGCATCATCTGACTGAAGCTCCTGCCACCGACGCTGACCGATGCAAATTCCATCAAGTGTAACACGTGTGATCAGCCCGTGCATTTAAAGTGCGCTGACATGTATTCCAGCTATCTCAAAAGCAAACATTGTGTTTTTGACTTGGAAGATTAGGCAGACGATAAATAATTTAAAAAAGTCGTTTTTTGTTATTTTTGCCACTGGAGGCCTTTTTTATTTGCCGTAGGCACTTGGCGAAACACACTTATACTTAATAAACACATTTTTTATTAATCACTTGTTTTTTGTTTCGCAGAATATTTGAATATTTTTCAAAAAGTTTAAAAAATCACTCGATCGATTTCGACTTGTTAGGTCATCATCAGGAGTATCTGAGATACTCCTGATGATGACCTAACAAGTCGAAATCGATCGAGTGATTTTTTAAACTTTTTGAAAAATATTCAAATATTCTGCGAAACAAAAAACAAGTGATTAATAAAAATGTGTTTATTAAGTACTTTCGAATAAGGTGCGTTTTCCTTCAACTGTTCCCATTTTCAGCGAATTTTCGAAGGGTGCCCACGACCGGTTAGGATTTTTTTTGCCAAAAAGATGGCTTCGAAAAATTCGTCGTAAATTTTGTTTAGTTGACGGAATCGTTACTTTAGCAAACAGTTAACTAAGGCTTCTAGCTTTTCATTTATATCCATATCTCCGAATAATATGGAATTAAAGGAAAATTATGGGTCTCTCTTCCGTAAATTTCTGATTATTCAAAACCCACCAATTTAAGCAACCACTGCAAACTTGTAATCGCCGCAATAAAAATGCCGAAAACCAAAAACTTCAGATCCCAAAATCGTGGATTCTAAAATCCTGAAATTCAAAATCCGAGAAATGGAAATTGACAAAATCTCTGAGTAAAAACGCCAATATTGAGTCTCACCTAATTTATGATGAAGTTCAGATTGTGAAAATGGTTAAAATGGAATTCCAATTTGACTGTTTGGTGGTGGAATTGACAGATTTTCAAATTTATTTGAAGCAATTTCTCAGATTGTGTGATGAAAATAGCCTAAATGAATGAAAACAATGTATGGTTTCTGGAAAATGCCTAATTTAGATTAAACTAACGTATATGAAGTTTCATTCGAATTAAACTGTAAAAAAAGTACTGGCTGGTCAAAGAAGACTTTTGAAAAATTTTAGCTTTCTCCCCCTTTGAAGCTTTCCTCATCTTATACTTTTGCTTATATGTTTGTTTAAAAATTTCATATATAGTAGAGTTTTTTCCGAGACGGCGGAACAACCAATATACTGGATGAGAAGACATCTTTTCATCGCAATTCTATAAATCGTTTTAACAAACCCAACCAACATGAACAATAATATATCGTAACGAATTAAAAAAAGAGGATTATGAATATCGCACATATGTACAAAACGTAATCAATTTTGCATCTTAATTAAGAGAGCGATAAGCGCGCAAGGTATGTGTACAAAAATATATAGAAGTATATAATGAAATCCGTTCTATCTAGCTAGACACGTATATAACAGGCAGTACTGGCTTTAGGCATTACCATTTTTTGCAATCAAATATTTTTGTTTTGTATTATTCGCTGTCATTCTATCTGCTATCGTATTATACGTATATGGCTGGCTATGAATATACAGATTGTTTGCATATAATAAATAATGTATGCAGATAGCATCATGGTAAATAATTTTAATTAAACGCGATTTTTGCTAGGCGTTACGTAAATTAACGTATATCTCATCGTGTGAATTATACACAAACAAATTTATTGATCTAATTTTGTGTATATCGTTCCAATTTAGGCGACAAATAGTTTTATATATTTTTATTATCAATGTCGCATTCAATATAATATACAAAACTAAACAGTATAAAGTTAATTGACTCATTTATTATTCATTGAATGAATTGAAATCAATAAAATTTTTGATGCGTGATCTATACAGAGATGGGTATTTCGCACCGTATATGGATGGCATTCAATCGCGTTCGAGTGCAGTCAGAATTGTTTAAGTTCTAAATCCAGTACAAATATTCGTTTTTGTTGTTAAATATGAGTTTTGACGTAATCAATCAAAATGCTAAGAATATTAAATATGTATTATTGTTTGGTAAGCACCAACCTTGACGGGATCTATACATAACTGAATTTGAATACAGAATTTGATTTTTTTTTTAATTTCAAGTTGAAATTCAAGGTTTTAATTATTTATCGATGTTGAACAAATTTATTGTGTGTACCCTTCAAGTATTTGCTGTTTGTTTTTTGCCAAAAAATTGCAATGACACAATGCCAACGGTATTTGATGAATATTATAAATTGTGACAAACTTTAATCAACTAAATTTTTATTGCCGCTATCAAATTTTATCTTCCGATCATCCATAATCTATACCGTCTATCAAACTTTTTGTGATAGACACGATCAAATTCTTTCAAAAATCTTGGTTCCACTACCTGATTTTTAATTGATGTATACCGTCCCGGAACTAAGTCTGTAACGTCCTATTGCTTTTTGTATAAACAAATAAACAGAAGTACTTTAGTACTGCCGGTAGTTTACTAATTATTTGATAGTTGTCACGTTGATAAACTTCAAATTAAATTTAGAATAAATCTAACTTTAGAATAAATCTAACTTTAAATTAGTTTAGAATTTAAGTACCGTCTGCCTGACAATGATTATTTTGTCTAAATTCCTGACTAACTAAATTGAAGGTTAGTTCATACCAGCTATTGATAGAGGCCGCCTAAATTCATATACCATGTTCATGCCATGCATTCCGTTCCAAGAAAACTTAGTTCGGATTTATCAATCGCTGATCAGACATATTGTCGAGATTGAAATTTTTTAATTTACTTGGCGATTTTTAATTATGGATCGGACATAATTTTCACTGTGCCATCTATGAACGACTGGAGTAAAGTAACCATCAGTTTAGTTAGTCTAAAATTTATACAAGCAAATCTCAGTGGCATAAACTTAATACTATTGGTGCCACATAGATTTGCTTGTACAGTTTTTTCTATACAAGTCGTATTACATAAAAAACTAATGTTTGTTTGAAAGCCATAATTAACAATTTACAAGCCATCTCTATAAAAATTCGAACCATATATATTTTACTGACATCTTCTGAAATTTGATCAAACTAAAAAAAATATGAAGTTGAATTGGACTAGAAATAGTTCGGCCTAGGAATAGTTCTAAATATATTTAGATACCTATGCTGTGTGCCTCAGGTCAATTTTTTCGACTAAATTTTGAACTAAACTAAATTGCTCAGTAATTCACAATAAACATTCATAGGTGGCAGTAACATCAACAAGACAAGCTGTGCCTGACTATTCGAAATACTAAATTGTCGACTTTTCGTGGATAAAGGAAATATTAAATTAAATTACAAAAAGGAAGATGATATGGAAGTTGCATTTTTAGAAAATGTTATTATAAACTACCGGACAAGTGGTGCAGTGGTTAAAGCTTCGGCACTTGGACCGGGAGGTACTGACAAGAGGTACAACTAATAGACCAGGAGGTACAACTAATTGACCGGGAGGTACAACTAATAGGTTGGCATATTGTGATGTGGAAACTGTTGTGCACAAATTGCACAAATACTTTCGTTTCTATCCTAGAGTCGCGACCGTGATGAAATTTTAATATATCAATTTATTTCATCACACAATTGACAGACATATGATAATAAAAACTAATAAAATTGTTTACTGTCATTGTCAATAAAAATCGTTCATCGCGAAAAAAATTCTATTTGATAAGAGATGGCGCACTAAGCAAATATTTTAAATTATATTTATTATTAGTAGATGTCTCTAATAAATTAGAGATTTTCGATATACCATACATCAAAGTTTCACTTTAAAAATTCCTTGAGACCCAAAACCTCGAGGCGCAAAAAATTGTTATGTAATCTACGTAAAAAATTTGCGTATCGACAACCACGAAGATTACATTGCGCAATCTACCTCACCCACCCTTGATTTGCTTCAAAGTACGGACAAAAGTTGTAGGGGTTACTAAAATATTGACGTTGCAAAAAATTGTGTATAACAAAACTACAAATAACAGCCAAATTATTGTTGGGTAAATTTCAATTCATCATAAGAAACTGTAATTAGGCTTTTAACGGTACCTAGTTAACGCTCCTACCTACGCGAAAAAAATATGAAAATTTAGTGCATCCGAGAAAACTCAACTTTTAACAAGGCATAGGCGCTTATTTGTGATACTACTTTTAGAAGTATTTTTTATACAAATTTAAAATGAGCATTACTTCAGACTTCAACTCACGGTATAATATATTCATCAGCAGGTAATGTTTTTGATATGTAACCGTCAATTACCTGAAAAGAGATAAAAAAAATTCAGTTAGTTTTCGTTATAATTATGAAAACGATTTCAAAGGTAAATTTCACCATAGATAAAATAAATTTACTAAATTTATTTAAGGTCAAGATAGCACATTTTCGATTTTCATAGCTAAGACACAATAAACTTTGTTTATTTTAACTAAGACGTAATTTTTTAACATCTTAATTTGTTTATCCTTTGGAGGCGGTGCATTAAAAATAAGCATAACATGAAAGTAGGAAACATAAATATTTTCTATGAAATATTTCTACCAAATATTGTATGAAGCATTGTACTATTTGTTGTTGTTGTTGTTGTTTTTCATTGCAATCTCAATGAAATATGCATTTTTTAATCTCGGCAGGCAATTTTTACAACAGATGATGCAGCCAGACCAAGGGCAGGGCGGACAGACAGAAAAATCGGCCGTGATGGAATTAAGGGCACTCAATTTTGATTTAATGAGCTTTTCCTTGCGATCTGAGACCATAGCAGCTTCCCAAGAAATGGAAGGCCGTATTCATATAAAAAGGCAATCGTTTCAAATATGGGAGAGAATATTACAGGGGACTATACCAATGTGGTTTTCGCCCCTATCGATCAACCACTTTGAGGGAGGACAAGCATGAACAAATGTTGGTAATACTATATCACCATTCTCCAACTATATATAGACTTCCAACAGGCATATGATCACATTAACCGCGTCTCTCTCTCTCTCTCTCTCTCTCTGCAAGCTAACAACATCGCTGTGTATGATTGTAGTAAGGAGCAGGCGTATCCAGTGGGGTGCTAAAGGTGCGTATACACCCCTTAAACTATATTATAGTAAGTTTTCAATTGTTTTTTTAAACAACATAATATTTTTAGCCTGCTGTTGAGCATTAAAAAAACAAGGACACACGATACTGTGCTTAGTAGATCGCGAAAACACACAATCTTTTGTTTCATTTTATTGCATCAAGGAATGCTAAAACATAGACAAAACATTTGATCGGGTTTTGCGAACTTTAACCAGAATTTTGAATTGTAGTCAATGGCATTGCTTTTGATAAGCCAAATATCACAGTTTTATGCTAAAAACATGATCCATTACCTCCATAATTATTAACTTTCTTCGAAATCAAACCGTTAAATGTTGAGATTGCAGAATCTCATCAATTCATTAAGAATTGTTAATTGCAAGAAAGTTTGTGGGATAACTGCTTTTCATCCTACTTTATACATTACGTAAAAAACTACAGATATAAACGGAACTAGAGATACAGCAACCAGGGTGGTCATTTTGTGGTGTTTTATCACCATTGGCGATAAAAAGTATGATGTAAAGAAATTGTCGTAGCTTCGTCCATGAGTGAATTGAATGATTATGGATGAATTATGTCACTTTGTATATAGATGCGAATGAAAAAGAGTACAATATCTTCCATATCGTTTTCACCAAATATAAAAAAAATTGTTTTGACGTTTGTGTCAAAAATGTTTATCATCATTATATAACTTAATATTTTCTTATTATAACTTATTATTTCGTCATCAAACAGTTTTTTATAAAGTGTAAATATTAATTATAAATTAAAAAAGAATTAAAATAATAAAACATTAATAGTGATCGTGTAACGAAATTATATTCGTGCCATGTACCTGGAAATTTTGTGATAAAAATAATATGAAACGAAAAAAAAATATTTCATAACACCAAGTCCGGAATATATTGAAACGGACTGTTGTGGAACATGATTTATGGTTCCAGTTTTCATCTTGAGACCTCTGTCTTTAAAAGCGAGAAATTATATATTTTTTTTTTTAAATAAATCAGTTGAACCATAAATGCAAAAATAAAACCTAGGAGGAAGAAAAGGAAAAAATAGACCGGGAGTTAATTATAGATTTTTGTAGAGTAACCTTCTCTAATAAAAAACCCAATAAAGTAATAAAATTGGGTCGATAAAAAAATAGAAAAAAAAAATGAAAAATTTCTAGTGTATAGTATGTACTAAAGTTAGTGAATAAAATTAATGTTCAGTTTTTTTTCTAATCATTGTATTTAAGTTAAGTTAAATAATTTATAATCGAACTATATACTAGTGTTAATTGGTTAAGTGTTACTTTAATTATACTTAATAATAATAAGTGCAGTTATAATAATAAAGCAAAGCGTTTAGTGATCGAAGAATGGTGGACGTTTGGTCAAATTTGCACGAAAAACGTGGTTGTGCAAACAAAAACTCTATTTAGGCTTATGAAAAATAATTAAGCCACAAATACACCTGAATTACGAGTGTGTGATAATTAAAAATATAATTAAAATATACCTATAATATTCCTTCAATAAAACTGGAAAAAATTTAACAAAGTGAACATAACGATACCCCTTTTGGGCACTACCTATTACGACTACCAGTGCAACAACAACAATAGACTTTCTGTGGTTGCAATTAGTGAACAAAATAGAATTGAAATTGGTAACGAACTCGTACAGGTAGTGTTAAAAATGCGACGAAATAGAAACGCACACATAATATAATATACCCAAATAATATTTTACATAATAATGCAATATAAATATAAATACTACTAATATAAATATAATTACTATAATAATATAATTAATATAAATATAATTACTATGATAAATTACCTAATAATACAAAACATATGTGTATATAAGTACAAATATTGTACTTTTTATAATCTAATATAATCGCAATAAATAATATTACATAAAAGCGATCGAAAATACGATTCGCAACAAATATCATATGGATTACCAATGGCGCCCAACGTGTTTTGAATTCCGTAAGCTAGTTGTAATTTAATATTCTAGTTTAATAATTAATTATTACATTTAAGTATAACCATAAATAGGTTTAAGCATTTCCTTTTGATTTTTCCACATAATTGATTTTGTTTAAGATAAATTGAGTTTTTGTTTAAATTGATAAGGAAATGGTTCAAACTATTTATATATATTTTTTTTATTTTTCTACTTAATTTTCTTATTATTTAAGTACTAACCAACCTAATTTTCTTGGTGAAGGTGATTTTTAGTTTAAATATATAATTTTTATAATGTGCAAATCAAATTTATTAATTTTTCATTTTTCCTTTCTCGTCTGCCATCTTATTTGTGATGTGCCTCTTTTTCTCTAGTTTTTCTTTTCTCTTCTTTTCTCCGCATCATTATTGCATTATGGTTAATAGTTCGTGTAGTGATTTAATTAGTGAATATAGAATGGATAACTAATTTGTGTATCTGAATGGAGTTTAGGTAAGTAAAGTGTAAACAAGGTGAGTTGCCTGGTGGTTTTCTTTTCCCTATCCTACCTTTCCCTATTTCCCTTCCTTATGCGGTCCTAACTAGGATTATTCAGTTGTCTAGGAATACCCACCCCGAACCCTGAGCTTTAGCCGACGAACAATGACCGCCTAGGCAGCTGAATAGTTAATTTCTGTTAACATGATCTCTGGTCATGTTGCATGACCTCTGGTCATGTTACAATCGATATAAATATTTTTATTGTTGTGAATTGTTGTTATTTATATTTATTTACTTTTACCACACGCATGAAAATCATTTCATATAAAACATTCATATAACTAAAACAGAAATGTCAAATTATCATTTTTAGTTCATTATTTCCCCTCGAAATTCATTTTCAGGATTGTGTTTGTAGACTACTTTGTTTTGAACTTTATCACCAAAACACTCTCCACTAGTGTTATAAATTGGTGATAAAGCCCCACAAAATGACCGCCCAGATACTTTGACAAAATTTATTTGTCTACAAGCGACGAAGCAAGAAAAATAATAACAAAATAACGCTAAAATAATTCATTTATGATTTTATCGACTCTATTTAATTTTTGTTTACATAAAACATTGTGTACAATATTTAGATTTGGTTGAAATTTATTTAAAAACAGTTATAAAAATTTGATACCAACTTAATATTCTAAATTTCGCGAAATAAAAAACAAATGTTTAATAAAATGTGTTTATTAAGTATAATATTCTAAAACTAGTTGGCAGTGCCGCCGACAAAATTAGAATAGATTCTAAATTAGAATAGATTCGCTGCCAGCGGCATTGGTTGTATTTGCATCCTATGGTTTATGTGTATTTTAATTTGACAGGCGTTGTATCTTGTCACTGTATCTCTGGGTGGTCAATCTATGGTGCTATATCACATTTGGAGACTTTTTTGTCATATAATTCAAAACAAAGTAGTCTACAAACACAAACCTGCTAAATGAATTCTGAGGAGAAATAATGAACAAATAGTGATATATTGACGTTTCTATCTAAACAAAAAATTCTTTATATGAAATTTTTTATGAAGAGCATGAAAAAGTTGTGATATAATTTCATTTTTTTATAACTGGAATGACGTTTAACAAACAAAAGGAGGCTGTTCGTAAACTCTACATTGTTAACATTGTTACAACTGTCATTGTTAGTACGACGTATGTGCTTAACAATGATTTTGTTACAAATGTCAATGATTTTCCAGATGACGATGGCAGAAAAAAACCAAAAATAAAATGCAAAACAAAAAACTAATTTCTATTCTCTTCTCATCAATATGAAAATTATATAATAAACTAGATATCCGTAGACAATAGACTTAGAGTAATAAAATCATAATTTTTAATTAATACTCAATTATACGCATAGTACTGTTATCAAACACATTGACCACATAAAAAAGTTCATTAAAAATTATTTTGTTTAGATATTGATGTGAAAGAGTATTTTTTTCGCTTGATTGTAGCATAATTAGTACTTTGACAGCTGGAAAGGCAGTCTCAAGTAGGGTTGAGAATGACATTTGTAACAAAGTTGAATACGAGTTTACGACCGACAAAAAGCACGTGCTCCTTGTTACAATGATAGTTTCAGAACGATTTAGAGCTGTCATTGTTAACAATATTGTAACAATGTAGAGTTTACGAACAGCCTCAAGTTGTAATAAAAAAATTGACACTTGCGGAAACAAAACAGAAGATGTGGGGGTCTCTTTCATTCACAACAGTATACCATATGACGGATTTCATGCATAATTCATCCATAATTAATCCACAGCATGCCACGACAATTTTTTATATCACAAATGTGATAGCACTATAGAATAACCACCCTGGGATTCAATTCGCGTTCCGTGAAATAATGAAAATGAAAAGTTTTTTCACAGAGATCAACATTTCTTATGGGGAATGCAAACCTATTCCACGGAACGCGAATTGACTCCCTGGTTCTGTTTATACCTCACAGAGTGTTCATTACATATACCCATTGTACATACATTATTCGCATACTTATATCACATATATCTCATACTCAGTCATGCCGCACATGCGATTCGTACATGACTTCTCATATACGACTCACCTTAGACATATCATAAACAATTCATCTCTGACTGGTCACAAACGAACATTAGACTCATTTGCTGATAAATGTCTATATATCAGTCACGATCGTTTTTAGTATTCCAAAAATTGCCTTCGGCTTTCCAAGTGGTTTCTGTGTGCCCTCTTGTGTTCTTCCTTTATGATGGAGAATTTATTTTTATCATTCTGAATGTCTTCAACAACTGTTTGCGTTAGACCTGTTTTGAAAATAGAAAAACTTCCTGCAGAAGCTGAATGTACTTCTACATGATTTTGATTCCATTGATGATGGTTGGATGCTATTAATCCTTTAGGACCTCGCATAAAAATCATTTGTTTATCTCCGTCTGTTATAAACGGGATGAACCGCTTCATGGGCATAAATGTCCTGACCTTTCAGATAGATCAGTTGGTTCCTTAAGACATTAATTTTTGTATCACACTATCGCACTAAGCTGATACAATCCTCCTCTGCACTGTGAATAGCTCCAGTGATGCACAATGTGTTCGCTTCGAGTTCCAGTCTTTATAGAGCGGCTACCACTTTAATGGTTCAGGCATGTTTGGTTGGTGGTCTGTTAGAAATTTGATTTTGCGGGCCCCATTAAAGCAGTTGCGAAGTTTATCCAGTGCCCAAATTATGACCAGCATTTTCTTTTCATTTGTTGCATAATTTTGCGTTTCTTTAATCCGAACGGGAGCCTTGCACATTCATATTTTCCATTCGTGGTGGAAAATGAGGTATTCGGAATATCAGAATGGTTTAGTAATTTGATATTGTCACAGCATTCAACCTCCTGAAATTTACTACCATTGATATTTCTTTGTTTGCGAGGCATCCAATTTCTTTTCCACAATCCAAAATGGACAAGTATAGGGGTTGTTGGAGGGTCGTATAATTCCATCATCGAGGAGTTGAGCAATTTCTCTGTCCACTTCAAGCCTCATGCTTTATGGGTACGGGGTATGATTTTGTGTATATCGGTTGCTCGCAGTTTAGTTTCGAATTTATTAACGTCAAGAGTATTGCATATTTCGAGATGACTGGGTGCAATTTTTTTTAATCCGTCAGTCGAAAGATAACCATCCCGAACTTCCAATTTGTTGACTTGGTATGAACATTTTTCTTGTAATGGAATGTGTATGTGGGTGTGATGACCACTTCGCTGTGTTTTCGATCATCATTTACCCACACGATTTCAATCCTGGTAGAATAAAAAAATCGATGGTGCTTCACTAATTTTGTGACGAATTTTGATGTCACCTCTCCTTGATTTGATTTAGAAGTCATTCTCGGTTGGCATGTCATTAACAGCGAGCGAAGGGGCTTGCATCATAAAATTTATCTCCGAGTTATCTTCTATGTATGTATATACCCTGTTCATCATTAGATAAGTTTTCGGTGTTGTCGTATGCCAATAGGTAATAATGTTCCTCTGCTTGACTATGATTTTATTGACTATGAAGCAGAATTTACGTTGGCATAGAACTTATCCACCTTTATGTGTTTTTGCGATAATGTAATGCCAGGCATTTTTTAATTGTCGCCTTATAGGAGCTCAACGCTGAGTCGGCATTGTCTCAAATTTTTTGGCGGATATGCTGAAGTATATATAGTCCGGTATATCGGACCCACGCTGTGCACCCATGAGAGGTATTGGGATTTCCGTCAAATCTCTGTAGTTCGTTGAAAACATCAGGCAAGCGACTTATTTCCTTCAATTCCTCTTCATTTTTTAAAGTGATTATAGCGTTGTTGGGGCTGCTGTGGAAATCGCACGATTTTCCAATTTGTCCAATCTGTTTTCGATTTTTTTTTTGATAATTCGATCTAGCCATTTAAAGCTCCAGTGACATGTTTAAGTGTTTCTTGAATTTGTTCTAAATTTGGCATTGTAATTCGGGTTACAATAGAATAGTGTACTATGAATTAACTTACAGGAAAATTATTTAAATTTTCATGTAGTATGGGCCAATCGGACGTGCGTCGGACGGAACGGATAGTTTTCCTTTTTTGCTGTAGGTTTTCACTGTCACGAACGGCTTATTGCGTTTCGTTTACGATCACTGTACTGTTATATCACTCTTGTAATATAGAACTCGTTACTTGCGAGTGTATGTCACTTTTAATATTGTAACTTTTATCACACTGTAGTATGTCACTTCTTATGTCCATACGAAACATTTCTTCCGATGGCTCAACTGTTTCGGTGCCAGTTAAGAATTCGGTTAGAACCAGCGCTGTCAAAAGAGGCACATTAGTGCCTTTCGAGCACGTAAATAAATATAACAATACATAACAATAAATATAAAATATGTTAAGTAAATATAACAGAGGAGTGAGTGATGTGAAATGTTTTGGTACTAAGAAAGTTAATATATGCAGTTTCGAAAACCTTTAGAAAAATAATCCAATTAATAGGAATGATGACTTGTAAAAGGATTTACTTGTATCATCATCATCTGCGATCTCACCTGCAACTTGATGCAACTTGTTATTTACTTTGAGATATTTTTCAAGTCATTTTTACCGAAAAGGAATCCCGAACCAGGAACATTACAGAAAAACAGAGGTAAGTCAAGTGTTTGAAAAAATCAGAGTAAGCCAACAAAAATTAATTAATACATCATCAAATCCTTCCGGAACAAATAATATAACGGAGGATTTTATGGAAATTAATGAAGATATTTCAAACGACACGTTAGTGTGTGTGTGTGTGTGTGTGTGTGTGTGTGTGTGTGTGTGTGTGTGTGTGTGTGTGTGTGTGTGTGTGTGTGTGTGTGTGTGTGTGTGTGTGTGTGTGTGTGTGTGTGTGTGTGTGTGTGTGTGTGTGTGTGTGTGTGTGTGTGTGTGTGTGTGTGTGTGTGTGTGTGTGTGTGTGTGTGTGAAAGGTTTTTTGTCAAAACTGCAAGGTATTTTAAATTTAAAACCTTTTTAGATTAATGAAACGAAATTCTAATTCTACCGCCAACCGAAAATTTTACTCAAATTGGCTTACTGTGTTTTCTTGGCTGACTGAATAAACGAAGGAGCATTTTGCAAACATTTGCGAACAGTCGTTACCGAACAATTTCTCACTGTTTAAAAGGCACAATGATTTATTATGCCCATGTAGCCGTGATAAGTTTATTAAAACATGAAACGCTCATTGTTAACGAAGATTAGTAGAATTTTAATATAAAACAGAAAGTTGCAGATTTGAAAGTTTTGATGTTCCCCAACACAAATAATTTACCATTTAGTTTAATTGACACATTAATCGATTTAATTTAGTCTATGTTATTGATTTAGAATCGAAAATATGCCAAAAATTGAAATTTAACCGCACAAGAGGTACGGATACAACAACAACGCTACTTGCCGAAGAATGGCGCTAAAACATTAACCAGGAAACTTCAAAATCAACATTTCTCAATTATTATTAACGAAACGACGGACATTAGTTCCAAAAAGTGTTTGGCATTAATAGCACGATATTTCGATAGTAAAACAAGTTTGACCAAAGATAGTTTCCTCGCAATGATGGAACTCGATAATTCAGACGCTCCGCCTAAAATGCTTGAAAATCTTATTATATGGTGAATGAACAAATTTGGTTTTCGCGTGTCTAAAGCTACCCACGTTGTGCTCATGCAACATCACGTTGTGCTGATATATCATTACTAATATGATGTTAACTTGTAGTTTCCTTATTTTACGGTAATTAGAAAATTACAAAGAGAATTGGCCTTACTGTCAAGTTCTTATTCAATATTCTAAAGGTTAGTAATTCAAGTCAATGTCATAGAATTATGGGTAAAATTCTAAAACGAAGATAAACGCTATTTGAAAAAATTATTATAATGCTGCAATCTTAAATTTTTACATTTCAGATCTAAGGAAGTGTTGCGGCTATGAAAATACGGAAATAGAATTTCAAAGGTAGTTTAGGCTAACAACATATAAATATTTGCATAATACAGAAATGTAAAGCATCCTGAAAAATTTCTTAAAACGTCTGATCTAATCATAAAATGGCGTTATTTGTTTATACACGAAAAGGTTATTTAAAAATAATAATTTCGTAGACAAAATCTTTAATCTCTCGCTAATTAATTACCTACCACATTAATATCACATTTAACCTTTTCAAAAGTATGTTTATAGGTAAAATTTAAATATATTATTCCTCAAAACACATATCTCGTCATCGTTCACTTTTACCACAATCATCATATACCATCACAGACAGATTTCACTTTCAACAAAATAAATCTGGATAGTTGAGAGGATTACACCGAAATCCAATATATTACCACTCTTTAGTACCACAAACGAGTAAATCGAAGAGCCGCGTGTTAATTAATTAGGCATTAGTCGGTTTGTTTATAAATTTATATGACAATCACTTTGTTAAAATCCCGTGCACAGAAGGTGAATGATCATGATATAAGATGCGTGTGCAACTATTTTTAATCCGTCCGTAACACAAAACACTGTTGTGTTGATGACCTTCCACAAACACAATTAAATTTTTTTTTATTGATTTCTAATTTGTTGTTTTAGTGCTGACTTAATATTATTATGTATTTTTGTACATACGAGTATTTAATAAATATTAATTATTTCCAGAAAGTGTAGAATGACCATCACTATGTACCAATGTACCTATATGGATGGATATACCAAATCGTGTAATGGTAAAAGGAAATGGCAAATGAATATATTCCATCATCCTGCCATGATATGATTTCTCGTAATTATTTATGAGCGTTTTAAAAATTATGCTTTGCTTGATTGGTAGAGATTTATCTTTAATATTTTTTAATGCTTCAAGGTTAAGACTATTACAGTTCTTAGACACACACTTTGTTGAGGTAAAACTATGTAGCATGAATATTATTATGTATTATATAAATACGAGATTATTAGTTTTGTTGTTTGTCTAACTAACGTACTTGTGTATTCGTATTGTTATTGTTTGAGCCAAATAAATATTTAATATTCTTTTCTTTCAGAAATTTCTGTATTGTGCCTGGACCAATATTTGCGTTCAAATAGTGTTTTGTACTTGTGCGGTTAGAATCAATATTAAATACTACAAAAAAAAATACGATTTTGTTTTGCGTAAGATTGATGGTTTTAGTGACACAGCGTTAATTAGATTTCCAGCTAATTTATGTACCTATAGATGTGAATTGATGTTGAATTTGAGCATTCTTCAATTTATGTAATATAGCGCACTACAATTTCTTATTATCGCGGCACTTTTTTCATTACCGTTATATTAAAATAAGGAATTTGGTTGAGGTGAATCAATATAGATTTTTTCAATTACACTTTTTAAATTTATACTTTTAATGATACTTATAAAAATTTGAATTATACTACCATGTAACTGTTAGAAACCGCATTGCGTTTGCTCAAATTTACTCCAAGCAGTTTATTTAATGAAAATGCTGTTTAGAATAAATATAAAATTGTTATATTTCTTCAGTTTAATTATTTTAATTCACCTTATATTTACAATAGAGGATATGGGTTGTCGTCACGAAACCCCCGCTTCCCTAGACAAACTTATAAAAATGCTTTCAAATTAAACATGCATTTGATTTTTTTTTAACAATTTTATTTATTTATTGAATCTTTCAAACATTGAAAATAACAATAAATTTTCAAATCTTAATAACTA
Organism: Nephrotoma flavescens; assembly: GCA_932526605.1. Classification (NCBI taxonomy): domain Eukaryota; kingdom Metazoa; phylum Arthropoda; class Insecta; order Diptera; family Tipulidae; genus Nephrotoma; species Nephrotoma flavescens. Next base: position 189,862,009 of record OW052221.1, read on the forward strand.
AGGATCAGAATCTACTTCTAATTCGAGTTTGTGTTGGCTTATACCGATTGCGTTCCAGAGGCATATCTTCAGATAATTTATCGGAGACATCCTAGTTTCTGGATCATAGTTGTTTGATTTTGTAGCATTGCTTGTAGCATATTTTGCATAGTTGTCATTAACTGCATCATCAATTGCATGCAGTTATTCAAGGTAGGTTCAATATTTGAGGATTCGCCTTGAAGAACGCTTGCGTATGTTGGTTTGCTGGTTGGTGTTCTGGGTGAACGAGAGTCAATTGGCATATGCGAAGGTATATTATTTTGCGCACCTGGTGCAGTTTGATACAGCCTCCTGATACGTGACAATAATCTAATATTTCTGTAAACTATGAGCATCCTCGTTAGTTTGCAGTGTGGTTTCCATCGTGATTGCTGCATTTCTTTTCAGTTAAAGAGATCTTTGGTTTTGGGCAACTTTTGGTTTGGTGTAGTTCCACGCATACGACGCACACTGATATCAGCTTGCAATATGTGATTGAAAGACCATATTCTAGGCAGTTTATACACTGTATCGGTTCATTTATACGCACTGTATGATTTCTCTTGAAAGTCCATTTCAATTCCAACTATGAATACTTGTGATACATACATTCAAATGTTGTAGTAGGGAGAGAAGTAACAGGATCAATTTTGCTTATTTACATCTATTGTTTTAGTTCTGAACGCCTATTTTGACCCAAAAATAATGACAGGAGAGAAGAATTACCGGAACGCAATTAGTGTAGAATATATGTGTTTTGTATTAGCAACACACAAATTTGTTGAAATTTGTTCGGACGTCACGCCCACCATTCGCAATGTTTTTTCTTTTAGGTTAACAATTTCATATTTTGAAAATTAACAAATTTTATATTTTATAAAAAAACAATTGTAGAACATTTCGTGTTCAATAAAACGACACGTAAAAAATAAATTCACTTTCCTCAAAATTTAGCATAGTTTTGCTTCCCATCTAGATACCATGGGAAAATGTCACAAAACAGGAGTGGAAGGACCAAAAATTTGAACCGATTTCACCCGGTTCGATAAATTTTGATGCCTATGGTCACAAAAACAACACACATACATGCGTAACAAATGACAGCACACTTATTCAAAATGGTGTATTATACGTCGTATACGTATACACAAATTTGTGGTTTCGTCTCCCAATTCTGGATCAAAATAGGCGTTCTGAAGTATAGTTTTTAGTGAGAGTGACGATTTTTGGTTTTGCTTGCCTTTATACGCAGTTACAAACAAAAAAATATTTTTTTCATACAGATTCATTTGTTTTGATAATATTAATTTTTTTTTTCAATCTCTCAGTAAGTTTTTTCTTTCAAACTACAACACACATTAAATATAACAAAAGACGCTTTGGCCGAAATTGGTAAGAGAAAACGTTTGAATAAAGAAGAAATAGCGCAAATAGAAATATTGAAGAAAGTAGGTTACTCTAATCTCCTCGTTGCAAAGGAAATCAAAATATTTGAGGGATTAATCCTTTTAAAAAATCCAAAAACTTATGGTATCAAAAAGCCTACACGAGGAAATTCAAAGCTCACTACACGTCATAAGTGGCAAATTAAACAAGAAGCCACCAAAAATAAACTACTTTCTACCCAAATAGTTGCAAAACTTGATTTGCCGCTAGTCAAATCAACTATAGCTCGGGTTCTCAGGACAACAAAAACCATTAACGCCGTTTGAAGTTTGCCCAGCAGTACACGACCGGACTGCTACATTTGTTAATGGCATGATCTACGCAATCACATTGTCGTTCGGTCAAAGAGAAATTTTGGTGGTGGGACTGTAATGGTTTGGCGAGAATTCTCAGGAAATTTTAAGAAACCCATTTGCAGATAACTACCAGAATGAATTCAACAAAATATTGTGAGCTGCTGGAAGATGATTTGATTTCATTTAATGATGATTATATTGCTGCAACCCCATTGAGAATTTTTGGGGCATACTGACTGCAAAGGTGTATGCAAATGGACGGCAATTTTCCTCAGTAAATGATCTGAAGCAGTGTATCATCCAATGCTGAGATGAAATCAGTTTCAATGTGCTCCAAAACCTTTGACAGTCAATGCCAAAACGAATTTTTAAAGTTATTAAGAATAAGGGAGGAGGAATGAAGTATTAATATTTCATTCCTTGATACAATTTTTCGGTAAAAATTTGCAAATGCGCAGTAAGTAGAGGAAACAATAGAACTTCAAGTACCAATCAGAAGTGAAAATGAAATAGAAGAGGAACTAGACAGGTTGCTTGATGTCGGTTTAAGAACGCACCCCTAAATTATCATCCATGAAACGAAACTCCGCTATTTACCCAATAGAAGTAAGATAATTAGTGCAGGAAAAACGAAAAGCTCGACATAAATGGCAGACAACGCGTGCGCCACAAGATAAAACCGCCTTAAACAACTTGTGCATCAAACTTAAGGTACTCATAAAAGCAGTGAAAAATGAAACCATTGGAAAATATCTTTGTTCTCTAGTCCCAACTAAAGATACCGACTATTCCCTCTGAAAAGCAACAAATGCGTTAAAATGACCAAAAACGCCGATCCCTCCAATCAAAACAAACGAATTGGGAATTGAGCTAGAAGTGCGAAAGATAAAGCTAACCTGTTTGCTGAACATCTTGAAGAAACATTTCCACCTCTAGGTCAGCAGACCAGTTACGAAAACACTGCTGATACGCCCAGAATATCTGAGTTCGAAGATATCACGCCTGTAACATTGAAAGAACTAAAAGCTGGAATTAAGAACATAAAAGCAAAAAAGCCCTGTTTACGATCTGATAACAGGGAAAATAGTAAAGAAGCTGCCTGAAAAAGGTACCCGTAAATTATTGCACATAATCAATGCGATCTTCATAGGAAAAAACATGTGCCTATGCAGTGGAAAGTAGCATAAGTAATAATGATTCCGGGCAAGCCACCGAATGATAAAAAATCTTACCGGTCAATTTCACTTCTATCAACACTAGCGAAATAGTTTGAGAGGTTGTTGCTCAAAAGATTGAAACGAACCATAGAACAAAGAAACTTTATCCCAGAATATCAGTTTGGTTTCAGAGAGAAACACTCAACTCTTGAGCAGGTTCATAGGCTTACAGATGTCATTGATAATACATTAGAGAGGAAAAAGTTTTGCTCTAGTATCTCCTTAGATGTGGCGCAGGCCTACGATAAGGTGTGACACAGAGGCTGAGTTTCAAACTACATAGAGATTTACCAATACAAAATTATATGATTTTAAAATCATACATTGAGAATCGCCAGTTTCGGGTGAAATATAAAGTAAAATATTCCGAGCTAAAAAAGATGTCTTCAGGAGTCTCACAGTGTAGTGTTTTGGGACCTATTCTTTACCTGCTATATACACCAGAGATTTACCTCAATTAAACGATGTTACAGTTGCAACATTTGGTGATGATACTGCAGTTCTCTCAATAGGAGATACTAGAAACTTCAAAAAGCATGTGACAAAATCATAAAATGGACATAAATGTTGCGTATCGGGCCCAATGAATCGAAATCCACGCAAGTGAATTTTACTTAAAGTCAGCTACAAACCTGTAATCATTTACGGTCAGCAGATTCCGTATGCGAATAAGGCTAAATATCTAGGTATGACCGTATACCAGGCTCAGATGGAATGAACACGTTAAAAAGAAAAAAAGATGAACTTAATATCAAATATCGAAAAATGTATTGGCTGCTCGGGAAAAATTCGAAATTGTCAACCGAAAATAAATTGCTATTATATCAACAGGTGCTAAAGCCTGTATGAACTTACAGAATTCAGCTCTGGGGCTGTACAAAGAAGACCAACACCAAAATAATACAAACTTTTCAAAACAAAGTGCTCCGTGGTATAGTTAACGCTCCGTGGTACATTAGGTTCAAGAAGAAATAAAAAAACTTGCAGTAATTTATGGTACAATTTATCAACAAGCAAATGATGAGCTTTGTGGTATGATGGGCACAGTGCAAGACTACTACAACAGTAAATAACCTATAAATGGAGCTGACCAATGGGCCTCTTCTCAGTCACAAATGACTATATTAAGAAAGTAAACTACTAGATGAATTGTATGCAGTTGTATTAATTTAAATAAAAAACAAATATTTGAACATTATTTAATTTTCTCTAAAATTTTCTTTTTGTAAATTAAGAAAAGTCACAAAACCATTTAACGTTATCTATCCTAATTTTTACACTTCACTGATACAATAAACATTGAGAGAGGGCTTTTGAAGTAGTTGAGAAAGGGCTTTTGAGTGTCAGGAAGCGTATGACTCAAAATATATTTTCGGTTGTAGTCCTAAAAAATTTTTGAAACACGTTACAAGGTGACACTAATGAGGGGATGTTAAAAAACTTAGGATTCTGAGATATCAAAAAAATTACATATCGGCACCCGAACCAAATTAGGAGAATATAGTTACAAACACCGATTTCGAATTTTTACAGTATCGAAGTAGTCAATCAAAGGTAAGCAAACCTAAATAACTCTGTTCCAGTTGAAAAGATCCGTTAAATATTTCAACCTTCGCAAAAGAACTTATGCTATAGATACTAGAATTTATGCTTTATTTCTTATGAGATGCGCATCCTATAAAGGTTTATAGTGTAGCAAACATTGCTGTACTAGATAACGGCTCAAACAATTTATCAAGAAGTTAAATGTTATTTTATCATCTAGCTTATCAATCCCAAGTGGAAAAGTTCAATAAGGTCGTATCATCGTCAATGTTGTTCACTGGCAAACTCAGTTACTCGTATCGTACAAGAAAGGAATTTCTTGTGAAAAATTGCGATTAGGGCCACTCAGCTTAGTTGTTCATAAGATAGACTAAGTAATGAGAAAGAACGAAATTCGTCCATATCACTGGCAATACGTAAGATTAAAGGATTCAAAATTACATGAAAGATTGGGTTATGCCTTGATGCTCGAAATGTGAAGGCATACCTTTTGCTTTTGATCGAAGATATACATAGCCGATTTGCCCAGACAAATTTAATATAATCCGATTGATTTAAAAGATAACTTTACCTTCTGATAAATACCTCCATCAGCGGTCGAGGGATACATCGGCATTCACCGTAGGAAGCCGATCATTTTAGCAATTTACTATCATGCAGTTTGAACTATTCATTACAGCCAAGAAGATGTATCTAGTCTAATGGAAAAATGCTGCCTCACCTGCAACATAATCGAGTAGTTGTCCATTATTATGAATTCTTTTAGTTGTTTCAACAACTTGAAAAACATTTGATGATATCATCTGAAAAGGCCAGATTGCTGAACGCAGGTATATTTAACATAAATGTGTGGAGAAGGATACAATTATGCCTAAAGAACGAAATATCTCGGTTATGTTAAGAGGGTTCCAATAGGAGCTACTTTTTTCAATTGGGATTCTCTTTGGGATTCATGCATGACAGCTGTCATGTTCATATGACATTTGTGTTCAGTATTCATTGACATTTTACCATGAATTGACTTACGCGAGAACAACGTTTACAAATTGTGAAAATTTATTTAAAAATCAGTGTTCAGTGAAAAATTGTTTTCGTGCTCTTCGATCATTTTTTGGTGTTCATATTCGTAACGCACTATTCGCGAAACAATCAATAAATTTCGATCCACATCGAAGAAGTCATATGGCGTCATATGCCTCTCATATGGCACATTGTGGCGTATTTTTGTGGCGATCTTTGTTTGAAGGCATAAAAATACAGCTTGTTCAATAATTGAAGCCGGTTGATTTTCCTTTGCGTCATCGATTTGGTTTATGGGCATTGGAATAGCTCAAAATTAATCCGGATCTTTTATCGAAAAATTGTGCTCAGCGATGTAGCTCATTTTTGGCCAAATGGATAAGTCAACAAACAAAACCTTCGTATTTGGGCTGATGAAGCCCTAGAGCGAAGAGATTCAAGGGGTTTTTTTTATTAAAGAAAGTTTTAATTGTCAAATAATGTCCTTTTAAGGTCAATTAATCCCCCTTTTCATTAACGCACATACCACCCATTTCTTTAAAAATGCGGAAGGACAGCGTGTAAACGTCGATGGCGCAAACTACAGAGCAATGATCAATGAATTTTTATTGCCAAAAATTCACGATATTGGTGTAGCCAACTTGTGGTTTCAACATGATGGTGCAACATGCCAGACAGCAGGCCAAACCATCGATTTATTGAAATAAAATTTTAATGAGAGCATCAGCACTTGATAACGGACCCGTGAATTGGCCTCCAAGATCTTGTGATCTGACGCCGTTAGATTACTTTTTATGGGGGTATCCGAAATCACATGTTTATATCGATCAACCACAATCGATTCTTGCATTAGAAGCAAACATAACACGCGTAATTAACGGAATAGTCGCGGACAACATTTAAAAGAAATTATTTTCAAACATTAACAGCTCAATTCCCTTAGACGTATCACTTCATGCGACGTAACTATGGATCTTCCTGGTTACTAGATGTTAAAATCCAAACTTACTAGATAATTTTGTGCTAAGCTACCAATAAATTTTTTTTTAAATCTTAGGTTGGCTTCATTAGTTTGAATTTTTTTTTTATTTATTTGCCACGTAAAAATTTCAAGTGATAGAAATTGTCATTTTGAGTGATAGCAGTCGCAAGGAAATATTTATAGATCAGCATACTAAGATTTAAAAAACAGCCAGAACGACATAATTGAATTTCGATTTAATGATCTAGTAACCAGGAAGATGAGTAGTCATGCCACTTGAAGTGATGCGACTAAGGGAATAGGGGTCTAAATGTCATAAACCGTCACTAATACAATTTTTGATTATTAAATTGATTTTAATGCATTTTATTTCAAAAAAACTTAACGTATTTAGTGATATGGTAAAAAAGGGAATAAACCAAATTAGTTTAGTAATGGCATACTGTTTTTTATGAATGATGAATTAAAATTAAAATTAGGCCAACGGTTTTAATTTAGCGTGCTAGTGACTTTTATTAGTCTATCTGAATCGTTTATATTCGATGCGTATAATCCCGATCTGCCTTATACTCGCGAGCGACAAAGGCTCTATAGTACTTTTAAAACAATATTTGCAAATCCACTAAAGTGGTGAATATTAGTTTTAAGCTACCTATGGAGAAATCAACTGATCTTATTCGACCATTACAGTGTATTTATGTTGATTTCCTTGAGTCATGCCAGTGAACGAGGAAAGGAAATGACTGGAGGAAATGTTTTAAATTACAGCAGATTAAAACGATAAGGTTTTCCCGGACATTGGACGCGATTTCAGAAGTGAAAAGAACGTAGCACATTCGGTCAACACAAGATCACCCAATGATTAAATTATGGTACGAGCTCATTTGATTACGCTGGAATAAGTAATGAAAGTGTGCTTGGGTAATTGATAGAAAATTCCTTAAAAATTTAAATTAGAATTACAATTCAGTCAAAAATCCATAATAATGAATTATAATTATTTTTATTTATTTATATTGGCAGAATTATGACCCCGGTGGCAAAGTGGTCAGCATGCTTGCTTCAGCGACCGGAGGTCCCGGGTTCGATTTCCGGTGGTGACGAGCAAAAAGTTTCACGACTGGTTTTAAGATCAATGAATTAATCACTCATTATCCGAAATGAAAATATGATTATGAAACCTCATTTGAGGCGGTCAAATCCCTCGATGGGATATCGAGGTGAACATTTGTGATGGTCGCTTGGGTATAGCAAGTATTATATGATAAAAATTGGCTGAAATCACGTATCGATGCTCGATTCAGGTTGTCAACAAAACACTTGTATCAAATCCGCTGATGTTAGCCGACGATTTAATTTAGCTGTACCATGAATATTAATTACTCCAAATGAGTAAAGTTCAGAAGCAATATAGTACATCTTGCTTATATCCGGGCAGTATAACAGGCGTCCGTTCATGTGTTTACAAAAGCTTATTATTATATTTACATATGTAGTTTTGATTAAAATTGTACAGCTCACTCCAACCTGCATATCTCATTATGAATGAGCAAATATTGCTCAAAATGAGATGTGTTGGGTTTCGAATGAGTTAAAGTTACCAAAATTTTTCATTCTGATAATTAAACAAATAAATAAATAAATAAACAAATAATTTCAATATTAAATCATCTTTTTCCTTTCCATTTAAGTCACACTGCTGTGACAATATACTGGGTAAATCGTATTACACCTTATCCCAGGCTAAGGGGACGATTTTCGTTTGTATTGGGCATAAATAACGTCTTTGCTTTTATTCCATTGTAAAATTTGAGACGTGTCGGTTTTGGTTTTACAATGAGTACAACAGAAATAGTATTATAAAGATTGTACAATGAGGACTACAGCAGATGGCAGCTTACTGAAGTGCTAGAATAAAGACGGGATTGGACTAAGTCTTTTTGTATTGATAAAAAGAAAAAAAAAATGTAGAATCGTGTTTGTGGCGTTAAGTTGGTTTTTCCAGTAGTCAAGTTTTGAAGGACGAAATTGCACGTCGCGAAAAAACAGAAATATAAAAAAACGAGGATCAATTTTTAGGAATGGTTACAAAGGACCGAATTTCAAAAGGCCGAATGTCGAAGGGCCGAATGTCAAATGGCAGAATGTCGAAGGGCCGAATGTGTCTAATGTATCACGGGGCCGAATGTCGAAGGGCCGAATGGGGGTTGATTTTTTTTTTGTTTTTAGAAATATAATTTTCTAAATTTGTTGTTTTATGGAATAATTCGTAAACTTTTTTTAATTAAACATAAATTAATTACTTATGGATTTATGTATTTTACTATTTTTCATCTTTGGATATTCAGCGATACATTTTGGTGAAGGAAAATTTGGTCATGCGTCACCTGAGGCATTCGGCCCTATGACTGCCTTGTACTGATAATAGGTATATGATACAAAAAATAAAAAAAATAATTAAATTACATAATTAAAAAAACAAAAAAATTGTTTAAGAAATACAAAACAAAAACAAAAAAATATCAAAAAAAAAATCGGCTCTTCGACCCAGCCGGCCTTTCGAGATTTGGCCATTTGACATTCGGCTCTTCGACACATTCGGCCCTTCGACACATTCGGTGCTTCGACATTCGGCCTTTCGATACATTCGGCCCTTTGAAATTCGACCCTTCGACATTCGGCCCTTTGATATCATACCGATTTTTATTGTATGAATCACAATGAAGATCTGCTAAATTCGAGCGAAGAAGAGGACAAAAAATGGATATCAGTCGGATGATGTATAAAGTTGAATTGTAAATATAAAAATAAATAAAAAAATAAAAGAAGCTAACGCTGTTTTGGATTAAGTAAAAAAGAGAAACAAAAATAACATCGCTGTTCGGTCGAACAGAAGGAAAAGGAAAAGTGTCGCCGGGTAAGTGTTGTGCAGAGCGGGTTGTGGATAGGGTGTTTTAAAAAACATCATCTTCTTTACTGTTGCTACTACATTTTATTTATTAAAATTAACTTCACATTAGTTACACTTAAAATAAATTTTGTTGATTACTGCTCTGACTATTACTTTATAACTATATCTATAACTTAAAACTAAAATGTCTTATATACTAAAATTTTGAGGAAATGAAAATGCATAAGCACTACGGAAAACAAATGTACATTTTCCGAGATTGCAAGATTGCATTTTCATTTCTTGTACGCAAATGTGTTTATTTTGTTAAAATTGAACGACCTTACTATTTTATTAACAATGCGGAAAACAAATAAATGAATCGACTTTTCCGATATAAAACACAAACACAACATAAGGACATATTAAAAAATAAAAAGTATCGCGGCCTGAGATAAATCGAAGGAAGACGGATTATTAGAGTTGAGTGCCTACGGTTGAGAGCGTATTGGTGCGCTCCGCCCATCGAGAATACGAAGGAAACAAGCAAGAAAAGGAATATGTCGGAACGTGGTGGAGACAAGAACAAGGAGCAAACGATGGCCGACGTACAAAGAAAAGCTAAAAACGGAATCAGTAGGTACGTTCAAAACAGATTAGTCCCCTTTCTATCATTATACGTTTTTTCTTATTTTGATTCCGACACGATGGCGTGGTTAACAGTTGGATTTGAGATTGGTTTATAGTTTTGCCGAATTACTTTGGTCTTCCTCACACACAAAAATAAGACTCATGCACATCGTTCTGCACTTCGTGCGCGTAGCTCGATTAAACGTGCCCATTAGACTGGCGCTCAACAAATTTTTGTGATACATTTGAATTTTTGTCTACCTGAGCCATCCACACGATAACGGCAAGTTAAACATTCTGTAAAAATCAAATACTCTAAATTGTACTGTTCTCTTTTCAAAATAAGATCCAATTGGAAAAATAACAAATTTAACAGTGTATATTTAAAATAAAATTCGCATAAATTTCATTTCGCAGAAATATAGATAAGGACTCTTCTTCAACAAACTTAATAATATTATTTCAATTCTTTCTAAACTAGTCATTCCAGTTCCACCAAGAAGGTAAATATATGTGTTTCAAATCACGATAAAAAACTTTCGAAAGTACTCCAGCTGAACTAAGGGACTGAACTGAAAGGAACTGAGGTAACTATTACATGTTATCAGATTTCAAGAAATAAACCCGGATCCAACAAAAATTGAAGCAGTAATAAACTACACAAAATCCAAAACAGCCATGGAAGTTAACAAAACAGCATGTATCAGATTTCTGGTCTCCATTTTGTGATCAAATATTTAATAAATTCTACCTTACCATCACCAATCCATCTATATTACAATGTCTACCTTTGGTAAAACATTCGCTAATACCACAGTGCCAGAGGAACTTATTATTCAACCATACAAAATTAACTCCTGGTAATAGTGTGGCAAATTAAACATTTCCGCTCCTGTCGGTATATATGGGTAAAACCCTTAATCCCTTCTGATAGGTTGACGTTCACAGCTTGAGGAATATCTCTAACATTTAACTGATACTTGTGGTTTAGATTGAGATACATAAATACTTTGCAGTATGTCCACTTTAATACGACACCAAGTGAAGTTATTTCGGTAGAAAGTTCGGTTCGCAGTCAAGTGTGGAGGATTTTGTGCGGAAGTCTAACTAAAACTTGCAATAAATTCCACGAGCGAGCCAAATAATATGTCAGCTCAAGTATCACTTTAATTTTGCATTTTGATATTTAAAATTTTTATATTGGCAATCAAACAAAACAATGCAACGATTAAAAATCTACTGGCGGTGGTGGTGCTATTTTGATTATAGAATTTCCGGAATAACCCATAACAAATTGTACAATAATTGTATACATACGCTCAAATCTCGTACGTTGTTTCAAACAATCAACCACAATTTGTATATAAATCAAATTTCCATATAGACTGGAATGTCATTAAGCATTGTGTTTATAAATAAAAATTCACATGAATCATCTCTGGCTTGTACACACTCGTACGCAAATAATCTTATCAGGTTCAATTACTTTTGAATTTTGTATTTTCCTTTGTTTCACTTTAGTTAGCATAACTAAAAATAATGTTCCTACACCTCTCTTAAACTAATTAGAATGCATAAAAATTATAATTAAACCATAAGAGGAAGATGTATGCATAATAGCCGTGGTAAATTATGTATTCAGACGTTGGTATGCAAAGTTAATTTCATAAATTATTTAATTAGTGTTTTTGTACAAAAATGAAAAATTCCACGGAAACGATTATTATTATTATTATAAAGATTATGCATCATAACACTAATTATTTGACACTATCAAATCACCCTCGTTTCGTCACTGTCATATAAGATACCGCGAACTCTATAATCAATTACCACAACAACCCAATCACAACAAAAATTTATTTATAAAGTAATCAGAATTTGTGTTCTACCTACACTGTGGCACTACCGTCTTGATTCATTAAAATCGAATTACGAACTGATAAACCAAAACACCAAAATAGTAATTTTAACTATTTATTACAACAACATACCGTAATAATAATAATTATATTATGATTGTGTGTGGATGAGAAGGTGAAACTTAAGGTTGAGGTACTTAAGTACTCCAGGTGAACGGGAAAATACGCAATCATTTGCCACATTCCCAATGTTGTGTAAAGCGCCGATTTCTTGTTATAGTGGGTTGGGGTCATAATGTACGCTCCAATCACCGCAAGATGTCTTCGTTTGGATTAGAAATTATACCGTATGATGGTGTATACGAGTATACGCAGTAATTGATGTCGAACCGCACATTCCAATAACCTTGTGTATTAGAATATAACGATTTCTGTTTCGAAAATGATTTTTAGTAGGACGATTTGTAATATAATGGTTATTGATTTGTTGCCACACCATTAATTACAAGAAAACATGGCGCTTATGCATAGGTACGTAATCTAATTGTGTGCGATGGTGGCAGACGAACATTAATAACAATTGGACAAAACATAAATTTTCTATATCGAGCAATCGTTCAAACCGAAAATACAACGAGCTTGATTTGTATTTTAACCGCATAATTCCTTTGCATGTACCCAAAATCCGAATTAAGAAACTTGGTCGACTTATTAAAAATTAACCGTTCTTTACCTGGAACGAAAAAAAAAATCACAATTAGTTGTATTCAAATTTTATTAAGGTATGTATCAAAGTTATTTAATGTTAAAAAATTTTAGTAGGTGTAATTTTGTGTTTTAGGCGCCCAACCCAAGAGAAAAATTCCCATCATCGCAGCTTAATCGAGAACTACATTATACATATGTTGTTAATTTCAAATCTTTCAACAATAATGTAAAATGCGGTGGGAGTATAAAATTTAATTTTGAACGACAAAATATAAACAGAATATTCCTTCCTTAGTTAACAATGCTGATCGAAATTACAATACTAAGATTTTACATTACATGTCGATTATTCATGTACTGCATACTATTAACAACACCAGTTTAAGAATGTGTTACAGAATGTGTTACACTGCATCGCGGTGAAATTGAATGCGGATTGAACATGATTTGCATATGATTTGAATGGAATTGAATAAGAATTGAATAAGAATTGAATATGAATTGAATATGAATTGAATATGAATTGAATATGAATTGAATATGAATTGAATATGAATTGAATACGAATTGAATATGAAGTGAATATGAATTGAGTATGAACTGAATATGAATTGAGTATGAATTGAATATGAATTGAATATGAATTGAATATGATTTGAATATGTATTGAATATGAATTGAATATGAATTGAGTATGAATTGAATTTGAATTGAATATGAATTGAATATGAATTGAATTTGAATTGAATATGAATTGAATATGAATTGAGTATGAATTGAATATGAATTGCATATGAATTGAATATGTATTGAATATGAATTGAATATGAATTGAATATGAATTGAATATGAATTGAATATGAATTGATACACAACCCCAGGCTTACAAAAGATTAGAGGGCCTACAAGTTTTCAACGTCGCAGAGATGTTGCAAAACTCTGTTATACAACTCTGTTATACTACAAATTAATGCATGGTAATTGTCCTGCAGAACTAAAGGAGAAAACACCACCATTTGCTACGCCAGGAAGGGTAGCAAATAGAATGGTCAGTGTACATAAATTTACAGTGTAGCTGACGAAACTTCGAAATGAGGAAACCAAGAGTGAGTTTATTTATTGAACATCCAAGAAGTGGTATTCACTTCCGAAGGATGACAAAATCCACAAATTTCAGGAAGCTGTCAACCTCTACTTGAAGGATCGTAGAACCGTGCGTTGGGTGCGGTAGTTCTGAAAGTTATAAGAAGCTAGGGCAGTCGAAAAGTCCGCTCTGCACCCAATTAACAATTAACGTAAAAAAATGGAAGAGTGAATATGTTGTGACCAACACCCGACTTTTATTTTACCTCGAATGTATAATAGATTTCGAATACACCACTCTTAATTTCGAACGCGAAAAATTAAACTCTCCGGAGTTTTGATAAATCTGTCTTGTAAGTTGAACCCAACCCTCGTATGTAGGTTGAAATGTAACATTTAAATTAATTTAAGTCTTTTAATTCTTTGTCGTTTTTCGTAAACGCTAAACTTTTCAACGTCATTGCAAAATTTGTAAAAGCCCCCATTGAAGCTGCCACTTCCGGTACACAGATTTCCACCAAATTTCGTAAGGATCTCGAATATGAATTGAATATGAATGCGGGAAAAGTAAACGTATGAAGTTTAATTCCAAATAGTAAATCCACTTGGACGGTGTATTAAACTTTTTTATCAAAGCTCGTCAATTCCTGAACATATTCTCTTTGAAATTTATTTTTAATATTTTTTTCGTAAAGCTCCGATAGAAGCTGCTACTTTTGGTGGACCGATTTGAGCCAAAAATCACAAGGATCTCACAATTTATGCAGAAAGCTTAAGCATGATCACCACGATCCGACCTGTAGTCCGCACACACAGACATACGAATATTGAGAAAAAAAAAACAATTTTTTGGCTTGAAGAAAGGAAGGAAAGAAAGTAATATTATCTATTGTTGCTTTGAAATAAGTCTCCGAACCTGCGCTTAACGCATCTACGCTGAAAGCATACGGTTCATTCTAAATATTGTCAAAACGTTGAGAACCGACTGATAAGGCAATAGTTCTAGGAGTCAGTATATCCTGATGTATGTGTTAAGCTGCTGGAGATCGGCCAGACGGAACTTCTTTGAATTGAAATTTACAGTTACAAAGATTGCTATTTAGAGATACTATTGTTAAAATGTACGATAAAACGTACGTTAAAATGTACGAATCAACTTTTTCACAATAGTATCTCTAAATATTGTACGAAAAGAAAACAGAAGCAGTTGGCGTGTTGAATTTAATAAAGGGAAAACTAACAAAATTTAGTATTCTTTTATTAGCACAGATCCAAGAAAGAGATTTTATGGATTTTAAAATGGTTTTAATATTATGTTGAGCTTCATAATAATCAAAGAGACGAGATCGCTCATCGCCTGGATTTTTCTCAGTTTATAATAACGTAAATCTGAGCGTTCGATGAAAAAAATTATAACTTATTAATTTTCTAGTTCGATATGACTTGATCTGCGGCCTCTCATAGGATATATTCACCGAACCCAAACTAATGTCAATAGCTAAAGCCGCAAGCAAAATTGATTAAAGTTGAGTAGCTTACAAAAACTTAGTAGGCTGGCCCTCTGCTACATGAACCCCTATTTTCATAGCCGCATCACTTGTTTACTAGATTATCAAATCATAATTTACCAAATACTCTTGTACTGCAGTGCAGTGAACATTTACAAATCTTAGTTGGCTGCCTTAGTTTGAAAAAAATTTTGTTTATTCGTCGCGTCTAATTTTCAAATGATAAAAATTGTTGTTTGAAGTGATAGCAGTCAGAAGGAAATATGTATGACCCTCTCCTACTAAGGTTTACTAAGGTTTAAAAACAGCAATAATGAGTTTTGTAAATAATTATTTTGTCACCTTGCATAACGCGATGCGACTAAGGGAATAGAGGTGTTACCGATATACCCGGGACATAAAATGTAACCGCAGACACGTCAAGAGGCGACATTCTAGCGACTACAAAAATCCGTCAACTATCAATACGTCACAAAAGTTCAACATACACGAGGAATTTCCATTTTTGGTTGATCAATCATTTTATTTTGTAATACATTAACCAGTAAAACGACCATATATACCACAAGATTACCGCAGAAGTTTCATTTGATACCTAATTTATCACATCCGGTTTCAAAATACAGTTAAAGCGATTACAAAGCACAATGCTGGGCGGTATCATGAAATACGTATGGAAAATTTAAACGGTTTCAAAAATATTTTGAAACATGCTAGATTAAAACTAATAAAATGTACCATAGCTGATGTGGGGTCACACATAAATGCAGTTTTTATAATATTTTAAGAGCAAAAGACTAATCTGCTAGAAGGTTTTTGAAATTTAATTTCTAGCGGTAGAAAATTTCCGTTTAAAAATGCTCGATATTGTAGTAGTTGTCGAATTTTGCCAGTAAAATTTCGTTTATTTGCATTTTCATACAAAATATCTAAGCCAACTTCGACCATCTTTCGAAGTTTTTTGTGTCTGTTCATTTAAATTTATTGAAACAATTGATTTTTGCAGTTGGATTCCATGTTCTCGCCATAATAGGATCACTGCCGGTTTCTGACGGACTATCCGAGCAGTATCGATTACAGCAGTAGTCATCACAGATTTAACAGATTTTACAGCAGTAGTCATCACAGATGTAAACACAGATTTATTTCGGTTGTCAGGCTCAAACTATGCTAAGTAGTTCAAATGATCCAGTCGAGACACAATCAATGGATGAAACACAGGAAATATCGATACAGTCTACTTGCAAAACTGGATTCAAACAAAATCAGCCGAATAATTACAAAATCAGTCGCATATTTAAACACAAATAAATAATCGTGTAACTCCAAAAGTTGTTTATACCTACAACTGAAATTCACCGGCTAATGGTGTGACTGTTCTACACTATAAAAACCAAATAACCGACAAACTAAATTTTATAATGATTGTCAAATCCTTGTGAAAATCTTTTGTATTGGCACCAGGCCGCTACCTGATAATGAGTCAAATGTTACACCAAGCGCTTTGAAAAAGACGGGTCAATCTTATTCATCCTCTATCTCTCTCTGATGCGTGAAATAAATTATTTTTGTGTCAAATTAAACGGAATTGGCTTTAGAACTGCTTCGATCACTTTGGACGGCAGTCCAAACGAGTGACGAAAGCACCTACTGTGCTGGAAGTCGAACGAAGTATATTATACAGCAAGTTTCGTACTTTTTCCCTTTGAGGCCGCCAGGATCATGTTATATACCATTGGAAAGGCCTTGGAAAATAAAGTTAAATAATGTATAAAAACATGAATTTCTACCAACATTGAGTGGAGATATGACCTTCCGAAAATTGCCCCAAAAAATCAGTTTTTCGGGTATAACTGCCCCAAAAAAGGCCCAATTATTTTCTTACTAGCAAATTATAATTGTAGACGCCAATACCGATTCAGCGACACCTCAAACGCCAAAAACGGATGATTTTGACCAAAGTTATGACAATTTTAAATTTTTCTATGACGTCACCATATAATCTTGTTATGGTATATATGTTTGTTTGTCCGTACCTCTTTTATTTGATCTCATATTTTCAGGGGTTGTAGTACTTAAAAAACTAAGCTACTTTTGTTCTACAACTTTTTGATTTGGCCGCCATGTTGGCCGCGGCCGGCCTCTGAACGGCCATTTTTGGCCATTTTGCCACGTCCACAGTGCTGAATCTATTCGACATATCCTAGACATATGCATATCGTTGGAAAGGTATTTACGCCAGCTATCAAATAGCAAAAAACAGAATTCAAAAAATTAGGTTGGAGGGTCATTTTGGCCCAAAAAACTGAAAAATGGGAAATCGGCCGGCCACATTCGGCCAAATTGCTAAAAAATGAGCCCAAGACTTTTGGTTCATATTTTCAGGAATATTACCCACAAACCTCACCTACAGTATGACATCAACCGTTTGTCCCAGAAAACTCGTATATTTTAGATATTGACCTCCATAACTTAAAAGCCACCTTAATTTTTTGCAAAATTTCATTTTTTGGCTCAAATGCACCCTAATATTGGTCCGTTGCGGTTCATAATGATTGTGAATCAACGTATTACAATGAAACAAATATAAATACATCATATTATTATCATTGCTAAGAGAATTTTTACCAGTGACTCTTTTTTCATAACAAAAAAAATGAAAAAACTGACAAATTGATGTGATCGAAAAAATCACCATAAACATTGAACAATCTCCTTGCATAAAATCGATACTTTTTTAATCTTTATGATGGTTTCTTTAAAAAAATAGATCTTACCACTCCTCCCATGCAAGAAACATGCAAAAAAATTGTTGAATTATCCCGGATTTTATCCGTCGTATGAATATGACTTAAGGCACAATAACACGTAGCGGCCACTTGTGTGCTATCGAGTGTGTGTATGAACTGTTTTGACTGACAACAATAAAACGAATCGCAATTCAATTCATTTTCAATTTGCAGTGCCAAAATCATTGATATCAAATAAAAAACCTCTTAACGAGGTAAATGTTCGAGTGACGAAAGCCGAATTCAATTCACAAAATTTCTGATATCAAATTTGTGCCGAAAAAAACAACTGCATTCGATTTGTCAACGATTCTTCGGAATGTTAGTGCATTCGGCGCGTTTGTTTACATTTTGCTTTCTAGCTGTCAAGAATAACGATTGCTAACGATTTTTCGGAATGTTCAACAACAACGCGCTGAATGCATTAACATTCCGAAGAATCGTTGACAAATCGAATGCAGTTGTTTTTTTCGGCACAAATTTGATATCAGAAATTTTGTGAATTGAATTCGGCTTTCGTCACTCGAACATTTACCTCGTTAAGAGGTTTTTTATTTGATTTTTATAAAACTTGCAGAAAATGTTCTCTATATATTGAAGAAACTCTTTCGGCACTGTAAAATAGTTATTTTTACTACTTTTGACGATAACGACATTTATTTTTTGTTAAATTTTCATCTTCCTTCAACCAAATAAGAAAATGAGCGTCATTTTTTGCTTTTAACCCATTTACGCAAATGACGGCTATAGCCGTCATATTTTTGGTGATATGTAGCCAAATGACGGCTATAGTCGTCCTGCATATTTAAGTTAATAAAAAAATTAACAAAACTCGTACGAAGTGTCCTAATGCATGTATTTGTTAATTATTCAGTAATACGTCGAAGATAAAAAAGATGTTACATTCCAGATAACATATCAATTGTTTTTTATTGTTTTGGTTTTTCATATTTAAAAATTCGATATATGTATTTCCGCCTTCAGAAACAAATGACGGTTATAGCCGTCCTACCATGTTCACGCAAATGACAGCTATAGCCGTCATTTGTTATGGAAAGAGAAAAAATTTTGTGATGAGCAAATGACAGCTATAACCGTCGAGAGTTTTCATAGAAAAACTGTGAGAAAATGTGATAATTTTCACTTCCAAACATATAAATAACGCTCAATTTCATATTACAGTCATAAACAATTGAAAACAAAAAGTGTGTTTCTGAGCACGGTCGTCAATTTAAAAGTGTGCGGCAGCGGGTTAAGATATTTTTTTTTAATATTCCATTCTCTGACTATTGTGAAACAAAAATAAGTTTACAATTATAAAAATAATTCTATTCAGAAAAAAAACATGAATACAAGATGTTGTTAAGCTCTACAAAGCGTGGGGTTACTAAATAAAATTAAATATATATTTACTAAACTAAATTGTATGACTTTAGTACTTTTTTGACTCACATTAACTATCCATTTTGTTATTGGTAGATGTTGCATTTAAAATTATCTGAGTTTAAAGCTTTGGCACTGTGGGTCTATTCTGGCTTTTTCTAGGAATAAGGAATTGAGAATTATCAAAAACAAGATGTTTGTAGCACTTTATCCCTATTTTGCCCCCCATTTTCTAAATGGGTAGTCTATCAGTGTTGAAAATAAATTTTGGAGGAAAAGAAATTTAGTTTAAATGTCGGTCACCCATGGTGTTTTAAAAATTATTTTGTCAAAAGAATATTAAAAAAATTTACAATAAATTGAAAATGTATTTTTTCTCTTTCAATATTAAATATGAGTAATGATAATTTTGAGATCTTTAGATGATAGCAAAGTTGATAAAAAACGGTTTAATCGTTTGCTCCGAAAACGATTGCAGGGCGCATCTTATCCTTTTGATATTTTCATATCCTTTTGATATTTTAAGTGGAACAAACATACCCCAACAATTTAGAGTAGCTTTACATTTTTTCACAGAAGGTACGGATAAATATACTGCTATACTGAGAAATAATAGCCGAAATTTCCAGTCGAAATATGGTAATACAGATAGTGCCTTTGCTATCTCAGCTGAAAACAATTTTTATAGCCAAAAGATACCTCCAAATAATCAGACTACTGTAAAAATCTACATTGCTATTCTTAACCGATTATGTCGAAAATCGACATGTGGGATCTAAATGGGAATTTAAAACGATATTTGATAAAGTTCTGGAATATTGTCATTAAGGATGAAACTAGGCCAATTCATAATCGGTTGAAATTCGTCACATGAAATGGAAATGGGGTTCTTAAATTATTTTTTGATAAAGCTGTGGAGTATGCATTAGAGATGGAATTTGGCTATTTGTTAACCGATTATGTTTAAATTTGACACGATCTAAATGGGATTATTAAATGTGTTTTAGATAAAGCTCTGCATATCTGCAATGAAGCTACGGATGAGCCGCGACCTGACTTATATATCCCGATCCTTTACTTTCTTACTGATGTGTACGGGTTTTAGTTTTGTTATAGTCGTTTTTGATTTTTCAAGAAATTGGAATTGCAATTTCTATTTTCGAAAACTCTCAAAAATTAGGGAGTCGACTAATTCTAGAGCGGGTGTGAATATATGGCGCTGTTGTTGTAATTTGATAAAAAATGGGAGTTCAGTGTTTTCCGACTCCAATAAAATAGCACCGACTCCACGAAACCGAATGCCGCCCCTGACTTCGCAGCCTTTGTTTTTTCTAGTAAATTTTTGGGCAAGATATCTTATTTTTATGTTAAAATATTATTAGTCCGGCTGGCCCGAATTAATAAAAAATATTTTTTCCAAAATCAATACTTTAGAACTAGAAGAAAAGAAAACCGGGATTTTGAAAACCGGGATTTCGAAAACCGAGATTTTGAAAATCGGAATATTGAAAACCGCGATTTCGTAATACATAGAGAACAATAATCACCTAATCAATAATCACCTAATTAATAAGCCTCGAGAGCTCCTAACAGTTGCACGCTATTCACAAGCAAACACATTTTCTACAAAACACTATTTAGATTTCAGTAAACGTTTATCGACGACCGTAAAATTTATCACAAGATATTACAAATTTTTTGACATAAATTTGCATAAAATTAAAATGAAACGTGTTAGCCAATACACAATAATAAGTAATGCATGCAGGCATAAACCAAAACAAAAATTCCATAAATAGTGCGTCAACATACCTTGGAAGTATTTTCTTGATGTACGCTAATCTTAAAAGTGTAGTCTAACAAGTACCTATATGCACTTAATTACAGTTTTATTGCCATTCCAAGTATACAAGATATTGTTCGAAATTATTCATTGCGCCATGTTGCACAGTGCACATCGCACAGGGTTAATGCGATCATTTGCAGCTATAAGCTTTTTCTAATATATTCGCATCGATATAATAATCTGAAGAAATAAACCGCATAAATATGTTGTTATAAAGCATATAACATAAAAATTTATGTAGGTATATATTTTGAAGCGGAACCACAACACTAAACATGCAAACATAATAAAAGAGTTTTTACTTAATTACATAGGCGATGTGTTCGACTACATGTAAGAGAGTATATGGTTTGGTTAACTATGGTAATGGTTAAGATGATGTACTTAAAGATATTTAGCGCATGCAGTGCAGAAACATTTCCGTTAATTTTTCTTTTTGTTAGGTTTCTTCTTCTATTTTAATTAACAGCTTAGTTTGTTGTCAAATCCATATACATATATATCTATATTGTGTATGGGATTAGTAGCAACGATATCAATATTTTACTAACTAGATAAGAAGTCTTTTTATGCGTACTTAATGAACAATTTGAACTAATTCAATTAAAATTTAATTTATTTTAAATTATAGGTAATTAAGAGATTTATATAAATTGATAAGCAAAACCTAAAATAATTAATTTTTTATTTGTTGTATAGAAATGTGGGCATCATCAATTAAATAGTAGACAATTATTACAGCCGTGGTGTATTTATTATGGAAATCTCATTCATCCAGCCCGCTTAATTTGGGTTTGAAGTTGAATCATATAACATAAATCTAAAAAAATCGGTTGAATGAAAGGAGAAACTACAATTTAGAGACGAACAATTTCGCCACTGTACACCCCAAGACAAAACAACTTTGACTATAATTAATTATACACAAAATAATTTTATGTACAATTTATTTAATTAAATTTATGTATTTTTGGATGTATTAACCCCGATGACGATGAAATGTATAATAGAAATTTGAGTGGTGTATCGCACCATTTGGTAGAAGATATATAAATGAATTACTTTCACTATATCTGTTACTAATCATCTGCCATATGTAGCGAGAAGTCAATACGTAAACCAATAAAGTTAATTAAAACATCGTAATTAATATCAACATATAAATTAATTTATAGCACTGATTTGTTATCTACGGCACACGTAAATATATTTTTGTGGCGCCCGTCATGGTATTCAATACCATTTTGTGTACAAAAGTTTTATTACTGCCATCATATGGCTGTAAGAAAAGCTATAACTTTTTTTAAGATTTGTCTAATAAAAGAACATCATTCTACTCGTACATCAACAAATTTTAGGAAAATGTGAACAAGTTTTATTTTGTTTAATTAAAGCCAATTTACGGATGCCACGAATGTTGTGATGATTAAAAGCGATAAAGACGATGTGCAGGTCCAAAAACTTTTTCAAGTGTCCGAATAAAAAATAGAAGATGGGTCAAAAGCAATACAAATTGCACACAACTTTCTCCAGATATCACGCAGGTACAGACAGTCGGACGGACAATTTTTTAAAATCGATCTGTCAAACCAAGTTATTGAAATCCTGATAAAAATCATGAAAAAAATGATCCTGGTCCATAATCATTTTGCTCCACGATTTTGATGAGCCTGTTACGACTCATTTGTCATAACATTTAAATTCTTTCCCCATTTACACTTTTCTTAATTTATTA
Source organism: Nephrotoma flavescens (assembly GCA_932526605.1). NCBI lineage: Eukaryota > Metazoa > Arthropoda > Insecta > Diptera > Tipulidae > Nephrotoma > Nephrotoma flavescens. The sequence continues at coordinate 189,884,970 of OW052221.1, forward strand.
TTGATCGTTGTGGCATTGCCATCTATGTATGAGTAGCAATACTATGATTGCTTCGATGGGAATTTAACGAGTGGTTTTTGTGTTGTGCCAATTTAATTATACGATGGCATTACTAAATATTAGCCGTGTTTTATTATTTGAGCACTATCCGGAGCCGAATGAAACATTTCTACTGAAACTGCAGCTATTATTCACTGGTGTCGCTATATCATAAAAATGAATAATAAATGCATCCATAAAACAAATATTTATCACTTGAAATATACTAATTAACATTTATTTTGACATGACGTTATAAACAAGAATTCATCTAACTGCGTTTTAAACTTTTATTGTAAGATTAAGTTTTTAATGGTATTAGGGGTTTATGAAATAAAAGCCTTTTCAATTTTCTCATTGAAATTGATAGCGCTCTCGATGGCGGCTCCCGATAAATAGACAGAGCAAAAATTTTTTTTATCGATTTTTAACTTTAAAGTTGAATGAAAAATCTTAGTTTAGAGTTAAATAAATTAATTATATGTAAAAATAGCGCGCTAAGTATAAGTTTTGACATAGAAAATTGGGTGCGCCGAATATACATGCGAGATCAACGTGTGCCCTTTGGAGCGTATACCAACGGGAAAAATGTAGATTTTTTTTTTACCGACCAAATGGCACAGTCGTTAAAGCTTTGGCGTTTGGATCGAGAGGTACCGGGATCGAACACAGATAGGGGCAGGATGCAAAGTAAAATACTATCAACAGATTACGATCTGTGGTAAAACGTAACACGTCTATGACCGCCTGTCGGTGTGCAAAACCCATGGGCCGACCCATCTTCCAGTATAGGCTGGCATGGAGCTTGCAATGTGCAGATGGTCTTACATCGGTCCTATAGCCGTACGTCCTCAAGTTGGCCGGAAAACGTAAAGTAAAGACGTAAAAAGCATAACCGCGGAAGAGCAGGGTGAGCCTTGAGTCCCAAAACAGATTGCATAGTCTTCAAAAAAAAAATCTGTGTTTCTTGTTTTGTGTTTTTGGCGCGTTACGTTTGTTCTCTGTTTGCGCCGCGCGATCAACTGCATGTGTTCTGAGAGCGGGCAAGGGGAACAGAAAGGAAAATATTTTTCTGCATTTTAAATTGTTGGTGCGAGAATTTTCAGTATAGTTTCAATATAGTCTTTCCAATACAAAACTTGACTATAGTATTTTTACCCAAAATTCCAATCAAGACTATATTTGATTGGAATTTTGGGTAAAAATATTAAAGTCAAGTTTTGTATTGGAAAAATAAAAGTCGTTATAGAAAAAAAGTCTAGTTTGGAAGATTAAAATACATAGCTTGTAAAAACTGTAAAATATCGTGTATAAAATATTGTAATAAAGGAAAAAATATAGAAATCAAAGCTTAATTTTTGTTGAACACTACCAAATCGGTAATATATCACTTATTATTATATCGTGATCTAACGGGCCTATAGTGGAGTGGTGTGTACAATTTTAGAAAAGATAATAATGTTTATTAGTGGTGTTCCATTGTAATTGCAAGTCAAGAATACCACATCGGTACAGGGTGCTCCACCACTGGGCATATACTTATATATTACGGCAGCCAATTGAGATTCGCCGCATTCACCGGGTGCAACGATTTTTTTTACCGCGAGACGAATATTAGCGATAAAGGGTGTTCATTACGAAAATTTGTTTCTACGGGTGGCCAGTTGAGGCTACTTTATTTACGGTTCGACGAAACAACGCCCTACGATTGGTTGTTATCGGCAGAAAGACGCCAACAAAAAAAGTTATACGGTTTGAGGCGAGCCAACGCCAGACAAATTTACGCTATTTAGGCGAGTCAACGCCCAACGAGTTTCGGGTGGCCAGTTAAGGCCACTCCCTTTCTGGTTATCGGTGAAAGGTACCGCAACGTGCAGGTGGCCAACCGGCTATTTGTGAATTTTGACTGTTAACTAGCACGAATCAACCCCCAACATTTTAATGCCCAACCAGGCAAGAACATTTTTTGGTGGCCTATCAAGGCCAAACCTGTTTTATCGGTGAAAAGCACCGCAACTTATTTTGGCGGCTAATCGAGGCCAATACAGTTATCGGCGGGTGGGCAGCAACAGTTATAACGTTCACGGCGGGAAGACGCCTAACGGTCCGGGCGTGTGGCATGACGGCACCAAGGCCGCAACTTGGAGGTAGGTTACGATTTTTTAGTTAAATTTTTTTTTGATCCATTGTTTCTTTAAAATTTCTATTTTTTCGGTATTCAAAAATTTCCAAATTTTTTTCAAATAGTCAAAATTTTGATTTTGTTTGTTTGTATGTGTGTGTGTCACAGTGGGAGGGGAGACTCCATTCTGTGTCGGTTCCCTATGTACAAGCTGGGCTTGCAACTCCTCTTCATCCCCTTGGCAGGACATCCACAGGGTCGGAGTGGTGAGTCCAGTGAATGTTTCGTCTATTCGGGGGCGGCGGTAAAATCTAGCGGTCTCCTCGTGGCACTTCAGCGGTTTCAAGCTGTCGAAGTGTGAATTGTGGGAAATTTGTTGGCGGTCTCTCCGGGTGAAGATAGGCTTGGTCTGTTGGGGAGACATCTCTACCATCTAATGCTGCTTCGTTGCAGCTGGGCCTCGGCCTTTCTGGATCGATAGGTCATTCGGGAGGTCTCTTCAGCAGTCTGGGTACTTGACACTCGAGGAGATCTGGTCGCCGTCGGATCAAATTATTTATTTTTAGTTAACGTTTTTTCCAAATTTCCGTAAACACGGAGTCATGCAAACCTCCACGACTCAATACCCTGAGCTTTAGCTGGCAAATTCACCATGCGTGAGGCAACTGTATGACTAGTTGAAATCTGCGGGTCGGCTGAGGCCGTCCGTAACAAGCCCTTACCCCAAAGCTGAAAAAAATTGTCCGTATGTCTGGATGTCTGTTCCTGGGTTTCGGTACCTGCCAAGCTTCCCGTGAACTATCCAGATTTGTCAATTTTCAGACATAAGTTTTGATTGTGAGATTTAATTCGCAAGTCCCCCGTTTCGGCGGATTGACTCTAATTGTAAAGCATATTATCTAAAGATCACATAATTACAACAAAAACACTTGTCTGATATTCCTGATTACATTTATTCCTTCCTGTAAAATCTAAAACTGCGAAAAATTACTGACGATAATTTTTTAGAAAATCATAGCTTGATGATTGATATATTTTTCTGAGTCTTTTTGCGTTTTTTGAATGGAAATTAATTTTCCTAGTTGGGTTTGGTTTTGTTAGTTGGGTTTAGTGGGTCAGATTTAGTGATCAAAGTTAATTGTTTATAATAAAAGTAACGTTGTAAGTTTTAATATTTCGGAATACATAACCTGTTTCTGCTATAAAAGATCAGATGTCAAACCATCTCTACATAAAGTTATGATAAAAATATTATTTCAAATACAACAGATTATAATATTTGGTGTATTCGATGCGACCCACCGATTTTAATTTTAACTTACTAAACGCAAAATGTCGATAGTATCGTTGGCTGTGTGGGCAGTGGTTTCGTCCTGTTGAAACCAAATATCGGCCAAGTCATCCCCTTCAATCGTAGGAAATAAAAAGTCAGTAAAAATTTCACGAAAGCACTCGCCATTGACTGTTAGTACGGCTCCTAGCTTATTTTCGAAGAAAAATGGCCCTATGAAACCTATGGACCATATTTCATACCAAGCAGTCACTCGTTTTGGGTGTATTCTCAATTGTGCCTCAAATACGGCAATTTTTCTTGTTCACATAACCGCCGAGGTGGCAATGAACTTCGCCAGAAAAAATAATTTTGGTAAAAATGCTCATCTTCTTCCAATCGAGAATTGGCCCATTCAGTGAAGTGAAAATGCAATGCATGGTCAAATGCCTTTAATTATAGAACCAATTGGACTTTCTAGGCCTTCAAACCCAGGTCTTTGTGTAAACATTTTCGCATAGTCCTATCACTGATGTTCAATTCTTGTGAACGATGGCAGGTTAAGGTGCTTGGACGTTGACGCACAGTTTCAGTTACAGCAGCTATATTATCCATCGAACGAGCTGGATGGTGATTTCGGAACGTGTGTATTGTCTATTAACAGTCATTCCTACCGAACTTTGTACGCAATTTTAGGCAAATTTCGACTAACGACTCACTACTTTGGAAATAAGTTTTCAATATATCTCAACGTTGATCAAGCGTATAACGACTTATTTCGTTTACTGGAAATATAATACTTGATCAAAAGATGATGCATTCTGTAGGATAGAATCAGAGAGTAAACTAATATTACAGAAAAGTCTCAATAGAAATAAGAAAAATTTACCACCAGGTGTCAATATAATTGATATTCGGCTGTACCTTACAGTTGTTTAGAATTTGAGGTAGCTTACTAATCGATTAAGCTTTAATTAGGGTTGGAGTAAACATTGTTACCATTCAGGATATTAATTCCAAATTATTCTTCAAATTATTTGGCACAGGAGGGACTAAAACAGATTATTACTTATACTCAAAATAGTGGTGTTAGAAACGGGGTTGGGATGTATTAGTTAAACAAAACAATTTGCAAAAATTTTTGTCAAACAATTTACAATGCAAAGCAATGTTGGTTTTTGACAGACGGTGTAAGAAAGTATACAAGTATTTGTTGGCGTGGTTTTGGACAAATATCAATCAGTTTCAATGTATCTCAACAGATACATTGGAACATTGAGGCATAATTTGGATCTATCTTACGTCATTTACTTCACTTATTTTCCAAACCCGATTCCACACTCCACGTATAACTCCTCCCTGTGACCCAAAATGTTTGCAAGCTCGCACCTTATGAAGAAGACCTCTAATCACTCTAGAATTCATGAATGAACCGTTCTTTCCTATGACAGATATACCAGTGGTGGCTCCCGAGGTTATTTTCGATCGCTTTAGCTGCTGTGAAAGGAACCGCGCATCTATTGCGAAAAATTGTTACGAGTCCCCTGCGATTTTTTTTCTTGTGTTTATTTCACAAAATTTCTTTACCATCAAATAATTAATGCATTTTACTGATGGCATTGCCATCTATCCTATGGCATTGACATTAAAGTTTTGAATTGTGCATGGGCCTTAATATTCTGTTTCAAGTTTTTCCCATTTCTGTGAAACACCCCAAAATGTGCACCTTGTGCGTGCAAGTGACGCACACGAAAAGCAAAACAAGAAATTTCGTAAAATAAAATTAGTTTTTAGTTTTGGAGTTGAGTAAATAAAATCGAAGTTTATAAAAAATTAAATACAAAAACTAGAAAAATGTTTAATTAAAAGTAAAATTAATTTGTATTAATTAATATAAAAATAATGAAATAGAAATGAGAAACAGTTTATATAGTGAAAGAAAATGTGTTGGGCTGATTTTCTGACGACGTTTTTTTATCCATTAAACCGCATATTGAGCAAGGTGATATTTTTAATTAATATTCTGAATTTAAAAACCGAAAAGATACCGATTCAAACTTGAGCAAAAATTATTGGACGTTTGGTGAATTATTTTTGCAAGAAAATTTCATAAAGTTTTCTCCTTTCAATTTATTACAAGGAAAGAAAAATTTAAGGGTTTTGTGCGATCCACGTTATTCTGTCATTTTGGTAAACCGGTAACATAATATTTATATCTAAAATTATACTCAACTAATTGTATTTTATATGTTTTTCTACCTGTTAATCTACTAAGCAATTACGAATATGTGGCGGTATATAAATTAACTCGTGCGTCGGGTGATTCGTAGTTTTTTTTCTCAAACACATTATTTACAGGCCGACACAATCAATAACGGATGCCGTATAATTTCGACGGACGCCCAACATTTTTGCGGTTTTGGCGGAGACTAACGTCCAACAATTTTACGGTTTTGGCGAGACAACGCCCAACCATATCTGCGGTTAAAGGCGGGAAGACGCCCATATCTTTATAGCTACGGCATAACGAGGGGAAACACTAACACGGTGGAAAGACCCCAACCTTTACGGATGGCCAGACGAGGCCAGTTGAGTTGTGCAGTTTGGAGTATACCAGCGGAAGGACCGCTACGTTGCAATCAGCTACAAGGCCTTCTTGAGGTGGCATCACTTGTGGCATGCCAATGCCGCAACAATAAAGGTACCATTATATTATTTAATATTCTTTTATTTTTTTTTGTAAATTCAATTTTCTATTTTTTTTATTTTTTTTTAATATTCATTTTCGATTATCGATTTTCAAAATTTTTCCCACATATTATCGACCAGTTTTAGTTTGATTTGTTTTGTTTTGTCCCTTCTTCCATTTCTGATTTTTCTTCTCGTTGGATGATTTTTTTTATTAAATAAAAATACAGCACGGCGACTTATTCTCGGCATTAGGTTTTAGATTTTTTTTTCTTTATTGGTGTCGATTCTTGGTCATTTCTTATAAACTTCGTCTTCTTTCGTTTTCACATTATAAGATGAATTACTAAATTTTCGGGTCGGTATGTTGGGAGAGGGATTCTCATTTCGTGTCGGTTCCATATTTGCAGGCTGAGCTTGTTACTCCCCGTCATCCCCTTGGCAAGATATCCACAGGGTCGGAGTGGAAGGACCAGCATATGTGTCTTCCATTCAGGGACGACCGTAAAATTTACACGGTCTCTCCATGGCACTCCGGCACTTTCAAGCTGTGGGAGTGTGAATTGTGGGAGATACTCTAGAGGTCTCTCTGGGTGAAGAAAGGCTTGATCAGTTGGAGAAACGGCCCTACCTTATTATGCTTTTTTCTTATAGCTAGGCATTATCAATCAGTCTCTAAGGGTCGATGGATCATTCGGGGGTTTTCTTCAACATACATTGTACTTGTCATTCGTCGAATTGCTGTTACACGGTGTATGCTAGGAACATACAAGCCTCAACTTCCCCACGACCCAAAACCCTGAGATCTAGTCAGCAAAATCATTGTGAGAGAGACCTCTGCATGTTTAGATGAAATCTGTCTCTTCTATAATTAATATAACTTTCGAAGAGGAAACTTCGCTTTTGGGGCTTCTTTTTTAGCGTCTTAGTGTACTGTTTCGCCTTGGCGACCATTTCAGCAGCCGCTCCAGCTGCTTCGTGTTGCATCTTGGCTGAACAACATGTTAAGAAATTTTTCCAGTGCCTGGATGCAGTTTGCATTGGCGAGCTTCTCGCAAATCAGATTCACTTGTACTGCATGTTCTAAAATCTTCACGAGCTTCAATTTCCATCTTCATGCAGCTATAGGGCAGTTAAAACTGTAATTATTTTCGGCCAAAAATGCGGGCAAAATTGTATTAGCAAACTTTTGATAGCCGGCTGTAGAGAGTTTCTCGGCCAGCAAGGTCACATTTTGCTGTGCTGTCATCGAAGCTGCATCAGAAATGAAGATAGTTTGGTATCGCTGATACCAGAATTCGATCGTCAGACTGTGTTCCGCGCAGTATACATATTTCTACATACAGTCTGACTAATTTTAATGCAGTGTTGTTAGCTGCATATTTGGCTGTTTCTGGTGCTCTCCTGGCTGTAACACCCAACCACGCCATCAACACTGCGATTGTTTCGTCGGATTTTGATCAAAATCCGCAATATTTACTTTCCTTTGAAACAAAGCGAGGATGTCGGCATAGTCACTCAGAACCGCCCATCTAATAGAAAAATCCCATTATCAGACTAAACACCGCTTAGAAACGGCCTGAAGACAACATTTTGCTTTCAGGAAAGGCCATTCTTCTGAAAGGAAACAAGGAAATCGTCATTATAAAAAGGCATCATATAGTAAAAATGTTCAAAATTAGCCAGCAAGGATCATTGTTACTATGAAATTTTGTATTTTTCCAACAATAGTTGTTACGCCATAAATCTAGCATCGATCGTATCTTGCAATTAACTCATATTGCGTATATTCAAAATAGCACCAGCATACACGTTATAAATTGTGTAAACTAATCAAATTGATAGCTTATCAAAAAGTTATAAATATTATCATTACCAAATTCATAAACCAAAAAATACCCAATTTGTTGATAATTCGGTTTATTTATATAAACATCGATCGATTTCCAAAAATTTGATACGATAACGAAACTTTATTTGCCGTTAAATGAGTAAATCGTGGTTTTTACTTTGTAAAATTCTTTACACGTGTCTCCATTCCATGTATCGTGTTGAATTCAATCACTTCACTATATTTTGCTTCGGTTAATTGAAATATCATTCACTCGTTAAAGGTCGCAGGTTTAGCACTCGTATTGCACCGGTGTAAAATTGTTTAACCTAGTTAATTATCTTAAATTATTTACTTTTACACAATTCACGTGCGATTGCGTTCCATCTACATATATCCACAGTTGCTCACCATAAATATTACGAAACGTAATTATAATTTATTATCAGGTCATTACTAAATAACAAACATCTCAATATTTTGATTTTGACAAAGATTTGAAATTATTATTTTTCTGACGAGTGAAGGTGTTGTAAACCCGATTCAATATTTCAAGTGTTTTATGTGTATGCGGCTTGAGGGCGTTTCGATCACGGTGATGAGATAACACTTCAGCATCTCTAATGTATGTAATTTATTTTTTATGGTTGCGGAAACGAATTAATTTGTATTTCATTTTCTATTTTTGGGCTTAAACTACCAAAATATATTGAGAAGAAATTCGTGTAACGCAAGCAATGCTGTATACATGAGAAGACAAAAAACGTCTATTTGATATATAGACAAAAAGCAATATTTAGTTGAATTTTTTTTTCTATTTTATACGAGTAGCTATATATGTATATTAATGTAATCGACCTTGACCAATAACATAACAGTGCTATCATCCTTAGGCAATAAGATTTAGTTACAATTAAAGTTTTTTTCAAATTATGCTGTGTTGTAAATTTTAATGGTCTTATACAACTATCGAGTGTAGATAATTGTTTTATGTAAGTACCGATAAGGGCCTTTCGACAATGCATCACCTTAGTCATTCGCCTTCAACTATTATTACATATTCGTTTTAAGTGAAATCTTATGGGTCAATATAGAAGTTGGTCAGTAGCAGCTTACCGTCACCTTTTGAAATATGATTTCATTAATTGAGATGTCTTTTGCATGAATCATCTTATTATTTTTATGGCATGTTCGATAAGCGCGCGATCACCGCGAACATAGCATGAGTGTTGGTCATAATATTTGGATAATAAAAATTATATATAATTAAATTTAATATTCATTTTATATGTTTATCATAAAACAACATAAACATTATACGATAAAAAGATTTACCATAAAACAATATAATTATTTGTGATGGTCACGAATAAGTGCCTTTCTCGATAACAATATATATACGAGTATAGCATTCACCTAAAAATTATGACTTTTGTGAGTTGCACCGCAACTATACGTAGATAGGTGAAGAAGACACTGTTCATTGTGTAACGACTTGAAAATGTATGAATAAAATAAAATAATTTTAACTTCCTGCAATATTTTAATTTCCTATTATAACACTAACTAGCTACACGTCAAAAGACATTAGACGCATTACGCGAGTACACATACCGGGAGGCGCGCAGTTACTTAGCGAAGAAGACAAGAATAGAAATATTCAGATACACACGATAAAAATCTTTTGAATTAAGACGGAGGAATAAGACAAGTTTTATTATATAATTTAATTTTTTTTTGTTCACTGTGTAATTAAAAATGTAATTAAATAAGAAATAATGTAAATAAATCATCACCTAAACATGATCAGCAGAAAAATGTGTCTTATCTGCTTAGACAAATCTATGAAATTATACAACACAGATTATAGTTTGGATTAAATGTGTTCGTATGCTGTATAAATTTGCAACAAAAAAAAAAAAAAAACTACACAAAAGAAATTAGAGACAGAAGACGGCAGTGTAGTAACGGGCAAAAATAACGGCCGGAGTAAATATTTTTACTCATCGACCTCGTTTAAGATTGATTGGCAAAAACGATATAGGCAAATGAAGAATTATTAATTATTATTTTATGAAATTTTCACTTCATATAAGTAGTGGTAAAAAAAAAAATGTAAACTATGTAATTAATGTATATATTGCAAAAATAAATATCATATCACATCATATCAAATTCGTATAATTTGTTTGTTTCAAAGAAGATGACGCGACATATTTACATTTTTTACAATTTGTAAATAAATATTTGTTGGTACAAAATATAAATTTTTATTAATTTTTTATGTTAATATGTTAGGTGTGCAAGTAGAAACTTTACTTTTTTTGGTCAAATATAACTTTATTGAAATATTAAATATTGAAATATTCGCCATGAGATGATGAATGCCTTCGCGATTAAAAACTTAGTGTGACTAGACCGTGTACCGATGGTCTCTCAAGTATGATGACATCGATCTGAATAAGTGGTAATCAGAGGGAGCCACGTCTGAAGAATACGCTGCATGCTGTTAAAGTTCCCAGCCGAAAGAGAAGACGAGTTACAGGGTTGATTTTGTTGGATCTGGACGAGCATTTTCATGCAGCAATATCACATTCCACCTTTATTGGCCCGCAAATGGTCTTTTTTTCTCCGGAACATCACTTAATTTGATCAATTGGGCCTGCGATAGCGTTCAGGTAACACTTTCTTGGCATGAATATTTATTGTTGCAAGTGATCATCAGCTCATGTTTTTCTGCGTTTAGGATTATCGGACAAAATTCACTTTTCAACATCCGTAACGGTTTTGTGCATAAGATTTTTTCCTTTGTACCAAGAAAGCAAATTCATGCAGATGTCAACTCTTTGGTTTTTGTTTTTTCCGGTTAATGTTTAATGTTTATTAATGAACAGTACATATACAATTTATTTATACAAATCCACGCCATATATCAACATATCCCATTTTGAGCAGTAACTACTCATTCCGCATTCACAATGTGTGCAGCGTATGGATTGGACCAAACAATTTTAATTAAAAAAAGGGGTTTTACAAAATCACGAAGACGACACTTTTGTCAACCACTATAAGATGTCATAACACCATATATAAGGAAGACTGTTCTCTTTATTTGGTCCAATGCAACTACTGATCAACCACTGCTTCTGGCTTTGTTGGAGATACTCAATTTCGAATCAAAACTTCAGGAACTTTTGGATGTGCAAATAATTTCCATATACATAATTTAAATAATAAATAACCGAAAAAAATGGAATTTTTAAATAAAATTTACGACCGGTTGAGGTGAACTTCAACGCCGACTCCCAACGAGTTTAACGCTCGTCAGTTTATGAGGACCCCATTTTCCTTTCTTCTGTATTTTTCGAAATCTTGCAAATCACTTTTTTACTGTTCGATGACTCACCAAATGTTCACCAAAAGTTAAACTAATCAGTTCCATAGCTTGAGCAGCATTTTCTTTCATTTGAAAATAGAATTAAATGCAGTGACGTAAATGTTGCTTATAGACATATATCTCTTAAAATTGATGCGCACGTCATAAAAACAGCAATAACCAAGATAGCTTAAATCGCGGGCAACTTGGATGCGTTCCAGTATATTTTAATTCAACCAACTTCAGGGCCGAGTTTTTACTTGCACGCCTATTAATTACGGTCAGTCGCTTGTTTGGGAATATCAATTTAAAATCCATTTGAAGAAATTGAAGGAAATAATGATAATCGGAGATATTTTTTCAAAACCACCTTCAAAATTTTAAAAACCATTGTTAGACCAGAGCCATCTAGATTAATAGAGCCTTCCTATTCGAGCTATTTTCCACTAAACTTAAAATATTGAAAATAATGAGAAAGGACCAATTTTATTTGTTAGTTTATGTCCATTTGAACCACGAGCTTTTTTAATGTTTTTCTACAGAAAAATAGAGAAAAGTTCAAACTTTAATTATTACAAAATAGGATTCAAGAAAATCTTGTTGGATTTGTTTTATTTTTATTATTTATAAATGTTGCTCATGCCTCAACCAGTCAGCCATAAGTTCTTAAGTTGTGCTCCATTTTGGACCACTTAGGAGAGCGGTACGACCACCAAAAATTTAGAGGTCAGTTGTTTATTTGTGACGAAAAGCCTATACAATTTTGGTGATTGTAGCACTAACCGAAGTGGTGCAATCAGCGTTTAACTTAAGCTCTTAAGTCTGACTGATTGAGGCATTAGTCAGTCACCATCTAAATGTGGTTGTGAAAGCACACAGGAAGCTATCATTTTGAATCACAGGTATGTATAAATACGTGATTAAAAAAGTATAGAACAATATTGCCTTTGTATACAGTGATAGACATACGGTTGTGAAGCATGACGCAAATAGAACAAGTTGGAATATTGCGCATGTTAATGTGACGTCACTCGTAGCCAACAAATATGTGATTTCGGTTTTTTTGATTATTTTTTTCTTAATAAATGGATAAAAAATGTATTTTTTTTTAAATATAAAGCTTATTTATGTTTGATAATTAATTTAATTATTTTCTGATTTTCAGTTAAATTAAAACAATTTGTTTGGTGTTGAATTGGGGCCTTCTTCAATTTGTAGCCAAACCTATCGACTACATATTTCTGATAAGAACAGAAATATTTAACACTTCGTTTTTGAACTAGCGGAAATCATAAAATAACAAATGAAATAAAATCGAGATTTAATTTTAATTTGTAATTTAATGGTTGGTTCACGTATGCGATGAAAAAATGATTCGCGGATCAAGCCAATCAAATCGTAGGAAACATATACAAATTTCCCCTCCTGAGATGAAATAATTTTATCTTTGGGCAAATTTTGATCGCAAGCATCCAACATTGAAAAACCAAAAAAAAAACAAATTATGAGCAATAATGACGCTCATTATATCCCTTTAACTACAAAAAAAATGGCTCAATTTAAGTCCAAGCCACACAAATGTGTGAGTAAAAAAACATAGTATGTAATGGAGTTTTTGATTAAAAGCTTCACTTGATTTAAAGTAAAACCAACACAATTGTGTGTATGGTTATAGTTTTTTTTTCGAACGAAAATAAGTTTGAAAGGAATGCACATATGTGTAAGTTGGTTCAAAACACATACAAAATTATATTTTTGTGACATGATTCTTTTGCCTTACCCACTTGTGTGGGCTGGTGGGAAAACATATAGAATTTTGCTATTTTCTGACATTTCTATATGACTCACGTGAATGTCAAAAACAAACAAACAAAAGACGCGCCATTTTCATTATCGGCATTATAATTTGGTGTTTACATTTTGTCGTGCGTTATAGTGTTTATTTAAATTAAATATTATAAATAATATTAATTGTTGTGTAATACGTTTTGTGTAATAAGTAAGAATTTGGCATACGCATTAAAAACTATCGGCCGTTCTTCAGAATGTATAAAATCAACGTACAAAACCAAGAGATGCAAATTTCTAGTTTTTATTTTATTTAATTTAATTATCAGTCGTCACCACAGCCAAACACAATACACAAATTAAAATATGACCAATTTAATCTTATCGGATATCTTCATACGGCCGTTTCTCCTATTTTGATTTTCGAGGTGGAGTTGAAGAACAGTCTTCATTCGTATTTATAAAGATTGAGCGACCCCGTTTTCTCGTGTTTACAGCGGTTCCTGAGACACCTAAACAGTTTCCAATTTTCATTCGGAATTCTAGAAGATCCTTGACATTTTTTTAGGCAGGTTATTTAACTGACAATTTGCTTGTATTCAAGCCAACTTGAACAAATTGCAAAATCGATAAAATGTGTGATTACACGTAATGGCCATTTTTTCGATTGCAAGAAAACTCTATAGTAGCTGATCAACTGGTCAAGTAAATCTACGCCGCCCATATCAGAATTGTACAACCGTATGATTTCTTTGCGTTTGACTGCAACATATTTCTTTAGTAACAGGCATACTATTACTAAAAACTTCTAAATTAAAAATTGGTGACCAATACATTCTTAATCGAGAAAATTTTAAATATCCAATTAAAATATGAAGCGCAAACAATTGTTTTATTTCGGCAGTGTTTGTTGGTTTGAATGAAATTAGATCGTTCTGTTGAGCGTATTGATTAGTATGAAACGTAAATTGTTCAAATATATTAGTGCCAAATATCGTGAAAAATATGCTAACGGCGTTAAAATTTCAGCTTCATATTGAGTCTCCGCGATGAATGGTGCAACATTTGGTTCAAATTTCCACCGTCGCCATTGAATTTCGGATTTTGGCGTATATTGAATCTTTTCAAGCAAAATGTGGTCAGGAATTATTGATTCAGAAGCGCCATCGGCTGTAGCAATAACACTGGATTCGACTGGTAAAATTGGGTCTTCCTCTGCGTCACTGGTCTCCTTCTAATCGTTCGTCTCTATTATTATTTAACAAAGGCACATCGATTTCAATAATATCGGTTCGGTCGGTCAAACCTTCTGCCACAAAATTATTTTGTGCCTCATTTACAGTGAGATCTTCATCTGAATCGACGCCGAAATCCGAGTCATATAAAAGATCTATAATTTCTTCGTGAGACAGCCGTTTTCGCGACATTTCAAAGCTACGGAAAGTATTAAACAATATAAACTTCATAGTGAAATAATGTTGCACAATATATACTTAATAAACACATTTTTATTAATCACTTGTTTTTGTTTCGCAGAATATTTTTCAAAAAGTTTAAAAAATCACTCGATCGATTTCGACTTGTTAGGTCATCATCAGGAGTATCTACTGGTAGATACTCCTGATGATGACCTAACAAGTCGAAATCGATCGAGTGATTTTTTAAACTTTTTGAAAAATATTCTGCGAAACAAAAACAAGTGATTAATAAAAATGTGTTTATTAAGTATAAGTGTGTTTCGCCAAGTGCCTACGGCAAATAGCGTAAAAAGTATTGCACAATATATTGTATTGTGTAGTATATGTGTTGTACGTGTTCTTTCGTAACGGTAAAATAATTTCTTTGGTTATAAAATCACGATAAATGTATTAAAAATTTATAATTGTAATATTCTTAATTTACTTAATAAACACATTTTTATTAATCACTTGTTTTTTGTTCCGCAGAATATTTTGAATGTCTTTCAAAAAGTTTAAAAAATCACTCACCCGAGTGATTTTTTAAACTTTTTGAAAGACATTCAAAATATTCTGCGGAACAAAAAACAAGTGATTAATAAAAATGTGTTTATTAAGTATAAGTGTGTTTCGCCAAGTGCCTACGGCAAATAGCGTTAAAAGTATTCTTAATTTAGATTCAAGAATCAAAAATCATTATTTTTACTGTTAATTATTATAAATAATAACGAAATGAAATAACTTACCACTTAAAAAATGTAACACAACCTCACACAATATAGTGACTGAGAGAAAACTGATTTTTTTTACATCAATACGTATAAAGAGAGCTATGATTATACATGAACGAACGATTCTACACAAAAAATTACAAAAACAAATACATTTAACACCATTAATTGCGATGCAAAGAGATGTACAATATATTGTACACGCGGTGAGCGAAAGGGTTAATAATTACACTGTTAAACTAAAATGTTGGCGAAATAACTATATTATAATAGAAGGAGACGAAAATAGGCGCCAATTTTTTTTCATATTCGATTTATTTTGCAAAGATGGTAGCAAAAGAAAGAGGAAAAAATCATCTTGAGAAAACAAAATAAAACACATTGTCACTTTAATACCCTTGACAGACTAGGATTTAGCTAAACGCGTTTAGTTAAACTAGTTTAGTTAATCTACTACAAATCCAATTAGGTTGACATACTATGAAGTTTAGCAAACCCTGTTTCAATAATAAAATACGGTAGCGCTATGTTTGTCCGGAATCGGTATTAAACAAATGTTATTGTGGTACAATTAAAAAAAAATATTTTAATTAAACGCAATTTAATTTATAAAGTCTAAACTTTGTGTTTTAATTGTATCCCAAAATTCCTATTCCATTTAAATACAAATACAACATAAAAATGTAAATAATATAAATGAATATATAAATACAATATGTATTTAATACATCACTGTGTATCCGCCATATTTTTTCTGCGCGAGAATTGTCAGATTCCAGCGAGATTTGAATACAGATTAAAAAAAAATATGAATTCCAAATACAATATCATGGTATATTTTCCGGCACTAGAAGTCAAATATAGTGCAATACTGTATATTACAATACGTACTCGACGGTAAGAGGAATGCACAAATGTGTATGTTAGACCAAACCCGATACAAAAATAAATTTTGACATGATCCGTTTTCGTTACCCACACAATTGTGATGGCAGGCAGGAAAAGGGATGTAACCCTTATCCCACCCGCATACACAATTGTGTATGTAAATTTCGATTACGAGAAACGAATGTGTGAAACATAGAATTATGTGTAAGTTGAAGACCACAATACGCATTTGTGCATATCGCTTAATTTAGTTTTCGTCAGAAAAACAACACTAACTATAATAATAATAAAATAATTGATGTTATCAAAAAGAAATAATTAATATGTTATTTAATTGATGTGTTATCAAATTATTAAGTTTTTTTTCCAAGAATTCCCATTGAACTAAGATCCGTTAAAATACGGAAGACATTACGACCTGTCATTAGTTACATACACATTTGTGTATTTCGAACTTAAATTGGAGCAAAAAAAAACTTTTTTAAGCTCGAAGCGGCATCTATCATTGTATCACAGTACTAAATGGCATTGTCCTATTTATAAATTTTAACCTTCATTGTTAGATGGCGCTCTCGCTAAACCCTTTTTTATGCCATAAACTTCAAAATATTGAGAGATTTGTGCACTAAACCGGTTTAGGTACTAAACCTAAAACAAAACTCGTTTAGTTAATCTCGAAGTTGACACATTAAGAGATAAACTCAAAAAAATGATTAAACGCGTTTAGGTAATCCTAGTCTGTCAAGGGTATAATTGAGTTCAGTAAATTAATTTAACACTATATACTCGTACAATTTAAACATTATGTTTAATCTAAACATTATTGACTATATTTTTAAAAAATTAACTAAAAATGAAATATAAAAAGTAAACCAATTGAATTTTTGTAAGAATACAAAAAATAACTCAGAACAGGAGCTGCCCCCTATTCCTGAATACGATACGAAAACGAAAATGCAAAATTCACATTTGAATTGAATCAGATTCGTACGATTCTTATTTAAAATTGAATAGGAATCTTATACTTTCGTTTTCGTATCGTATTGAGGAATAGCGCTGACCTGTGTGTGGATTTCATTGATATAAATATTTATAAAAATAAATTGTAGTCTATCGGGAGATTCGGCTTCGATGAAATGATAGTCTTAGGCGAACAGTCAAGCTCCCTTTCCAAACGGAAAGTAGTGATATTATTTTCGATCTCGAAATTCAAATCGATGGTTTGAGTATTTTAGTTTAGATAAATTTCGAGTATCATAGAGTTTGTCGGAAATTTCCATTATATGTAAATGTTAGCTTTATGTTGAACCTATCAAATAAATCCAGAGCCATTTCCATATCTAGGGAATAGATGTCTGTTTTCACTATCGCACTATCGCAACACAAACAATTCATCAAATAGATCATTACCGGGTTGCACGTAAGCATTAGATGGTTATCAGATAGTTAAACACAAAGTTAGTATTACACTATCGTCATACAAGCATCATAAATTACGTTACAATCAACGTTAAATTCGAATGGTGGATGTGGTGATACTGACATAACATCAAATAGCTCCTCGTCAATCTGCATCTTAAAAGATGATGAAAATTTTCGGGAGGTGTAGTTGATCAACAGCAGACGGTACATCGATTACCTGATGAAATATCATCTCAAGACTCTGAATTTGTTGCATTGCCTACATCACAGCAAGAAGTTGCTAATGGTACAGAATTAGATCATAATTTTACACTGCAAGAGATGGGCACGTACTGCAAGGAAAGGCGTGCAGATAACCGTTTGGTAGTTAATACGTTACCGTCAAAAGGTAAATCATCGAGTCTTGCACCTTTACTAATAAATAGGACTTCGGAATTTAAATTTAGGAGATTACCTGTCAAATTAAGAAGAAGAAGAGAAAGAAGAAGAGGTGCAAAACTTTCAAGCCATTGCCATATAGATATCGCAAGAGGCAATTAAGAGTCGTACGAGTATCGAGGCGATTCATAATCCAATGCATTGACACCAACAAAATACATTGCAAGACAGAATTTGGTCATAGGGAGTTCGTGGGGTACTCCACTTTTACACACGTGTATAAAGTGTGTTTTAGCCGGAAGTTTCTGGCGATGATTCTCCATCGAAATTGGAAGCGCCGCCGTAGAAACCGTGATACGCGTTCTCATACGTGATCCACCTTCTCATAGACCGTCTATGTAAAATCGGGCATTTACACAATTAATTTACCAGCGACATTAGTTAAGACAATGGATCTAAGAAATAGGGAACTATAATGTTAAGTTTAGTTTAAATAGAGGAACCTTATCCTGAACCCCACTCCAATAATAATTTAGCAAATTGGGATTGAGGTAGCGCCATCTACACCAATGAATAGTGGTAGGTTAAGTTACTAGTTTTTGTCGTCGCACATTATTAAAACTTAAGATAACAAAGAAAGGATACCAGAAGTTATGTTATGGAGAGGTCTTTTATGCAGTGAGAGACCGGTCAAAAACTTTTCATCAAGGATATGCAAACCATCAAGAGGATTCTGAGCTACAAAAGACAGAACTTGCGTAAAAAAGCACCTAGAACGTCATGCGGAATCATTGAGAAACCAAGAAGCACCGACTAGCAAATTAAACAAGGCTAAACTAATACTCAGTATAATAGTATATGTTACAGAGGTATGAGGACCTACAGCAAGTCAAGTCGGATAAACGCATGCAACTGGTGATATCGTTACTTGGAAAAATACCGACACCAATTTATCGAGCACCTCAGTCCAGCAGAACGGACGAACTAGATTTGAAATTAATTGCGTCTACCTTTCCACAAGGGGTGTCTGATGTTTTCGGTCCGAGAATACAAAATAATAAATTTCCGCAGAACGTCACGAAAAGACATCATGGCACCACCAAGAAAACATATAATGTGACCATATGCAGTTTTAAATTACGCGCTGATGCCGCCAGAGAGGATATGATTATCAAGTTAAATATAGCCACGGCATATTCTATGTGGGTACAAAACGCAAGTGTAAAACAGTATTTCAAATGCGGGAGAACCATATGGAGACAAACAAACGAAAGTATTTACATTTTTGCTGACTGTGTAAACTCCATTCCACTGTAGCGAAGAAGCAACACATAATGGAATACGCACGTCAACAAATTCATATCTTCAACGAACCATAAGCCGGTCCTGATGAGTTCCACATCGCAGATAGAATATTATGATTGATTTGATTTTAAATATTTCGTTTATAGAGCAATTCGATATTTTTCATATCTAAATTTTTGTAATGAACCTATGATAAGGTAAAAGCATCTAAAATAAGAATTAAGTAATCCTAAAATAAAACTATTCTTACTCTAACTAATTTTAAGAGATACTATATGAACATTTATAAAATAAAATCAATTTTTTTAGAATCACTAAAAATCGTGTCCGCACTAATCTCGATAATTACACAATAAATTCAATAATAAAGTTAAAACAAAAAAATCTACAAATAACGAGTATCATAATTCCAGATTAATTGAAAAATCTAACAATACTTTTCTAAAACTTATTGAATGACCAAACTAGTTGAGTTAGCTTTCAGTAATTTATTAAAACAAAAATAATTTTTTTTTTAAAAATTACAATGTTTATTTAGCCCATAGTATTTAGATTTAGTAATGAAGAATATTAGGTTTGGTTGCACGGCTAAGGCTATCTCAGGGTGTGAAGCATCCGCCACGCTGGGCTTTTCGAAACTGAACCACTAATCCATTTCCCGCTAAATAGGGCATGAGATTTCTTTTCATCTCAGGGATTGGGGTTTCCCCACGCTGTAACGGAATTTTATAATATTCCGTTACCACTCAATCCCCATAATCTTTCCTTTTATCAAGGTAATTTCGCCATGACATCTTCAGAAAAATTACTTTTTACGCTATTTGCCGTAGGCACTTGGCGAAACACACTAATACTTAATAAACACATTTTATTAAATACTTGTTTTTTTTATTTTGCAAAATTTCTAATTTTGCTAAATAAAAAAAAAAAACAAGTGTTTAATAAAATGTGTTTATTAAGTTTCAGAAAAATTCATTAAAGTCATGCCGGAATTAGCTATTTTACTTTATCGTTGGTGTTGCATTCATATACATGAATTTGGTATAAGATGCAATACGATAAACATAAAAATATTTCTTTTTATGTTATCCAATTGCAACTCTACGTCACTCAATATATCTATAATGTAGTTATTTGTATTTATAAATGAGTAAATGTAAATATTTTTTTGGTAATTAGATGACATATTCATGTGTTTTGTTGTGTGCTCGCGAAAGGCAAACGTTCTACATAGGGTTAATTGAACGACCTACGTAGAAAATAAGACGTTGCAATTTTCGTGGCACATGCAATTTAATTTATCCAAGCGTGTATAAATTAAATTTATAAAACATTGTTTTTAATGGGCGGTCTTTATGCAAAATTTGGTTGATTTTGCAAAGTTACATTAATTGATTGAGAGAAAAGTGCATTTCTTGTACTATAATTCCCCTTCCCCCCCTTCTCGATCAATCAAATAATGATTGTATATAAACACCGTGCTAAGTTTTTGGAAAGGGATTCAGTTTTTTGGATAAAAACGTGCGCGAGTATAGTAACGTTAGCGAAGAGCTGTAGTGCTAAATAAGTTTTGAGTTTTTTTTTTCGTAATTTTTATAAATAAAAACGTTCTTTTCTTTGCTATAAAAATATCCAGTTTTTTTCGTGATTCAACAAGTTTCCAGAAGTTAATATTGGTAAGTATGCCTATATAACAAGCAAATCTGAATAATTCAAGCGGTATCGATCCGCAAAGTGTATATGTTGGTTGCCCCTCTGGCAAAAAGGACGGGTGTTTCACAAGCAACAGTGCCTCAGACATTGCACACCTTTCTGCCAACACTTAGTGACTCTTTAAACATTACTAACAATTAGAGGGCTTTAGGCCAACATTTTTCTTGTGTTTTTTTGTTATACAGTGCTGAGAAAAAAATTGGGCAAACATATTTTATTGCAAATTAGAGTCTTTTTTTGCTAAAATTACAAAACTTTTGAAAGGTAAAAAATGTTATCCCCAGACTTCCATCCCATAAAAATCAAATATTCGCTTGAGGCAATACTAACAAAACTATCATGATATTATATTATATATTTTATTCTATCACGACATAACAATAGAAATCTAAAATAAACCGAAATATTTCAATACAATAATTTCAGCAAAAGATTGTTGACTAAGGCTGCGGGCCAATAGTCGGGTAAATTATTTACTGTGGTAAAAATCGGATTTAGAACAGATTTTTTATCAGTTTGCCAAAGAGTTTTTGAAAAATAAATGAATTTACAGAAAAAATTACTTAAAATTGACTTTTACCCGACTATTGGCCCGCAGCCTAAGTAACGTAATTAAATATAAAGTTCCGAAAATCAATAAATTACTCAATCTTTTGATGCTGAATCGCCCCCACAGCCCATTCTATAAAAGTATCGGATTAGGACGAATGTATTTTAGATGCAGGATATTAACATATCGATACAGGATCAGTTTCATGAAACTTCTATTCCTCCAAGTGGCGCAATTGATTTTTAAATTTCGAAAATCATTAAATTATTCATTTTTTTGATGCTCAATCATTCTCAACGCCCATTCTATAAAATGTCCCGCATCTAAAATGCATTCGTCCTAATCCGACACTTTTACAGAATGGGTGGTGGGAGCGATTGAGCATCAAAAAATTGAATAATTTAATGATTTTCGAAATTCAATTGTTCCACTTGGACGCATAGACATTTTATGCAAAATCCTGTATGAGGAGGCTAGTATGCCGCATCTAAAAACTATTCATCCTAATCCGATGCTTTTATCGATTGGGATGTTTAATCGGATAGGTAGATTAAGTTCGTTTTATTTAATATTTTTTTTTAGTAAATCCTATGATTTCTGTCGTCCCATTAATATAATGTTAGTACTTTAGTTATTATGTAGTTGCTATATAGTTTTTATGGAATGTGTGCAATTTTCGGGCTGATAGTGATCGGATGGTGCGTGCTTCTATATAGTGACAGCTGGGCTAACTTTATTTTCTGGGATGATAATTTTCTCCCATTATACTTTTTCCTGGGATGAAATATTCGAGGATGGTAAAATTTCTGGGCTGATAGTTTAGTATTGCCATCGTCGTTTTATGGGATGAATCCTAGGCTAACTTTATATACATACTTTTGAAAGCAATTGGCTTATTGTTTCATTTTCAATACATGTATGACGTAGTTTTTTGAAAAAAAAAAAAAAATTACCTGCAATTTAGGGGCAAAATATTTAAAATACGTTGATTAGAGTTAAAGTAATGGAATAAATTATACACGTATTTTTTAATTTTTTTTTTTGTTTTTTATTGATTTATCGAAGTTCTATCTTTAATATTAATATTTTGTTGGACCGCCTTTTGTTTTTATTACACCGGAACAACCCCAAAAACACGGTCAAGTACTGTCGCGTGGAATACAGTGTCGCCGGAACCGTTTTAAAATTTCATCGGATATAAGACGCTCGCTCGTTGAGCGAGCAACGGGAAAACCAATTTCAGCCAGCTTAGTGAGAAAAAGACCTGTTAAAGCTGGTTTAAGAGCACTTAAACCAATCCAAAAGCCTGAGTTCACATTAGTAGTTGAATAAAATGTTTACATGGGCCCAGGAGCATGTTTCTCCAGAGATGTGGAATGATGTGATTTTCTCCCGATGAATTCTCCGATGAATTCAAGCTGCATGTTGGAGATGGAAGAATTCTCGAAAAGAAAACTGGGCGAAAGGCTTAGCAACGAATGTCTTTTAAGACTCCACCGAAAAATGGAGGAGTGATGGTCTGAGAATGCTTTTGTGGAAATGAAACCGGTCGATTGTGCTTCGTTAGTTCCAGCATTAGAGCAGCTATTTATCTGCAGGTCCTACACTATGAATTTGAGCCTTCTGTGTTAAAGCTTTTTGACCAGTCTTGCAAATCAATTTTTCAACAGGACAACGCTCCGTACCATACAGCCAAAGTTGTGAATAATTAATTTTGAATTGTAGATAGAAAAATTGGCTTTCATATAAACATAAATAATTTGTTGAAAATTTGTTTTTTTTCTAATCTCTTCATTTAAAGGTGAAAAAGTACTTATAATGAAGCTATAAGTAGCAAGAAAGCACCTAGAATCGGTTCAAGCTTTAAAAAGTTTGATGATGACGATTTGAGAATCCATACCTCCTACGACTTTGAAAAATTTATCAAATTCATTGAATCGGAGGTGTACCGCTGTAATAAAAGCAAATGGCGCTCCGACAAAATATTAATTTTAAAGATAGAACTTCTATAAATCAATAAAAAACAAAAAAAAAAATATAAAATAGGTGTTTAATTTATTCCATTACTTTAACTCCAATTAACGTATTTTGAATATTTTGCCATTTTTCGGGGTTTTGCCCCTAAATTGCAGGATTTTTTTTCCACAAATTTACGTCATACATGTATTTAAAACGAAACAATAAGCCAATTGCTTTCAAAAGTTTTGTAATTTTTGCAAAAAAAAAAAACTCCAATCTGCCTAAGTTCGTGAGGCACTAGATCCCGTCAAATTGGGTCCGTAATGCCCAATTTTTCAATTTCTTTTTAATTCCTAAATTTGATGGTTTATTTCCTCTTTATTTATGCGCGGTAATCTAGGTTACCACTCACGTACTCCAATCACCCACGATAAAAATGTAGGTCTACTGGCTGGAGCTGTGGGTACCTAAGCCGCATTGGGTGCAACAGCGAGTGATAACAAAAATCTATGCAACTGATCTGCTTCTACGCAAGTAGAAGTTTTTCTTTTTCTGACCAGCTCAATGGAGAAGATTCTACAGAGTTATAAATTGATCGTTTGCGAAGAATAAACGATATACAGAAAAAAATGAAATAGAAGAATTATCTAATCTCAATTAAATGATAATGAATTATATAATTACATTTAATATTTTATTTGTATTAACTAATCATTTAACAAAATACGAAATGAAAATTCAATGATTTGGCTAAACAAAATTAGTTGATATTTTACATTACAAATTATATAATTAATTAAATGAATTTATTATAATTTTGGGAAAATCAAGTAATATCTTTCGCTGAAACAATAAAAATATTTGATAAAGTTTATTTTACGCCAAATTTATTAAAACAGCTAAACATTGGTTGATTTCTACTAAAATAATTAAAAATGGCTATTTGAGTTTACTAAACAAATTGATAAATCATCTAAATCAATAGCAGAACCATAGAATTAACTTTTGTTCTTTCATATAATTCAAATAAATGAACCCAGCTTTATTTTGAGAGATGTTTCGCAAAATTATAAAAATTCGCTAACTCATTGAGTTTTTATTTTATATATATGGATAAAGTATTAACCTTTCCTTACAGTTCACTCGAACTGTCGAAGTCTTGGCCTGCTAGATCAGATGATCGAATTTTTTAAATAAAGTATTCAAAAATCTTATTAGTTCGAAAACCAAAGTGCCACTGCCAAAGCCAACTTGATATTTTTGATTGATTTAATAAAATAACTATTAATAACTTAATTAGAACAACGTGTAATTCTAAACAAATTATTTTGTTTGGTTTCCTTGGAAATTTATGAAAATCATTAAAATATTTAATCAAATCATAAAAAATGATTGATCATAATGTTAATTTATAAATAAATGTTTTATCTAAAAGTTTATTTAATTTTACTAATTAATTTATTTAATCACTAACTGTTTGTTAATAAATCAAATAAATATTTTATATGTTTTATTAAATGTTTTAGTTGAAACATTTATTTTAAGGTTTGTTAAAATCATCTAATTAAAATTAAAGAAATCAACCAATCACATTCAATGGCTAAAAATCAATCCTCAACTTTAAATGAAATTGATTAATCTTTGTTTGAAAATACTAAACTTTTCTTTCTGTGTAGCTCACAAAAGGTCACTGGAGACACTGGACAGAACGTTGAAAGATCTTCGTCGCAATCAAAACAATTTTGGTAGAACCATGATTCTGTTATCCGGTGATTTTGGTCAGACTATTCCTGTTATTCCACGTTCATCTGCAGCTGACGAACTCTGCGTGTTTGAAATGATCAAATTTGTGGGGGCATATGAAGACCCTCCGATTGACGTCTAACATGCTAGTCTTTTTGCAACAAGAGCGAACTGCAAATGTATTTTCGAAGCATTTGTTGGACATTGGTAATGTGAAAATCGCAGTTGACATCTCGAACAGATTCTTCATAATGCCCACTGATTTACTTCTCCCAGTTGATCGGATCGAAGGCAGAGCTCATTCAACGTGTTTTTCCGAACATAATACAAAACTTAAAAAAATCATAATTGGCTGAGCAAACGAGGTCAAAAAACTAAGAGGTCGATGATCTCAACGCGACCTTGCCTAAATGCCTAAGTTTATTATAATTAAAGAAAATAAAGAGTAAAGTCGGTTATATTTATTAATTTAAAAACATTGTGTACTTAATTTTAAGATTTTTGGTCCTTTCATGTTAAGGAAATTATATTTGTTTTAAAATTTATTTTCTTAAATTTAAAGTAAATATAAAATTTAAGTTTAAGAATTTTAAATATTTTGAAACAGTGATTTACGTTATATAAAAAAAATTCTTTACGCAAAATTAATAGATAGATAGATAGATAGAAAGAAGATTAATAGATAGTAGATTCATAATTTATAAGGATTATTTTTCTGGGTGAGCTTGCCCTCAACATTTTTGTGTATGAAAAATGAAAAGTTTCCAGTTTAAATGATCAATTCATTTGATGAATGTGAAAAATATTTACAATGTATTCTTGAATGATAATTTATCGATTAAAATATCGACCTCAAACGAAACGTATTACACATATTTATGATTTTAAAAATTATTTCTCCACAATACAGAACAAATTAAAATAGTAGACAACCTATGACCATAAAATGATATAACAACTTAAATAATTTTTAAAATAAAGAAACACAGATTAAAATAAAAATGAAAATCTCATGTTTTTGTTACAAAGGCACACAATACATTGTCAAATACCTGGCATAAACAACACCGTATAAACAAAAATTTCAAATTAATTGATTATTATGTGACAAAAATATCAGACATTTGAGTATATGCTAAAGGTTATATAGTGAAGTGAACACATATAGTGAAGTGTACACATCGGGTGTCATGTATGCTTGATGACCCTCCGAGGTCATCATTGCGTATATAGGAAATATAATAATAATTAAGTTGTTAATGCACCATTTTGTGATATTTAAACTTTTAATTTCCCTAAGAGGGAGACGTCGCGCATATGTTCCGCTTAATCTTTACACAATATCACGATCAATTACATTGCGCATACATATACACATGTTGTATTTATAAAACATACATATACAATATCAAAAGACCTATCCTTAAAATATATTATGTATTTTAAATGTTGTTTTTCAACACAAAAGACTTCAATGCAAACAAAACATGAATAAACGACAAACCTTTTAAATTTTAATGCGAGTAGTCTTCGGATATATAAAATCCAAAGAGAGCAAGCAACGTGCGACATAAAAAATTATTCCGGGAGATGACAAATTTTATTATTTTACTTTCACTTTAGTATTTATTTATTTATTTTATTTTATCAACTTGTATCTTGGCGGTTGAAAATTAAAATTTAGAAGATACAAGAAAGTGTTGCATCACAAAGAAATAAAAATGTTTAATGAAAATATCCGATAACACTTTATACCTCGGATACATAATATACATCTTTAGCAACATCTTTAATCCATTATACCCAGTGATCTTTTCATATCATATGAATTAATTAAAAATGAATCCGCAACGGTTCATTTAGTAAATGGCGTTCATGCGCTGATATATTCTGAAACCGCAGCGAATATAATTAAGAAATTGCACTGTGCCATAATAAATAAACCAATTTTAAAATGTCGTTAATTTAACATTGGTTATCTTATTGTGATTAATTTCAATAAGATGTGACATTTATTTATACTTAAAAGGTTATGCCTCCCTGATGTATATATATGCATGTATATATGTATTGCAGCATTTTCTCGATATCAATTTATTTTTTACCTGGAACAAAAGAAAAAATATAATTAATTAATTTAATATATAATTGAATTAAGATTACAAAATATAATTAATTTAATTTTGTATTGTGTTATGTTCACTATATGTGCGGTTGACGAGGAGAAAGGCGCGTGTAATTTTTAATGTTAATAATAAACTTGCTGTTATTAATCGATCGCGTGTTTAAACTTTTTAAAACAAGCGCGCACGTTGTCCGTAGGAGTTATTTTTATAAATGCCAAATTTTATTATAACGACAAGAATGGCAAAATTATTGACTTATTGAAATGGTTTTATGATTCAAACATAGAGTAAATGTAAAACCAATTTAATTGTTGATGACTCTGTTTTGGTAAAATACCATTCGTTCTTATAGGTTGTATAATTTATCACAATTGCTCGGTATGATCCCGCGTGATATTTATATCAAAACGTATATATGTATACGACTCTGGAAAATATGGCGGAAATGAGATTCTTATTACTGCAGTTTTGAATTATTTTAGTATTGGTAATTTACACAAGTCATCAAAATTAGTACAATTATTGAATTCACAGAACAAAGAAGATCATTTGCCCAGGTAGTGAAAGGTTTGATTTCAACCAAATATATGCGGGCTCCGAAAATAACCAAATTATGGGAAACATTATGAACAGCATTGTAGCTATTACAAAGCTGCCAGATCACCAAAGTAATCTGAACAACAAAAAATGTTAAGTAAGAACACAACTTTCAAAATAGCAATCTGGAATGCGAAGAGAGCAGGAGGTGGTTCGGCATTGCTAATAAAAGAAAATATAAAACACCATTTAGAATCAAATATCGAGGAAGAAACAATGCAAGTCGCTACTGTAAGGATCCAAATTAAACACAGGCAGCTTACTATATCCGCAATATATTGTCCTTCCCGGCATAACTTGGACAGGGAGGACTACCTTAAACTATATATACTTAAATCGCTTGGGCGTGATTTTATTATTGGAGGTGACATTAATGCGAAAAACATCTATTAGGGATCTAGACTTACGGCGTCAAAAAGTAAAGAATTGCTTCAAGCGCAGGGCAGACATGAAAATGTGAATTTTACTCTGGTTGTTCCCCAACATACTGGCCCAGTGATGGAACGAAAATACCTGACCTAATAGATTTGTATATAGCAAGAGGTTTCACAATGAAGACATTCTCTATGTATCGGATCATTCCCCGGTTATATCATGACAGTCAGTGAAATTGTAAACCAAAAGGAGAGTGCACCAAATCAATCTTCAGGTACCGAAAAGAAATTCTCACTAGTTGGGAGATGAATTAGAACAACTCAATGAAACAATTCATTATGCTGCTTTGGCAAGTACCCACATTATACAAAAGACGAAGAAGCTTAACATATCCTACCCAATGTTAGAGAATTTATAAGAGAACACCGGAGACCAAAACAATTCTTAACAGTTTAGGTAATAGTCTCATATCTCTTCTTAAAAAACTTAAAAGTGCATCACTCAACAGATATCTAGTTAGCCTAACCGATGAAAAATATCCTGATTATTCACTGTGGAAGGCGATGAAGGGTCTGAAAAGACCCAAAATCCAACTGCCTCCACTTAAAAAGGAGGACGGAACCTGGGCAAGAGGTCCTAAAGGAAAGGCTGATCTGTTTGCGGAGTATATCAAAAACACCTTCCGACCACCACCAAGACAAACGGCCAATCAAAATATAATGTTAATCCACAAGCTAGATGATTTTGATATACGCCCAGTAACAGAAGAATTGAAAAGCAACACGAACGTTAAAAAAGCTCCAGGGTATGACTTGATTACTTACCAAATAATCAAGGCTCTACCAGATAAAGAACATCGTAAGCTATTGCACATAATCAATGTGAAAGTAGCAGAAGTAATCATGATAGCAAAACCTGATAAACCACCGAACGATAGAAACTTATACAGGCTAATTTGCTAGCAATTATGTCAAAACTCTTTGCAAAACTATTACTAAAAAAGGCTTAAACCAATAATTGAGGGCCGACAACTAATTCATCCACACCAATTTGGATTCAGAGAAAAGCATTCCACAATTGAACCGGTGCATAGAATCACCAACATTATTGAAAGAACGTTAGAAGAACGCAAGAAAGTATTCGAGAATTCGATAAAGTTTGGCACAGTGGACTGGAATTCAAGCTGCACGAAGATCTCTCGAGACAATTCTATGCCATACTAAGATCTTATTTATTCAATAGACATTGTCGTGTGAAATGTGAGGATGAATTCTCCGAACTAAAGAAAATCTCTCGCATTTACAGATGACACAGCAATCATGGCGATTGAAAGTAATGTCGGTGATGTAACGAGCAAATTACAAATGCGGTTTGTAACTGGACTAAGCGCTGGATAATTAAGCTTAATGGAACGAAATCCACAAATATTAACTTTACATATCAAAAGGCCGCCCATCTACCGATAGAAATTAACTCTCGACCAGTGCCATATGCAAACAAAAGTATAAATATCTTGGCATGAACGTAAGCCAAGCTCAAGTAAAGAGAGCATGCCAAAAAGAAAAAATAAGAACTGGACATTAAGTTCAGAAAAATTTATTCGCTCATAGGTAGAGGCTCTGAGCTTACAATTCACAAAAACCTGCTGCTATATCGGCAAATACTGAAACCAATATGGGCATATGGTATTTGAAACAGACGTTTCAAAACAAGGTTCTTCGTAGCATCGTTAATGTTCCGTGGTATACAAGAAATAAAGGCAGGGACTTACAGATGGAATACATCAAAGATGAAATAAAAAAGCATGCCGCCAAACACGAAATAACGCTCCAGGAACATAGAAACCCCTATATTCGCCATAAGATAGATAACCCTGTCGTTGAAAGAAAACTCCAAAGCACGAGCCCACTTGACCTACCAAATTAAAATTAGTATATTAAATAGGTTTAATTAATTATGGATAAGCTATTACGCTAACCATTGGGTTTTACTCCGACAAATCAGAATTTTTTAAGAAATGTAAAATTCGTAAAAATTTGAAAGACAAATTGCTAGATGAGCACTGTCTCAGTTGTAATTAATAAAGGCAAAAAAAAGAAAAAAGAATATAGAATTATTATTGGTACAAATAGAAATTGCATTAAATAAAGACACTTAAAGTCACTTTCTATATACTATTAATATCATACTGACTTAAATAAGCTAGTGATTTTAATAACAAAGAAAAATAACATTCAAATTTAATAATGAAAATTAAAAAAATTTCTGTGGTTTCTCACTTACACCTGTAAAATTCAAATTTGAGTGAGATAAGTATAAGTATACATATAAAATTAGAAAGAGTTGGCGAACTATTTAGAACTTTGCTCAAACAAAAAACAAATACGCTGATGGTTTTGGCGTGAAGCTATATGGGGGAATTAAGTTTGCACTTGTGTCAGCTCCGTATCTGGCTCAGACCCTCACGGTGTAGCCGGACATCTGGCACCACCCTCCAAATCAAAATACTTTATCTGTATACTGCTGATCTCTGTACAGATGGATATTTTTTTCCGCTACTCGTGGGACAAAACATGGATGAAACTAACAAAATAAAAAAGAAGAAAAAGAAGAGGATCTGGTGCTCTTTAAATCACATAAACTAATGCTGGTGGGAATTTGAATTTTAGGCCTGGTCTCGAAGGAATAGATAACCCGGGTGGGACTTCATGGTTATTAGGCTCAGTTCGCAAAATGTGCTAAAAAACGGGAATAACAAAAAACTTTTGCCATTAGGCCTGGCCCTCAAGACCTACCGAAAAAATGAGACAGAAACACGAAAAAGCCTGGTTCCTCGAATTCAATCTCTCGAACATGAACATGAGCACAGGCAAAGATCGTCTTGCCGTTTTAACTTACAACGCCAGGAAAAGGGTGTGCAAAGCTCCGGCAGAACTCAATAAGAATCCATTGGCAATTAATACAGACAGGGATATGGAAATGTTTTCATGGATTGAAAATATTATTGAAATGAAGCAGGAGGGTTCATCTGGAGGCTATCTACTCAAAAGACAAACTATAACTAGGCTTTTCAATGATAAACTCAGTGGTGGCTGTCATTGTGGGAACCCGCGAAGACGGATGCACTTTCCTAAAAATTATTTCCGCAACTGGAATCGTATCAAGTTTACATCTTGTACCGACCAATAGTCATTGATCTGGAACAAAACGGCTGTAGAGAGACTAGGTGCAAGTCTAGCCTGTTGCTAGACTAGAAGTTGTCGCTAAAGAGGAAATACCATGTAGGCCTAGAGCGAGACGAGATTTATAAGAAAGATTTATAAGAAAGAACAGGTTAACATCTTGAGGGCGCAGATACCAAGAGGGCCTCAGCTGACAACCTGAACATATTGGGAATGGGTAAGGAGGTAGAAACATCTACAGACACAGAGATGTTCAATTCAATGAGATTACAGGGACCCAAAGCTCTGGAGGAATAACACTCAGAGGAGGACTCTGATGCAACTGTGGTGGAGGTTGAAGTAAAGGAGCAAACATAATGTTTATAGGTTCCTGTTGATTAACCTCCATCACAGCTTCGACCGTGGAAGGAGAAGATGTCCGACCTATCAATTTAGGTAGCTTTTTAGAGAAGGTTCAAAAACCAAAAATAGACAACAAGTACTAGATATTAAACTTGTCTTAAATTGAAGTCAAAACCCATCAAAGAACATATAGTTATAGAAACTAGAAGAAGGAAAACCGACTGAAACATTTTCAGAACTATTCTAAGTAATTCACTACCGGTACCGCTTCAAACCCCCAGATTGGACACAAGAACTATCCAATGCCTTTAATAAGGTCATATTAGGTGTGTGCCCGCTTTGTAGACCTCTGGGTAAATATCGACCACCATGGTGATCGAAAGGATTCCAAAACACCCATGAAAATACAGGAGGCTCTTTAGAAAGGAACAAGGAAACTAAAGCTGCAAAAGAATGAGATTGCGACAAAGAAGTCCTAGGAAATTACTACAAATACGAATTAAACAATATTAAAACAAATGTTTGAAGGATATACTGTAGTAAAATCAAGGAGTTCTCTGAGACATCTAGACTGCGTAAATTACTACCTCTAAGTGCCACTATTCCGACCTTGCTACAAAGATCGGATGGTTCTTGGGCCCTAATTAGTGTAGCATTCTTGGAGCTGCCATTGAAAACTAATTTTTCCGGTCCGAATCTGCACTGAAAAGACAAAGGGCCAACAGAGTCACATGCATTGTAAGCCAGGTCGGAAGAACCCGATGACATTATACCAGCGGTTGTCCAACAAACGACTGGCCCAGCCTTACCCTTGCTGGAAGTTATTTTCAAGGATAGCCTAGAACTCTGTCACATTCCTAGTAAATAGACTGAAGTAAATGTAAAATTTATAATAAGGCAGAAAAACTTTTATTGCAGTCCCAGGCACCTTAGACCTAAAAGTTTAGTCTCTTCTGCCACACAAATTTTTAAAAAACAGATGGAAACCCGTAGTAGTAGTTCGATTGAGCCAAATAGGCTATTGAAATCCGAACATGCATATTGCAAGGGAAAATATGCGAAAACTGCTCTCCACTCCCATATTGCTCCTCTCGAGAAATCCTTTGAACATAAGGAATACTCCATGATAACTTTTCTGGACAAAGAAGGAGACTTTAACAACGTCAGACCAGAGGCGACCGTGCAGGCACTCTTCTGTCTGTGTATGAACGAGTTACTCAGGGACCGTGTAGATCAAATGCTTAAAATGAGGGTTGCGGCAGCCAGCTTGGGTGGGTGCTCCAACAGCAGATTGGTGAGTAGACGCGCATCGCGAGGTGGGGTATCGTCCAAAATTCTTTGGAACTTGGTTAATTACCTGTTATTAAACCTGGAAGGCGGCTTTAAGATATAGTGATCTATATGCGGATTATTCTTCCAATTGGGTTATCAGTTGCGGTTTGTATGTGAATCCACACTAAACTGAGTTGGTATTTTTCTCCAGGAAACACAAACTCCCTTAGATGTTACCTCTAGCTTTAATAATATTGGATTGGCCCTCACTGATAAATTGAAGTACCTGGGTCTCATTTTGGGCAGCAAACTAAACTGGAAACCTAATATATTAGAAAAAATAATGAAAGACAATAGCGCTTTACTCCTGTAAAAATGCCGTTGGAAAATTATGGTGTTCGGAGCCCCACATTGGCACTATATGTCTACTACTAGACCCATTTTATTATATTGGGTTACTGTTAGGTAGCCAGCTTTAAATATTTTGACCAACCTAAAACCCTTGGTGCAATTATGCACAGCGAATAGGTGCCTTGTGTATTAGTAGGGTTCTTAGTAGAGTTCTTAAGGGTCACAGGAGATTTACTTTCATCTCGACTGTAAGGTTCAACTCCATCTGCATGGAAATGTAACAACAGAATATAACAACAGAGATTCTAAGAAACAGCAACATCCCAAATACTACCGACTATGCCTGTCTGTCACCATCTTTTGATCACAGGTGTAATACTAATATTTCCACCAGAGAAGACTGGTTGAGAGTAACATTTCTGACAACTGAAGGAGTTAATTTGGTGTGGGGTTTTCTTCAAAGAATTAAATGTAAACCTCTAGTTTCGTCTCCCGGACTACTGCAGCGTTTTTTAAGCTGAAATAATCACGATAAGGGAAACTCTTGATTAAGGAGAGAGAGAGAGAGGAGGTTGTCAGAGTTGAGGTTGTCATATCTGTAATGGATATACGCATTTTTACGGACAGTTAGGCTTCAAATGAGACGCTTAAATCATATTTTCCAAAGTTGAAATTATCTCAAAATTGTCTCGAGTTTCTTAATGAGATGGCAGATTACTTCAACATCCGTGCCAGGCCATTTCAATATTTCAAGAAATGAAAAGACGGATGAACACGCTCTTCCAATTTCAATCTGCCTCATATTGCCCATACTGCTCGCTGTACGTGCAAATTCCTTCAAGAGGATACTAAAAGAACAACGAACGGCAGATGGTACAGTACCTCATGCGTAATAACTTTGCAGATCTGGCAATGATAATGCCTTAGTTGCAAAGATGAGGAAAAGGAAGAAACTGTTTTCTTTTTGCTTTATATCTGAATGGACGTCAAGGATATCCTATGCGCTTTGCTGAGAGCTCAAAATGGTTCATTTAGGAGAACCACATTAACCTAATCTAACCGAAGAAATAAATATGGAGGTTATTATTTCTAAAGAATGCTTGTATTTATTGAATAAATTTGAGAAATTTAATATATTTCGACAATTTATTTGTTTCTTTCAAAATTTGATAAATTTTTTAATTGCATAAAAATTAAATTTTTATATATTTAATTTTTAACAAAAGTTTAAGTAATTTCTGTAAAATATAGCAATATGAAATGAATATTTGGGCCCGATTGAGTCATATGCGACTTTCGAACGGAGGGCGGGAATTCTTTTAAATAAAGCGAGTGTAGATGAACGATTGACCGATAACAAAAATTTGAAGAATTATTATAAGATGTGAAAGAAATAATCGAATATTATAACAAGAATCGCAGGTGTTGTTTTAAAATGTCCCCTATGGGGATTACTTCAATCTTCAAATTTCACTTATTTGAGTAATTTAATGTATAACTAAACAACAATCTTTAATTTTGTTTTAAAATACGTTCTATCTAATCAAATGAGCCATACGCCTTTTCACAATGAAAAGAGGACAAGACATTTCCTATTTATTTATTTATTTATTTATTTATTTATTTATTCACAAATACAGCTAACAAACAGATATACAAATCCAATTACATGTTAGCATAGATTAGAAAATAAAAATAAAAAAAGGAAAATTACATATTTAACAAAATTTACAAAAGTTACAAATTGTAAAAAATAATTATATTTATATAAATTGTAAAAAAATATAAAACTTAATATTTATACAGTGTCTTTATTAAGAAAAAAATTAGTAATTTGTTTTTTAAAAACATGGAAAGAGAACATAGACAAATCAAAATTATTAAAAATGTTGTTGTGATTAGTTTGCAATCTTACTAGAGGAGAATGTGTCCTGAAATTGCTTTTATAAGTATGTAAGTCAAAACAAACAGAAAATCGCATGTTATATGTCAACCGAGCTCTGTGTCGAATTAAATTTGTCAACTTAGTTTCAATTAAACGATTAGATATTTTATAGAGAGCTAGCTCATCAAATATAATCCTATTTTTTTCAT
This sequence comes from Nephrotoma flavescens, assembly GCA_932526605.1. Taxonomy (NCBI): domain Eukaryota; kingdom Metazoa; phylum Arthropoda; class Insecta; order Diptera; family Tipulidae; genus Nephrotoma; species Nephrotoma flavescens. Next base: position 189,920,569 of record OW052221.1, read on the forward strand.
AAAGTTCGAATTTTAGTTTTATGGGTAGTTTTAATATTTTATTACATATAACAAAAACTTTGTAACCCCAAAAAACTGTTGCCATAACCTTGCCTTCTTTGGGGCACTTCCACCAGCTTCAATCCATTGGTTTGGCTGTTCTTTTCGCTCAGGTGTTTAATGGTGGCTCCAAGTTTCATCAACAGTTATTAAACGAAGCTAGAAATCGATTTTATTTTGCTAAGAAACTCCCTGTGTACCCATTTAGAACAAGCTCTGAGATTTTTGTTAAAGGTAAATACTTAAACTATTCAAACAAGTAAAACTTGAAGTTTATTAAAAAAATTATTGGAACTCCATTGCGATCCGTTTAGGAAAAGGGTTTGCCCCATTCGAACAAAGAAACATACGCCACCATTTCCATATAGAGGTGTTTTGAACAAGCTCAAAGATTTTTCTTCAAACTAAATATTAAACCTACTCAAATAAGTAAAATTTGAAGTTGAGCAAAAAAAATTGTAGGAGTTCACCTGACCTGCATTTAGAAAAAGCGTACGACCCAGTAAGAAAATGTCTATGTCTTTATATCATTTCGATTTTTCGTTTTAATTGATCAATCGTGCCCTAATAAACAAATAAACAAACATATGAAGATTGATAAACAAATAACAGTGAAACATGTCCAAAATAATATTACCAAATACATTGCTAAAAAAAATCGTATACAAATTTTGAGTCAAAACTAAAAAACACTCAAATAAATTTATTTTACGTTTGTTCATAATAGCCCGACACATTGTAAATTTTAAGTAGGTTTGCAGGAAATAATATTACCTGTTTCAATATCTCTAAATGCTGGATATAGACAATTTGTGTACAGAGTTCTACGCTGTCCTTAAACTAGGACATTTCCATAAAAATGGGATAATTCTGAATTTTGTTCTGGTAAATTACGTCAATTCGATCGGTATGAGAAGTTTTAGTTTAAATAAATTCCGGAAATGAAGTGCAATTTCCAAATTAAACAAAAAGATATCCTGTTTAATTCTGGTAAATCAAGACCAGATGGTTTGATATTATGGGTATTCAAATAGGTCTCCGCCGTTCGACAAAAGATGGTGCCACCTGTCAGTTAAACTTAAAATTGCCCGGTTTAAAACGTCGTATCCTAAGCTTGGACATGTGTCAACAACATAACCTTGGATAAATCTGCAACTGAGGCACGTCGAATGCTTGTAGAGCGTGCTTGTGAGAATGCCTTAAGTGAGAGAAGCTGTGAAAAATGGTTTCAATAGTTCAAGAATGGTGAATTTGATGTCGAATAAGAACTTGCACTTACATTATAAATAACTAAACAAGCAATTTCACAACTCTTAAAATCATTGGGAATAATGCAAAAGCAAGGAAATTGGTTCCATATGAACCGAAGCCGAGGGATGTAGAAAGCGGATGTGAAATGCTGCTTGAAAGGCATAAACGAAATGCGGGTTTCTCCATCGCATAGCCACTAATGAAGATATAGGATCTACTATGATAACCCAAAAAAGAGGAATACAGAAATTATTCTCTCTTACTCTTCTCCGCCGGTCATAATCTTCTTGGGAAATTTTACCCAACCAGCCCTATTCATCAGACATGTTAATTCATGTATAGCCTCAAAAGATGAAGCGTTTTTCCGACGTGGTAGAACGTGGTGGATAGCGATGGGCTTTACTTTGAACAAAATATAACTTACCGTTCTTTCACAATAAATGCCCAATTTATGATAAAAGCGGTGGAGACTTATTTAGACACTTATACCCAATAAATTCTGAATATCGTAGGGTTTGTCGGAACATTCCACTATATGTGGAAATATTATAGCCTTAGGTCGGCACAAGCAAATGAGTCAAGCATTTCAAAAAAGAGAGGAGAGGAATCCTTTCTCGCAAATCAAATCGATTTTATAGGTTTCAGTAATCATAGTTTAGATTAATTATCGATATCGTAGCGTTTGGCGTAAAACTCTACTATGTGGAAATGATAGCCGTAGGTGATGACGATCAAATAAGGCAATTAGATATATCGCAAATCAACGGAAAATTCCGTTCGGAATCACGACGGATTTGTATTGGCTTACTACCATTCCTATCTTTGTGATTTGTTCAATTCTATTGCATGTACGTATGTAAATCAAACCTTTACAAAACAAATAAATAAGCATTTTTTTATTTTAGCTATTCGTGATTTTAGCTATTCGTGATTTTCAATAAACTACACTAGCTGACATCTGCTGCAGAAAATACAAATCACAGTTTACTGTGAAACAAGAGAACTCAAAACAGTCAATACATTGGATTTGATAATATTAGCTGCATTTCATGACACCACCATGATCCAGATCAGATCAAATTTTACATGTGAAACAACAACACGTGATCGTGTTGTTGTTTCACATGTAAAATTTGATCTGATCTGGATCGTGGTGGTGTCATGAAATGCAGCTATTGTTGTCCTTTTTTTAGTGAATTCTAACCGAAAATTCAAATTTTGCGTCCGCTTCAATTTATTGTACGCCTGCTGTATGCCTAAGATCAAAACAAACATTTTTTTTTTACTTCTTAAGTGGTTTACTAGGTCCTATTTAGTGATGGTAGCATCTGCCCTTCATCCTAATTACGTTCATAACCTGCGGGATCGGTATAAAACTAATCTAAACTGATAAATTAGCAAAATTGTGAAAAATACTGGAAAGTTATAAGCGGCTTGGCAAAGAGGCAATGTACGCGATGACTAACAACATTATCAAAAACAGAAAAAAAAACAAAAACTTAATATTAATTTGACATTTATATAAAATTTTTGTGACTATCTGTGTGACAAATGATTTACCTCGTCTATAATAAAACATATACTCCTTCAAATAACAGTTATAATACTAAGCCATGGTGGGTGGCAAACACTTTAATTAATAACTTTTGCACGAAACTCAGATTATTGTCCTTAATCTCTGTATAATTGATAATGTTTACGCAAATTACCATTTCCTGGTCCTACATATCAAAATATATTTAAGTGAACCGAAAATAATTTAATGGTCTCGCATTTATTTCAGATAAGCCGCCCAATTATTCTAAAGTGAATTTATCGGCATTTGCGACAAGTCCATTAACACTACAGACGCACCTAATGGAATCAAAAAATTTAAATCAATTATTTGCCATTAAGCGATCAGTTGTTTGTATACAAAAAAATTAGTACTTAAGAAAAGTAAATATTTTTGTTTTGCATATGATAAGAAAGAAGTTTACCGAATTAACCCCAAAAAATAATATGTATACTTAAATCTGTACGATTCCTTAATTTGGTATACGTAATATAAATTTTTTGGGATTTTGTATATGGTGGGCGCACGATTTAAATTATCTTTTACCGGTGTAATGTTAATGTAATGTATGATCGTTATGCGGATTAAAGAAAAAATGCATGTAATTATTTTATTGTAATTGCATAACGGTCGGGATTGTAAATGTGCATATAAGTTATAACATCTGTATACGGTTTATTAACATTTTGATTAACTGTTACATTTTTTACTAACGTAATTAAAGTTTATGATCGACTTAATATTAATTTAAGATTTGTACTAGAGATTGGTATTTTGGAATGACTGCACAATATAATTTGTTCTCATAACTATCGACCTATATGTATATATTTAGATATCTAAGATATAATAATTTCACCGTTAATTATATTTAATACAATTTTTCGTAATTATATTTTATTTTGTTTCTTGAAATCATCTTTAGGTTTTTTCTATCTCCATGCCACCAATATTCTTACTTCGGATGGTAAGTTACTCAAAATATACAATCAATATTTGTGATGCTTCATTGCTTAGGCTGTCATCAAAATTAACGAGCCTGCATGTTTGGACATCTCACCGTGTATACAGCTAATGACGTCTGCCAATTAATTGACAAGATTTGCAAAATCATGTACACTTATACGAGCAGAAATATATAATAATAATGAACATTTGGAAAGTTGTTTGATCATCATCTAGTGGTAAAACGTAAAAAGCACTTCCTTCCATACCAATTTGTTGTTTTATTTGAATTTCGTTTCTTTCGGTCACCATACTGAACTACTGTTGCATTATGTTTCGAACTGGAGATTCTTAATTTTCAGCTAATTGCTCCCATCAGGTGCGACTTTTTATGTTTGGAAATCGAACCAGTAAGATATCAGCTTACAACACTGTGCGCATTTATTTTGTCGTTATGAAAATGAAATCTATCTGCGCTGCAATATTTTGTTTTGAAATATGTACGTTCACACAAAATCACATTACTAAAAAATGACTATACGTCAAAAAAATAATTAAAGTTGATTTATTTATTATATATTTGCCCAATTTAAACTGCTTTATTTTTATTTTTTGTTTATATGTTGTATTCACTCATACTTTCAAGTGATTTGTACTTACATTTCTTGTCCTACTCTTATCATTTTTAATCACATGAACAATGTCGTTTCTACGCGTACTTGTATGTTTTGGTATTTGAATATTCGATTTATTGGAATCTCCTCGCGATGCGGTTCTGGTAAAAATTGTCAATGGCGTTCTGGTCACCAGCTTCTCGTAGATGCTGTCGATTTTATTTTTGATAACACTGCTATTTTAGATAACCTTTTTGTCGTCGGGGGTTTTAACTTCCCGGTCCGTTATAAGGTCACAATCCGAGGAGAAAACTCATTAAGTTGCTGAGAAGGCACGATCTGCAAAATAACCTTGATCTGAATGTGAGCAAATGCCAATGTATAACATACTCAAGAAAACGCGCAAATTCCATTAGTCGAGAGTATACCATCAACAGCGCTGTTGTTGTAAAAGTTTTAACCATACAGGACTTAAGGGTATTTTATGGCCGCGAACTTAACACATGATCACATCGATTTTATTGTCAACAGCGCAAACTCTTCGCTTGGGTTTGTGAAACTCTGGTCTTAGGAATTTTTGAACCCTTATGATACGAGGGCTCTCTATATGACATTTGTTCAGCTCCTGCTCGAGTATGCTAGTCAGGTTTGGTCTCCATACCATGAAGTGGTCATACGAAGAAGCGGAACATCGTAGATTTTTGCGCTTTGCTCTGCGCGGATTACCATGGGTGGACATATACAATTTGCATGCTTATCTCGACCGCATGGAGCTTATTAACATAAAGCCACTAAGTAAACGTCGATCTGTTGGCGCCATCGTTTTCATTCATAAACTTTTATCTGGCGGTGTAGATTCTTCAGCTCTACTCGAAAAGATAAATCTTAATGTAAAATGCTCGTGCTTTGAGAACGATACCACAACGTCTTACCACATTAGCAAATTCGCTATTCGCTATTAAGAAATTATTATTTGCTACCAATCAATAAAGCAATTTTTGTTTTATTTTTAGATTATTTTTTTTTATCTATTTGTCTTACACGGCTTCTCCACCTGCTATCTGAATACTATTGCAATCTACTTTCTCTTTCTACCAAAATTTGCCAAGATGGAGTCTGGTATAGTTTGATTTGCTATAATTTGACGTTTTTAAATCATTCTTTTGTCGATAAACAAGACTACTAGTAATTTGAATAAATACTGAAAATGTCAGTAGAAACCATATTAAAATAGAAGGAACGTCAAAATATGCATGCTATATACATGCTATCTAGTTCTGCTGACATAGCATGCATTCATAGCATACAGATAGCATATAAATATTATTGCGAGTCTCCACTTGCCATTTGATCGAAATTTTCTAGCATAACTAGATAACAGTAGCAGAGGGAGAGTGCATGTTAAATAGTCTATCGAGTATTTATAATTTTTAACATTTTTTTTCTTTTTGCTTTCTCCATTTGCGTTTCTTTTAATTTTATTTTTGTTTAACTTTGTTTTTTTTATTTTACCTCTTTTTTCACTTTTTTTCCTTTTTTTCCAGTTTTAAATTTGCTTGCTCTAAGCAAACCAGCGGTCCGGTCTCTCCTTTTTTGCGGCGGGGTATCATTCTCCTAAATTTCCTCTATAATAAAATTGGACAGAAAATGCGACGTCGTCGTAAAATACGTTGTTGTAAAATCCGATCCGCGGTGGATATTCCTATTATAAAACTAAGTATTTCAACTGTCAAATTTGAAAATTAAGCCTTCGTTCCTTTCCATAAAAGAAATAAGTATTCCGAATTGTTGTTCATTTGTTGAAAACTTATCAAATCAAAATTTTCAATATATAAGTATCACATTATTTCGATTTGCTAAAAATAATTTAATAAAGTTATGTACTAACATTTTGTAATTTATTAAATTATATATACATATTTTATAAACTAATTTATTTTTCGTGCATATGTTACGATATCCGTCACCTAACTATCTGTCTGATTTGTCAATTGAATTTTGTCGTAAAATCAAAATCCGAGTTAGCGGATTTTGATTTCGTAATATGAATAGCCGACGCGGGACAGATTTTACGATGTCAGAAAAATTTCAAAATAGGCCCCCGAAAAAAATGATAGTTTTTATTGATGCGAGCGAGATTTAGCTGATATTAATTGCATTCAAGCATTACCAGCTGAGTTTTCGGGTTTTAAATAAGCTGCTGCACTATAAGCGTGTGCATCACAAAATGTGTGCAATTTTTTGGAAATTGACTGTGATATTTTAGTACATCGACAAAATCTCGGCAAAGTGTTTTTCCTTCGGTGAAGCTATTGATCCCATGCAATTTTCCAGTTCCATACTTCTACTGGACTACTACTACCATATCTCGAATTTAATACTAATCGGAGCTACTAAATTTGATATATGATGTTTGCTGCTTTTGATGTAAAAAGACCGGGATAAAAAACCTATATTTGAAGATAGTCGACTTTGGGAGTATTTTGTTGTAGGTAGATAAGCCAATTTCTGATGAGCTTCACTGTGCCAATGCTGAGTACACACTGTGCAGGATCTAAGTTTTAATTGTATGTCTTGCGCCTAATATCGAATATTTGTTATTAAGCACTACCAGTTCGCAAATTTTATGGTTTTATATAGGCAAGATTATCGGGTGTCTTGTTCGGGTGCATGTTATACTGTTGATTTTCTCAACCGCCTAACAAAAGATCTAATGATGATAGATGATTCTTCGCTGCGTATCGGGTGACCTTTGTTCAGAAGTGATAGCTCGCAATGAAATCGTGTTTTCTGGATATTACGAATAATTATAATTTCGTCTGCGTTTATTTCGTTTGGGGTAACTGGAATCGCCTTCATGTTCTGCTTTGCTAAAATTTTAATATTTTTAAACCAACATGAGTTAGCAGATTAGAAACAATGTCTACTTTGGTTATTACAGTCAAGACTTGATTAATATAACGTTTTTGGGTACGATTGTTGTTATTGATTTTGGCCAACAGTCTTCTCGTTCAAGTAACCAGTTGGCCCCTCCCACATTGAAGTAACATCAACTTGATTACTGACATAGTTTCAGGGACAAAACATGTTCGATTGAACATAAAACACAGGAATACAATACTTTTTTCACCTTCTAGGAACAGCAAAGTCCATCCGTGCAAATACCTTTCTGTTTCCGCATACGCTAGAGACTTAATGTAAAAGTTAACCAGCTTGGAGGAAGTGTTATTTACTTTATTGGAACAACCGTGATTTTTTGTCGATCTTATGATCAGCTCATAAATAAATAACACACTAAAATGCAGCTTCTGCGTATCCGCAAAATGCGGGTAATTGGGCTTTATTCGGAACACAAAATGTTTCGAGACGTCTGGGAATTTGAAATTTGTTTCAAAATCTTATATTTCTTGTCTTTTATTTTCAGTAACTATAGTTTCTGCAATAAAATTTACTTGTAATATACTTTGGAAGAAGTTGCGAGTTTGTTTTAGTTAGTTCACGTAATTCTGCTATCGTCTTGTTGCACCTTGTTGCACCGAGTTCGATTTCCATTTGCCTAAATTAAAACTACTTTTACTTAGGATTTCGATTATTTGAATTTACCTATAGTTCCCCTGGTGAAAGTCGTCTGCTATAAACTCTTCTAAATGTGATTTCACGGCACAGGGTTAGTTGATAATTGGCATCGTGAGAGTTCACACGAATTTGCCGATACAATTTTTCTACGTCTGAATCCAAAGCAACCGCGGGACTTCGAAATTGTAAAAGAACTGTTGTCAAACTCGTCTGAATGTTAGGCCTATTTCTAGGATATCATTTAGAGATAGTTGTGGGCTGGTAAAGGAACCGTAAAATATGACTCTCATTTTTGTTGTGATGCTTCCGTCCTCTAGGACTGCGTGGTGTGGGAGGTAATATTTCACGCCGTTTTGTTCAGAAATCTCTTATGATGGTACATAAGTCATGTGTCCTAACGCTAAACAAACGTTCATGAATTACCTAAAGTTGGCCTTCCTTCCTTTTTTTAGCTCTGGTATTTCTAAAACTTGTCAAAATTTATTTAGCAGCTGATGAATTACTTCATTTTCTTCCTGGATAATTCATTCGATAGTGGTATGTGAATGAAAAGCAATCGTCGATTGTATGCCTCATTCTCCTGCAATCATCCAGCCCAGTTTTGAGGATTGAGTGTAGGTAGCTCAATAGCTGTCGGTAGTACCGTGGCTTGCTACGACAAAAATTAATGTAAGACTTTAGTTTGGTCATCATTAGTCTGGTTGTTGACACTCTGGGCGTTAATTTACGAATTGACTCAATATGAGTTTGTTGAGGTACCTTCTATGCAGGGTAATTGTATGCTGCTAAGTTACTGGAGTCTGCTTGACTTTCAATATGATTGGTGTGGGGTAAGTTATGGTGACGATACCATTACATACGAAACATGAAGATTTTGAACTCGTATGGTCTTACGTAACATAATTACGATATACACGATCAATCACCAATTTTGTTCCGTCTTCAACACTTTTATTTTTCTTATTAGGCATCGAGTTGGTGTGGTTGTCGACAGGCCGAACAGTCCATAGTAAAGGTCGGTATCCAGCTCGCGCTAAGACAAATTTTATATAAAAATTTGACGTAAAATTTGGCAAGCGAAATAAAAAATTATCTAGCTCACGATTTCGCAGATGCGGTGCGCAGTTGGCGTGAAAAGTTTGTGGTTATCTGATTTACATATAGACTGCGCTAGAAAAATTATGACAGCAAAACGTGATTTTTTTTAATAGATGAACATTGTAACTGTTTCTAGACTATGAAAATAGTTTCGAACTAAATTTTTGTTTTTCGTAAGACAAATTTGAGCTAAAAAGTAAATAAATTTCAACGAGAGAATTTTTCTACTTTTTCTGGTAGACTTTTTACGCTATTTGCCGTAGGCACTTGGCGAAACACACTAATACTTAATAACACATTTTATTAAACACTTGTTTTTTATTTCGCAAAATTAGATTTTTGCATATTAATTAAAAAATTTGTGCAAAAAGTTTAAAAAATCACTCGATCGATTTCGACTTGTTAGGTCATCATAGATACTCCTGATCAAGAAGTCGAAATCGATCGAGTGATTTTTTAAACTTTTTGAACAAATTTTTTAATTAATATTCAAAAATCTAATTTTGCGAAATAAAAAACAAGTGTTTAATAAAATGTGTTTATTAAGTTTTCTGGTAGATCCTACTGTGAGTGAATGGTCCCTTTGTTTTCTGTGGCTAAAATAGTCAGACACCTTGTAAGATTCCATTAAAAGTAATATTTTGTCCCAAAAAGCCGAAAAAATCTAATAAAAATTATAATTGATATCACGGACGATTTTAAAAACTTCTTAATAACCATTAATTTATTATGGATTTTATTCCTGCTAAGTACTCAAAATTAAAAAAAGAAAGATAATTTAAATTCTAATACATGTACTCTACTAGTGTGATCCAAAATAAAATTCTAATGGATTTTAAAAACCTAAAACGACATTCTTCTGAAACCCGGCATTTCCAAGAAATCTTGATTCTTAGAAATTTCATATCTCAAAATTTTCACCGATTGGCAAACTTGCCACTGTAATATTTCGGTAGGCCTATAATATGTGCGCAAATATGCTGAAATATTTTCCGAATCATAAAATTTTTAACGATCAAAAAACATAACAGTATAATATTTTGGTAGACCCGCATATGTGCACTCTACTTGTGCCAATCCGATTAAAATCCTAATTTGGAATTGTCATTAAAATCCTCATAATGCGAGCTCCATTAGAATTTTAATCTGGTTGGCACAAGTAGAGTGCACATATGGGTCTACCAAAATATTATACTGATATGTTTTTTGATCGTTCAAAATTTTATGATTCGGAAAATATTTCTGCATATTTAAATTAATATAATTTAATTTAGAGTTATATTGTTAAATTTTTATTTTATTTTAGACTTTCATAAACGTCTATAATTATATGTAAACATTATTGTTTTTAATTTAAATCTCTGAATTAAATAAATAAATAAATATTTAAATAACACTGTGCTAGTTGAAAAATGTGACAAGCTGGGCACCCAGGGGGTAAGCCTAATTCGAGTGAATTGTCGAGCTGAATTCAATGATGCTAGTCCCATTTTAAAGCTAGTCCCTATTTTTGAGAAATCGCTTTCGACATATTTTGGCTCTGACTCAAAAATTTGTCAAAATATACAGTTGTTGCGCAAGTCTTTACTGAGGGTTACCGAGGAAAATCTTAGGAGATTAGAGGAACCCCCTAGGGAAATCCCCTAGGGGAATACCCTAGGTAAATCCCCTAGGGGAATGCCATAGGGAAATCCTCTAGGGGAATTCCCTAGGGAATTTCCCAGGGGATTTCCCTAGGGTATTACCCCAGGGGATTTCCCTAATGGATTTCCCTAGGGGATTAGGCCACCTGGAATTAGGGCCTCTGGAACAAAACTCAGTCAATTCTAAACCGATTTTGGATGGGATGGTTCCATTATGGGAACCTGGAACGGAAGTCGACTAATTCTTAGCCGATTATTATGGGATTTGTTATGCTGCGTGGAAATGGGATACTTAATTGTTTTTTGGAAGAAGTTCTGGGAAATGGCCACCTGTGGCCCTATTCTGGCTTTCCCAGGCAATAGGGAATTGGGGAAATATTTTGCTGTAATTACAAATTGCAATAATTCCCAAATATTTATTCCCCGTTCCCAATTGTTAATTCTGGTAGACTGGGAATAATTTTTGGGGGAAAAATTTTTTATTTTGTTTTTTATAAACTAAAACGCATGTTGCGACCTTAATACAAGTTTAATTTATTTTTCAAAATATATTTATTACAAAAAATAATGTTTAGAAATTCGAAAAAGTACGAATTACAATTCCCTAAAAAAATAAATGGGAAAAATTAACGTCAAAACTGCTATAAAATGGAATTATTTTTTCCCAATAAAATAAATTCCCAAGCGCCAGAATACACTTTGGGGAATAAATAATTCCCAACTGCTAGAAATACGTCACTAATTCCCAATTCCCTATTCCCGGGGAAAACCAGAATAGGGCCACTGAAACGGAACTTGATCAATTCTTAGCCTATTATGCTGGGATTGGGTATGCTGGATGGAAATGGGAATCTTAAACGATTTTTGGAAAAAATTCTAAATAATAGCCAGCTCTATCAATTCTTAACCAATTATAATGAGATTGAGTAGGTAGGATGGAAATGGGATTCTTGAATGATTTTTGGAACAAGTTCTGGAATTGGGCTCCCTGGAACAGAACTCGGCTAATTTTTAACTGATTATGATGGGATTGGGTATGTTGGATGGAAATGGGATTCTTAAATAACACTGTGCTAGTTGAAAAATGTGACAAGCTGAGCACCCAGGGGGTAAACCTTATTCGAATATGCTGATTTCAATGGTGCTATTCCCAATTTAAATTTAGTCTCAATTTTTGGGATATCGCTTTCGACATGTTTTGGCTCTGAGTCAAAAATTATTCAAATAGACTCATTTTCACTTTGATAGTTCTTGAACCATTAGGATTTTCGTTTTGCTTTTTTCAGCAAAGTTGTTGCGCAAGTCAAGACAAATAACTTTACCGAACATATCAAGATCGAAAAACCAAATCCGCCATATATGTGTGGCCAAGTTAGGCCAAGGTTAGGTTGGGGTGGCTGCTTTCGCACACTTAGACCAGTAGTGGCCCGTGGTGATAAAAAAGGGTTCTATTTCCCCTTTACCCCTGTTCAAAACCATTCGTAGCTACGTACGTACCACAAAACATCTCGGACTCCTCAGTCCTCGAGATCTGAACGGCTGGCTATACTGTACACGCCAAATACATATGCACTGTATGTTAGTGCCGTACACGAGCATAGGAAGTTATCTAAAGTCTCTTCCTAATCTTCGTCCATGCAACTTCTACAAAGTCATTCATCTGTAGACCCAGCCTTCGCGCATGTTCCCCAAAAACGCAGGGTCTTGTCAATTTTGGCAAACGCTTCTCACAGAATACTCCGGCTCCGACAGTCTACAGAAACATGTGTTCACCTGTGCAGAGATCCGTATACACAGGTAAGACTAAATACAACTGGAAATCAACATACTTAGGCCAAACAGGACGCCCATTTCAAATAAGATACAAAGAACACCTGAATGGCATAACCAAATTTAAAAAAAGTACATAAAATCAAGTTTCGCACAACTCATAGAAAATGAAATTCATAGGTACACTAAATTCAATAAAAATTTCAGCACAGAATCAAAAAATGACCGAAATTAGACAGGTTAGAAGATCTTGGTATATATTTTTACACAGTTTGACCATGACTCATGAGACATTTGTATACTGCACCTCAACAAATTTCTCATGAGTCATGGAGTCAAATTACGGCAACCAATAAAATGTACGACTTAATCCATAACTTAAAAACAAAGGAGATGCGAAAGAGCAGTACATAAACAGCTTCAACATAATTTATGTAATACATAGTAGTAAAAAATTCCCCGAAGATGAGATTATTCTCGAAACCAATATTTCTAAAAAAGTTCAAAATTGGCACAATAAGTAAGAACAAAGTTATTAAGAATGTTCTCGGAATTAATTGATCCGATGATTGGCGCAAACATATTTAAAATATGCTGACCGCTTTTCATAATATAAAAGTTCGAATGTCATTGAAAAAACATTTTTTGCATTGTCACATGGAAAAATCCGAAGGCACGGCGAGCGTTTTCACGAAGTGACGGCAAGGCTCTAATATTGGTACATCTGCAAAAAACTACATGCACTCTTGGGTGACATTTGTTTGAATTTGCAAGAGGAAGAAGATCCCGCAGACGACACGAACGAATCAGAAAATTAAAATTAAAAAAGTTAAGAAAAATCACCATAAAATCGAAACTGAATCGATTTAATTTTCTTTTACATAGCTCCTATTGTATCTATATTTGTCGGTGCGATGTTCATTCGATCGATTTCAATCGATTTAAATTCAATAAATGGACAAAAAATGATAAAACAAGTGTTTTTCGTCGAAATGAAAAGAAAAAAAAACACAAAACTGTGAATGTAGATGTGGTTTTTCGGTCTTGATATGATCGGCAAAGTTATTTGTCTTGGCTTGCGCAACAACTTTACTGAAGAAAGCAAAACGAAAATCTTTATGGTTTAAGAGTTATGAACGTGAAAATGAGTATATTCGAAAGCGATATCTCACAAATCGGGACTAACTTTGAAATGATACTAGCACCATTGAATTCAGCATACTTGAATTAGGTTTACTCCCAGGGTGCCCAGCTTGTCACAAAAAAAAAGTTTGCGATTCAAGCACAGTGTAATTATTTCAATAGGAATATTTTGTCGCTGACTTCGCCTAAATGACTGCTTTAAACCAAAAGACCCTCATTCATTATTGTTTTTGTTGGTTTAGGATTAATTTAGGATGCAATTCAATTGGGTGTATAATGAATCGGTGTTTGGAAAACATCCTAAGTACTTTTTCTACAGAGTGCTTTTTATGATGAAGTTGATGTTTTTTTAAAATTTTTTAAATGAAATAAAATTGTATAATTTATATTTTATTGATTATATGGCCTTTAACATATATAATGTCGCTCAAGTGGCTGGTGTTTTATTGATTTTCCCTCAAGTATCCCCATAGAAAGAATTCAGAAGCCGTCACATCAAGGGGTCGGGGGGCCAGTCGATCTCACCACTGTTATTCATTATTCGGCCGGCAAAAATTTCTCCCAAAATTTGATACACACGAGCTATGTGTGATGAGGTACCGTCTTATGGTACCAGCCAGGTGGAAGAACATAAAAAGCGCCCTGTACTTTTAGCCTTTCCATACACTGCGTTTTGCAACAAAACTCAAGCAGCTTGCGTTTCCACGCAAAACTCTAGTGCGGCACATGTAAAATATAATTTCATTTAAAATAAAATAAAATTATTTTCATTTTATACTGGATGCTTGATGGAAAATTGGAAACGGATGGAGAAAACAAAAATAAAATTTAAACATCTAGTAGGCATTGAAACAAAATGTAAAATTTTCACATCTGCTCAGACGTTTATTTTTTATCAACATTCCCTTTTGATATACCAATCGCGTAAAAACAAAAAAAGATCTAACCTAAATTTTTAATTTTTGGTTTTTTCGTTTGTGACAGTGAGTATACAACAAAAACCCCAATTTAAAATTTTGTTTATAGGCGAGGAGATAACAAACGAAGAAAAACGCAACGTGTTGCCGCACTGTATGGAGCGACACAATGATCGCACTCATATTCGATAATCTAAAAATGACAAGTTGATTTACAGTTTTGTTTGGATTGAATGGCAGGTTGTCAACAAAAAAATTTAGATGGACTTATAGGATTTCAAGATAAGCATTTTTAAATCAATTAAATATAAATTTGTAATATAATTTAAAAAATTTTACTTTTTTTAGGCTAGCAAACTTAATATTAATATTGGAAAAACAATGTGAGCTGAATTCCGGAAATTTGTGAGTTTATTACTTTTAATAATTTTTAAAGAGTAATTTTTTTTTGATTTTAGATAAATGGAATCAGCTGACAAGAATTTATAAATAAATTATAAGTGAAAGGTGAAGTTTGGTTTTCATCTTCTTGAACACACACACTCAGGCAGACATAGACTCACATAAAGTAAATGTAAATATAATTTTTTCGGTCGGTGATTAAAAGTAATAATATGAGACGTGCGATATTGGCCTCAAAAGCATCGAACGTAATAGGTTCGAAAACACTGACTCAATGATACCAATACACATTTAATTTGTACTGTACATAGATTTACTAACTGTAAATTTGTATTGAATCTTTCTGGTTGATTGGACAATTATTTTAATGTGCTTACATTATTCATTATTTTAGATCTTCACGTCGAGACTACAAATCGTTTGAACAGAAAAATATTGATAAATAATGTTATTAGACGTAGAGGTACAACAGACGGGCACCGGAAAGTATGTCTGATAAATGTATGATACCGAGTGTTTAAATGGTAATTGATCACAGTAAATGGTTTAATCAATTTTGCTGTAAAACTTTTGTATTGATAGCAATATAGAACATTACTGTCTTAAATATTCATATTTATGTTGTGTTGCAATAACTAAATTGACATGTGGCATATCAATAGTTTTATGACCATGTTAAATCATAAAACATGAAATAATTGATAAGAAAGTCACAAAAGCACGTTTTATTGTGTTCGAGTATGTGAAACCGAAATAATGGTAAAAAAATATTAAATATTTTTAAACATTAAAGATAAATAGTTTATGATATACAACAGGGCAGTTAGTTTATAGTTTTGAATATGTTATACGTAAACCAGCATAACTATAAACAATTATTTATGTATTTTATTTATCTCGATGTTTTCGAATTCCAGAGTTACAGGACGTTCGATATAATATTATTTTGTATTGCTGTTGGTTATTATTTTTTTTAAACACATGCGCGACTAACGTTTATAAGCGTTTCGCGGTTGAGCACAAAACATATTTCATGTTTCAATGAAAACATTTTTATTTTATATTTATTTTACCATTTGCAATAATTTTTATATTGTTATTAGTTTTTATTTGCATTTTACTATTTAGAAAAAAATGTGCTTAGTTCAAAGAACTACCTATGGCATTGAAGAAAATAATTCGCGGAAATTATAATTAATATCATAATTGATTGTATTGCGCTCCATACCCTTTTACTATTAATATTAGTAAAACATAAATAGACAATTTAATTAAACAATACTCATAAAGAATAAATCTGATAGTCCGTAACACTTGGCCTTTTATTCAATGTGTCTAGAGTTCATGGTCATTTTCACCGGCAAATTCTTTACAATTCATCGTCTACGCAAGCATCGCATCATCGTATTATCGTATCGCTCTTGTGTCTCCATTCGATTTTTTTATTTTTAAATTTTGTTAATTTTTTATTTTGCAAAAATTGTTATGGTGTAGTAATAAAGCGGATGTTTCATTTTAATTTCTTTTCTGTTGTCAAAAGATGAATAAATATAATATGTACATGATAGTTTTGAAGTGTGGTTTGTGCGGTTTTTATTTTCTTTAGTTTTAAATCTTTCGTTTCGCTCGTATAATTGGACGGTTGATTATAGTGCATTTAAGGGTGACACCAAAGCGGAAATGGGAGAAAATCTTTTAAGTATTATTATTTCGCGGCAAATACATCATGAGCTCACGAATACATAAAACTCACTGTGTGTTTCAGTAAAATAACTGGTGATTGACAGTTCTAAGGCCCTTTTTGAAACGGATACTTACCGCCATCTTAAATAAGTAAGCAAACTCGTTCGAAATAAGTTTGCATACCTATTTTGACAGCGGGTTGAAAACATTGATGGTTTCCAATGCAAAATTCTACGATGTATAATTTTTTCGTTACTTTTATTAATTTAACTAACTTATTGATAATTTACGGAATATGTTTCTACCAATTAAAATACCTTTCGGCAATGTAGAGACATAAAAACTCGATATAATGTTTAAATGTGTCTTTATTTGGTTTTTAGACGGAACTCTGCTGGATTTTTTTTATATAGAAGAAATTTTTCTTTAGCTATCAAAGATCTTAGTCTTGATTATCAAATTAATAGAAAATGGTTATTTTATGTCTCAACAGTGCTAATAATCGTGATGTTCACCGTACGTTATTTTCTTTATGAGTCTGATTTTGTTTGAATAACTTTTAACCAGTCGTTAAATTTTTCCACGGAATAATATATATTTAATCAAGTTTGCGTTGATTTTTTTCTGATTGCGAAAACAGCACAGGAACCATGCGCAGATTTTAGCGAAAAAAAAATCGATGTTCGAAACGTACCAACGTACCAATTTTCGATATTTTTATTCCGTATTCGATGTCGTGTTGTTACCTCGATCAATGAGAAATAACATTGTTTGTCTTTCTTGAAATCAGTACGCTACTTAGCAAAATTAGCAATCGTCTGGCTCAAATACGGCTAAATAAGGAAATATTCTACAATAACGGAACACGCCAAGCTTCGATTGTACTTTTCAACGTCATTGAAACTGACCTCGATAGTCGACCGATCAGGATTAGTTAAGTCCCCAACTGCTTCTAAATATTTACCTCACCATTTACAAAATTGGGAAATTGCAAGCACACACTAAAAAATTTTCGTATAAAATTAATACGATGATAATATAAATATAATTCCGTACGAATTTTTTATAGATTTTATATTAGTTTAACTTATAAACAAATGTTATAAAATCTTGTATAAAATGTATATTACTCCATATAAATATTTTTATAGGTCACTTGTATAAGTTTGATACTCCAACGTATAAATATCTGTATATAGTTCAAAATATAAAGTTTATCCATTAAATGTTAATTTTTGTTTATAAGGGATTAGTATTAAATTTATATAAATTATTTATAGAAAATGTCAATCTGATTCTCGTATAAAAATTAGTTGCTTTAGTATAGAATTTTCGAAAATTCTATATGTTAGAATTGAACTCAGTTTTCAATATTGATGAAATTTAAGATACATTTTTGTCACATAAATAAACAGTTTTAGATTATTTTATAAAGTCGATATATTTGTTAAAACCATATTATTTTTTAAGTGTTTCGGCGTTCGCCAGATTTTTTAATTTTAACACATGGACTGAAAAGTCCCGGGCCTAACAAAGAAAACACGTTTTTTTTGTTCAATTTTTTTTTGTTCAGTTGGTAACCTTCAATAATAATAACCTTCAAAAAACAACTGTCAAAATTTCATTATATTCTATTCATTATATTCGGAACGCTACTTTTGTTAGTTTCAAGACAATGGATCAAAAACAATTTCGTCACAAGTCAATTAAAACAATGGCAAAACTACATTAATTGAACTTCGAATTGCTCCCACATCCACCGCGTTCGCCAGATTTGGCTCCCAGTGACTACTGGCTGTTCGCAGACTTCAAAAAAATGCTCTCCGGTAAGAAATTCTGCTTGAATAAAGAGGTCGCTGAAACTGAGGCCTATTTTGAGGCAAAAGATAATCTGTTCTACAAAAGTGGTATTGAAATGTTAGAGCGGCGCTGGAATGATTGTCTTGCTCTTGATGGAGATTACGTTGTTGAATAAAGCCAATTTTGAACAAAAAAACGTGTTTTCTTTGTTACGCCCGGGACTTTTCAGCCCATGTGTTACTTACAAAAGTATACATGAGCTAGAATTAAATTAAGTGTAAAGTAATTTATACGATACTATTTAATATAATATATGTTTTGTTTCTTTTTCGTGACACGGCAGTGTTGAAACTTCTGTTGAATTTAAAATGTTTCAAATATAATTTATTTAGTATTGACTGTGCTATAGCTTGTATCTCTCATGCATTATGAAATTCGTCAAACGTGGCTAAATTCTTTTGAGATAAAAATACAATAGCTATACCCTCATTCTCTAAAATAATAAACTTTATTTCATAAAATTCGTTATGGTAGTTGTCATCACTTTCTGGTGAGGCGAAGAATAGTCCAGGGCGATAGTGTGCATCATAATTAATACACGATATATTTAACGATTTATCAGATAAATTATTTTCTTGAATAAATTGTTTACTAAATAAAGTGTTTTTCCCATTTTCCACTTTTCCTTCTAGATTTAAATTTTATATAAGAGTTGAAAATTTTTATTGTTGACGAATTGCTAAGCTTCTTTAAACATTTTTAAAATTCCTTTGATTTTTATTTAAAATTTTAAACTATTGGTGAAATGACTCATAACGGATAGATGACATTTTAGCTAAGGACCCATTTTCAATATTATACTGGGATAGTGTGTCAAAATATGATGTTTAGGTCTACCTTAAATTCAGACACTATAGAAGACAAATAACATCCGTTATCAATTTTCGTAAATTATTTACAGATGAAACGGTGACTATTTTTGCAAAAATTATGTCTATTATTTTTAATGCCACTATTTTATTTTATTTGCCACTTCGAATGCAGATCTTCAAAATTCATATCTCCAAAAATAAATGGATAGTGGTTGATCAAGCACCACGATCGAGATGCTGAGAAAGTTAATGAAACCTTAGCGACTAAACCAGTCGGAATAATTTTTTCGATTTGTACTCAAATATAAAACATTTAATCCTTTATACTTAATAAACACATTTTTATTAATCACTTGTTTTTGTTTCGCAGAATATTTTTCAAAAAGTTTAAAAAATCACTCGATCGATTTCGACTTGTTAGGTCATCATCAGGAGTATCTACACCTCCTGATGATGACCTAACAAGTCGAAATCGATCGAGTGATTTTTTAAACTTTTTGAAAAATATTCTGCGAAACAAAAACAAGTGATTAATAAAAATGTGTTTATTAAGTATAAGTGTGTTTCGCCAAGTGCCTACGGCAAATAGCGTAAAAAGTATTTAATCCTTTCATTTATTTGGTTATAAGTCAAATATTTCTTTGAAACCAAATAGTTTAAGAAATGTTTTATATAGTAAAAGGAACAATACCTCCACCGAAAAAAATAATCGGTGATATTCCCAAAAAACGGATTAATATTTAATGAAGACTGATTAAAAATTGAGCCATACAAGCGCTTTGTATTTACTGCGATTTTAGCAAATCAAGAACGAGCGGATGGTAAATAATGACAGCAAGGTTAATGGTTTACAATGCATTTTAAAATTTGCGGATCTAGTAAATTGCAGCGCATAAATATTTACTCTCCATAGAAGCAAACACTCGAAACTTGAGGAGAGTTTGAGGAGACAGAATTTAATATTTAACATATTTATTAAAAACCAATTTTAATGAAACACTTTTTTTATAATAAATTTTTTTTTATTCACTTTCACAAAAGGCAATCGGTTTTTCTTAAAATAAAGATGATAATTAATTACATCTCCGGATTGACAATAAACTTACTTGTAAATTTTGATCAAATATATTTTTCCTTTACTGCCTTGAAAGATATTGAATTGTTATAATGTTGCTAATAATTAAATTCTCTGCTTATATGAAAGCATTAATGTTCAGGGACCTGAGTTGGTCCGGTCCTCTAAAATTGCTTTATAAAACTCTGGAATTTAAACAAGAAAGCAACAAACAGAAGTTAATGCACATAAAGTTTTGCAAATTTAATTTGTGTTTACCATATATCGTTTCAGCACTTTTATGGATTAATCCTCAAAGTTATAGTGGCCATTTGATGCGACGCGAAGTAAGGTTAAAAAAACTGCTAATGAACGATAAAAATAAAAATAGTTTATATTTTATTTTATTTTGAAATAATTACCATTTTCCCAACAAATCCGGAAACTAGACGAATACGCATTTTTGTGGCAGTTTGTTCACTGGTTTAATTTCACTTTAAGACTAATTTTTGTTTGAAATTGTAAATAAAATTTGGAGAAAAAATTGCAAAATAGGATAGAATTTAATGATTTGCATGAATCTAATTTGTCATAAGACTGCTCAGCAATAATTTTAATATTTAAAAATGCACGGTAAATATTGCACTACAAATTACCAGGCTCGTACCTTATTAAGACATTATTGGTAATAATTACCAATTTGGGTTTACACAGCAAAATGTGTAAATATCTCCGCACAATTTCTTTCAGTGTTCCAGTAAATTAGTTAGTTATTCGATAATAATAAATCGAATAATTAACTAATGATAGTTCACTACATAGTTAACAAATTATATTAGTTACTATTCACAAATTCACAAGTCTACAATAAAACTTAAAAACACTTCTACTCACTACACGATATCCACAGAACTGAAAAAAAAATAAATGGTGCTTACAGTATAAAAATCCCGTTTTTAACAAAAATAATTTCGTTTTTCTATTAATTTTATAAAACTAATCGTATAAAACAAAATTTGTATATGATAAATATATTATTTTCATACCAATCAAGGTATACAGGGTGAATTTTTATACTGTAGGTTATAAAAAATATACAAATGGAAGTATAGAAATTGTATTTATACTATGAATTTGTATAAAATATGTTACAGAATTATATAAACGAATTATATAGGTTCAATATTTATAATTTTTATATAGTATTTCATATAAATAAAAATTATCTGAATAAAAGTATAAATAAATTTATAGAATATCCGAAAATTTTTTAGTGTGCAGACATTGAGGCATATGAAGAGGCCATAGTGGCGTCAATGTGGATTTCGGTTAACCTAAACCTCCGAACCATTTAATGAATTTGCAAGAAATTGAACTATCGAAATGTTGTCAAATTACACACCCATATTCCCATCAGAATTTCTTCACAATTGGGGCACATTTACCAGGCATTACGTCGCCTCAAATGGCCATAGTGGCATCAATGCGGATATAGGTTAACCTAGAGCGCCAAGCCATTCAATAAATTTGCAAGAAATTGAACTATCAAAATCTTGTAAAACTACCATCAAATATTCTTCTGGCATTAATGCCCATCAAAAGGCCATAGTGGTATCGATGCAGATTTAGGTTAAACTAGAGCGGCAGACCATTCAATCAATTTGCAAGAAATTGAACTTATTAAATTACAAATCCGTATTCCAATCAGAATTTCTTCAAAATTGGCCTATTATTAGCAGGCATTAGAGCCTATCAAATTGCTATAAAGGTATCAATGCGAATTTATATTTATTTATATTAATTTCAATGAATTTGGAAGAAATTGAACTATCGAAATTTTGTCAAATTGGGGATACGCGATCTCCATTAGAATTTTGTCACAATTGGGCTATTGTTAGCAGGCTTATTAAAGAGGTATATTAAATGGACATAGTGGCTTTAATGCGGAATTAGATTAACCTAGAGTAGTATTAATTAATGAAATATTGTCAAATAGCATTCCCATATCCTGGTTTTCTAAAAATTCTGATTTTAATATCTATATTTGTTTTGGATGTTATAAGGTTTTCTTTTAAAATGAATTGTCGTACTACAATTTTTAACTCCTAAATCGTCTCAAATTTCGCTCCGTTAAAAAAATTGTTCGGTTGAAAACTACCAGCTGCTAAACATTCGGCTCTATTACATTGATCAACTTAATCGGATTTGTTTATTTGGTTTTTATAGCAAAGACACAATCCGCATTATCGACACCATTTTTTTCGACTGAACACATGCGGCTAATTTTAATAAGGTAAATAGCACTCAAATAAAATTGAGTGCTATTCACCTTAAGTTGAAAAATAATTACTGAAAATTAAAATAATAAAATTAATTGAATAATTGTATATTATAAATTGTGTTAAATGAATTAAATTAATTATAAAAATTGTTATATTATTTGAGAATTTTTTATTTTGAGAATTAAGTGGTATATTTGTGTAATATTTGTAAAAATTATTATCGTTCTTTGTGGAAAGTGGTACAAATAAATAAAGTTGTAGTTTAATTGCCAAATTAATAGCCGTATTCTTAATCCAGTGATAATAGAGTTTGACATACTTAATTCGTAGCAATATATAACTGTAATAGCTGCAACAACGTAATAATAATAGAAACTCAATGACGCTCTTGGAGAAAAGAGCATTCCTTAAATAGGGCGACGTACAGCAAAAAGAACAGAAACTGTCAAACAGTACTGTTCAAGCATGAAAGATCTCAAAAGTTGTTTGAGGTTAGATCTAAAATAATCCTAAACCAACAAAAGCAAACGAAAGTTTGTAAGTATTGGTACAAAAGTAAAACAAGTATGTCATTTAGGCGAAATATTGAATTTGTGAACTATTGTAATTCCACTTTCAATTTATAATAAATAATAATATTATTTATTATAAAAGATAATAATTATTATTTTACAATTTATTACATATTGTAAAATAATAATTCTTATTATCTCTTCTTGAATTTATTATTTATAATATAAATAATAAATTGAAGAAGAGATAATAAGAAATTGAATATCTCGAGACACCTAATATGTTTATCAAGAATGTTATTATGTTTTTCGGATAGTTCTAGATTAAACACGCCGAAAACCATAATATGTAACATTCTTGATAAACATAATAGATTCTCAGGCTAGTAAAGCACAGCAAAATATTAATTTGATCGCGCAAAAATTATTAGCTTTTCAAATGGCTTGGAATGGAGATAGCCCTAATCTAGACCTTCATACAAGTCTCGAGATACTCAATTTCTTAAGAAAATCCTAAATTTTTATATCCCATCCTTATAATGAACTTCTGATTATTTATTATAAATTGAAATTACAATAGTTAACAAATTCAATATTTCGCCTAAATGACATACTTGTTTTACTTTTTAACCAATCCATACAAATTTTATTTTGTTTTTGTTGAGCTAGAATTAATTTAGTTCTAACTTCAAACGCGTATACAAGCGTGTGAAATTTGTGCTAAACTAGTTCTAAAGTTAGTTGTATACTACAGTTAGGTTTAACTTCACATGGATACTAAAATTAAACTGACGAGACTAGACGCATTGAAACACCTCCAGCAGGAAGCTAAGAGGTGTATAAGATAGAGGAAATTTACTTAAATCAGTATTTTTGAGAGAAAGAGATAGAAAATTATTTAGCTCCACCTATTTAGACGGAGCTGCTATAGAGAGCTCGTCCCTATTTGCTGGGAAATTTTCAAAATTTTCTTTTGAAAAGAATATGTGAAGGTATTTTTGATTTAACAGCAAATTTTTTTGATCAAAAATGATTTTTTGTGTTGAAAAGAATTCTACATAAACGTATTGGCAGACAGTTCGGTTTGACAATTCAAAACTATTTAAATGAAAGTTCTGTTGACAGATCGAACTGTCACGTAAACAAGTGAAAAAAGATGCAGTTCCATTTAATTTGAATGGTACAGCGACATTACGGGAAGTAGCGGAGGTTCGAATAGATAATTGCGCAGACGGCTGCTAGTGCGATAGTGTGCTCTTAATTGCTAAGTGGTGTGCAATTATCACAAAGTAGGCAGCACAAATTATCTGATGTTATTTTTTGGTCAGTGAAAATTTTTAATTCCATTTTCTACCTTAGTTTTCATAAACACTATTTGCCGTAGGCCCTTGGCGAAACATACTTACACTTAATAAACTCTTTTTATTAGCACTTGTGTTTTTTTATTAATTTGTCTCTTTTTTATTTCGCAAAAATTGGCAATTTCTGTGAAATAAAAAAACAGGTGCTAATAAAAATTTGTTTATTAAGTCCAGAGTGTTCCTTAAATTGACCAATTGGTTGATACAAACAGAAGAAACTCGGTCTGAGGAATTTCGAAATCTTAAAATAATAGATAGAACTCGTTCATTTCTTAACGAATTTTGATTAAATTTGATTTATAGTATTGAACGGGCAGGAAAACTTTAGTTTTGGAGAACATTTTGGAAGCATGCTTGTTCCAGTGACCAGAGGTCCCGGGTTCAATTCCCGGTGGTGACAAGGAAAACAAATTTTCACGGCTGGTTTAGGATCAATGAATTAATCACTCATTACTCGAAATGAAAATATAATTATGAAACCTCATTTGAGGCGGCCAAATCCCTTGATGGGCTTCTCTGGCACTACATCCAGAGAGAGAGAGCGAGTTGTATTGCTGTGCATATAACAATTCACCACCACACGAATCTATTTATTAAAGTTCTTCTCTAAAATCACGGCATCATAAAAAATTGAACTACTAAAGTCACGTCATGTATGTCTGTACAGCATAAAAATTTACAAAAATAAATTAAAAAGAGATTGGGGATTTTTATTTCTGATTTTTGTATTTTCTGCCATAAAAATACTCAGCTTGATATTTTTTAAAGGAAAAATTATTCTCACAAATAGAAATGGTTTATTGCCGTCTCTTTTTAATTGTGTAGAAACTACTTTTTACGCTATTTGCCGTAATCACTTGGCGAAACACACTTATACTTAATAAACACATTTTTATTAATCACTTGTTTTTTGTTTCGCAGAATATTTTGAATATTTTTCAAAAAGTTTAAAAAATCACTCGATCGATTTCGACTTGTTAGGTCATCATCAGGAGTATCTACTGATTTGTATTAGTAAAAATTTTTGTTATATAGTAGAAAAAAGCAAAATATAAATAAAAATAAAAATAAAAGAAGGAGGGGAAAAAAATAAGCAATAAAAATTAATCTACGGATCGCGCAAGTAGGCGATGAGTCATAGGTTGAGTAACAAAATTCAAGGTATATTATTGCGTACGTGAGAATAGAAAAGGGCGGGGTCTGTAATTGGTGAGAACCGGATTTCTCTCTGTTCGTTAAGGATATTTTGGTTAAGAAATATTGATTTTCGAATTTCCCCCGATCGAGTGATTTTTTAAACTTTTTGAAAAATATTCAAAATATTCTGCGAAACAAAAAACAAGTGATTAATAAAAATGTGTTTATTAAGTATTGTGTAGAAAATCTTGTAATTTTACAAAGGCTATAATCCTCATGCAGTAATACCAACCAAATTTCTAGCATTTAAAGATTCAAAAATTTCCTAGTCTGCGTTCCTTTGCCTCGAAGCTCAACGAACCAATTCAACAATTTAAGGAAATTTTTTAACACGTTAATGGCGGCAGATAGGGAAAAAATGTTTTAGAAAAACGCGGCTCAATAAATAACGGTTAAATGTAATCGTTTCTCCTATAACAATGAGGCCAACCAGGCGAGTAATCCAGCAATTTTTATTTAGAGTGTTTCAATCAAGTGTCGAAAAAATATTTTACTTTAAAAACATATGCATGTGACCAACCGGTGAGTTGGCAGTGCACGTGTTAAAATTTAATTTCGCTGGAATGTTTTTATATGTATGGATTAAATATTTCAGCGTGTTAACAACAACAGAAATTATGTTTTGTTAGTGTCGCCGCGTGTAGCGAGCAGCGTAACCTCTCATTTTATATTGAAGATGAAGATTTAAAAATTACCAAGCAATTCGCATTTACACTATTTGCCGTAGATGACCTTACTAGTCGAAATCGATCGAGTGATTTTTAAACTTTTTGAACAAATTTTTTAATTAAAATATTCAAACATCTAATTTTTTGCAAAATAGAAAAACAAATGTTTAATAAAATGTGTTTATTAAATCCTCATATATTTTTCATAGGTCGGAAAAATCGCGAGAAAGAAGAAAATATCAACAAATGTTGAGCTTCCCAAATAAACCCAATAAAAATAAGCAAAGATAAAGCAGAAATGAAAGCGATCGAAGCTAGCAAAATTAAAACCTTTATCAAAAGTAGATGATCCTGAAAAATACTGCATTTCGGGTCTGAGCAACAATGATCTGACTGCGTTCGTGTTATTTAATGGAAAACGTCAAAATTTCGATATTTGCGTAGCTCAACATTGAAATTTATCAAGACGCACCTAAAGTGGGCCGTAGTTCGCTATAGCATTATAGGGCCCTAAATTACATTGGCAAAGTGTAATGAACTGAAATCAAGAATTGGCCCCAATAGAAAATTAAAATTGATTTTGGTTTAAAGACATGACGTATAGTTATGTTAACGTAACGAATTGATTTATCAACATCGTATAGTAAGAAGATAAATAATTATAACTGTTCAACCAAATACTATTCTCACCATTTATTATTTTTAAATACTAAACTTTTATTCTTGACCTTTACATTGACATTTTGACTTGTTTAAACTATATGGCCAAACTACACAACGTAAATAAATAATTTAAGACAGAGCATTCTAATGAGATGTAACGAATTTTTGCCGTTACAAATCTTATATTTATTTGTTCATTCACCTACCACCATGCATATACATACAATCGAAAGCTATACAAGACGGATTTATACTCTTGTATGCCAATGTTCAATGGTTCAGAAACAATTATTTTTAATTACCGGTATAATATACAATCGTTTTGAATATGATTATTTTATTATTAATCTGCAAGTGTTAGATTAAAAATTGGTTTAATTGCGTGTATAACCGCACAGGGTGGCTCAATCTACTTGATTAAATAGAAGAGTCAACATCATGATTTTGATTTAATTTAAAATATTGACAACGTTTAATACGCTTCATAAAATTTTAATTAAATTTGACGAACCAAAAAATTGCATAACTCAATATATAATAATTTATATTCACAACTATATAAAAACGAATTTAATTAAATTAATTGGGTGTACGTAAACAATTCGTATAGAAATATATAAAACCAAAATGATTTTCGTGATTCATTCAAACCGATAAAAAATGAAAAAAAAAAAATATTCATCGTGATGATGAATTTTATTTGTATTCTTTATGGTTTCATTGCAAACACGAGTTAATTAATTCCAGTAGTTTTATGTTTAGTTTATTGTTATGCCGGCAACCAGCTCGCAATCGATCTATTGATGAAAAATTGGTTGGTATTTTCACTTTTTTCGATTTTCTAGATCACGAAATTCTCATTTAATGAAAGTTAGTGCAGCATCTTTCTCCGCTACTTTTGATCGCATAATGAAGATAATGAAACGTCTTGATTTAATATTTTCTTTCTATACTGTATTTGGACAAAAATATTTTGTGTACGCAAGATAAATTTAGAAATTGCAGTTGTCTTACGATTTTCATATAGCGTGTGATAAAATGAATTTATTTTTATTTTGCATGTGCGCGTGCTTCAATCAAAGACGAGTTCAAGAAATTTATTATTATAAAAAGAAAAAGTGTACGTACTTTACATTTACGAGTACTCGTACATACATTATTTTAGTCGCGAGGTATACCAAAAAAAAAAAATAAAAAATAGAAATTTTATTTATAAAGGAGATGAAGAGAAATGTTTCAGTTCGGATGAATGGTTGCAATTTTGATATTTTTTTTGCTAAACTAAAAGGTTAATTTTCTAGAGTCATTAAGTAAAAAGAGCATTGGTCATTAATATTAAATGTCAAAAATACATTGAATTGTAGAATGGCGCCGACATATAATCATTGCGATATCAATCTATAAGTATTAAAAAGGTTTGTATATTCTATAAATATCCGATATAAATAACTTTTGCTAATTTCTTTAAAAAGACAGTCATAAATCGTTAGAAAGCTGAATTTGCTGTAAAAACTATATATACCTACACATGTTGTGATTCATGATGCAAATCTGCGCCCCCATATGGTGAAGATTTTCTGGTGTCAAGTATAATTGCTCATCAATTCATGCTGCAATACTATATAATTTAAAGATAATTTCACTTTTTCTTAATGCGAATAAGTTTATTGGCTGATTTCAAAAATAATTGCATTTTAACATCTGTTGGTGCTTTTTAACATTATTATTAAGGATTAGTTGGAATATACAGTTTGGGTGGGTATGATTTTTTTAACAAATTTTTGGAGATGTACTTTTTGAACAAAATTTAAGTTCTTGGGCAATGACTTAAGCTAGTGTACATTTTAACAGTGTATTTTAATATGAAAAATTATTTTCAATTATAATATTCAGGCTGTGGACCAATTCTAAGGTAAATCTAGAATAAATGCCGTTTTTAACAGTGTATGCGGTAAATTGAAATACTGTACTAAAAAGTTGGGTAAAGCGAAGACACAAAAGGTAAATAGTAGTGGTTTTTGTTTTTGCTAAACAAATCATTAAAATATGGCGGCAAACAAATCATGAAAATATATAATCACTAGCATTTCCCATGAAATAAAAATGCGCTTGAGTATTTATGAACACAGTTTTATTTGTTAAAATTTTTATTTATTTTTTAAATAAGTAAATTGTGTACATTACGCAAAAAATTTGAACAAATATACAAATTAAATTTATTCGTATACACAATACGAAAATTGGAACAACAACAATAAAATTTATGACATTAGTTCGTGTACCTATATACCAATATTTGTATATTCCTAGAAACCATGTGTCCCTTTAAGCCGCATTTACCTAATTTTATTTACTAGAGAATTGGAACGACTTGAAAAGTAATTTGTACTAAAATTCCAATTTACTGTACTAATCGATTTACCTGAGAATTGGCCCACAGCCTCAATATTCATTGGTTTTTAAATATACAATGATAGATTTTCATTTAAGCGCACTACGTTTTTCTAATACCCGCACTTCTAGAAGCGAACTATTTTGATCTTTTTCAGATACTTTAATTGTGCTCTGTTGAAACTCTTAAGTCTGTTGTAAGATAGCATTAGTGAATAAGTAATTCCCTTTTTGGTTATTCCCCGGGAATAGGGAATTTGATAAAGAATTTATATGTAATTTCTATTTAAAGAATTTTTTTTGGCATACTGAGGTAAAAAGCTAGTGCTATCTTTTTTGAAAACAAATTTAAATTGGAAATAATTTTCCCTGTCAAATTAGATATGGTAAAATTATTCCCAATTTATAAATATTTACATCACACTTTTCTTCTCAGTAGGCCGGAAAAAAATATTTGAACAGAAATTACATATTTTTTCTTTCCCCAGTTCCCTATTCCCCCTTTGTATTTCAGAATTGTACAATTTTTGAAATGAAAAACCGCCACAGCCAATTGTTTGTGGTAGCAATCATGCTCAATCGAAATATTACACTTTATTCAGAACTACTGAAATATGATGCTGATATAAAATGGTATTTGCTAGATCGTCATTTACGAAGGGTGAGTAAATTCACACATAAAGTTTTTATAGTGTTAAGAATTTATCAAATCTAAATATTTTGTGTAGCATCTGAAATATTGTAACACGAATTTAAATTTGGGAATTATTGCAAAAATTATTAATGGAGAATGTCGTTTGACAAGAAAACATTTACGAATGAAGCACAACACTTTCAAAAAAGTTTTAGAAATCATCCCAAGTAAGCGCTCTGGTTATCAAAAGAAATAGAACTTATAGTGTTCCTGTTTTGGTTAACATGTGGCACGAGTGGCACGAGTTTGGTTAACATGTTGCATGTGGCACCAACAGTCAGCGAGTTCAAGGTTATATTATTAATTTTCTTGAGCCAAATAAGTTATAAGACCGATCACTCAAATGATCATTCACTTTTGCGTAGAATACCCAATTCTCCGAGGTAAGTTTATTTAGCGTCATCGGGTCGTCCGGTTTTTGGCTCCTTTAATTCTTTTTCATTTCATAAAAGAATCTTCCATTTTTCAAATATTCTATGCCATCTTTTGAAACGGTTATAACTTCGGCTATTTAAAAGATACACACATACACGAACATAGATGGAAATCTATTTAAAAACTGACGCTTCTTTTTTTATTCTGCAGTCAATTAGCAAGAATGTTTCCTGTTCCGTCCCTTAAATAAAATGTGTTTTCATAAAATAGACAGGTGTAGATTATAACTATAGAACACATAATTTATTATTTAAACTTAACGTAGTCGTTTATTTGCCATTTTAATTGAAATAGATTTGTACCCAAAGTCTTTGTTTCGCTATTTAATAATAATTAGCTGTCACAGTTTAATGAGCTAATAAGGTAAAATCAATTAATATTAATATTTATCTGTTTAATATTTGTTTGCTTCTTTAAAATTTCGGGCACATTTTTCACAGCTTACTTTATTATATAAAACCAATAAAATATCATTTTTGTAGAAAGTCCCAAATAAGTTCGAAAACTCTACAATACCTCTCCTATCGAGGCGACTTATTGCAGATTTTCAAATAAGTCAGTCTACACAAAATAAGTCTTGAATTGAACCGCAGTCCAAGGGAAAAATTTCGAATCGATTTACCCAGTCGGAATTTTTCCCATAGGCTGTTTTCCAAACACCGACTTATTTGTGGATACCGACTTATATAAATAAGTCACCTCGCGAGAAGACTTATTTGAATAAATATTTCTATACAGAAATCTATCCAGAAATATGTCTTGATTGCATACTACATGCAGTTTTTTTTTAAAACTAGAGGCAACGACCTGTCAAGAACATTTTTTCCATATAATAGAAATTGCGTTTTATTTTTTGTTATTACGTCACAAATAAATCGGTACAATGAATTGGAGCGACTTGACCGACTTATTTAAGATGGCGTTTAATTTATTAAGTTTGTAATAAGTCGGTGTTTGGGAAAGGGTCTTAGGGTCTATTTTTTAATTAAACGCGAGTAAGCAGGCTTGCCCTGGTTATTGTACACCAAGCAAAGGTTGTGCCAAATGATCATAGAGTAATAATTGGTTTTTTACTCTGCATACTCTCGTACACTGGCATTATGTTAAGAGTAAAATTTAAAGAACCGAGTATACTCGGTGTAAGCCCAGTTCACAAATAAAAACACAGTGTGCAGAGTAAAATTACCCAGGTTGAATAAAAAAACACAGAGTGTTTTTTGACAGCGCACTGCATGCTCAGGTTGAATTAAAAAATAGGCCCATAGTAGGCTAAAAAATTATATTTGTTAATTTAAAAAACAAAACGAAATTAAAAAAAATGGTTAAAGTAACCGGCGAAAAATTCGATCAATATAGAGAATTCAAGAAGACTAATGTTTTTTCTAGAAATCATTGTTTGGTCTCCTTCGAAACCAAAGACATTATAATATTTAAATAGACCAGTAAGTGCTTTTTCTCCATATAAAATCGTCTATTTCATGCGTGGACAGTTACGACGAGATGCATATATAAAACTCTATTTATATCTCTCTCTTTGATTTCTATATCAACCACAACATAAAGCTTTTGTTTCTGGTTGTTTGTCTTTCAAAAAAGAATTATTTGAAAATTTTATGCAATTTATGATGAAATTTGTGTGTTGAATACAATTTGTGATCAAATTTGTGTGTTTCTAAATTTGTGTGTTATTAAAATAAATGTATCGGAAAAAAAAAATTATTTGTTGTGGATGATATGAATTATGCATAATAGATTCCGCCAGTCCCGTACCGAAAACGTTTTCAATTATATATGTGGTAACAAAATGGCGCATTTTTTCAGTATTTTAAATATTTTAATTATAAAATATGTATAATTATAATTAAATGTGATTCTAGAGTTAATTAATTATATTGACAATTGTTAAACAGTGAATAGTTCGGTTTTATGAATTATATGGAATAGTTGAATAGCTTTTTCGAAATAATTTTGTTGTATAAATTCGATTAAGTATTTTGTGTAAGACTCATAAACCAGTTGTGGTTTAAAAAAATATTATAAAATTCTTGAATGTTGATAATTATTATAGACAAAATTCTAATTCTACAAGTAATTAACTTCATTCATATTCGTTAGTAAAAATTCTTAATACAGTACTGATTATTTTTTGACTATCTCTTTTTTTCTTTGAAATTTACTCACTTGACATTTAATTATTACTAGTCTATATAATATTATTAATGTCTTTGTTCGAAACATGAATCAAAGCGTCTTCCGAGAGTTCAATTTCATCATCATTGTAGTTGTGGACATATTTATTTGTGAGAATTGCACCCAGGCCGAGCAACCGATTCCCACTGCATCTTTCTTATTCTGTATTGTTGGTTCGAGTTCGGTATGCTTGGCTAGATTAAATCTTAATTCCGTCCTTGCTTGATCTTCTTCACACTTGTACATGGTGTTTGGCAGGTGGACCGACAAAATTGTTTGGAAAATTGAAGGAGTCATTTGGAAGCTTTCATCTCATGGAACTGATGTCCTACATATATTACGGTAACTGAGATATGATATTTATAAGTTTTTTTTAATTACCCAAAATTTCACCTTTAAATGATCATAACTTTTTTGTTTGTAGTCGTAGAGGCACGAGAGAACCTATATTGTGCAATGTGGTTTAGTGTGGTATTTAGAATATAAAGGGTTATCCAATTCGAGGTTGATAAAGTAAACTTAAAAAAAACACACAAAATATTCGGAATGTATTGTAATTTTTATTTCATTTTACAGACTGATCCTTGCCATTTTTAGTTAAACAAGATATCATGCAAATGTCCTCCACGGGACTTCTTACAGGCCTTGATTCTTTTGAGGTAATTTTCAATGACTTTTCGGCACATTTCGGGCGGTATCTCGGCCATTACCTTACGAATATTAGTTTTCAATTCGTCAAGAGTTTGAGGATTGTTTGCGTAAACACGATCTTTCGCGTAGCCCCACAAAAAGAAATCCAAACTGGTGACTGGTTGCTCCATCCTGCTGGAACCACATATCGTCAAGATCATAATCTTCGATTTTCGTAAAAAATAATCGGTTAACATGCGGCCATAGCGCTCAGAATTGACGGTAACGGTTCGTCCATGGTTGTAATGGCTTCTCTACAATCAATTGTGGATTTTCTGAGCCCCAAATTCTACAGTTTTGCTTATTAACGTATCCACCAAGCGAAAAATGAGGTTCATCACTGAAGAATATTCCAACAGGACTCGGCACCGTCACACAAAGCTCGAGCGACACAGCAATTTTTACAAAATTGCGTTCTGCGGCTGATTTCGTCGAAAGAATGGCCGCCATATTCACCAGACTTGAATCCCATGGATTTCTCCATATGGTTCATTTTGGAGAGTAAGGTGTCCACTAAAAAATACGAAAGTGTTGATGCATTGAAGTCAGCTCTTGTTCGAGAATGGAATAAAATTCCACAAGCCCACGTTCGGTCAGCATGCAATGCTTTCTATGGAAGACTGAATCAAATAATCAGAGCCAAAGGAGGTCATATCGAGCAGTAACATGTTTTTCATAAAATGTAATATGTTTTCAACATATTCCACGAAATTTCAATAAAAAATAATCAAAATTAAAAAAATTACAGCGTTTTCATTTGGTAACACTTGGTCTCAGCCACCCTGTAAATCATTGTTTAATACAATTGGTTTTAGACAAATGAGTTATGGGCTTCCAAATTCTATAAATGTATAAAAGTATAAAAAATGTCTACCTACTAACTGCATTTAAAAACTGCAGCAAAAAACTACAGATTGTTTTGAAATTACATTTGTTTTAAAAAATTTTCTAGTTTATGCCCTTTTCAACGGTATGCTACATGTCATAGAAATCATTCAGTTTGTGGTTAAAATACGAGAAACCATTTTGCCTGGGTCAGGTTTAAGAATATACCTTTTAAGTTATTGATAAAATGTTCATCAACTTCATTTATTAGATTTTGTTTAAATGACCTCCTCCACTCCGTATGCATGCATTTCTTATCTCCACGGCGCTTATCATTTCAATTTAAATTTTTATTGTGGGTACTTTTGTTGCGTACAGTAATTTCTTAACACGTCCCCAAACGTAGAAATCCAAGGAACAAACAAAACAAAAAAGTTATGACCATTTAAAGGTGAGATTTTCAGTAATTTAAAAAAAACTTAAAAATAGCATATCTCAGTTACCGTGACACAAAGGACATCAGTTTCATGGGATGAAAGCTTCCAAATGACCCCCTCAATCTGCCAAACAATTTTGTCAGTTCCCCTGCGAAACACCCTGTATTTTCATATGTACCATAGAAAAATAAGTTTACATTGGAATTATCAGAACTTTTTTACTCAAATCAAATCATCATCAAACTCGTTGCCAATCGTACTGTCGGCGATATCCCAATCGAATAGTATATGGTTAGCCGTTTCCGAACTAATATCAGATTCGCAACTGCTTTATCAGATAGATCAAATCTATCTACCAGGCTGTGAATATTCCGTGACTTAAGGAAACTTAAGTCTTATTAGGTATGCAACTATAAGTAGTTTTGCCGTCGCTCGATTGGTTCAATTATCTTGAATATTCAGCCTTATTTGATTGTTTCGAATTTAAGACCGTAACTAACATCTTGCCGTTTTCTTAATTTCTAGCTATAGCAAATCGTGCATTCAACATTATATATCGATTGGAATGATTCCAGCTAAGAGAGGAACTGCTTCGGTTGAGGCTGTGCTATATATGTTTAAGTTTTACCAAGGATAGTATTTTGTGTACTCATTAGTGCTGTTCAAAGATGGCAGTTTATACTATAACAGGATTACTACGTTTCATATAGCTTGGTAATCGCAATCTACTTGTAAAAACTCAATAACTATGAAATGCAAAAAAGAGAAAACGAATGTGTATGTGCCAGGAAATTTGTTTCAAATGTCATTATAAGTTTTACAATATCTAGTAAACTTTCGCTGTTGCCACCTTCTAAATACAGTGACAAAATGTTGCAGTGACTTTTGTGTGGAGAGGCAGGCATACAGTATTCGAACCGGCTAATACTAAAATCAATCAACCATGCTTCGATATGACGCGTAGGGCACATGTAATGAATTTGTGAAGTTTAGCCAATTTACCGTGTATTGGATTTGAATTAACCTTTTTTTAGACACTGCACTAAACCATATAGCAAAACCGTACACTTGGATATGCGGTTAAAAATTTGTTCTTTGTTAAGTTGGAAAACATTATCAGTAACATCCCACACCATGATATTAAAATCATCGTGAGCGACTTGCATTAATCGGTAGGAGGGCAGAAGTACATTACATATTAATTCGCACAGTCTGCATTGGCTCAGTAATAACAAGAAGAGAGGAGAAAGAGGTACTGCTCTCATTTGTTCTGTTCGTTTGCGATAGTAATAGAACTGAAATAATTGATAAACGAAACAGTCACCAATTTCAGTTTAAGAAAACGAGCCATAACATTCGATAACGTTTCGAAAAGGTGACGTCATAATATATCACCCCTATCTAAAGAATTATTACATGTCCAGAAACTTTACACCGATAAAAAGTGTATAAATAGTAGAGGAAATTTTAGTTATGCAAAATCACGAAATTTATAATAGAAAGTAATAAAGATTCAAGCACATTCCTAAGCGATTTAGTATTTGTGCTGTATAGGACAGCGGACATTTGCCAACAGATAATAATACATTACGCGACTCGCCACAATTAGTAGCACTATCACAAAACAGAATTTCTGTTGTTCTTTTATACCCGGGGGACCTCTATATTCACAAAAGAAAGCTGAATAAAATCTTACAACTTACTGTATTGACAAATGTTATATTGACAAATTAATCGACCGCTAACGCTGTGTGCAAAACTTAAGGTAAAAGTCAATTTTAAGTAAATTTTTCGGTAAATTCAATTATTTTTCAAAAACACTATTTTATTGCAAACTGATCAAATCCTGTCATAAATCCGATTTTGACCATAGTAAACGATTTACCCGAATATTGGCTCGCATCCAAAGTAAAGAAACTCGGTATATGAAATTTTGAAATAATAAAATGTTTCATCTTCATCTTCTATTTCTTAACGAATTATGATGCAATTAGCTAGTGGTTAATGGACACGGGTTTTGAAGAGTGTTTTGGACAAAATTTTAATATCTGTCCATGCTGGACTAAACTTCTCCATTTTATAACCAACTGATTTTGGATTAAAAATAACTTTTACATGTAGTTCTGGTATCTGTATCTAGACGATTAAAATGAATTCTAAAATTTTGATTTTTTGGGTTATGAGGAGAAGATTTATAGTTTAGAATTCGCTCTTTAATTTTTTGAAATTTGGCGCCCAAATAAGTTCTTTTCAGTTTCTTACCAATATCTTACAAACTCACACTGTGGCACTATTCTGGTAATTGCCCGGGAATAGGGAAAGATTTTATAAGTAATTTCTATTTAATTTTTTTTTGTTCTGGCATACAGAGGTAAAAAGCTAGTAGTAATTTTTTTGAAAACAAAATAAAATTGGGAATAATTTTCCCTGCCAATTTAGATATGGAAAAATTATTCCCAATTTATAAATATTTACATCAAACTTTTCTCCTTAGTAGGCCGAAAAAAAATATTTGATCTGAAATTACATATAAGTTCTTTCCCCAATTCCCTATTCCTGGGATTAGTGCCACAGTACCAGAATAGTGCCACAGTAACCATTACGAACGGTTGTTTTACGAATAGCTAACATCTTACTGAGACTACATGCGAAAATGGCCGCAAAAACTCAATTTAAATTTTTGTGGAAATTCGAAAGGATTTCCTTAAATTCGCTTGATTCCTTAGTATGACCTTAGGTATAAGAAATACATCCGTATATGCATTGGTTACCTGTGGATGAGAGTTTTTCATAAATTCCGCATGACCTTATTTTATTTATTCTGGTGGCATCTTATAGAGGGATTTGGCTCATTGAATAGCGGGATTTGATTGGTTCATTGAATCCTAACCAGGTTCCCAGAGCTATTCATAAATGCAGACTGCTGCTAAATGTGATATACTAGCATGCCGGGAGGCAGAGGTGATGATTTCGTTTCCTCTCACTTTTAAAATGACATATTATTGGAGAAGTTGGTCAGAAATTGAAAAACGGCCACGGCCACAATCAAAAAAATTACGAAAATTGCGTATGGCCTTAGATATTAAAAAAACAACGCTACGAATTGGTTATCTGTGGGAATTTTGACTTTTGAGATATTGGCCTTAAAATTAAAAGTACTTATACTGTTGAATAAACTCAAAAAGTTATACTGAAAACTGGAAGTCGTTCCAGCAACCTTAGAACATCTTCAATCAGCTCCGCAGGAAGAATGGGAAATGACACCTCAGAAGTGCATTGCAAGCCTAGTCCACAGTATGCCAAAAAGAATGCTAGATGTGATCAGAGCTCATGGAGAAAATACTGGATATTAGAGTACCGACCTCTTAGATTGATTGTTGATTTTTACTTTAATAAAGATGAAAACATATCCCCTTTTCGGTAATTTTTTTATTTCATTTCGTTTTGATCCTGTGGTTACTTTTATTAAACCGCTGCCTCCACCATGTTTTATTGTGGTTATTACATTTATTTCCAAAAAAACCTTGATTTTTGACTCTCAAAATTTTTGAGGTTTTTTCTTTCCGAAAATTTGAAATTTCGATTCGTCACTAAATAACACGTTTTTCCAAAACGAAATATCCTTGCTTCTAAATTTTTTACCGAAGATGAGGCGTCGCTTTTGATTTGTTTTTGAAATCAATGGTTTTTTCGTGGAACTCTTGTGGAATTGAACTTGCGCTTACGGTAACTCCTGATACCTTTTCAATATCTTCCCTCGCTTGTAGCCGGGGTATTCTTCACTTCCCATATACAATACATCTAACTTCTGATCCAGAAAGTCGCTTTGGTCTACCGCTAGGTGAACAATCTTCTAGCGGCTTGAACTTTTCGTATTAATGTATAATTTTCTTTACCGTATTATGACAGCTGTCAATTATTTGAACAATTTATCGTAATGAATTTCTCTCTTCTGTAAATTTTAACACGAGCTTTCGAGTTTCAAGAGATGTTTACTTTCCCATTTGTAGAAAAGTTTAATTATAGCAAAACAAAAAAGAAAATCTAACGTCATATTTGCTGATTTACAGTGAACGATACCCGTGTATGTCGTGCGGTTTTACAATCTCTACACGTTTTATTGACTCCTAAAAAATGAAGTATTTTTTGTTATTTTTATTGAATTTTTATTGTTGATTTTTGTTTATCATTTAATAAAAGATGAAATACATAATAAATAAATACTAGAAGTTTTAACATTGGAAGTATATGATAAATCTGCAATTTAATTCCAAAGTAAATACACTTTTTTTTATGCTTACTGTAAATCCACCTTAAATCTCCGGAAACAAAACTTCAAAATATGTAAATCATTCGTTACTGTCGTGAATTGCAAGTATTTGTTGACGTTGTATACGAGTAGTTAACTTTGTGAACGAGTAGTCGACATTATCTATTTATTAGTCGAGAGTAGATGGTGAATAAACGCCCATCGCTAGATAGAATCGTGGGATAACCTCATATACGTAAAGTTAACCAGAATATAATTAAAACCCACTATTTGGTTAGAAGAACCGACAGCTTTGTTGACAGATGAATTTTAAAATATTTTTCAATCTCTCCAGAGTTAAGAAGTCACATAGAGGGTTTAATTCAATGGCAAATACATTAAAATGAACATATTACAACATTGTAATTTGAATAAGTACAATAATAAAAATTATTTAATCTTTTATCTTGTTAGTTCACTGATCGAAGAATTAGAACTAATCATCATTATATGACATCAGCCTCAACCAATTACAGCTAAGATTATAGCTAAAAAATATTCTGATGAAATAAACTCTTATTTAATTCTAATTTAAAACACGGTAATCAAATAATTACGGTCATTCGGTTCAATGAAGCTTACACAACAACCATAATACCATAATTCCATGATTGCAACGCTAAGATATATTTTGCTATAAAACTTTTGCTCTTTTATCTACTTCGACATAAACTTCACTTTTATTTAAACCTATTATTATAAACTATCACACTTTCGAAAGTCGCATGTTGCAAAACCATAAACTAATTTGTTCATTTTGATGATGGTTCTTAAACCAAGGTTGTAGTAAACCTACCACCATATACAACCATCATCTCGGTATATAAAATATATAACATTGTCTCGTTACAGTTCATAATCGTTAAAAGCGTCTCAAACTAATAAACAATAATGTTATACAACCTTTTCTTTATCTTTGTGCCGCGCTGTCTTTATACCATCGTCGTGTCCACCCCGACTGCAAAGTGAATTTAATCAAATATTATAATACAAGAAATGTATCTTGACATTTTTATGAATTTTTATATGAACAAAGTATATTTCTTACTATACACCCGAACATACCAAACTGTTACATTACGCGACACAAATGCTTTATCATTCATGGGGTTTGAGATCAAAGATTGTGTACGTAACAAAACGATGTTATTGTTGTATGCCCATAATGCGAATTATATGGAAATGATAATGTTATTTTACAGTAGCTACACCAAATAATGATTGGCTTACTAAATAAATATAAACATCTTCACCGTGAATCACCTTCAAGATTGCATAAAAATACTTTGGATTTATGTAATTTATGGCCTTCAAATCAATTATTGTTTTAATTATAATTATTATTTTTTTCATAATCACACGGTAATTGTAGTTTTGAATTTATAATTAAGTTATTACACGAGCATTTGTTTTTATGTTCAATATTTCGGCCTTGGACGACCATCTTCAGTTCAATTTGGCGAAACTGCGCAAACATGACAATATAATTATAGGTAATAATAATTTAATAAAAAAAAGTTTAGAATATATGGGTTTGTGGGTTGTTAAGAGGAAATTTAATTATTTAGCACGTAAACGATAAATATTAATTTAGAATTTATTTTTTTGGATTGAACACACCTCATCCGCAGCAGTCGGACAAAAATTGTAAAATTAACTTTAATCAAAAGTGAAATTTGTTGTTATATTTTCACTATCATTTATAATAATTTTTAGCGGCATTGATTAGTTTAAAAACCCAATTTATTAAATAATTAGTATAATTATGTTATAAAACAAATAGGCAAAATATAAAAATAGATAAACATGAAATGTGAACGCAACCGACTGACTAACTATAGCACTATACAAATCATAAAAAATGATTTCCTAACGCGGATTTTATGTTTCGCTTGCGATTTCTTGGATGCTATAAAATTTTTAGTCTTGCTAATGACACCATTATTGTATTATTTAAATTTTGTTTTATTGCAGTAATTAAATAATTAATAAATAATTTGGTTTTAATAAATTTAAATATGAGCATTGTTAATTTGTGTTGATTATCATAAATAGAAAAAATGCTGCAATTAATTAATTCATTATTCATTAGACTGACGACATGGCGCAATGTCTTATATTTATTTAAAAAAAATCATTGGAAATTGAATTAATTCTAAGCTCGAAAATTTAAAAGTGAAATGTGAATTTAACAATTTGTATCAGTATCTAGTTGTCATCTTGATTAACGCGAACGAAAATAACGAGAAAAGTTTTCTATATCTAAATTCTTCTTTTTACATCCCTCGAAAATTATTTTCCAGAAAACTATTATCGAGGTCACAGAAAATTGCTACAGAAGCAAATACTTTCTGTAATATCAGAGCCTCCTAAATATAAGAGCCGTAAGATTACGCCATTTTACTTTTTTTCTTTTTCATACCAATTAGTGTATTTTCATAATTTTTGGAAGATTTTTTCTATATAAATACATAAATGTTTCATTTGGATTTTCAATTTGAATGGTTAGTTCAATATTCAAGAAACGCATATTTTAAAATTGGGTCATATTATGTCGAGTTAGCGCAAAAACATTTGAATTGGTGTAGCACAAATTTTTTTCTGTGATATCACCCTATATTAACTTACTTTACTAGCCTACACAACTAAACAGAATGCTCATTTTTTACGCTTTCGAAGTTAGACTTTACTAGTTCTTAACCAACAAAAACAAACGAAAGTTTGTGTTGGTAAAAATTAAATAAAAGTGACATTTAGGCGAAATAATGAAATATTTGAATAATTTTCCAATTAATTATTCTTTACAAAAAACATTTTTTGAATTGGCGTAGTTAAAATAAATAATCTTTCGCACCCAAAAAATATAGGATTTTCTTAAGAAATTGAATATCTCGAAAATTAATATGATTATAAGAAATGCCTAGGACGGAACTCGATCAATTCTTAGCCGATTTTGGGTTGGAATGAATTCTGGAATATGGCCACCAGGCGTCTTTCTTGAAGCAAGTGGCTCGTGATGCTAACATGATACTGATAAGGCTGGGTTACTTAACATCTATCACCAGTACGTGACCCACTCATGTAATTAGTGGTTCAGTGGCAGGCCAACTATCTATTCTCACTAAAAATCACGTTCTGAACCTTACACAAATGGCTCGGATAAATTTATAGTATTCTTATTAACTACGATCTCGAAAACTGTTCACGGGAACATATAATATGATGCCTTCTAAGATCTTCAGATTTCCAGAACTTCACGAACCAAGCGGAAATTTATACTTCTGAGGTACTTGCAATACAAGAGCATCAAATGAGAGGTCTGGGAGTTAATTCCATAAAACAACAAATAATTACACTCTCCACTACAGCAATGATCAGAAGAGAGGAAAATTACGATTCGGCTTCTCATCCGATGGCGAGTACAGCAGTTTATCATTTTATAATCCCATATTTATCCAACTTACCGAGTTCCATCATTAACGGTTATGTAATAGCCGGATCCCGTTTTCGGTGACCATATTAAAAAACTTCTTCATTAATTAATGAATCTCATTTCCATTAAACAAATCCAGTCCCATCATAATCGGTTAAAAACTGCCTGAGTTCTGTCCA
Organism: Nephrotoma flavescens; assembly: GCA_932526605.1. Lineage (NCBI taxonomy): Eukaryota > Metazoa > Arthropoda > Insecta > Diptera > Tipulidae > Nephrotoma > Nephrotoma flavescens. The sequence continues at coordinate 189,963,197 of OW052221.1, forward strand.
AGGTGGCGATATTCCAAAACATCTTTCAAAAATCATTTAAGAACCCCATTTTCATCCAACAAACCCAATCCCATCATAATTGGTTAAGACTTAATCGAATTCCACCTCAGGTGTCCATATTCCAGAATTTCTTCCAAAAATCGTTTAAGAATCCCATTTCCATCCAACAAACCCAATACCTTAAGAATCCCATTTCCATCCAACATACCAAATATAAACCGATTATGAGGTTAAAAATTGATCGAGTTCCATCCCAGGTAGTCATATTCCAAAACTTCTTCCAAAAATCATTTAAGAATCCCATTTCCATCCAACATACACAATCCCAACATAATCGGCTAAGAAATGCCTGAGTTCCATCCCAGATTAAATTCGATCGAATCGATTAAATTTAAAAACATTCGGATTTAACGGACAATCGGATTTAACGGACCCGGAATGGAATTATTTAACGGAATTAATCCAAAATATAACATGAACCCAAAATTAGTCCCCTATATGTTTTACCAATAAAAAGTTGATTCAAATATCTTAAAAATTCGCCTAAATGCCATTTTTATTTTACTTTTACCAATACATTCTCATTTTTTGTTTGTTTGATAGTTTAGGATCAATTTAGTTTTAACTTCAAAAGCGTGTACAAGCGTGTTAAGTTTGTGCTAAACTAATCCTAATATTAGTTCTACTCTAGTTTGGACTAACTTCACACGCATCATTTTTTAAATTTAATAATGAAATACTACACTATGATGGCTGATTTTCAAATATGTGTTTGTTGAATATTTTATTAAAAATATAAAATTAAAATTTTGATGATTTGTTTGATTTTTTATTCACAAATTTATGTTCAAAAAATTTCCAATTACCACGGCTTATTATAGTAACTCAATAAAAGCTAGCCCTGTATTTAAAGCTCTTGTTTTAATATTACGGCTCTTTAAAATCAAAGGTGGCTCTGGTAATATGAAAAAATAACAAAATACGGTCGATTCCAGTGTTGTGTTGTGCGCTTGTTTTAGAGTTGATTTCATTCTGTAAAAAAAATTTCAAACGTTTTCAAGTGTGATTAACCGTCTAGTGTATTACAAAACCATGTCACAAAACTAAATTATTCGATAAATTAATTTGTAATTTTATTTGCACCATGTTTGTTAAAAATTCTCAAAGAAGGTTTGTATTTTTACCCGTATAAAATTCAATTGACACAAGAGTGTCGTCCTGTTGAAACCAAATGTCGGCCAATTCTTCCGCTTGAGTCAGTCAGTTAACATAGCACGATAACAGACGCCATTGACCGTTAATGTGGCTCCTTGCTATTTTCGGAAAAAATTACCTTATTATGCCTTTGGAGCTTCGTCGGATCATTTGATTTTTGGGTGAAAATGCTAATTTTGTTTCAACCGAGATTTTTTCAATATTTCCCAACGTTGGTCAAGCGTATATTGATTCATTTCGTTCTGACATTAGAGCTATGAGCGGCGAAATAACCGCTAGTTTAAAACCAAACCAAAAGAGTTATGCTGCATTCAAACCACTAAAAATTGTTGGCCCTAAAATGTTATTCAATGGCGAAAAGAATACCCGAGTGAGTGCTTATTTACTTTTGAAAGCATATGATGATTGCATTACGCAACAAGTAATACATAATGGAATTATACCATGCAGCCTGTGGAATTATAACAAGCGGCCATGGAATATATTAGATGAAACTACTCACCAAAAGATTTCTCAAAATATTTGGAAAAATCGCCTGAGGTCTGCCTGAAAAATATTATCCCATTTAATAGGAGTTCGATAAACAGTACACAATTTTTAATGAAATTGTCAATTCATTTAGAAAGATATTACACTTTTGAAAGATAACACTTTACAATTATATTCAGATCGTACATGACACTCAATGGGCACTCGAAATTCAAGGTTCCAATCAGCTTTCAATTTAAAATTGTTCCTTTTGACGGATTTGAACTCATATTGGAAGATTATAATTCTTTAGTTCATTGAATTCACCTGTCTTTTGACAAAAAATTAAGGTCCTTTGCCGATTTTGTCTTAATTTTTGTGGTGGTCGAAAGAGTACTTGGTGATGAGACCAAGATGAGCAGTTACCATTATTAATGAATTTGTGACGACACTTCATTGGGTTTACCTACCTAAATTACAAGTTTTAATTTTTTTACTCGTAATAAACTTATTATAGGCCACTTAATCATATGATTAACATTTCAGTTTTATTTTAAATTTAAAAAAAAATGGGTTATAGAAAAACTTGTTAAAGGTTAAAACAGTGTTAAAGGTCAAAACTGAAGCCAACGACGAGAAGATTTTCAATAGCGCAATAGCCATAAAAATACGAAAATGTCTTTAAGTCATTAACAAATTTTTGAAAAATGTAATGTTGACTTATAATAGAAAAGGACGTATTTCGAAAGCTCCAACCATAATTTAAATTTGATCAGCATTTAAATTTCGAGAGTCTATAAATTCAGCCAATTTAGTGGCTAAAATTAAGCGGAGGACCTGTAGCAAGGCCCAGCAATTCAAGGGTATGAAATGTTATGTATAGAGACATCTTAACGATTAAAAGTACAAGGACCTCTATCAAGAAAAACGTTTGGATGTAGATCATTATGTGACACTGAGTTATAATTAGTTGTTTTCATTATCAAGCACAGTTTTGACCACCACAAAAAGAATTGGTATTTAATGTATAAATCGAAAGATAACGGTCAGTTTCTTCCAAAAGCAAGTGAATTCAATAAAATTAATATTGCCATAGATTCTTTAATTTATTTTATTTAAAATTAAGTTGTTTTGTTTTACAAAGTTTTGAACATTATTTGTATAGAATAGCGAAAGTGCGTTGCAACATCTTTAATTTGAAGTGCCAAAAATATAATAGCTAGAGAGCAACTTTCTCAGACCGGCTAACGTAAAACTAATGAGAAATGTTTTTAATATAATTTCAATTCCTTCACTTTCATTAGTTTTTAATTTCATTTCCTATAGGTTGTCGACGTTTTCTACATAGTCAGGGACACAAAAAATATCTATGCATACTACGTAATAGATTACGTGTCGGCAACCGCGTTGGTTTCCTCGCCCATCCCTGAATCATCCCAGAAAATATTAAAATTTCATTAGGCAGCACTAATCAATAAAAAAAACTCGCTTGCTCTTATGTGAAGTTAGCACACAAAAATTAAATTCATTCCTTTTAAATTTTGTGAATTTAAGCCATATGCAACTGTTATACGGGTATAGGTCGAATTTGCACTAAAGTTACATTTAAATTTGACACGTTAAAAGTATTAATTTGTCGGATTAAGGCTGTGTGATTTTAAGATGGCCACACTCATGCCTGATTTTTAAGACAATTGCAAAAAAGTCATTCGTGGGAACTTTGCGAAATTGTGCCCTGGGCCAGATGTGTCCATACAATTCGTATTTGAACTAACGTTACATTTCAATCTGGCACGTTACTAAAATTTCCCTAACGTGCAACGCAACGATTGTTTTCTAATTTTTCTAAAAGGCAAAAGTGTGACCAATTCAAAACCATGTAGCCTTAATCCGAAAAAAATTGTGCTTTTAACGTGTAAATTGTAATTATAATGTAATAATTGCATGTAGTAATTGCACTAAAACGTAATGTTAGTGCAAATACGAGTTCTAAGTACTCGTATAACGGTTGCAAATTCACAAAATTTAAAAGGTTGAATTTAATTTGTTTATTTAACGTCGTTTCTAATAAATTCCGGGTTGAATTAACGCCAGATAAGAGTAAGTTGGGTTGTTTATTCATTTGTGTTAGCTGATATTTTTTTTTTATTTTATTGGATAGAATCGTGGATAGCTTCATATACGTGTTTATTGCGAAAATGTAGTTTGCTTGTTTCTATTCTCATCTTACCAGGCAAACGTTTATTTTCTGATTATCGTTCAACTGTATAACAGGTGATACTGCCAAACATCTTCGTTCTGTTGACCAGAAAAATATTTTAAATAAAATAATACCTCTGTTGTGTCATCGCTTTCCATGCGAAAACTTCAAAAAACAACACACAGAAGTTTTGAAAGTTTTCCGACAGATACCGGATACCAAGTCAAGTGAGGCACATTAACCTTCACCCCCAACCCTCATAGTTCCAGGGATTTGTTGAATTGATATCAAAATAAACTTAATTTAGCTTAAAACGTTCCCACGTGTTGACCCATTATAAAAATCACAACATAAGAATGAACTTGTCAAATTGTACACACGGCTTAAAAACGCCCAACAACCTTTATCAAAAATCAGTGCAGTAGAGAAATAAAAAATATATTTGTAATTATTTTATAAAGACTTTATTTTTAGCGGTTTTCACCAATATCAGAAGAAGTAAGAATAATTGCTAGTCGATTTTCATATATGCACTGTATAGGTAAATTGACAATTCAGTGACCTCTATATAACTCAGTTCTTCGTACTAAACAAAATTATGTTGACTTTCATGCTTCAAATGTTGCCGATTCTAGCCACTGAAAGATTTATTTAAAGTGACGTTTTCACTAAATGAGCTTTTCTCGCCACTAACACAATAATTATGGGTGTTGATACGAAGAGAAAATTTATGAACATTTTTGTGGCATATATTAACTCTACCCCATCGTTCGAGATTTAATTCGGCTATAAGCAGAATTTTAAAAGATATTTCAAGAAATCTTATGTCTTGATTCGTACTCACGTAACACCATATTATGCATCGCATTCAAATCAAATTTAATTGTAGTAAAAAGTAAATACATTTTCATGAGAGATTTCGTAATTGCTTAGTATAATACATTGAGCAATGAATATAAAGATGATTTTCGAGGTTATAAGAAATATGCATGACTGCATTAAAATTTTAGTGCTTATACAGTTATGAAGGCCAATATACATATAAATCTGATTTACAGTTGATTTGATTACAGTTGTGATTGATACATATTACTTTTCATACGTAAGCTAAATCAAATTTCTGTATGAGAACTGGCAAATGGCAAATGTTCAATAAAATGTTTTCAAGAACGGTTGTAAAACTATGTCAAATGAGGTGAGGAAGGACACTGCAATCAAGCATCCAAGCTTCAATGGATTTTCAGCCACATAATACAAGGTCTTCTGCGCTACGATATACCCAACAAGCGATGGTATGCCGTTAAACATTTAGTAGAGACATTTCACGAAGTTAGTAACATTTAGCACTTAGTTCAAACTATAGGAGATTGGTTCCAGCCAATTATTAAACATTTTGTAGATTACAACTACGTAAATTTTATCGAAGGACCAGACCCGGAATTTTAAATGTAACGACGTTCATTAGCAGCTAAAGAAAGAATGCGTAAGCAGCAAGGAATGAAAAAGCTGTAAACAACCTTCCAATGTATAAATATAAATGCTTATATGTCTATCAAAATTTAAAATTGACACAAAATAACAAAATATCGTTAAAGGCGGATTCAGTGTTCGTTCTTTCATTCCTTCTGAAACTTTTTTAAACCAATTTCATTGGTTATTAATTACGACTTTTTTCTTGTGAATTTTTCACAAACTTTGATTTCTCTCTCTCTCTCTCTGGCTTTCACATCCCATGAAGGGATTTCGCCGCCTGCACAATGGCCCTCCATCCATCCCGATCCATTGCTCTCGTTCTCCAGTTTCGACATCCTAATGCTTGCAGATCTTGTTCAATGTCGTCACGCCAGCGTAGTCGGGGTCTTCCTCTACGACGTACTCCGGCTGGTTGTTGGTGAAACACTTTATATATCATCCGTTGTTGTGGGGACCTTGTAACGTGGCCGAGCCATCTCACTCGATTGGATTTAATGAATCCGATGATATCGCTGCCTCCGAGGAGTTGCTTTATTTCGTGATTCATACGAATCCGATATTCGTTGTTCGCAACTTTAATTGGACCAAAAATTGAACGGATGACCTTCCTTTCGAATGTAGGTAACAATCTACAATCATTAGAGGTCATGGTCCAGCTCTCGCTTCCGAAAGTCAGCACAGGTCTTGTTAGTGCTTTATAAAGTGCGAGTTTGCACGACTGCGATAGATGTTTCGAACGCAATAATCTTGATTGGGCGTAGAAAACTCGTTGTCCGGCAGCGATTCGGGCTTTTATTTCTGCCTGCATTTCATTCAGTGATGTTATAACTGACCCGAGGTATTTAAAGTTTTCGACACCATCAAAATTGTGGTCGCCAATTCCGAGATTTGCACTAGAGATGTTCCTGGGTGTTGTTAGATATTTGGTTTTACTGCTGTTCACCTCCAAACCAAGTCTTCTTGCGCAGCGATCGAGCGGTATGAAACTTTCTTTGATATCGCTAGGTCTTCGGCCAAGAAGCACGATATCATCCGCATATCCAAGAATTTATCCGGATTTATTAAATATACAGCGCGAAGTTTCGATGTTGCTTTTTCTCACTACGTACTTAAGCGCCAAATTGAACAGCAAAGGCGCGAGTGCATCACCTTGTCGAACGCCAGATGTTATTTCAAAGGAGTCTGACACAGTTCCTTCAATTACGATTCTACATACAGACCCATACGTTGTTAATTTACACAGCGAAACGAGTTTCTCTGGGATACCTAGGCATATGAGCGCGGCCCATAAGCTGTCGCGGTTTATACTGTCATATGCCTGCCGGAAGTCTATATATAGTTGATGTATGGTTATGTTGTACTCCCAACATTTTTCCAAGATCATCCTCATGGTAAAACACTGGTCCGTGGTTGATCGGTTGGGTCGAAAACCACATTGATAGTCGCCAATGATGTTTTCGGCGAAAGGGATGAGTCTGGCAAGTACGACATTAGCCAACACTTTGTAAGCAGCGTTCAATAGGGCTATGTCACGATAGTTTTCACATTTAAGATGGTCGCCTTATTTATGCAGCGGACATATGAGCGCGGTCTTCCAATTCTCAGGCAGCTCTTCTTGGTCCCAAATACAGACGACGAGATCGAATAGACTTGTTGCAAGAGTAGCGCCTCCGAGTTTAATCAATTCTGCGGGGATTCCATCGAGACCGGGTGCCTTTACGTTTTTCAATCGACTAATAGCTGCGTCTACTTCCTCCACTGTGGGATATTCGACAAAGACCTCGTCACCTGGAGGAGCTATTGCTCTAATGAAAGTCACGTCGTCATTCCGATTTAGCAGATTTTGAAAGTAGGTTTGCCATACTGAGAGAACATCAGCCACGTTTGTCTCAACTCTCCATTCCCGTCTTTGATGGCTGTACTTCTTGGGTGGAAGTCTTTAGTGAGATTCCTGGCGTTGGCAAAACAGTCCCTTGAGTTTCCCAGTTCCGCTTGGAAGTTGATGTTTTCGATGCATAATCTCATATGTTCGCGCTTTTTTTGTCGAAGGTATTTAGTCGTGGCTTTCCTAGCGCGGAGATATTCTGCTAGAGTGCTTCTAGTGTTGCGATCCAACCATTTTTCACGAAGCGCTCGTTTATTTTCGACGACCCTACGGCATTGGTCATCGAACCAATCATTGCGGGGCCTCGGAGGTCTTCTTCCGATGGTATTTTGCGCCGCGGTGGTTATGGCTGACTGTATAGCGTGCCACTGCTCCTCGATGTTAGAGGGAGCTTCTTCGTTGTTGCTGGGCCGCTCTAAATAGTTAGTGACAGCTGATTGGTAACTCTGCAATGACGCTTGGTCTTTTAGAGCATTGATATTCCATCGAACGGTCTTTTGTGCTTGTCTGTTAAACGTAGATGACAGTTTGCACTTATATTTAAATATGACAAGCATATGATCGCTGTCCATGTCTGTACCTCTGTAAGATCTAACGTCAGATATGCTGGTGGAGTGCCTCTTAGACACCATGACGTGTTCGATTTGATTTTCCGTTCTCCCATCATTCGATCTCCACGTTACTTTGTGGATTCTCTTATGTGGGAAAAACGTACTTGATACAACTAAGTTGTACGTTATTGCCAGATCGGTGACTCGTTGGCCGTTGTTATTACTAGTTAGGTGCAGGCTGTTAGGACCGATGTGCGATGTATTTTCTGCACTCCTACCGATTTTTGCATTGAAGTCGCCCACGATGATTTTAATGTCGTGGTGCGGTATGTTATTGATGACTTCCTCCAGTTCGACAAAGAAAAGATCTTTGATGTCATCTGATTTATCTTCGGTGGGTGCATGCACATTGACGATCGTGATGTTAAATTTCCTAGTGCGAAGTCTGACCGCGCATATCCGCATGTTGATAGGGCGGAAATCGATGATATGATGCTTCACGCGCCGATGGATGAGGAAGCCAACTCCAAATTCTCCTCCGTTCTGATGGCCGCTGTAATGAAGAGTGTAACCATTGGTGGTGTCATGGATCCCACTCCCAGACCATCTAAGCTCTTGTAGTGCAAGTACGTCTAATGTGTAACTCTTTGCTTGGTTCGATAGGTTCTGGAGATCTCCAGGTCTTAAGAGAGCGTTGTCCGTGTACAATTTCCGGGGTCGAGTTTGTAATGAATCCGATATGGTTATCCGAGGCCTTTGTTTAGGGTTCATAACTTGGTGAGTTTTTATGAGGGGAGGTTGTTGGCCTTCCGCTCAACCCGCTTGTTACGTGTGTGGGTCACGTACTGGTGAGAATCTTGAGGCATCCAGTCCTACCTTGAACACATTTATATAGCGAGCCGCTTGATACAAGACAGACGCCCGCTTCAGCCGCTCCTAACCTGGAAAACAGACGCTGGGTTGGCATTGGTTTTGAGGCGCCAATGGCTCGCCCTGACATGTAGTGTCCATGACTATAAACAGGATTTAGCTGCTCGTCTCCACTACACCGCCTGATTCATTTAGAGTTACCCAGAGAGCACCGCGAGGAGGTATGAATCTCGGACTTCGCCCTCCCAAACTTTGATTGATTTAAAAATCTAATTTTTTTTTTTTTTTTTTTTTTTTTTTTAAACTTTGATTGATTTAAAAAAAAATTAGAACGAAGGAAGGTACGAACGAACGTAGCACTGAATCCGCCTTTAATGCATTTTAAAATTACTTCGACTGGTTCCGATTGTTTGTATGACATTTCCAACATTACAATTTACAATGATTTAGCCCCGTTTACACACTGCATGTTTCCGGCATCAGTGCTAGAAACGGAGCGATCAGTGAAAAACAACAGAGGCTCTTATATCTGGTTAGTAAAAACTTCAGAGAACCAAAGTCATTTTACATACTAATTTCTGGTATCGGTGAGTATGCCGTGTCTAGCTTGAAGAATTAAAGCGAAGGATAGAACAAAATGGTTTGTAAAACAAGGTTAGGAGTCGAAGGCATAGTCCCAGTAATAGCAATTACCTGTATTATTAAGTTTCCACATTAAATCATTTAAATCGTCGGTACAGAATGGTTTTTATCCAGAGATATATACAGTTACGAGCGTGTTAGACAAAATTGGGGTATTTGCGGTGTCAATTCGTTTCCATAGATTGTTGCACTGTTACCTTTCAGATTGCCGACAAATTGTAAGACTTCTTAGACAATCTTCCTAAGTATTTTGCGCGGCATCAGGCACAAAACAGTGTAAACATTTAAGCCATTTGCCATTTTCATTATTTATTAACGATGTCGTTGCCTTATATAAATTCACAAGCTGCCTTTCGTCGATGACATGAAAATTTTCGCTCGGGTTAACATAGAAGCCAACTGTGATTCGCTCCAAAATATATCAGATAGATTTTGTAAACGCGATTTGTTTATCACGATTTTATATATTTTATTTTTAATACAGGGAGTCCATCCGGAAGGTTTACAAATTTTGTTTGCAAATTTTAATATTTAGGTGAATATTAATATTGACAGTTCATACTTCACAGTCGTGAACTACACACATGGAGTCCATTTGTGGCGCTGTACATATGCAAATAAGATATTGTTTCGAGTGACGAAGCTCATGTTCACTTAAGTGGACATGTAAACAAACAAAACAGTCGGTTCTGGGCAGTAGAGAATCCACAAATAATCCATTAATCACTATTACATCTCATGAAAGTGGAGGTATTGTGTGCAATTTTGGCTGGAGGGGTCATTGGACCATATTTTTACGAAAATCTGAATGGTTCTTTTAGGAACTTTTTAGACCTGAATTACATGCCAATGGTTTGGTGAACTTGTGGTTCCAACAGGACCCCATGGAGTTGATACGAAAAATGTTTCCACGGTCAACAATTTAACTGCTCCCGACTTCTTTTTAGAGGGTTATCTTAAAATTAACATTTATCCAAATAAACCAGATAGTATTAAACAACTTAAAATGAACATTAGAGGAGAAATTAACATGATACAGGGTGAAACCAAAAGAGCCCTCATGTTGTTTTTCATACATAATTCCAACCATTAAATAAACGATGTGTAAATATTGAATCTATTTTCTTTTAATTAAAAAAATTGTATAGCTAAAAAGTAGTAAACCATTCGGGTGGACACTTTGTAAATGAGAATTTTGTTCTTTTTGGTTTGTGATAATTTATTCGAAACAAGAGCATGGACTTAATCCTAGATCCGACGGTTTGATTAATGCCGACAATTGTAGCGAACGAGGTACTGTAAAAAGCATCCACGATATTCAGGAAAGTGCTGATTAGCACACAGCTTTCACAGTGTTTATACACTTTGCAAGCATTGTGAATTCCGTGTTTTCTATGTTAACTACGTTTACTATGCAGGGTCGTAGGTAAAAAATTTTTCTAAATAAATATGTATATCCAACATTCTTTATAATGGGGCATTTACATGTAGAAAATTGTTTTCTCCTACAAATGTTTGCAGGTAAGGATCTGCTATATAAAAATATTCAATATGCCAGAAAGAAATAAACATACATATATAGTAATAGCGTATTTTTTTATAGGATCATTATTAATTTATTTTTAATGAATTGAAATGCGAAATTTACATTTTTATCTATGACGTCTGTTTTTATTATGAATCCTCAACATTTATAAATACGAAATAATTTTTTTTCTTATTAATTTTAAAAATGTTGCCATAAAAATACTCGGATCGAATATATTTTATGGCAACATTTATTTTTATGGCAACATTTTATAGTGGTTTTTGCTGTATAGTGACTTAAAAATCTTCTGAAAAATTCTGTTGGGATATATTTCTTTTCTTGTCTCTCATGCGCAAAAAGTCAATGTTAAATCTTTCTAATTTCCCATAATGCTTTCAGGGAAGTAGAAGGCCTACGGATTGGGTGGAACGCTTTGGATCAGCATAAACTGACCTTACAACTTTGTGTATAAAAATTACTCTACATTTAAAGGACTCTGAATGAGGGGAAACCCGTGCTGCAGTCAGGCGGGAACCATCCCACCATGGCCATCAGAATTATAACTTGCGAAAGAAAACAATTCCAACGCAGAATATGCTCCCATTAGCCTATGAGTAAGAAAACATTCGGGAAAGCCAATTTTAAGGAACGGTACTGTTTCGATATGGTATCAAAATGTTCTTTTGTAGTCAGAATTTACTGATAATGCGATGAAAAAACATTTAGTTTATATAATATTCTTGGACTGAGATAAAAATACCTCGTTGGAGGGGATGCTAGGGAATGAATGGTACACTGATGCAACTGCCAATGACGAGTTCAAGTTATGTGATTCCAGAGTCATGAGAACAGCTGCCACATCAGCTGAATCTACAGCTTGGTTTTATGACAGAACTTGTTACTAATCTGCGGTCATAACATTACTCTCTTCTAGTTTTTATTTAAAATTTTTGAATGTGCACCTTGTGCGTGTGTGTGACGGAATATTTTTTTTTGTATGTTTTCTTGTTTTGGTACGTGCGATTAACGCGCGGTAGAGAGAGTGTGCAAGTGACGCGCACGAAAAGCGAAAAAAATATTCTTGTACAATTTTATGGTGCGAGAGTTTTTTTTTAGTCGAGTTAGGAATTTTGAATAAGTTTGTTAAAAGTATAAAAAAAATAAGAGAAGTCTGGTTTTGAATTTTGAATGTGACAAAATTAAAAGTTTTTTTTTCTGTAAAGTAGACATTAAATATGTTATTTTATTTATTATTTATTTATTTATTTTTCCTCTTTTTTGACAATTACAAAAAAAAAGTAAAAATAAATCAAATATTTTTGCTTGTGAAAGGTAAAGGTTAAATGTTTCTTTTTTTTGAAAATTAAGTGTTTTTGCCATTATTTTCGATAAGATTCCTGTATGACCGCCATCATTGGGACCTTGAAATTATTTCTGTTACTTTTATTTTTCGGTTAAATAACAATTTACTTTGATGGTCAGTGCTATATCTAAAAAGTAAAATGATACGACAAATGAACATTTATTGGATGATCTAATTACGAATATAAATATTTTTCGGATTTCGATGACACAATAAAATAAAAATAAAACAAAAGTTCAGTGTTCTCAAGGGTCTTCGCGGCGGGCATCGCGACTATCTACCGGCGCCGTATTTAAACGAGTGTCATAAGTTGGCGGCTGGGCAGTTGAGGCCACATTAAATTTTACGGCTTTTTCGGGTGGCCAACCGGCTATTTGAGGGTGGTTATCGGTGTGGAACACTGAGACACCCGGGTGGTCAACCAAGGCCATTCCATCTGATATACTTTATTTATTTATTTAATTATAATCACAATGACAATTTAATAACCTTAATCCACTCAAAATCTAACACACCTCATTTTGAGCAATAGTTGCTCATTCATAATAAGACATGCAGGTCGGAGTGGACTGTACAATTTTAACATAGAACCCAGTATGTTGCTTCTGCACATATTCCTTGGAATAATATTCTTGGTATCTTTTTTTTCCTATTTATTCCTAAAATACATCATCCTCTGATGCTCTGGTGAACGGGTTGTAACTTCGATGTGACGCCTTTTAAACAGTTTCCTTTTAATCGTTATGTCAGCGATGAAATGTTTCATTTTGTGCATTTAGATTTTCCTCGACAATGCTTACATTGCCAAACCCAATTTACAATTTTAAAAAATTTGGAAATCAAAAACAAAGAAAATCGAAAAAATATAAACCGTTTGACTCGAAAGTCGAAGGCAACTCGATATACCGGCGGGCGTGCCGCCACGTTGGATTTAGTGTGGAGGCCACTTCACTTTCAACGGATCTGGCGGCCAGTTGACGCCAGCCTTAATATTATTTCTACCAGTGGCACTATTCTGGTAATTCCTCGGGAGTAGGGAATTGGGGAAAGATGTTATATGTAATTTCTGTTCAAATATATTTTTTCCGGCCTACTGACGAAAAAAGTTCCATGTAAATATGGAAAAAAATTAACACTAACTTTTTAACTCAGTAGGCCAGAAAAAAAGTTTGAACTGAAATTACATATAAAATCTTTCCCCAATTCTCAATTCCCGGGGAATTGCCAGAATAGTGACACAGAGCGAGGAAGACGTCCAACAGTGGGTTTTTCTATCAAAAGCTGGAAGACGCCCAACATTGGCGGGGGCCACTTGAGGCCAGTTGTTTCATTTTCATTTCAGCAAAGGCGGGAAGACGCCCAACCCTTTTCAGTGGGACCTTGCTGAAGGTCAACAAAGGTAAAATTTTTTATTTTTCATTCAAAATTTTATTGCTTTTGCTTTATTGCCTTTTTTGGTTAAAGTAAATTCAAGATTATTTTAATTTTTATTAAATATACTGTCTAATCAAGTGCCGAATAACGGTTGCTTGGCGCGCACTTGATGCACGTTGGTTTCGCTCAAAATTTTTTTTTGTTCAATTTATTTTTCGCCTTAAAAATTTTTTACGTTCGATCCTCTGGCCCGATTTATTTTTGTTTTCCCGTTGGACCAAAAATTTTTTTTGATTATTTTTGAATAATAAAATAAAACCGTACGGCGTATAATTTTTTGCATTGGGCCTTATTTTCTTTTCTTTTGGTTTTATTTTGACCCAGTATTGACCTGATTATTTTATTTTTGTGTGCTAAATAAATAGAATGAAGTTCTAATTCTTTTCGGTTTGGTATGATGGGAGGAGTTTCTCATTCCTTGTCGGTTCCATAATTACAGACTGGGCTTGTCACTCCCCGTCATCTCTTTGGCAGGACATACACAGGGTCGGTGTGGCGAGTCCAGAATATGTGTCGTCCATTCGAGGACGATCGTAAAATCCACACGGTTTCATGCTGTCGAAGTGCGAATTGTAGGGATTAGCTGGAGGTCTCTCCGGGTGAAGAGAGGCCTGATTTGCTGAAGAGATATCCCTACCCCTTAATGCTGCTTCGTTGTGGGGGGGGGAGGGTTCTCTTCAGCAGACTGGGTACTTGTCACTCGGGGAGATCCGGTCGTCACTGCGTGTTTAGTTAAATCTGTGGAATGGTATTGAACCATTCCGTAACAAACTATTATAACAGCTCCTACCATAACAGCTGTATAATGTTTATGTTTAGAAATCATTTAAAATACTATTAAATCATATATAAATGATGACTAAGCTATTTGAATATATCACTAGAATCATTACTTCAACAAAATTAAAGATAACATAAAAAAGTCTGCAAAATTTTTTAAACCATACAAATTAATTATGACATTTTCAATTTGCATAAATAAGCATTTGGCAACCAAATCAATTTCACTTTTATAAAAGCGCAAAATAATCGCAAAAAAAATATTAAAAACTACTTTAATACTATACACTTTAATTCTAATTAAATAAAAAACTAAGTTAATTGCACTGAAATGAAAAGTTATTACAATCTAATCTCAAGTATAACAACAATTTGCAAGAACAACAAAAAACTTGGCATCGTTACCAAAATTTCACAAAATAACGCTAATTTGCAATAAAAGCTCTTCAATTTTCTCTAAGTCGAGTAAAGTAATTCGTTTTTTGTTCATGAATGAAACTCTAATGTGTATATAAACAAAACCATCATCACTCACATCTCCTTCTTAAATCATTGAACTATTATAATTTTTTTTTGTGTATAATAAAATTAGGTACAAAACTATAATAATATTTTACGCCATCTTACTACGCGTATTGTCTTTAGCACACAAAACAATCCAAATTATTAAGAAACGGTTCAAGATTTATGTTTATGTCATAAATTGAAAGTGTCGTCTCTATTCAATAATATTTTGTTGGTTTTTTGAGTGACAATATTATTTGTGAGTGTATGGGTTTCTATACACCTACAAAAAAACGGGGTCAATGGCAAATATACGTATTAGAAATAATATTAGATGAAATATAATATTTAATTCTATTTTGCAATTATATTAATTTATAACGTTATGACAAGTTGTAACAGAAACGTGTACACGCATTGCTATCTGCTGCAAGATTAATTAATCATCTTCATTAAATACAAATAACACTTTTATGAAAAATTGTAAAGATCTGCTGTTTTCCATTTGGATGCCGGTAGTGATAAATTAAGGAATTTTTTCTAGAAATGTATTGCTTCATTATCACACAATGATAAGACGTTTTACACGCTATCAATAAAATTATATCGTGTAGTAGTAACAAGTAGAAAAATTATAAATTTTAATTAATTAATGAGCTATTTTATTATCAAACCATATTACTTTTAATTCCGATAAGACTTGATTAATTGGCACTTTTAACAGCAAAAATGTGCTTAATAGTACGAAATTACCCAAATATTGTAAACTTCTAAATTATTATTAGATAACATTGATAAGAATACATTATTGGTTTACCTTATAAATATGCTGTCATAGTAAATTTAATTAAAAAACTAAATTTCACCTCGCTTATCTAATCGAGCTGACCGCACACGTGGAACTGAATGAATGAAGAATGAAGTTACCTGGAAATAAATAAAAAAAAAAAATTTTAGATTGAAGTAAATTTTGTCTGCCTTCGTATTAGTTTAATGTGTCAGGGTTGATAAACATTCCTGTAAAATAAATAATTCAAAATGCTGTATGCTAATTACCGTTAATTGATTTAAAAGTTGCATCGAAGATCAACCAAAACTACAGTATTTTGCATATTTTGTTGCACAGAATTTTCTTAAAAACTTCTATGTCATTCTGTTTATATACGGTTTATTTATCTCAAAGAATTAATTTAACATTTAGATTTCACTTTATGGACCGAATCTACTTATACAGCTTATAGTAAAATCACAAAGAAAAACAAACAGAGGCACATGTTTTCTATGACTCTGATGTATATGAAAATAAAATCGTAAAATTCACCAATATTTTTAGAAGTAAGAAGTGAAAATGGGATAAATGTATATTCCGTATTATCTCTTTCGATCACAAGACTCCTATACTTGAGTTGATGTTTTCTGATTTACGCCACAACCACATTCGAAAATGCAATAGTGTATGCATAGATCTGTAAGTATGTTTGATATCTCATACAAATACAATGTGTATTGATATAGAAAAAAACGAGTTGGAAAAGACACGATCAGTTTTTTGTTTTGGTTTTTGTATTTTGAATGAAACGAAAATTACACGATGTACATTTCCCGTTCGTTGTGTTGTTTATATTTTGTATATATTCCATTCCACCTACAAAAACAAATATGTTCACTTATATTGCATTGCATTTTTCCATTGTATAATATACGAAAAAATTCGTATATGACGACATACGATTTTAAAAAAAGACTGAAAAGGTTCGGAGCCGAACTCTATAAGCATTTTTGTTGCCTATAAAGAACTTATATACAGTGTGATTTGCGTATTTGAAATACTACGACCAGCCACTCCCACACCCACCTAATCCCATCTACACCCAGCCCAACGGATCACAATCCACCATATCTCAACTGACCCCAATCAACCACATACCACCACATCTAAACATTATTACCACCCCCGCCTTCCTATCCACTATCTCACCCGCACCACCCTGTACCGCACCACCCTATACCGCACCACCCATATTATCACTCTTTAACACCTCCATACCCACTTCCACACACACGCGCCAATCACCCAAACCTTCATCCATCAAATCAACAAAAATGCTTAAAAATAACACAACAATACAGGAGAAAATGGATTTCTCGGTTTAGGAAATGCAAGAAATGGCAACAATATAACAATATTTTGGAACATATTGTGGAGAAGGGATCTTATTGAAAAGTTATTTTTTTTAAAAAAGGTCATTCATCTTTTAGCTTTGATAAATTTTGTTTTTTTTCATTTCTCTAAATGTATAAGTACGATGTACTCGTATATATAAGTAGGACACAACGTGTGTTTTGATGGTATTAGTAACAAACATTATTGCGGTGATTTTTTGGTTTTACTGATCATAATGTTGCAAGGTCATTTAAATTTTTATTTTTTGGAAAAATATTTGCGTTTTCGCGCATCATTAACGTTGAAATTGGAGTTCAAAAAATTAAGTGAAAATTTCTAGAGACAAAAAAGTTCGAGTTTCAATTGATTAGCTAGCTCAAAATTCTTCATATACAAGAAGGGTAGTTAAATTATAATGTTCCGTGGCGCCAACTTCGCATTGGCTTTTTATTTCGTCAATAATTAAGATTTTTAACTTTCACATACATATTTGGTTTTCAAACTGTTAAAATTTCTTTTTACTTTAAAATATTTGGATCTAACTTCTTGAATTATTCGCTCTTAAATTATCATGTGTATCATGTCAATGTCATATACCTATACACACTGAATCACTGATAGATTATGTTACGTAGTGTGAGGGGTTCGTAATTGTGTTCTTTTTTATCTCCGATCGTAATCGAGAGATGAAAATTCCCGTTTTCATTTTGCCCCTATAGGAATTTGAACTCGATTGGCTAGAGATTAGTGAAAATATTCAAATAAATAAGTGAAATTCTCAAATATTCTTTGAACCTGTTGACGCGAGTATTCAACTTGAATATATTTAAGATGAAGTAAGAAAATTTGGTTGGAATATCATTGCGCCTATACGAGTATACAAATATGACGCAAATTCAAATTTCAAATCAAACATACTTTGATGGCATATTTATTGTTGTTTTAAACACAGTAAAAGGTTGCGTAATTTTAGAACAAGTTTGACAATAAGTACGTTAATTAAGAGTAACGGCTTTTGGCAAACAATTCGGTATGCGTAAAGCCCGCATAAAATTTTACACTCTTAAATTATATTATTCTGTTGTTATAAATTTAATTAGGTACAAAGCCACCTGCTTTAGCTTCATTGGGCTTGGATGTGAGGTTAATTTGAAGAGAAGGACAAGTATTCCTTTCTTCCGAATCTAAGCTGACACAGTACTTTGTATTCAAATTGCACCGCTGTAACATATTTTGAGCTTTAATGGGTTAAGCAGTACAGCTAATATTACAAAAACGATTAAATAATATTTTGAGAATCTCAACAATTCTTTTCCTATTAAGTCAATTTCAATTGTTTTGCTTTTGTTAACATCATCTCAATGATCCTCAATTATTCTTCAAAAGGCTTTTAAATTTTTGATTTTTGTGGTGCTACCGGTATTATTCGAGTGGTTACTCGTTCTTAACTCATTCCTACATACACTTTACATTTACATGGATACGATGCTTATTGAAGTTTAAAATTCAATATACACACTTAAGTTATTCTTTGCAGAAGGAATTTTGCTAAGTCATTAACGAAGAATTCGCTAATAATGATTAACGAGTGGTCATCTTTAAAAACTGTTATATAATTATGATTTGAGATGTTCTATACGTGCTACGTAGTAGCATAGATCTTCCACTTTCCAGGCATCTCCTCTCAAGCCCGGAATCTGCATCAGCATCGCAAGGTGGGCGATATTGGTTTCAGGAACTGAATGACCCGTCATAATATAGAGTCATTGAAAATGACCAAATTGCTCAAATTCCTCTTCATCTCCTCGTGTTACTTCGATTAATTTTAAAACAACGCAAAATTCTGTTAATTTTTATTATTTCGAAAAACATAAAAGAAGACACGCTTCCAAATCTGAAATAAATGTGGCTTATGTAATGTTAATGGTCAGGTTGTAGTGTAGACAGACCCAGGAATTGGTTCTTGAGCCGGATCTGTCTGTGAATCGAAATTATTTCGAATATTTAGAAAATGTTATCGATTTTCGGAACAAATTTCCTTACCCATTCGCAGACAATTTTGTGTACATTTCGGTCCAAGTTTTAGAGCAGGGTCAGGAAGTACATTGATCAGAGGTCAATACCTACTTTTTTAAAACAAAGTACAAATTGAAAATCGTTGGGTAATCTCACTCCCAACAAAACACATAAAACAGTCATAATTCATAAATCAGTTATAAACTTAACTTATGGGTAATTGTCGTTGTCAAATTCTCTTAGAAAACACTTCCATGTAAAACAGGGCGTTCACATTATCAAAGTGTAAAAGATCAATGATAATGGCTGGAGCTGTGCAATTCCCCACAAGTTTTGTATCATATACTCGAATTTGTTTATTTCGACGAATTGATAATCATATTGTACACGTGTTTGGTTAAACATTTCCATCACTTTTGTAATTAAACTAATTGCCGCCTTCTGGAACACAGACCGTATCGGTGGTCCATTTCTAGCGCAAATTTCAGCGATCTTAAAGGACTGCTGGAACTCAAACGCTAGAACTCCCAATCGACGAACATATTCCACGACAATTTCCCCCTCGGTCATTTACCCTCCGTTTATTATACCCCAGTATGCAATTTTTCCAGTATGTGGAAAATATTGTGGTAATTCCATACTAAATTCCGTACTACAAAATATCAAAGACACAATAAATTATTTTTTGGAGAAAAATAATTGTCTTTCTCTTTCTGTTTCGAGGAAATATGTGTTTTTAGTTTTGTTTGTATATTGAGTCTTTTATTTTCTCTTTTCTCTCAGTTTCATGTGTCAAGTCGACGGGTGAATATGTACACGAGTGTACATGCGTGTGTTTCTGTTTATTTTAATTTCTCGTGTTGTTTTATTATTTTTAATTAGTACAAATTAATGTTTATTTAGTTTAATTATAAAATGGTTGCGATCGGATTGGTCTAAAGAGGTAATAAAACACAGTTTTGCCATGGCTTCGCCATTTACATATCTACGCAATTTTTTTACGAAAAATGTTTAATTTTTTTTTGATGCTGTGTGACAATCTAACTGATGGATGGCGCGCGAACATGTCAATCAATACTCCACATAGGCGGATTTTTAAAATTTAAATAAAAAGGAAATAAGTATTGAATATCTGAATAAAAATATAAATAAAGCAAATAGTTCTTTTTAATTTCAATAGAAAATTATTATTATTGCGATAAAATGTGTTAAATTAGTATGGAAGTGTATATGGAATTTATCCGAGTTTCGAACGAAATTTGACCTCATTTCCACTTTGATTTTTTCTTGTTTTTTAGTCGGGATTCACACCTACTCTGGCATTTTTATGAGAATTATCTTCGGCGGGTAGTATAGATTTTCGTATAATTTACATGGTTCTTTCCATAGAAAGAGTGTGGTTTTTTCACTCAAATTTAAACGGAATTTCGTTGGCATTGCATATTGGGACGGATTTCATAGATGTAATTCTGATTGGTTATTAAATTTGAAAAATTGTGGAAAAACTAAACAATTTCTTCAAACCGGTTTTAAATTACCGGTTTTAATCATACATCGAGATAAAATAGGATTCTACGTAATTTTTTGAGGAAATTATGAAATGTGGCCATCTGGAAGACAACTAGAAAAGTTTTGAACTGAACAGGATAATAATTGCACCGATATGTAAATGGTTGTAATACAATGTATTTGCACCTGGGGATGAGGTAGGTTCGACGAGAAAACGTGAAAGTAATGATGAGAAATAATTACAAAATAACTGCGGTCGAGAGGGGTATTGACATGACAGAGGCAGAGGATAAAGTAATAACCAGTGGTGATGGCATGAGATAAATTCTGGAGAGATAATAATCTGGAGTAAATGGCCCGGTAGCAATAGCCCGTTACGCATAAAAGTCTGTGGTACGAGCACTAGAACCACACGTATTAAGTCAGTGGCAAGAACTGTGATGTTACCCCATTAAACAAAAAAAAATTAGCTAGCTCGCTCCAGATTTGTTTTTTATGTGCACTGATATTCTTTACCTAATTTCAAATAATTTAATAGACTAAAAAATATTTCATACAATCATTTTGAAAATTATTTCCAGTTTTGAGTCATTGGGGTAGTAATAATACTTTGTTATCGTAATGTTTATCTTTAATCAAATATGTATATCTCTTCTATGTGTTGGACGATTTGCTAAAAATAAATCTGTTTGTTCGCTTAATTTCATTGACATGTCTATTTAAATATTCCGATATTCTGACAGGCAGATGAACAGACAGAAAGATGAAAGGTCTGGGAATACCTGAAAATAGTGTAAAAATGTGAGGCTAACACGAATTTATCCATCAAAAATTAAATTTTGGGTTTTCAAACGATTACATAGAGTGGAGCGGATCGCTTTTTTCAAATCTCTAGTTTTACCTACGCTTGTTCTGCTGCGTTTTGACTTTGGGTGCGGGTAATGACAAATTGCTACCAAAATTCTGTTTCGATAATTTTATCTCGGTGGTTTATTTATTGAGAGACTCATGGATGTCTCACGACTTCAAAAATAAGGTGTCACTAGTGGTTTTCGTGTACACATAGTAAATCTGCGTTCATATCTTTACGGACTTATATGACCACTTACATACTGGCCAAGGAATATTGTCTAGATTGAGTTCTGTTCCATTGTGTTATTTGGAGAAATGTGATAGTTGATGCTATAGATAAAGCAACCCCTTCTGGAATGCATTGGCCGGCTGCACCCTTGATGGTAAGTGTACGAGAATTGTTAGCATGGTCAAAACCAGAAACAGCCGTACCAATTTCGTTTTTTTCTTATGCATACCAAAATTTTTCAAAATTTTACAAATGCATACCAAATTTTTTTTTGGTTTTTATTAAGCAAAGTAAAAAAAAATATATTAGTACGACTACTTTGAGATCATGCACCTTTTGAACTTTATTGTAAGTTACACAATTCTCGTGCACTAGCATTGCCCTTTAATAGCGATAAGAAAGCATTATACTAAGAACTATACTAATTGCCAGGCTAAGTGTAATTGGTTTGCTTCCTCTACTTGCCGAAGAGCAAATTATTTCACTTTTAATCCTAACCTAAAGTTAACAAAGCAGTTTTACTTTTGAAGTAAGACCAGCTAAGAGGTGTTGTCGCTGTTCTATCCGGACAAGGGCAATGTCGAAAATTTGGTTTCTATTGAATGCTTGAGTTGGGTTAGTACAATTTATAAAAATGTGAAAAAGGTCACAAACCTACTCGTATATGTTATCAAGTAGAATTTCATAAACAGTTACACTTTATAACTAAATACAGGGGCCCTATTCCTGAATACGATACGAAACGAAAGTACAAACCTCCACATTTGAATTAAACCAGATTCGTACGATTCTTATTTAAAATTGAAGAAGAATCTTTTACTTTTGTTTTCGTATCGTATTCAGGAATAGGGCCCCAGAGCTGTCAAAATAAACTGCTTTGAATGACGGTCCTTGAATGTACATAATCATCACTACCCAGTAAAATGTTAAAGCAACCGTGGCACTATTCTGGCCTACCCTGAGAATAGGGCATTGAGAAAAATATTTCCATAGTAGTGTAAATTGTATTCTTGCTTACTGAGAGAATAAGTTTGGTGTAAATAAAATAAATAAAATATTTTTCCCTATAAAAATTTTGTGAAACTGAAGTTTCTCAGTTTGAAAATTTTTCCACTAAACTTATTCCTTTAGTAGGCCAATTTGAACCAAAATGTTATGAAAACATTTTTCCCAATTCTATATTCTTAGGGAAAGCAAGAATAGTGCCACAGTTCATGGAAGAATTAATAACAGCTATCACATAGTGCAGATTTTATTGTAAATCCAGCAGGGAGACAAATTTTCATGTTGCCGCCATATCTGGATGCCGCCTTTTTGCTTATAAAGTGGATGCTAATCAATGTTAAACTTGGGTAATGAAAGTCGATGCAGTATTTTTTCGAAAATGTACAGAAATTAGCGTCGTACGACGTTATGATCTAAATATATTTTGTCTCAGGACAGGGGGTACCAGTGTAAGATTATTTACCGATATGCAAATCACGCAAGCTGCATTAAAATAATTTTTCAACAAATTCGAAAAAACTTGCGTTAATCCAAATAATTAATAAAAAAAAAACAATTGACAGTTATATAATTAATGTTATTGATCTTAGATTGGTAAAACAAAAAAAAAATTAATTTACGGGAATGGAATCTGTATGTTGTTTCAATATTAAACTCATCTGTTAACCAAAGTACCGGTTGAAACGGTAGACAGAACGCGACCAAGGATTAAGGATGTTTACTACTGCATCGATTTACCAACATGAGTTGGCACATAATACAATTCCGTACTTTCATTACCCGGATCCGACTTTAATCAAGTCAGCGGCAGAAACAAATTTTAGTACACAGTGGTCAAGAAAATTTTATACAATACTTAGCGGGCTCTATTGGTGTAAGCAAAGTACTCGTAAGTATTTCTAGCTAATTTTAACTACTTAATAAAAAAAAATATTTAGTGCAAGCTTTATTTCTATATGACAACGTCAAGATCAACGTGCAAAATTTCGAAATAAAAATCGATACAGCTCTAATTTTAATTTTGGTAACTGAGTCGCCAAAAAAATGAAAACCAAGCAAAATTTGGATGAAAGAATGGCGTAAACCACGACCTAGGTTTTCTCATGAAAGCCTCCTCAAGGAGGTACTGTTATCTTCGGCTACAGATTATCAAAATTGTCGGTGTATGAATTATTTCAGAGCTTTTAGCGAGAGTTTTAATAAAGAAAAATCATCAATAATAAACAAAATAATAAAAAATAACGATATCAAATTTATTGTAAAATTATTATTCAAACTAAAACGTCGCCGAAGAACTGAAATGTACTCGTAGTGAAATTGAACCGTTTTGCATTCAAAATTTTGCTCTCCTGAACTACCTTAGATTCCGAACGCATCAATAAGCGAATATTTATATATCGATATTGGCCAGTTTAAACTATGTAAAAAAATTTAAGGAAATCTCGAAGCCATCAATTTTTGGGGTTTTGAAAGAATCTTTTAGGAAAAAGTTTACGCGCATATCAGTTACCCATTTGCCAGTAATGCATGCAAAATGCTGGGCTAACTTACGGCGTTGAAAATTAAAAATTGGAAAATATCTTAAATTATTTTAAACATATATCAGCTATTTGTTTTGTAAATTGGTTGGAATTATAACTTTACACAATATTAGAAAATCTCAATTTAAACTGGAAAACTGTGAGATAGCAAATTCCAACTGAAAAACAATGGGGAAAACAACAATAAAAATCAATAATCTACATTGTCTACGAATATTCTACATACTCTACGAATTCTCCACAATGTATACGCCAAAATGAATTGTCGACACTATTTTCGACACAAACATGTCGAAAATTCCATAATACGAGTAGACGCATAACATTGCAAACTACATTTACAACGAACAAGGCTTATTCAAGATTTCTTGTGTGACCACTACCCCGAAGAGAACGATGACAGCTTTCACTTTGTTTACAGTCCCGGTTTCTTAACTACTTTGAATGTATGTCAGTTGCCTCCCAGCCCTGGTTCGGCTTTATGCAGTTTACCAGAGCAGTCGAGCTCCTTTGCAAATTGTGATAGAATCCTCGGTTTGCACCATGAAACCAGTGTGACATAGGACATTGAGTGTGGAGCCTGCATGACATCCAGCCAACTTTAGTAATAAGAAAAATTACCTCTTTACCCCTGACTTATATTAAGACCTGCGATATACACCAATGTTGAGAAGTATGCTATTATATCTCGAGCGAGTTTATAACCCGTTACTCGGAACGACGAGGGTTATAGTAAGCGAGGGGTATAATAGCATTTCTCAAGCGTTGTGTATATACTGTTTTTTCCACTACTAATCGTAGAAGGCACGTAGAAGAAAATTAATTTAATAAGGGAAACACTTGCTCTTTAATAATATTTATTAACTATGTTGAAGTAGCCCGGATTTTTTACTGAATTGTAGTAAGCGGAAATTTAAAATGACACTGCATTTTGTTTTGTTATTTGAAGTTTTAATTTTGTTGATTCAAACTTGCATTCAACTAAAAAATCACATTAGATCTAGTGTTCAAAATTAACTAGTGATCAATAATAAAATATTATTAACCACTAGCCGAGAAATTTTGTTTCTCAGGCTACTAAAACACATAATAATGATGGCTTCTACGACTAGTAGTGGTGGAAAAAACAATTTATCGAGGAATAGCTATAGACTACTACCTCTATCACATTATGCTGTACATTATGACAGCTGGTGAAATTTATGTTTAGATATGACGACTAGGCAGACGCATATGTATGTAATATGCGGTTTGGCGATATGCTTTCGCGAACACACAAAAGGGAAAACATAAATTTTGTGCCATGCATAAAAGCATATATGATACAGAATTGATATTTCAATTTATTGGTTCAATGATTTTATGTTGTTTGGCAAATAATGTATTATAGCCTCTGCTATATGCCGAGAAATCACTAGACGAAATAAAAAGTTTTCCGCGATTATTTGCAAATCTACATACCAAATATACTTACATCTTGGGTTGTATATTGTTTAAGAAACAAGCGCGTTATTATACAACAATTTCAAAAAAATTTTTAAATTGATAAATTACGTAACTACAGAAATATGAAATAAAATCTATTAAAGTGGAACCAGACCCGAATTTTGTTGGTGCGTTTTATAGTTTTTGATAGCCCAGTCATGTTTCAAAAATTATTTTTGTCTTGTTATTTATTTATGATCTCGATAAGATCAATATAGAATTTACATAAATATTTTTTTGTTATATGTATATTTAACCTTATCAATGGACGTCCTCATTTTTTTGTGGTATATTTATATTCTTTTACACATAACAGACTTCTATTAGAATTTATTGTAATTTGTCATGTGCTTGTTAATTAACTACCGCGGGCCTAAATAAATTCCTATACATAATTTCTTTGAACAGCTGCGGTGCTGTAATTTAATAATATTTATTACTTTAATTTAAAAAACATTTCCTTATATATTAATTAAAGATTTATTTTAAGAACTAACAAATGAAATTTGCCAAGATGCTGTGCAAAAACGATCAATCTGTAGTGTATTTTGTACACGGTTTCCATTTATAAGTTACATTTAAATCACTCCAAAACTATCTATTGCGGTGATCTATAAATCTTACGTAATATACTTTCGAAAAAATATTTTCAATTCAACTTTTCTTTATTATGCTCAAGACGCGCACAGTAATCATACTTTGATGAGTTAATTAACATTCACGATCAATATTTAATTTCCACAGATTAACCTAATTAGATGGTATTTAGACGTAAATAAATCTGTTTGTCTTATTTATAAAAACAAAAAAAATGCAATTAAAAATTTTAAGACATACAATTTAATATTGTGAGTATTAAGAAATATGTATGCGAGACAATTAAAAAAAGGAACTTATCGGAATTTTCTAATGAATTAAATTACACCGGAAATGACAATACGGCCACATTAAAATGGTTTGAAAATATTTCGTTGAAATTTTTGCAATTTTACTCAAGTACACCCGTGTCTATGTGCAAATCGCGGGAATTTCGTTTTATTTGTTTTTGTCAAACAACAAACATGAAATAGTATGTATAAATCAATAATAAAACTATCAATAATTATTTTTAGTGCAAAGTCAATAGTGCATAGCAATAAAAACATTATTACATTTTTTTGTTGGTAATAGTGCATTTGAAATTTTTAATGTAAACATGAGATAGTCAATTATATTTGCTAAGCAAACTGTGTGTTGTGATTGATGTCTCATTATTGCATTAAGTAATACCAAATAAACATCTACAGCCTCTGTAGTTCAATGATTTAAATATCAATCATCTCATATGCCAATTTTTTGTATTACCAAATCTTACTATTTTAAAACATATTTGTAATACATACGCTTGAGGCGGAATTTTCTTTTGTTTATTTTATATGCAACTAGCTCAACTTGCTGGAGCATTGCCCGGGAGAAATTAGAATTATTTTGAACTTTGATTATTTTGCTGGAAATCTCTCGACATCGATCCGTATGCCTATTTTACACATAACCTAATTTTTTACGAGGCTAAATGGACTACATATATGGTTGTTAAAGTTTAAAGGTTTTTAAAAATCTTCTACAGTTTAAAACAAATGTGTTTAACACTAATGTAGGGAATAATTGTGTGGGTAACTGAATTTCAAAATGAAACTTTGCATACTGATTAAGCCCAATTTGTGCTCACGAAAAAAAAATAGTGCTAGTCCAGGTGCCGAAAAAACGGGAAAACAAAATTTCAAATTTCGGCTGAAATTCGAATCAAATAAAACCCAATTTCTAGAGAAAAGAAAATCATAAATAATTTAAGCTTAATTAAAAAAAACTTCCCAAAGGCGGCTACACTGACGAAATTTGTGCTTATCATAGAAATGTGATTTTCATAAATGTTCATTAATCATTCATAAATTAAGGAAAAACAAAGTAGCCCCTAAAAGATACTTTATTAAACAGACAAAATACAGAATAATATTTTTGTTGCACAACAAATTGAAAAATATAAATAACATATTATAAAATCCAAGAAGAAGTAACTCAGATTATATATTCCTATCAGGAATGTTCATTGCATCCGAAAAATATAGTGGCTGAATTTGTGCTAATCCAGAATTGGACCAATTCGATTGAACAACGAAGGCCATTGAATGAAAAATTTTCTGACAAAAAGTGTTCTAGAAACCAATGAAGTTGGCATTTCCGATTGCATATTCCTATCAGGTATGTTCATTGCCATCCGAAAAATATAGTAATTTGCAATCATAAGTGCCAACTTCATCGGTTTCTAGAACACTTTTTCTCTGAAAATTTTTCATTCAATGACCTTCGTTGACCATCTAATTGGTCCAATTCTGAATTAGCACGAATCCAAATGAAAATGAAGATTGTGGAAATGAAAACGACATATGCAGAACGATCGTCACGACATAACAGCACGCGTTTTCAAACAAAAGCTAAACATTAATTAATTTCATCACTTCACTACACGTTTTCAGAGAATCACAATGTTGAATGTACTCTGTGGAGTGGCAAAAACAGAGGGTTGCCACAGGCACACATTTTAATATCGCTTACTGTGAAGATAATGCCAAATGAAACCGATAAAGTGATATCTAGCGAAATACCAGATCCCACAACGGATAATGAGTAGTTTGAAATTGTGTTCAAGGACATGATACACGGACCATGTGAAGCAATCAATACTGATCGATCAAAAATGCCCCAAATGGTATCCTCCAGAGTTGTTAAAAGACACAATTAAATATCATTGAAGTTAATAACCGTTGGATAGTTCCATATTCGCTCAACGTTGAGTATTCCATTTCTGCCAAATCCAGAAAGTACATTTGTAAATACGTCAACAAAAGCAGTGATATGGCCGTGTTTGGAGTATCAACAAAAAGTAATTTATATAAAACCGCACAATACCAAATCTGCAGATATATTAACAGCAATGAAGCTGTGTGGCGTATTTTAGGATTTCAAATCCACGAGGGGGATCTAGCTGTCGTTCACCTTGCTATTATCTTGAAAACGGACAATTGGGTGTTTCACGGAACAAAACATACAGGCCAGAGCAATCCACCGTCAAACAGATGATTTTGCAAGAACTTTGATGTATGCAGACATTCCGACTTAATACACTTGGAACGCAACACGACAGAATTTTGAAAAAAGGAAGAGAGCAAAGCAGTAGTTGGGCAACCTGGAATATTTTCATCAGCTGCTATGCACTGTACATATCACTGTACATCCAAACAACGACAATCGTTGGGATAAGTCAAATGAAGATCTATCCGCTACTTGTAATTCATTTCAAATACGTATAGCGTTCGCAATTATTTTACCTAAATGTTTCCCGTCACAACCAGTACAATTGTGGGAGAAATACAAAGATTACATAGCCGAAGATATTCTGCACAGAATGCGTCAAGAAACAAATGTTCATGGCTTGAATTTTACTGAAGAAATATACGGTCTTAATTTCCTTAATCCTTATTCATGCGTGCAAAATTATTGTATGGGGTGATGCAGGCCAAATGGATGGAGTAAGGCCAAATTTACGGGTGTAGATTTTATTAGAACTTCATGATTCGGCCTGAGTGAACAAATATTACCTTGAAAACTTGGAGATGTGTTTATTATTACGTTAAAGCTGAGTAATTGAACAAAATAAGGGGTAGATACAATCCGGGCTATATATTAGAACAGTAAAGTTTTGAATTTCAGCAATCATTGGAATAAAATAGTATTACAATTTTATGGAAAATTGCTTTCAATATTTAAATTAGTTTTGATTACAACACTAAATTGGTTAATGGTATTTTTGCACTTAGTTTTAATAGAAATATGTTTTTTATTAAAAACGCCTCAATGTTCTCATTTGTCACATCTATTCATAAAATGTTTACTTTTGAAAGTTTTAGGATAAATTTAGTAAACTCTTCGCGCTACAAAAATGTAAATACAGAATTGTTACAGAATTCTATTGATATAATAAATTATTTAGTGATGTTAATGGCAGGTTACCACTTTCGCAACTCAAAATCAAAGGTGGGCGTTTACATTTTTTCACTTTCACTAATATTTCGATTATATGTTTTAAATTGTTAACTATCAAGTATCGATAATAAATATATCCACAATTGATAAACCTCAAATTAAATTTGCGGATTACAAAAAAATGTTAGTGTATTGCGTTTTACGCCATCTATTAACAACTGTTACAAACTAACATTCAATTAGTTTAGTCTGTAATTTAGTCGAAAAAATTCGTATCAGGCTAAGTTTAGCCAAATACATATAAATATTTCTACACACAGTTTCATGAGATAAAAATGAATGTTCGTTCGCAAACCATAATTAAGGATCTAAAGTGATATCTTCATAAAAGTGGCAAAATAATTCGAATAAATACATATTTTAGTGGCATCTACTGACATTTGATCAAACTAGAAAAAATATGAACATTAAATATTTTTCTCACTAATCTAACAAGTATTTCTTTCATGCAGATATTAATTTAACAGGGCAGGTTAAAGTAAAAATATTCAGGGAACATTGTTTTGTCATATTGATTGTGTTTTTTATTAGATCTCGATAGATTGTATCACTTAAGCACCTAATTTATTTAACTTTTGAAAAGGGACATTTGAAAAGGTCTTTGTTTGGTACAACCCTTAAGCCACACACAAACAAAAGGGATTTTTGATTTGAGATAAAAAATTAAACCAAACTTTATTTCTGATAATTCCAATGTCATGAAAAAATTAGAATACACTACTTGATATGAAATGAAATACATGTATTCCGCACAGTAGGCGTTTTTCCACAAGTTATCTCTATTTCTAAAAAAAACGCAAAAACGCTCGGCAGCAGTGTTGACAACACAGAAAAATAACCAATAAAATTAATATTTGCCTACTTCACGGTATAATTTTGACTTTTGAGTATAGTTGACATTTTCGTGAAATAAAGATGGACAAACATATAATTGAATTTATAAAGGAAAATGAGTTTATTAATAACAAAAGACATCGTAATTATAAAAATGTATTTTTACGCGACGATGAGTTAGCCAAAAAATTAAACATTACTAGAAGTACTAAATTTTAATATATTTATATTAAATACGTAATCATAAAAAAATTATTGTGAACAAAATTATTTTATTTTGTAGTGGAAATTTTACATTTTACAAAAAATTTAAGATAAATTCCAAAAGGTGAATAATAGATCAAAAAAAGTGTTTCGAGACATAGAGCACCCAGCCCTACCAAGAAATGGAAATGGTATGAAACAATGCAATTTCTGAACCGTGTTGATACGACAACTAAAAGGTAAACTTTTAAATTTCTCAAACGCAATGACCTATTTGACAATTTTTATTTATAGAACAACTGGCAACTATAATTCAAACAAAATCGATGAATACTCGCAATCAATTTTGGGGATTGATTCGAGCTCTACATCAAACTCTATATTTGAAGTTGAGTGGAGTAACAGCAGTTTCGAAGTAGGACTCAACCATGATTTGAGTGTGCCATTGCCAACTAATTCGACACCACATCCATCATCTTTTAATTTTGAGAGCCAGCTGGAATCTGATATTAGCAATACTCTATCTACTTCATCATCAAGGCATAGCATACAAAAAAATAAAAAAAGTAAATTGGATGTTGTTGTTGATTCAATACGAAACGATATGAAGTAATTGATCTAAATTGCTAAGCAATTGTTTGCGCGCCTGGAAAAAATCGCTAAGACTCCGGTCACGTTATTTTTTGAGGCAATCTCGACTCAAAACGAGGCCAAAATTTCACCAGCTGATTTTGGAGGAATGCAAGTTGGAATCATCGATCCCTAATCCACATTTGCTGGCCCATTTCGTAACGATCAGGAGTGCATTCTGCATAACATCCCTAATCGTATCCAGATATTTGCCTGAGACAGCTATCGCTACATCATCCGCATACGCTACAACCCCTATCCCCTCTTTCTCCAGTTCCAACAGCAATCCATTCACCACTGCACTCCAGAGAAAGGGGGACATTACTCCTCCCTGCGGAGTTCCTCTAACCACCCGCCTTCTAATGGTGGACTCTCCCAGTTCCGAGATAATAATCCTGCTTACCAGCATCTAATTTATCAACCTACTTATAGGATAATCCACCTTCAAAAATGACAATCCTTCCATGATCGCCTCCGTTTTTACATTATTAAAGGCACCCTCAATGTCGAGAAATGCTACCATACAATACTCTTGCGAGTAAATTGACTTCTCAATCATGCGTACTAGATCGTGCAGAGCTGTGTCCACCGACTTTCCCTTACAGTACGCATGCTGCGACATTGCCCAATTCCTTGGCTCAACTTTTGTTCGAATAAGTACGTCTATCAATCTTTCCAAGGTTTTCAACAGAAAGGATGATAGAGTTATAGGCCTCAGGTCCTTTGAATAAGCCTGTGAGCTTTTTCCCGATTTTGGGATAAAAACCACTCTGACCTCCGTCCATTTCCTGGGAATATAGACCAATTGCAGACATCCCCTGAAGATAACCTCCAGCCAGGGGAGGATAACTGATGTTCCTTTGGATCTCTGCTGGTATAATCCGATCCAGGCCCGCCGATTTATAAGACTTAAAACCGTTCAGCGCCCACAGGATTCGTTTCCTGTCCACGATGCCATCCACATCTGTTAAAGGTGTTCCTCGATGAGCTTCAGGCTCCATCGAGTCATCAATGCTTCCCGGAAAATGGGTCTCAATGAGAAGCTCCAATGATTCCGCACTTGAAGCTGTCCATAACCCGTCCGGCCTAATTAAGTAACTAGGACTGGTTGGGTTAGTAGACAGAATTTTCCTAAGGCGAGAAGTCTCAGAGACTTCCTCCATTCTACAACAGAAGAGTCTCCAAGACCCCCTTTGTGCCTTCCTCAACTCTTTCTTGTATTCTCTCAGGTCTTCCTTATAGGAATCCCAATCCCGATTTTCCCTGGTGTTCTTAGCCTTATTAAAAAAGGCTGTCCTACACGCTCTCCGATAGGTTCCCAACTCCGTGGTCCACCATGTCGGTTTCTGCCTGCCCCTAGGTTTTATAAGGGGACACGCAGCATTAAATGACAGATTGCATGCTTTTGTGACAATATCAACCATGCCATCTAATTCCTCTATTGTCGCCGGAAGTCCAGGAGCCTCCAGCGGCAATAGTTCCTTCAACACCTCCCCATATTTGTTCCAGTTTGTCCTTCTGGGATTTCTAAAGGCTTTCCGGGCAACAGGTTTGATGTTGAGGTACTCCTTATCTTTTGTCAGGAGTCGCCCAGGATATGGCCGCATAAAATTGTGTTGCTATGGAAATGCGTCATCACCAAAGAAGAAACATGGGAACTCGGTGTGGTATATTAATATTGCCTTGCAATATCTGATTCCCGAAACCACTCAGTTTTAAAATTCCACCATCACTCTGGCTCCCATATACACAAACATCTACGGCCGAAAATACATAGTTGCTGTCACATGCTGCTAGCAAAACAATGCTGTGGTACTTTTTGTAGTTGTAATATAGGGAACCAGAATGCTTTGGACATTGTATTCGTATGTGCTTCCATTCGATTGCACCTGCTAGAAGAGACATGAAGATGCTGCTCTATACTCATCCCGAATTATTTGACACACCTCTAATACAATTTCACGCACGTAATTGACACTAGAATGCGAAAACTCCATGACAATATTTGCCATGCTGGCCTAAATAACTAAAAGTTAAATTAATTCAAAATAGCTATAGTAAGGTTACACAAGTGTCAAAAACAATCTAAATTCAGGATCAATTGGAGTCCGTATAATTTTTTTTTTTTTTTTAATTTGTTGTTTAATAAATTATGTAAAATTTCGACCTCCATTATTCCCATCCTAGTGGAATTCCTAAATTGCTCTGGATCTTGTTCTTTAATTTTCAACCCATTTAGAAAAGAATCCGTGCATTTCCCGTTCATCCTCCGTAAATATTTCACGGGTCCATATCCGCCTGGTTTTTGTTCTTCCTTCGCACAATCGAACTAATTTGATGAATTATAGGTAACACAATTAAATCAAAATCAATCTATTAAAACGACCATATTTAATTATTTGCATTTTCAATATTTTAATTTTTATAATTCAAAATAAATAGAAATCAATCTATACACACAAAAGTTTATATGAAACTGACAGTACGTAAAAAAAATTTACTACCAACCAAAAGAAACGCCATGTCACAAAAAAACGTGCATCTGTTTGACTCGCGTGTCCGCAAGCGTTTTTCCGCACGTCTGTTTCCACCATTAACTACATGAGCGTATTTTTCTGACATTGCGTTTTTATTTTTCGGTATATTGAATATTGAAAAGCCGTTGTGATATTAATATTAATTCATGATATTTTTTTGTTGTGTAGTCAACACTGCTGCGGTGTTTTTTTTTAAAAATAAAGACAACTTGCGAAAAAACGCCTGCTATGCAGAATACATGTATTTCATTTCATTTATGGTGTTATGATACCGACTAGGGGCCTATTTTTTAATACATCCCGAGCAGGCAGTGCGCTGTCAAAAAATACTTCGTATTTTTTATTCAACCTGAGTAGTTTTACTCGGTACACTGCGTTTTTATTTGTGAACTGTGCTTACACAGTGCATACTCGGTTCTTCATATTTTACTCTGAAATTAATGTCAGTGTACGAGGAGTGTGCAAAATAAAAAACAATATATTACTCTATGCACACCGGATAATTTTACCTAGTACAACGTTTGCTCGGTGTACACTACCCGGGGTAAGCCTGCTTGCTCGGGTTAAAATAAAAAATAGACCCTAGTTTTCAAGTGCTGTAAAACTATTAAGGCGAAAAAGAGAAACAACTAATTTAAATCGTAGAGAACACTATGCTCATTTGTTTTGACGTTATGAAAATAAAATAATACAGTGCTGGGAAAAAAAATTGGGCAAACATATTTTATTGCAAACTGGAGTCTTTTTTTCTTAAAATTACAAAACTTTTGAAAGCAATTGGCTTATTGTTTCATTTTAAAATTTTGTGAAAAAATATTTACCTGCAATTTAGGGGCAAAACCCCGAAAAATGCCAAAATGTTCAAAATACGTTAATGGAGTTAAAGTACTGGAATAAATTAAACAACTATTTTTTAATTTTTTTTTTATTTTTATTGATTTATAAAAGTTCTACACCTCCGATTCATTGCATTTGATAAATTTTTCAAAGTCGTAGGAGGTATGGATTCCCAAATCGTCATCAACAAACTTTTTAAAGCTTGAATTCTGGGCGCTTTCTTGTTACATCTAGCTTCATTATAGATCAAATATTTTCAATGGGATTTAATTCTGGACCATACGGGGGCCAGCTCAACACATCGATACTTGTTTCTTCGAAGTACTTTTTTACCTTTAAATGAAGAGATCAAACAAAACAAGTTTTCAACAAATTATTTATGTTTATCTGAAAGCCAATTTTTCTATCTACAATTCAAATTTAATAACTCACAACTTTGGCGGTAAGGCACGGAGCGTTGTCCCGTTGAAAAATAAATTTGCAAGTCTCGCCAAAAACCTTTAACACAGAAGGCTCAAATTCGTTGAATAGGACCTGCAGATAAACAACTGCTGTAATGCTGGAACTAAGGAAACACAATCGACCGGTTTCATTCCCAGAAAAGCATCCCAGACCATAACTGCTTTATTTTTCGGTGGAAGTCTTAAAAGACATTCGTTGCTAAGCCTCTCGTCCGGTTTTTTCTTACGAGAACTCTTCCATCTCCAACATGCAGCTTAAATTTTGATTCATCGGAGAAAACCGCATCTCTGGAGTCCAAGAAACATGCTCCTAGGTCCATAGCAAACGTATTTTTGCCACTACTAATGTGAACTCAGGCTCCTGGACTGGTTTAAGTGCTCTCAAACCAGCTTTAACAAGTCTTTTTCTCACTAAGCTGGCTGAGATTTGTTTTTCCGTTGCTCGCTCAACATCCTGTCTTATGTCCGATGAAGTTTTAACACGGTTCCGACGACATTGTAATATTATGAAACGATCTTCCACTGGCGTTGTCTTTCTGGGCCTTTCAGAGCCTTCCTTTTGTGTACTGCCCATCTCTCGCATTTTTTAATATTCCACGCGACAGTACTTTTAGGGATGTTTAATCTTTCTGCTATTTCATGCGTGGGTAAATTTTCTCGAGCCAAAATCAATATATTGCTTTTACACTGCTGATAACTTAATCGTACAAAATATGCACTATTTATACTCAAAAAAAAAAAATTACAGTCAATAAAAAATCTGCACCCTAATGACGGCCAAGAACGGTAGGCGTAAAATAAAATAATTGCTTGACCAATTTTACATAATACATCAGTTGCCACTGTAATAAAAACAAAAGGCGGTCCAACAAAATATTAATATTAAAGATAGAACTTCTATAAATCAATAAAAATGAAAAAAAAATTAAAAAATAGGTGTTTAATTTATTCCACTACTTTAACTCTAATCAACGTATATTGAATATTTTGGCATTTTCCGGGGTTTTGCACCTAAATTGCGTAATTTTTTTTTTTCAAAAATGTACGTCATACATGTATTTAAAATGAAACAATAAGCCAATTGCTTTCAAAAGTTTTGTAATTTTTGGAAAAAGACTCCAATTTGCAATAAAATATGTTTGCCCAATTTTTTCCAGTACTGTATATTTGTACAGCGTGCGCTGCAATATTTTGTTTTAAAATAAGTACGTACACACAAAATCACATTACTAAAAAATGACTATACGGCAAAAAAAATAATTAAAGTTGATTTACTTTTTATAGATTTGCCCAATTTAAACTGCTGCAAAAGTAAGCTATATAATTTGTTGCTGAATTTATTTCTATTTTTTGTTTATATGTTGTATTCACTCATTATTTCAAGTAATTTGTACTTACATTACTTGTCCTACTCTATTTTCATTTTTAATCACATGAACAATGTGATAAACTAGTCAGTGTCATAACACCACTAAAGTAGTGTATTCTAATTTAAACGCAAGCGTCATTCCGTCTGTTTCATGCATTTTTTTGCGTTTTCGCATGCATATCCGCATGCGGAAATTCCGCACGTCTTACAATATACAATAAACCTTACAATAAAAATTGAGAACGCAGCAAGCTGCATTCTTGTTTGTAACGTCATGTCAAAATGTCAATTGGCATATTTCAGGTCATTAAAAGTTTGTTTTATGTGGCCTGTTTTTTTATTATATCGGAGAGATCAGAGAGACAAAAAGACAGATTTTTCCGTTTTTTTATTTTATCGGATCGATCAGATACATTTTTCCCCGTTTTTTTTTATTTCCTCTCACCATTCTCAGATTGCCATTTTTCCATCTGAATTTTTGTTCCAGCAGCTCAATTCTGGTTTTTCTTATAGGAAAGGAAATTAGGAAAAATATTTTCATAGTATTTTTGTCAAAAATATCATTTTCCTACTGAGAAAGCATGTTTGATCTAAAATTTTATAATTTAGGAAATATTAGCTGTTTTGCTTTAGCAAAGTCCGCTTAGCTTTAAAAAATAAAATATTAGCGGCCAATTTTCAATTTTCAGCCATGTCTGTTTATGAATTTCCAGTAACGGAAAATAATTTTTATCGTAGTTGGCTTTGTAAGCTGAATCGGTTTTATGAAAGTCTTATTTTTTGGTTTTATTTAAAGCCAACTCTTCTTTAATTACTACTGATAAATACGCCAACTATGATGAACGATTATTTTCGTTACTGGAAATTCATAAATAAATATTGCTGAAACCAAAATTGGCCGCTAATATTTTATTTTTTAAAGCTAAGCGGACTTTGCCAAAGCAAAACAGCTATTTTTCCGTATCGAATTTGGATTGGAAAAATATTCCCAATTTAATTTTGTTTTTGAAAAAAATTACAGTAACTGTTGACCATAGTATGCCAGAAAAAACATTTTTGTTACAAAATTACTATGAAAATATTTTTCCTAATTCCTTTTCCTATAAAAAAACCAGAATCGAGCTGCAGATAGTTCAAAGAAAAACATTTGAAATATTTTGCCAGAAAATATGGCAAACGGTATGGAAATGGTAATAATAACTTAATTTGTAATTATTTTTATCTTATTTTTATTAAATTTATTGTAAAATTAATAATACATACGCTAATTTACTATTTTTTGGTACCACAAATTACATATTTGCAGTATAGAACTCGGTAAAAAGCCTTTTCAGATAAAATATTATCTGATTTGGCAGAAAAATTATCTCTCTGATTTATCTGATATCTCGCATTCAATAAAAAAAAAACAAGCAAATGGATGAATTTAATTTTAATTTGTATGGTACAGCGACAATACGGGGAGTAGGGAAATTTAGGAATATAATAAATTTCTTATTCCGCTCTCAATAGCTCGCTCCAAATAACGAATAAAACAACACATCATATTTCTTCCTAAAATTTGGTGAGCGATTTAAATTTGAACCAGATACTTTACGGATGACTCAGAATTCTAGAGTGACAATGAATCCTAGTTTAAATTCGATGGCCTATAACAGCTGGAACTGAGAATATAATTTGGTGTCCGGAGTAATTAATTACCCTCAATTTAGGGGATGTCTATTATCTTTCCGTGACGTGGTGCGGATTACCGTATACTGCCAGAGTTCGAAACCAATCCGGACAATACTTTTTGCACAGCGTATGTGTTCCTAGGTAGCAAATACTGTGGGTTGGGCAGCGATGTATTTATTCTTAAAGAATGTTTAGTTAAATAAACGTGATAATAATAAAATACTCAAAAATTATATACGTTACGAAGAAGTTAAATGTTCGTCGGAAAAAAATAGTGAGGGAAGTGATCTTACCGACTGAGCTGAGACGGATTTTGGAAATATTTCATCAGACTCACACATTTTATATTTTTTAAAGTCAGTTTGCACATTTTTAAGGCGATATTCTCGATATTGAAACTTGCACTGATAAAATGTCTAAACACCGTAACTTGAAATTGAATGTCACGGTGGATGAAGAGATCTAATTGATAAAAGATGGCGCGGAAAGAAAATAATCTGTTCAAATATATTTATTATTGGGGCTAGACAGCAACTTTATCAGACCGAGTAAAACAATAAAATAAAGAGAAGTTAATGAATAATTTAAAATTTTAATATCATCAATCATAGGTTGTCGAATTCAGGGTTTCAAAAATCGCTCTGTAATTTACGCAACAAATTACGTGTCAACAACAACGTAGTTCACATTGCGTAATGTGCCTCACTCATTCCAGCTCAAAATTAAAATTCAAAAATTCTTAACAGGCTGGTACCATGAAAAATTTAACATTTCATTTCAGGTTTTTATTGAAACCTAAGTCTAAATCTCTGGGAAGACGTATTAATAGCCGTTTATCATTTTCGCTCACTCAAAATTAAACTACAAAAATTCGTATTAATTTTGCTGCCCTAGTTAGGAAATTCTATTTGGGTTGCTTGGATAGACCATTTGCCATCCTATTCTTCTTGCTATCGGAACATAAATTCTAATCTCTGCGGGAAGAAAATTCAAAATTATAACCAAAATTTCGTAACAAATTTACTGTCCTTATTAGGAAATTCCAGTTGCGTTGGTTAAAGTGAAATGTGACAAACAAATATTTTACTAAATTTATTCCCAGATGGATTCTGATAAGAAACTTGTTGTGTTGGTTTGTTCATCGGAACACACTAATTGTTCATCCGAAACTCTCATATACAACAACAATACTGGCTGAGTTGAACACTCGAAGTAGATAAAATTGTGCTCAGTCCTTCCGCCGCAATCGAAATGTGTTGAGCAAGCGTAATCGGAGTATGTCAAGCTAAGTAATGGATGAAAATTATTGCAGTAGCACCAGTAGTCGATAGTTCAGCCTATAGTAGACGTGCAATGCTTCTAAAGCGGAGCGATAAGCAAACGTAATCGACTTTATTTCTATTTCTATTCAGATCCTCCTACATTAAACTTGCACTCATTGAAATTTAAACAAATGAAACTGAAATCGAAAGAAAAGCACAGGTTCCTTTATTGTAACAGCATCTTACCAATCCTTTAATTATTGTAATGAGTTTACGGAACAAAATTATGAAATGCTGTTTAACAACCCAAATAAAACATAAGAGTGCATATCAAATTTTTTACAATCTAATTAGCAAATATGTTTACACACCCCCCATTAACAAAACATCCATCAATCAAATTAATAATCTTTAGACGTCGTACAGACAACAAAAAAAAACGTAACTGCAAAAAATTTCCGCTAAATGAAAACAATCAACATTCAAAATCAAAAGTAAAATGTGAGAGTAAATTTTACCATCATTGTCTTACAAGAAAACATCTAACACGATTTATTGTAATTTTTCCTTTCGAAAAGTAAATCTGTGTACAATTTACATACCATGAGAAATGAAAAGTAAATTTATTTATGTACAGTGTATAAGAAAAGTGTTTTGAATATGGCAACACCAAATACTTAAGATTAAAAATATAAACAGGATCTGTATAAACCAAAACGTCTTCTTAATCAAATATTTAGCATAGGTCAGCATCGCAAACAAAATAAAAATCTATTGAAAAAGAATTAAGATAAATAAAAAAAAATGTTAAGATGACCCATCTTCAAACAAAACGACCAAAACCCAGATTTTCATAGATATACGACTGTGTATATGTATTATAAACCCATATTTATTCAAATTTAAGATTCCATTCAATATTTTTATTTCTTAAGATCTTTTATTTCCTACATCCATTCCGCACCATATAAAAGCAGTACAGCATTAAAAAAAATAAGATTATTGTTTATTGTATTGTGTAATTCTGAATAAATCTTAAGATCTGCCAGCTACTCACCAAAGAAAGAAAATAACAAGAAATTTTGTAAACAATACACAAATGAAAAATTATTTATAATAAAATTAAGATACTTTTGAACGGTGATGTCATAATTAAAAGTTGTGTTGCCTTTTTTATTTTCTTATAACTTTACTTTCATTTTTGTTTTCACTGTCTTAAAACGAATTTGCATAATTTAAGAATATTTTTTATGCAAAAGTGTTACTACTACTACTACTAATCCAAATAATGGTGCTGTGCCGTCTGAAAACTATTTTTGGATTATATCTGGCATTTTTAAAATCTGCCTGTTTGATCAGCATATAAAAATCTTAAATTGGGTAATGCTAATGGTATTCGTGACATAGTGACTATCTAGTTAACGTTTTATAGTGCTAGATGTTAATTGTACGCAAGGTGTTATAAAAGTAACCAGTTATTCGCAAAATGTATGATGATCACTTGATCATCATTCTAAATGGGTGGTCCTTGATGAGTGTGGAATAAAATGTTGCTTTGGAACTAAACTTAACAAAATTTAAATGACTTTGAACTTCTACTTTCTTAAATTTCCGTACCAGATGCCTAATAAACATCATATGGGTTTGTTTGAAGACAAAACCTAAACACCCTAAATATCATTTAGATATTTGTAAACGACGAAACTAGTCAAAGGAATGTTATGATATTTTGAATTATGGCATCATTTGTTAAATAAATGTATTTAACCACCTTTCAAATGCTCTTGTCGATCGTCCATGAGTGAATTATATGTAACCCGCGACTTCGTTTGCGAGTACGAGTATTCGGCATGCGTTGTAATGCGACTCAAAGACAGAAAGTGTCCGCCTGGTGCGTGCACAAATGAATCAGAAGGTTTTCTGACA
The DNA here is from genome assembly GCA_932526605.1 of Nephrotoma flavescens. Lineage (NCBI taxonomy): Eukaryota > Metazoa > Arthropoda > Insecta > Diptera > Tipulidae > Nephrotoma > Nephrotoma flavescens. The sequence goes on from OW052221.1 coordinate 190,004,725, forward strand.
CAGGCCACACACAGCTGCCCATGTGAGAAGCACGGATGTTCCAAATTTAGTCCACACACTTGTAGCGATTGTCCCTGTGCATTGTTGATGGTAATCGCAAAAGCGAGTTGCACCGGAAACTACATACGTATGAATTCGAATCGTGCATTTGTCGGAATCACTGAGATGCGTGGCACTAATGCCTCTCCTCCGTTAAATTTTCCTTTTAAAATTCTAGCTTCTATGATATTGTTCATCATCTTCTTCACTTACAAAGCCTGGCGCCATTGCAAAGTCGTGAAGGATTGATGTTTTTGTGAGAAGAATGATAGACACGCCAATTTTCAATACAAAATCGTGTGGTGGCAAACCTGGCAAATCAAGTTAATTCCAACCATTCCAGATTTTTTGTTAATACTGCATGTTGGCGTCTCAGTGATTTGCATAGTCAATGGAAATTTCAGTGCTAAATGTGCTGTTCGGCCACCTTCCAAAAGAATTACCGCAATTCCAAATGATGGGATTTGCAGGGCAAAATTTTTTCGTTTTCGTATATTTGCCAAAATAAATGAAATGAGAAAAAAATTACCTGTGCCTTCAAGTGCATCTAAGAAATACAATCCATCACGTGGACTTGTAAATGCATGCATAATTCCGTCATACACTATGCGTTGCTGCGGAACCAATTTCGGAAGATTCATGAACAAATGTACCCAATTTATCGACGTCAAGGTGTGTTTTTTTATGCAAATCATGATCCAAATAGTCGTTTGTTCTATACAGCCACTCTTAATTGCATCAGTGACTTGTTACCGCTTGACAAACAAATCTTGCCAATCGAGACCACATACACGTTTGGTCGAGTCCAGAACTTATCTGTATTAACAAATTTGTGGACGTTTTAAACCCGTTTTTTTTTTTAATTTGTGGACGTTATAAAAATTCTGCTAAAATTTTCTATACCAATGTATATAAAATAGGTCGATAATGCAGTTTTATTTGCTAACTGCAGTAGCTCTATTGTAAATACTTATAGCGAAGGTTTCTGAATCGGTTATACTGATTGGACAATAGGTGGCGAACACCTGAGTGCATTTCATATAGTTTAGCGGCAGTTCATGTGTTCTCGATGTATGAGTGCGCACACTTGTATAAAATGCACGATATTTCAGTTCGTGGCATAATGACAAGCGTTAATCGGCCAGATATCACAAGCATTTTCATATCTTTTCTTCTTCAAATGTGGCCATTTTTTTCTTAATTTTTTCATAAAAAGTTTTTTCAAAAGTTTAACTTGTGACAGTCGGGATGAATCATGAGTTTGAGTTGTCTATTGCCAAATCTGGCTCACGTGGAGTTTACACAGTGAATCCTAGTGTTATTAAGTACATTTAGCTAAACAGTGTGACTAAAAAACTTCGGTATTTGGTACACAGTAAATCTGCATCAACAGATTCTGTGCATACCGCCCTTAAATGGATAAATGCTCTTCTAGGAACAATTCTGACCAATTCTAAATGACATCAAAAATGTTTATGGAATGCACAGTTTATCACAAATTCACAATCTATTGGATTTCTTGTGTGATTGATAATCACATCTGTGATCTCAGATTATCTCCCTAAACACATTATACACAAAGTTTATCATTAGACGCACAAAATTGTACAATCAAATATACTGCTCTGATTTATAAAATGGCATTTCTGGCGTGAGTGACACAAAAATTGATGTTTGGATTTGATAGGATGAAGGCGAAGGGTTGTCCGCAAACATAATTCTCCATTATCTGGCAATTCTCCCTATAAAGTATTATTCCAAATAATATACAATATAAATTTTGTACACACAAAATAATGTGCAACAGCAACTTGTACAAGCGTCGTCTGAAAAGTTTCCGATCTCATCATGAAGATGGCAGCACTCGTCAGCAAAAGTGGGGGGAGTGTGTTTGCGCATGCGTTGAATGATACTCACCGAAATATCAGCCATTTTGGAGGAGCAGTTAATGTTTAACAATCGTTCGAGTGAATCGATGTGAATGTTTTTGTAAAAAAGGAAAAATCGTGTGTCGAGCTGTCATTAAATATTTATGTTATACGCCAACGCAAATCAATGACGAGTTGGACGCAGTGTACGGGGACTCTGCAAAATCATTTACCACCGTGAAATTTAGAGCAGCTTGAATTTAAACGTGGAAAAACTACAACCACTGATGAGAACTTTGCTCAAGTTCACCAAATGGTGCTAGACAACCGTCGAATTAAAGATAGAAGAGGCTATATATATGTCCAAAGAACAAGTTTGTCACATATTAAATCAAGATTTATACATGATAAAGCTGTACGCTCTGTTGGCGCAGTTTAGGCACAATAAATCAGAGTCTTAGCGCCGTCTAATTACTGCTGATGAAACTTGGATACACCATTACTCTCCAGAATCAAAAATACAGTAAAAACAGTGGAATGCCAAAAAGGCAAAGGTTGTTCCTTCGGCGGGGAAAATGATGGCGGCTGTTTTCTGGGATATTCATGGAGTTATCGTAATGGATTATCTTCAAAAAGAGAAAACCCTTACAGGAGCATACTACGCATCATTATTTGACAAGCCGAAGGCAGAAATTGCGAAAAAACTGCCACATTTGCAGAAAAAAATCTTGCTCCAACTAGACAATGCGCCGTCTCACAACTTAGTGGTTTCAATGCAAAAATCGGCAAATTACGGTTTGAACTGCTTGAGTACCCCCAAAGTCACCAGATGAAGCTCTAAGCGACTTCTTTATATTCCTTAAGCAAAAATTTGGGGAGGCAATCACCTTCGTAAACGTCTATTTGGCAGAGAAATAAAAACTAAAACGAAAGAAATATATAAAAAAATAAATAAAATAAAATAAAACGCCGAGTACTAGTTGGACGAGTTGATGATTGGGAGCATCGCTGGGAGTAGTGTCTAAACTTACAAGTAGACTATGTAGAGTAATAAAAATTATATTGAAAAAAATGTCTTGTATCTTTGTTAGGTCTAATCAAAGTAGAATTGAAAACTTATATTTTGGTTACATAAAAATTTCATTCCAATTACCTCTAAATCGTGTCATTTAGAGATGCATAAAAATCGTATTAATTTTGCGAAACAAAATCATCTAACATACATACGCCATGCTATTGCACAAGAGATGACACTTCGGACGATTATGTTTAACGAAACATATCTTATCGAGGGTGTGCACCGAAATTGTATTGGAACAGCCCAAACGAGACAAAATCAAATCTGGTAAAACTATTTTTTTATTTGTCCTTGGAGAAGAAAATAATTGTAGGATTTAGCAGCAGCAGCAGAGGAGGCACAACAAGAGCCAAAATAAAATTAATTGTTTTAATATAAATAAAAGTATGTTTAAATTAAATTAAAAAGTTTTATTTATTTTGTTATATTAAAATATCTTTTCGGGTTATTAAATTAAATTATAAAATTTAATTATAGATAAGTATCATATCACACCTTTCAAATTATGAGAGTGATTTGAACAAACCAATCTATTTAAATACATTTCTTGAGATGGTATAAAGAAGACCCAACTAAAACTCAATGTTGTGTACATTTATTTAAAACTTTACGATGCAAAAGGTTATACAAGATGACCATGTACCAAATTTAATTTTATTTTTTGCATTTTAGAACGATTATCGACCAATTAACCAAAATGATACCCAGAAAGTTCAATCACGATTTCACGCCCTTTCATCCCGACATTAATAAGATTGATTGTAATGATTTATAAATTTGAAAGCGGCCCGCAGGCCACAATTTAAACAACACAGCACTGACGTATTTATACGTAGGATACTTTAAATTGGCTTACTCTACATATAATAGACGAGTAATATATTCTTTACATCATTCATTATTTAAAGTTAAATTAATTGCGGTTTGTGTACTTCGTTCTATGTTTGTAGTTTGCAATTTAAAATATAAAATTGAATGCAATTAACTGAATTAAATTGACATTGTGTTCGAACTCTAGTACATACGGAATAAATATGAACCTTCTTATAATATTCTTTAGAAATATTATGATTGCGCGGAGAGCACAACATCAAAACTTTATACATAATTGGCTTGTTGTACTAAAAAATTGGTAATCAATAATTATTATCGTTGTTCGCTGGTTCGAACGGTTACCTAAAAATTATGATAGTTTTCTGTATTACAATAGACAGACGTAATTACAATATAATTCTCTTTCGACTTGACTATTAGATTATGTAATACAATTCAATTTTTTTTTTTTTTTTTTTTTGTGTTTATTCGAAACGGTTAAGCGTTTAGGTGATTAGGTAGCGTTTAGAAATTTATAAAATTTTCAATTATTAGTACATACATAAATATGATTGAGCGGTATTGTTATAGATATTTCACTTTTGGAAAATCATCAATCAACAACCAAACTGATTTCAATTGGATTTTTGTATTTCACAATATGTTTTGAGGTAGATGCAATGCAGCCGCCGGAGTGTGATGCTTTCATATATGTTACAATTAAATTAATATTTAGAAAATCATACGTAATATTAAAATGAAGTCAATATACTTTTATAATATAGACAATTAATTTTGATGCAACTTCTTCTTTTCATCATCATCATCGTTATCGTTTTGTGTAAATCGAGCAGCAGCAGCAAAACCAACCGCAGCATCGAAAAGAAAGTGTTTTCTTATTATTATCAATATCATACACAACAACACATATACAAAATATATTAGAAACTGTGAAGCGATGAAATTTTTAGCGTTTATAGTAAAAAATGTGTCATCTACAATTATATTGATTCAACGAACACGACTATAAGCAATCTCGAGAAATTAATCTTAAGATTGGTTTTATACAATTTACTATGTAAGATCCTGTATGTACACACTCATAATTATCAATAATTTCTAAAAATACGAATTATGTTATAAGAAATATTAATGAAGACGAAAATGAAGAAGAAAATGTGAGCTACATACGCGCGCGCACACTTTCAAAATGTACATAAGAAGAAAATATTTTTAATTATTGGTTGTATATGAATATTTTTAAAACAGCATCTTAGTACTGGAATGTGGTCAAAAACAAACTCACGCACATAACAATTGCGACATCTTTATACCATCAAATAGGATTTAGATTGTGTGGGATCTAATACACAAAAAATATTCAATATACTAAGTACCATTCACAATTTCGTTGTTAGATTGTGGTGGCGCGATTTATTGTAATTTAAGTGAAATGGCACTTTCAACTACATTTGACGGGCAGTAATATACAAAAGTGAAAGAGTCATTAACAATTTATGATCTAAGATTAAAAAATTAGACTGCATTTTGATGCATAGGAAGAATAAAAATAGTTGGCGACTTTCAAAATTAAGAAAACGTCTGATTATTTAACGATCGGATTTAATCCGTAAACTTTTGGTAACAATCGATTTGCTAACGCTCGCTAGAATAAAACTCCGGAAAAAATATAGGATTGCATTTGGTAAAACAAAGCGGCCTTGAAAACGTTGATCAAATCAAAAATAAACAAAACCATGTTATTAACACCCCCCCCCCCCTCTTCAGATCCACCAATGTTTTATTGGAAAACTTTGCTATAGAGTTGCCGGATTTCGAGTTATTTGTTTGTATTAAATTAACCGACTCACCCTTTTTTCATACCCGAAACATAAAGGTATTAATTTAAAATAAGATTATATAAAGAAAATGTAAGTTTTATTATAAAAATTAAGGTTTATTACTAAATAAAAAATTGAGAGGTGAGTATGTTGTGGCCAACAACGACTTTCTTTCACCACGAATGTACATACACTACACGCCAAAAGTATTTGGTCGATGCGTTTTTTTCAATTCAAGGACTTGCAATGCTATTTGCGATGAATATTTTTTACACACCCTGTCCAAATGCATCTATATATGCGCATATTATGTTTTGTTTCAATGTTTATTATTCGAGAAATCACCAACATACTGAAAATCGATAGATTTTGTTGCGTAAAAAACTGATTTATTTAGTTATTAAATAAATATCTGTGAATGAATATTAAAGTAAATAAGTTTTTTAGCTTTTGCTGTTACTTGAGAATATTTAAATTAAATTTACAATTTATTTAAAATTGATTCTGGTATTAAATGTTAATAATTTTATTGTTATATTGATTTAATAGAAAAAACTTTCAAAGGTATAAAAAAATGGGCAGAAAGTGCGAACGGCGATTGAATTAAGAGCAGCCGTTATCATTCTACATAGAGAGGCTTTAGCATGCTGAAATTGGCCGAAAACTTGAAATTCCGAAGTCTACCGTGCAATACACACTGACGTGATTTAAAGAAACTGGACAGAACTCATCCCATATCAGCAGAGGTACACTCTGGTCACCACTGCGAATCAGGATGAATATATAGGAATGTTATCCAAGCATAATAGTAACACGACGGTACCTCAAATATAAGCGCAAGTGAACAACGCTCGGGAAAATAAATTGTCGTTCACTACGATAAAAAGGCGCCTAACAGATCAGGGGTTAAATGGTAGAATTGCTGTTAAAACCACTGTTTTCGATTACAAACCGTAATAAAAGACTTAATTGGGCAAAGTACCACCAGAATTGGCAAATGTCACAGTGGAAAAATGTCCTATAGTCAGACGAATCGAAACTCGAAATTTTTGGATCGAAAACGCGAGTTTACATTCGGCGTCGTTCCGGTGCAAAATTGCTCCCAGACTATATGAATCCTACAACATAACACGAGGTGGTTCTGTGATGATATGGAGTTGTTTTGGTAACAACCAAGTTGGCGATTTGGTCAAAATTACGAGTCGAATGGATCACTTCAGCTTCTTTCGATATTGGATAAACATGCCATACCATCTGGACTAAAACTAATAGGACGAGGGTTTACGTACCAGCACGACAATGATCCCAAGCACACATATAATGTATGTAAGGGGTATTTACAGCAACAATTTCGCCACCAAAAGCTGAATTTAACTAATTAGCTCCCACAATCGTCCGATCTTAATCCGATAGAGCTCTTGTGGGATCAGTTAGATCGGGAGCTTCGGAAAACTTGCCCAACATCGGCGAGAGATTTTCTATGAAAATTACAAGATGCCTGGAACAAGATTTCATCCTAACAATTATATAAATATATAATGCCAAGGCTATGTCGCGCACTAATTAAAGCAAAGAGCGGCTACATCGATGAGCGCGCAATTTAGCTATTTCGCTATCATTATCCTTTGTTTTTTGTAATAAGTTAGCTTTATGAACTGGTAATTAATTAAATTAATTGAAATAAACTACTATATTAGTTAAAATGTGTATAAAAAATTGTTTTAGTTATAAAAACCATATCGGCCAAATACTTTTGGCCTGTAGTGTAACCGAACTTTTGATAAAAATTGCCTTGAATAATCAAAATCATTATTCCTGGTTAAATTTTAGAGAACTAGGTCAACTTTTGTTGAACATTTAATCTTTAAATTTATTTTAATGACTTAATTTTTTGACGCTTTTCAAAACCTTCCACCACATTTCTAAAGATCTCCCAATTTATGGAGATAACTTATAAGCATAAAGTTTTATTCTGAATAGTTTATTGATCCGCCTGGGAGTAGAGATGTCGATTTTTGGAGAAATAAAGTTTTTTTTTATCAAAATTCGTCATTTTTGGTAAAATTTAAAAAAAATGATCTGAAATAATTTTGCTTGAAACTTAATTTTCAATCTTTTTGTTTTAAACCGTTTTTTCAAAATTTCCTCTTCATTTGGAACATTTATAAGCACACTTGGATTCTTACAGGCATACTACTAGAGTCGCACATTTTGCATAGTAGAATCGAGTTTTGCGACCGGCTCTGTCATATGTCACAATCGCCATTCTCGTTATTTTTGGACAACAACGGAAACTTTATTAAAATTGACCCCAAAATCGATCCTTTTATTCGTTTTTTATGCTCAGTATTTGATCCTTTGAATCGACGCCTCTTTTGGTTTTATTGAAGTGAATAATTGATTTTGGCTTTTGTCATTCACCAATTACATTCTTGTGGTAATGTAATATTTATAAAAGAATCACTGCTTTGATTTTCTTTGGAACGTAGCAGCATATTGCTATGTTATTTTCGTGATACTCAAATATTGATGAATCTATTGGCCGTGTTTTTTTTTCATTTCAGGTGGAATACCACAATTACGTACCTTGCACGTTTGGACAGTATTATTGTGTGAACTTTGTCTTTCTCATCTACATCGCTTCGTTTATCGATTTTCGGAGTACGCCTGAATGTCGACGATAAAGTTTTATATGACGATTTTTAAGTGTTATAAATTATAACACTTTAAATCTAAAATTACTCGAGGGTGAATAAACCTTTTTAACGAAACTTAAATAATTTCCTATTCGTTCGGTTCATAGACAAGCAATAATTTCCCCTATGACTTTGCTGGCCTAAATAATGGTAACATATTGCTCGTCCTTCCATTTCCAAGTATCAAAAAATAAAAAAGGGAATATAATTGGCCGCGCTACTGAGTCGGTTGCTGCAAACTGTTGCAATTTCGTTTGTGTTGGTTGCTGTCACTTATTGGCGAGGTAACCTGATTTATTGAATAATCTGATCAATTTCCATAGTGTGGTGTCATTCTAACGATTCTATTTTGTTGAATGGTTTTGGTGATTAACCGGTTTGAATTGAAGAATTATCGTGACGCGACTTCCCTAATCGGTACCACTTCGTCCGCACCTCTTTGGGCGTGGTCTCAAGCCGGGTCGAAATCTGGGTGAATTATATACCAAAGTATTTCGTCGATCACAAAAATCGTACGAGTATAAATAGAGGCGACAATACCTACACATAAACACAACACGTAATTGAGCCGAGATTCCAAGGCACCGGTCAAAACCAAAACCATCGAAGGCAAAAAAAATAAAAAAAATAATAATAATACCGTTCACCGAAATTATTGATTATACACACGAAGCCGCTACCACTTGATCCATCAACTCCAGCTGAGTGTTTGTGTATACCACTAGAAGCGAGGACTAAATATTGCTGGATTACAGTTTTTTTGTGCATCGATTGAAGATCGGCAAATACATTAACGCTATACGGTGTAGTGTAAATAAATTTTGGTTAGGATGGTGATATTGTGTAGTTTATGGATAAACAAAAAAAATCGTTTAGCCATATTTGTTTCCATTTACATAAAATTTGTCAAAATCAAAAAAAAGAAAAATATTTATTAATTTTAAAATTCCCTTATAACATTAAATTGCATGCCTTATTAGTAATAATTAGCGTTAGTTTAGTTATAGTGAATTCTGGTGGTGTGAAAATTTATTCAAAATCATTTTTTTTTTCAATGATTTTGAATAAATTTTCACAAAAGAAAAAAAAAATACGAAACGTAAATGGTATATAAATAATTTAAAACAACGAAAACAAATTAAACAAAAAAAATATATTTAAAAAAAAACATTTTAAAAACCCACGCTTGTATTTAAAGGCTCTAAAAAGTAGATAATATAGTAAAAGGCTTTGAAAAGTAGAAAATAAATTTTATCTTCCTCACTCCTATCAATGTATATTTATAACAAGTAGAAATTTAAAATTAATATGACTAAAAATATAAGGGTGGGGCGCTCCTTTACGGCATTAGTAATTTAAGACTACTAGACACATGAAGTAAAGTCTTTTAGTAACACTAATAGAACAGTCTATTCTGATGTATCCAAAGAATAGATTTTTTGCTGGAGCATTTCAGTATTAACGTAAAAATGATATATTGAGAGATAGTATATACATTCAGAAGGAGTGCCCCACGCTTATATTTTTAGTCATATTAATTTTAAATTTCTACTTGTTATAAATATACCGTGATAGGAGCAAGTAAGTGTAAGAAAAATTGTATTTTCTACTTTTCAAGGCCTTTTATTATATTATCTACATTTTAGAGTCTTTAAATATAAGCGTGGTTTTTTAAAAAGTTTTTTTTAAATATATTTTATTTTCTACTTTTTAGTCATTGAAATTTTTTAATGTCCAAAAATGTTATTTTTCGCCAGCAGCTAACAATATTCAAGTAAAGACACTTAGTTCAATTTCCTTGAATTTCTAGCATACCTTTCTATTTTTGGTTGGGTTCTTAGTTTGGGGTTAGAAACTTTTTGAACAATTCGATTAGTACCGAGTTTGTAGAAGTACAAAATATTAAAATATTAAGGTCGGTATCCAGCTCGCGCTAAGATAAATTTTACATGCAAATTTGACGTAAAATTTAGCTAGCGAAATAACAAAAAACTATTTAGCTCGCGATTTCGCAGATGCGGTACGCAGCTGAAGCGAAAAGTTTGAAGTTATCTCATTCACATATAGACTGCGCTAGTGAAAACTCTACAAACGTTTTCGCAGCAATTTATCTGCCTAGAACGATAAAATTGAAATAAATTTTGACAGCAGAACATGAAAACTATTTTTTTTAAATGGATGAACTAAATAATTCTATAGATTATGAAAGTTTCGATTGATTTAATTTTAAATGTTTATAAAAATACTTATTAAATAGTCGATCGAACAATATTTTTGTTTATTTAAGAATTTTTTCGGCTTTTCGGACAAAATATTATTTTAATGGACACCCATACAATGTTTACGACTATTTTAGTCGCAGAAAACAAAGAGGCCATTTATTAACAATATTTCTACCACAAAAGTAGAAAAAATGCACTCCCCTCCCCCAAACCTTTAACCCCAGGGCGTACTTGTGTATACAAAGAACACAAACCCTTGCAAAAAATGAGAACTCCCTTAGGTAGCTTCTTGGCAGCTTCCATTAGGGTGTCCATTAAAATAATATTTTGTCCGAAAAGCCGAAAAAATTCTTAAATAAATTAAATTCACGGACGATTAATAAATTCTTCTTAATTAAATGTGTTGGCTTGTTACACACACATAGTGAGAATTTCCTGTGGTTTCTGATTTAGTGATATATAATTCGCTAAATCGATATGTTCTTGTTTTGTATTATCGGTACAAAGCAAGAGTGGAATTTTTGCAGTTTGGTCGTTGCAACCTGATGAGTAGACCAACTTTTTATCAGTACGAAACCAAGCTGCCAAGAAGCTACCTAAGGGAGTTCTCATTTTTTTGTTTGTATCTGCAATTTAGTGGAGACTTGTGGAGACCGCGTTAAAATTTATCTTAGCGCGAGCTGGATACCTAGCTTTAGATGAAACAGACCAAAAAATTTTCCGAAAAAAAGTTACACACTGTTTACAGCTCAAAATTCGACACTGCACGTGCTAAAATATTCCGCACAAATATCAAAAACGAATAAATAACGGGAACGCGGAAGAGATAAATATACAGTGAGAGCCGGCAAACAATTGAGGATATTTTCATATAAACTTTGTATGGGGTCTGGCTAAACCCTCGTGTTTCGAATTTGACTAGAATTTGACGACTCCCGTTCACCCTCGAAATTTTAGGGATTTTTTTTAATATACCGGCTATATCAGCTTAAGGACATCAAAAAATAGTGTCTGATCAGACTCTGGTGTCACCAAAAGGGTTGTATTAATTCATTAAGAATAACTGTTACTTACATATTTTAGTTTGTCGTGTAAATATACATTGTCCAGCCGGAAATCCCTGAAGCCGAAATTATAGTAAGCATCAAAATAGTTCGGACTAATTTTACCGAGAATATCAAAAAATAGACAATAAGTCAAGGCAGCCCTCGCTCTGTTTTGGCTGCAACTTACAGATTTTGATATCAAAATTACAATTTTCCGCGTTCTTCACTTCTTAATGAAATACTCCACATTCTATTGATAAACAACTTACGATTCGTATCTCATTTGATTCCTTAAAATTAAAAAAAAATCACAAATTTAGTGCTAGAGATTCAAGGAATGAATTGAATGTTAATTCGGAACCGTCCATAGTTGGTTCAATATTTGCGTCCCATATGAATTATGTCTTAGTTCAGAAATCTCGTCGTCCCATCTCAAATCATACGATTTCTACAGTTTGCCACTATTCATTTGGGTATTGTTGGCGAGTGGTTCTAATAGAACAGTACAGCTGCTTTTTCAGCGTGCATCTGCTTTCTATGGTTCATACTTGAAAGTTACAAAGTATATCATAAACGGATTACTTTTTACACCGTTCGTAACCGACACTCTAAAGCTATAATCAGTACTCTGTCAATTTCCTACAAGAGGTGCTAAATTCTTACATCTGCGCACTGTTTGATACGCTCCAATCTTAAAACTGCTTGTCAAGGTATCTATATTGTTCACACAAAATCGCAATGCCTACTTCAACTTCCTATACTAATTGGTTTAAGGGTTCTAAGCAGCCGCCCAGTGATTAATTTGTATAACTAAAACTCAACAGAAATTTGGCATACTACCAAAGGCCGTATGGTTATAGAACATATCTCGTATTTTGTGGTATTTTGATTTTAATAAATTCTTGAAATGTTACTTTGCCAACTGGGTTCACTTACTAATGGTGAATTTTTTACATCGAAAAATTAGATCCCAGATCAAAAAAATCAGAGTAATTGCTATAAATTTGAATGAAGCTTTATGTAAATTTAATGCATTGGCAGTCATGTTTTTAATCTGAATGCAGATTTTGTGTGTTCATTACCCTACCGAAAAATGTATATCAGGCCTCAAACAGAATACCCTACCGGAAAATGTTCAGCAGGGCTCAAACACAGCAACGCAAAAACTCTCACAAACATATGAATTACATGGATTTTTGATTTAGTATTGAAAAATCTTCAAATTTTACTTGATTGTATGTGTCTGAATTTTTTGTAAGTCAAGCAATTGATGAAAACGTAAGTGAACTTCTCGATGAAGTTCTGGTCAAAAGGCATGCTGCAATTATTTTTCTCTCCGTGAAAAATTAAAATTATGTATTGAGCGTTCTACTGAATAAACTAATGAACTTGTTCATGAAAGTCATTAGCGGAGAGGCTATTATTACTTTTCTAACAGTAAAATCCAGTTGCACTCAGGGAAACAACCTTCTCAGAGAAAATAATTTCCGTAAGAACTGTCATAATACTATTTCAATGACTTCTTTACAAAAATCGTCGATGAATTTATCAATGCGTTAAGGATGAAACACACCAAGCAGCAGCAGCGAGCAGCCAATTTAAATATTGCCTTTTTCGCTTATTTAATGTAACAAGATCATAGCTCGTGTGGAAATATACGTATTTCCAATAAAAGAAATCAAATATTTTGTAATTTTAATAGAAAAATTTAAATTTAAAAAAATTATATTGAATGAAGTTGCATCTGTCGCGGCATCAATAGGTTCCACACCCAGCAGCTTCAATTGACTGCTCTTTGATGCTACTCATAACCTCAATAAAATTGAGACAAGTGCATTTTACTACTAAAACAAAATAAACTGCTGCGCTGATTGATGCGCACACCCATTCGCAGCCGCTAGTGTGGATTGTTTGGAATATGTTGCGCTGCTCTTGGTGTGTTTTATCCTTTATACAGCAAATTCCTTATGATCATCATTCATTAGATCACGTAAACTTCATAAATTCATTCAGTTCATTTGAGACTTCGTTGAATGATTCATGATGAACTCATCGACGAGTTCATCGATTACCTTCCAGTAGGGTAGTAATGCGCATGCGTGTCATATTGCTTTGACGTTTAGTGACTATTTAATGAAATTTCCAAGTGCCACGAACAGCAGCATTCAAAGTGTAAAATTATTTTAAAATAAATTGTTTTTCAATTAGTTACAATTGCATATATTACAAACATTGTTGTTAACAACCAATGGTCTAACCAATATTTTTTTTGTATTGATAACATAAATATTTCTCCCCTACTAAATAGATAGAGAAAAGTATAAAATGCGAGATGCGAATTGATCATAAGCACCAAAAAATTACCGATTCAACCGATTCAATTATTTTTAATGCTTATTGAACTAAATATGACACAATCACAACGAAAAAAAAAATTACAAACACAATTATGTAAATTTTTATTGTACACTGTCTCGCCCTCGATTTTTCAAACAAAATCTGTGTTCTGGGATCAAAATTTTGTTTGAAAAAAATTCGGAATAAGTCACTCTGCTTTGAAGACTGTTTAAAGCGGTCTGAATATTCAGTTTTTATTCATATCCTAGACTGCAGACCGAGAGATAAGGGATAGTTATTAGAACAGAAATGTTATTACTTTTCCTAACATAATACTCTCAAGGATCTCTATTGCGCTGGAAGTTGTTAGTTTGTCACGTAACTTAAGGCTAAATCTGACAGTTATACGAACCAGTAATGCTGACGATACCTATAATAAATTTCAAAACAAATTCAAGGGAAACTATCGCGAAAAATTACAAAGCAAACCATAAAAAAATGTACGGGTGGTAGTATAAATGCAGGGGCATTTTTCATTATTAGATTACTATTATATGGCACCATTTTGTTTTGGACTGTCATAAAATTTGAACTAAAATACGTACAGTAAGTACAACTTTTACCTCAAGACCGTCACGGCTCAGTACGTACAGTCACTAACGATTTACCGTGCCAGACACAGATTGGCAGTACCGTAGTTTAATTAATGTTATTTTGAGACTGTTTTGTTTTGAAGCGGTGATCTATACACAGTTTTTAAATCACCAGTCCAGTGCCCAGTAAACAAATGTAAAATGTTGGACAGCGCTGCCGTACGCCAACCATCAACGTGCACCATCATCAACATCATCTTTCACATTATATTTCTTTCGGTAAAATTTTATCTTTTATGTATACGAGTATATTAAAACAGAAAAAATATTTACTTTATATTTTCGTTATATATAAAACGTTTTTTTATGTAAGATGTTAGCGAAAGTAACGAAGAACAAAAATTTAAATATAAAGATAATAATGATCAATTCATTGCACTAATAAAGATGAAGTGTTGTGGAAATTTCTCAATTTTTTTTCTGTTGTGTATTTCAACTATAACAAGCTTGAAATCTTTTCCGTGTGCATATCTAGACTAAAATTTTACTTTAAAACTAATACACTTTGTGTAAATTCATTCGTTCGTTAGACTTTGTTATCAATTTTGCACTACATTATAATCAAGTTAATTGGATGTTTATGTTTCATAATACGATGGACAGCTCGAAGGTATTCATAATATCCAACTAAACTGTTAATTTGTATATATTATAATATAGACTGTTCATACTTCCGCTAATCTTATAATTTAAGACAATGAGAAATTTCATATTTGTGATGTACTCATGGTGGAATGCTAATATTATTATAACGCAATTTTGAAATTATCTCGAGATTTCCTCTGAGCAATTATTCTCTTTTAAGTTCGGAAACAGTATTCCCATAAAAGTTATACAACGTGTCCAGATACAGGCTGCCAATCCGTTAGGGAGTTAAAACTTTCATAGTTATTGCTAGGTGGAGTTATTTTATATAGAGTACCCGGTATTGCAGGCCTAAACTTTGCGTCGTGTACTTTATATGTCGTGTTTGTTTTTGTACGTGGCAAGGTCATTCTACTTACGCCCAAGTACATTTGAAACTTTTCGGTAAAAGTTTTCCATATTAGGATTTATAGCGAGGATTTTGCTTGCTAATTATATTGTTTAATCCGAATTATACATTTTTTTTGAGTTATGATGAGTCAATCTCAAGAGTAGGACCCATTAAATCAAATTCCATAATATTACCAATCTTAGTCGATTTTATCTTGTTCCTACTTTACAAGGACAGATTTACCTGAGTAAAGATTTTTAGAATACCTTTCAAATCATGCTTCAATTCGTGGGCTATGTAGAATCCCGTTCGGAAATAAGTCTGGAGGATAGTAAACATATCCTAGCTTCTACTTATTCACAATCACGTTAAATAAAATTCTTGATACATTACCCTCTTTTGAAACCAATAAACTAGGGCATACAACTTTGATTGAACTTGCAATAGATATAGGTGATAGTCCTCCCATCAAGCAACGGCATTACTCAGTTTCCCGGCGATTCAGGTGTTTTGTAACAAAAAGCTTGACCGATTATTGCCCCTCGGTGCCCTAGCTCGACTGCTTCGTTATCGCCAGTTGCTTTGATTTGAAAACCTAACGAGGTCAGGTCTCGATTCGCGAAAGGTCAATCTTGTGACTAAAAACGATGTTTAACCATTGCCTCTAATTAACGGACTTTTCGGCCGGTTAAATTCAACAAAATACATCTTCATCATTAACCTTAAAGCAACCTTCTGGCAGAATACCGTTCGCTCCTTCTTCTAGAGACAAAAGGGCGTTCACAGCTTCTAGTCAACCCTTATACCAGTTCCGAGTAATGCTGTTTTGATTATGTAACTGTTCTTAAACTATGTATCGACTAATGGACAAAGTGGTCCCCAAAAGTTATCACCATCAATCATTTGTCTATCTGAATGACCTCGCTGCCGAGTATTCGAAACTTTTGTTGTTTCGATGTGCTGCTTCCAAAACTGAGGTTGAAAGCGTTTTTTATTTCAGAAAGATGAAGACAACTGGTATCAAGATACTGGTATCTGTAACTTTGAGGGTAACTTAAAGGGTGTACTATGAAACCCAGGTTTTCAACATCCCGGTTTTAAAATCCCGGTTTTCAAAATCCTTCGACATTCGGTCCTTCGACAATCAGCCCTTTGATATCATGCCGAATTGTAGATGCTTCAATAACTCTCGCGGGTATGCGAAAAGTCGCATCGCGCCTCTCCCTCTGTTTAGCCCTCCGAGGGCCTTTAGAAAAAAATTCTAGGAGAGCAAGGTTCAAAAATATGTCGGAATTAAAGGAGCAGATTTAATAGTTTTATTCTAAGTGAATGATTCGAATTCAAAACTGATTTTTTGATTCAGTTCTAGAAACGGTCGATAGGATGGAACTTGACCATTTCTTTACTTAAATGGGTTTCTTAAATGATTTTTTGCTAGAGCTCTAGAATATGGCCAGTAGAGACAGAACTTGGCTATTGCTTGACAGATTATGATAAAATGCGACATGTGAGATGGAAATAAGACTCTAAAATTATTTTTTGACAAAGTTCTGAAATATATCGCACTTTTTGTCCAGATACGCAGAGTTTTATC
Organism: Nephrotoma flavescens; assembly: GCA_932526605.1. Classification (NCBI taxonomy): domain Eukaryota; kingdom Metazoa; phylum Arthropoda; class Insecta; order Diptera; family Tipulidae; genus Nephrotoma; species Nephrotoma flavescens. The sequence continues at coordinate 190,021,888 of OW052221.1, forward strand.
AAAAAATTATTTAATAATCCCATTTAGATCGTGTCAAATTTAAACATAATCGGTTAAAAAATGGCCAAATTCCATCTCTATTAACCATATTCCACACATTTACAAAAAATACAACCATATTCCACACCTTTACAAAACCATATTCCACACCTTTACAAAACCATTTTCGGAAGACCGAATTTTAAATTTTCAGTTGAACTAAACTGAAATTAGAAATACAAGCTGAGTATGAACAATTATTTTCCGTTACTGGAAATTCGCAAACAAATATATCTGAAACCAAAATTGGCCTCTAATATTAAAGTTAAGTGGGATTTGAAAAAGCAACGCAGCTATTGTCAAAGTTATTCTAGTAGGTTGTGATGGCAATAGAAAAGAAATAATTTATAAACGAAATAGTCGCCAATTTCAGTTTAGGAAAAAGAAACATTGAAAACGATGTTGTGGAAATTTCTGTACGATGACTCCTTGTTGGTTTATTGAAGTTTTAGCGAGAAACGTAACCAAAAAATGAGACACGCATATTAGCAGAGCCATCTACGATTTAAAGAGCCGTAATATTAAAATGTGTCTGTTTCCATAAGAATCAACATAAAATAACGAATTTTTGATTTAATATTTGTCAATGAAAATTTAATTGAGTAATTGTAATTTTTATTTTATACGATTAAGAACATATCGATGGCTTAATGTGAATAAGGCGTAACATCAATTTTTTTAAAATTGATTTTTTATTTTAATACGACGCCTCTGGTTTAATTTTATAATAAAACAAAACAACAGAATCGCCCTCCAATTGGAAACCGTAGTTTTCCCTCTTTTATTTTAAGTCATAGCATCATGGGCGTAAACGTCAAAACAATAAATCAAAACACACATAGTTTAGTTGAATTTTGGTTGCGAAGTTGTGGTTTCTTGTGGTAGCTAGATAAATTGTTAAAATAATGCTGAAAATGTGGTAAGTTTTACAAATCATAACATTTTGTCATAATTGGTCAATTTCTTACTTAATAATTAAACTAAAATATTATTAAATTTACTTAAGGTACAATTAGATACTGAAGCTGAAACTACTAGTGATATAAAGAGGAATTCAAAACCAAACCATTATAATTACAAAAAAATGTATCGCGACAAAATCGTATGGAGGGATCTGCATACCAAGTTGTTCTAGAAGTAACCAGATTAAGTATGGAATAGGAAGACCAGATCGAAAACTTGGAGAAACATGTTCATCGAATTTCTGCCTAAAAAGTAAACTGAGAAATTATTCTCAGTTTACTACGACAATAAGAGAACAAATTTTCGCACAATTTTGGAAAATGAATTGGATCCAGGAAAAAATGTTACAAACATACATTGATCAAAGAGGAATCCAAAAAACGATTATACACGGAAGGCTCATGTTGAAGAACAAAATCACTTAGCTACTTTTTAAAAACCAAAAACGACGATGTGTTGCAGGTATGTCAAAAAATGTTCCTCAGTACATTCGGAATAAAAGAAAAGAGGATGCGATTGTGGATTAAAAACGGTTTAGCTCACGGTCTACAAATTAATCCAACCCAAAAAAAAATTGTAAGACTAGAAAGGTCAAATTAAGTGTCACCGAAAGGTTTATTGCAAATGAAAAGCGACAGTCACATATTTAAAGCTCCTGTTAGAATCGTATCCGAAGATCGAATTGCATTATTGTCGGAAAGATACTAAAAAGATTTATTTGCAGACGTTAAGCGACAGCAAAACAGCTTTATACAGCAAGAAACATGTAATTGAATGTAAAATATGAGTTAGAACCTCATTCTAATTGTGCATTTTATACCTTTTTAAAAGAATCGAACTATTCGATTTTTAAACCACGTAAAGATCAATGTGATATTTGCACTGAATATAAAGTGGGTAATTTAGACGTAGACAAATATAAGTACCACAGAGCGCTAGCTGACAGAGCGCGAGCAGAAATGAAAGCTGACCTTAAATTGGCAACATACGGCCACATTATAATGTTCTGCGGGTGTAAATTCGTCAATCAAATTTTCACATGAATACAGTAGTGGCCAGATAAATGTTACCATAAATGTTTCAAGGTAATCTTAGATTTTTTTATGGGTACTTTATTTTTATAAATTTAGGAGTAACGGGATCTAATTTTTTTTGTTTTGCTTTAAAATTCGGTTGTGATCAAAATTGCGCAAGTAGTAATAAGAAAACAATGGGTATTTTCGTTTATTCATTCCGAACATTCCGAACGTTTTAAAATTGACAGTAATCGTATTTTTATTCATTCTATGTTTTCTATTCTTTTGTTTGTCTATTCTTTTATTCATTCGGAATTTTCAGAACGCATTCTTTTTGATCTACATCAATAGGTAGAACAAAAAGAATATTCTGTTTTGAAATGTCAAGCTGTGATAGTGCGTGTGCAAAAAATTTATTTTTTCTTGTTTTTAATAAAACAACATAATATAAATATATGTATTATATATGTATATGTATATAATATTTGTATATTATCTATGGTTCTACAAAAGTAGATGCTACCAAAATAAAAACAAGTCGCTGCTGTGACAAAGTATTCTGTTTATTCTATTTATGTTCTTTTATTATATTTCGTTCGGAATGTTCTTAGATCACGTGATCAATATTCTATTCCTTCTATTCTTTCTGAAGAATGAATTAACGAAAATACCCAATGAAAACATTAAGTTCTTATACACATAGTCAAAAAAGTATTGGATCAGTCTGAAATTTTAATAGCTTATGATTATTAGAAAAACAACTGAATTCCAAATAAAAAAAATTATATGCAGGGTTTTATCAATTAAACATATCCTTTTCATCCACATAAACAAAATGTAAATATGTATTTCCAATTAAATTTAAAAAAAAAAAGTTAATTAATACACACAGTACTAAATTACGTCAAAAAAGTATTCGATCATATTGATCTAGTGTTCTTTTTTCATCTGTTTCAACCTTTTGTTTAATATTAATACTGCTAATAAAAAAATTAAGCAAAATCGAACATTCAGTCTCAGTTTAGTTTTACACGATGGGTCGCGTGGGTCAGAATTATCGGTTGATTTAAAAAAAGTGATAATACAACACTTTGAAAACAAAATGTCTATAAGAAATATTTCAAAAACTTTAAAAGAGCCTTATTCTACCGTTCATTATATAATTTCCAAATACAAAAGTGATAAAATGTGGTTAATAAAAATAGAAGTGGCCAGCCAAGAGTGTTTAACATTAGAGAAGAACGAAAAATAATACGCGAAGTTAAGAAAAACCCTATGCTAAGTGCTCCAAAAATCCAAGGTCGAATGGAGGTGGAAATTCAAAAGACTTGTTCTATACAGACCATAAGAAATATTTTACGTAAAGCGGGTTATAATGGTCGCACTGCTCGGAAACGACCAAACATTTCACCGGCCAATAGGAAAAAGCGCAACGCGTATGCCAGAGAATATGTTGGTAAACCAGATGAGTTCTGGAACCCGGTTTTATTTTCAGTTGAAAGCAAATATATTATTTATGGTTCTGATGGTCGAATTAAAGTATGGCGGAAAGTAAATGAAGCTTAATAACACTGTAATATAAAAGAAGCAGTTAAGTTTAATGGGGTGCTGTGATGGTATGGGGTTGTATGGCAACATCGGGCGTGGAAGCTTGTTTTTATTGATCGATTGACTAGTGCTTTGCAACACATTTTATTCAATTTATTTATTACAGGTTTGTCTAATTAGATATCCTCAAAAATAATTTGAAAAAGAGCGCAGAGAAGTTGGGAATAGAGCGGGATTTCATTTTTCAATAGGACAATGATCCCAAACATTCATCAAGGATAGTAAGAGAATACTTGTTGTATAACGCAAATATACGTAATAAAATTACGAATGTGACTACTGGCAAGCTTGTCAAATCAATGAGAAGTCGTTTACTGGCGGTTCTTGCGGCAAAACGGCGGAATACGTGTTATTAATTTACCTATGATCGAATACTTTTTTGTCATACAATTAACGGTATTTTTACAATTTTCGTTGTTTTTTATTAGGTTGAATTTATTATACAAATCGATACTTGGAATAAACTGACAATATAATTAGGATTATTTTTTAAAAAGTAACATTTGTTTACAATTATTTTATTTGTACTGAATACAGCAATATTTCCGTCATAGTCCAATGATCGAATACTTTTTTGACTACGTGTACATAGCAAATATAGTGGGATGTAGTCACGTTTCGGTTTTGGAGTTAATGAAAACGTTTGCTATTACAAATATAACGGAAAGAGCCGCCGGAACAGGAAAATCAAACAAAAAGACAACCCAGCGGATGAACAGAAAAATATAAATCATGTGCTTGACAAACAGATTTTGTACTTCTAATCAATTAAGTAATGAAGTGAGAGAATGTTTTGAATTGGCCTATAAATGACTGGAAAGGAGTCATTTTCACAGACGAGTCTAAAACTAGTATAAACCAATCGGATGGTATCACATACGTGCGCCGAAAGGTAAACGAAAATTTACAACAGTGGCACTATTCTGGCTTTCACTGCGGGAATAGGGAATTGGGAAAACTATTTTCATGGCATTTTTGTCCAAATTTTATTTTTCTGGCCTACTATTGGAATTAGTTCGGTGTAAATATTTTCGAAACAAAGTTGAGTGAGAAACTTTTGCTCCACAAAATTTTCATAGGGAAAAATAAATCCCAATATGTGTTTGTTTCAAAAATATTTACACCCAACTAATTCCAATAGTACGTCAGAAAAGTATAATTTAGGCAAAAATGATATGAAAATATTTTTCCCAATTCCCTATTCCCAGGGTTTTCCTAGTTGCCATTCTGCTCCATGCCATCGAACCAAAAATATAGTAATTTTTTTTTTAATTTAGTGTATTATATTGGCAATTGAATTGTATTGCAATGGGCTGGCCTGCGAACTGTTCCAAGTTGAATCCGATAGAAAATTGTTGGCAACTTTAAAAACACGGACCAATAGGAAAAACCTAAAAACTAAATTAGAATGAAAGGAAGCACTAATTGAAGCTTGGGAAAATGAGAACTCTATGCTCGAAAGAATTTCAGCCATCATTAAAGCCCGGGGAAGGAACACCAAATATTAAAATACTTCTCAATGGTCATACTTGGAACTATTCGAAAGTTTATAAACATTATTTTAATTTTTAATAATATTTATTGTAATGAATTACTTAATCGACATCCTTTTTCTATAATTACCTTCCTTTCTTTTTCAGCAATTTAGTATTCCGTCTATTTTACATAAATTGGATTTTTTTTTCGAAACATCAAAATTTTTTGAATGGTAAAATTTATCTGACCACTACTGTTGTATATTACCAAATATATTGATTTCGTAATTATATGCTATTTATGGAACCAATTAAAATGTTATTATAAATACATAAAAAAATTATTAATGTACGCTGATCCTTATGAGAAAGAACAAAGATTCCCCTCTATTTAAAGCTTACGATACAAAAGGGCGGATTCTTACAGCTTTTATATCTAGGTGGCTCTGCTAGTGCACGTGTAACGATAAAACTACAAATATTATGAAAAGCTTGAAGAAACAATTGTTATTTTTCCTAAGCTAATTATAAGCTAAAGTTTTCTTTTTTTAAACTTCTGCAAAGTTTAACAAAAAGACAAAGTACAGTTTTGCTTTTTAATATGTCAAATTTTTTCAGTTGATCAAATGAAAATTTAATTTTCAATCAAATGGTTAGGAATTTGAGTTTGGATGTAAAATTTTGTCGAGAAAAAAGGCCTTACCATTTTTCATGTCAGCAGATATTTCTTCGTAGATCGATCCTATAGCCGTATGTCCTCGAGTTGGCTACTGTGTAAGGTAGAACGTGAACAATGAACCGATAAAGAGTTGATAATGATTAAAATTAATTTGTAATGCAACCTTTATCTAAATTGTTTGACCGGAAAAGTATAAATCCAATATCAATTGATGAATTTATATCCAAATATCTAATATTTTTATTTCAATTGAACAACGCACAACACATTAGTTGTTAATTTGACACATTTCATTTTCAATTTAATAGAGACATAAACACAAAAATCTGTCATTTATGACATAAATTTGTCACTTACATGTTTTAATATTGTTCGGCTAAATTCCACATCTAGCAATTTCGTTCCAATGTAACATGCTAATTAACAATCTGTCAGCTTACCTGTAAAGATAAAAGCAAAAAATTTTAGGTTATAACGACAATCTAAATTATGCTAATTTTAGAATTGAATTTATTTATTCATATATATAAAATTGCAATTCCCGGAGAAGAACTTATACGCCGGAAACAGAATTATTTTCTTTTAAACTAGAATTACATTTTAAGTATCCGCACACATCAAACAAACATTTATGTATATTTTTATAGCATGTACATACATACATACAAATATTACGTGTAATTTGACCGCGCACATATGGATTAAACATTAAATTATTATTCATATGTATGTACATAAGTTTATGTAAACACGTTTTAAATTATGATCGTGTTTCAAAAAATTTTAAGAATCGCGACGACGTGGGCAGATCAAATAACAAATATGCCTTACACATACATCATAATAATAACATAATTATGTCGTAAATAGTAAATTGATATTGCGCGCTTAACGATCATTTGCGGGAATTATAACCAACCACCAGCAGCTAGATCTACTAATCTTGCAAACCGATATAAACGTGTACATAAATAATTAGCGTATATGAAAATTGAATGTATAGCAAACGTCACGATAATTAGAAAGTAGCACAATTTGGTGGCGGTGGCGGCGGCGGCAGCGACGGCAGCGACGGCATTGAAATTATTACTTTACGTATGTATCAATATGTGTTAAAACTAGAAAGTACAATGACATGAGAGATGTGGGTGCACTAAAATACTTTGTCTAACCAAACCGCATGCATATTCGAATAGTGCTGTGTGCTACACAAGTCGCAGTTATAAGTAGATGCAGTAGTAAATTAACGTAATAATCATGCTGTGCGAATTATTAAAATCACACCTTTATTCTATACTCGTATATACGGTTTTGAAGTGTCTCTCCCATAGTTTATGTATTCATCAGACGTAATATCTGTTTTGTGTACAAACATAAAGATGTTAATTGAAGCTAATTACAAACCTATTACCATACCAAATTCCAACTTTGTTTTAATATTCTAAATAACTTCAAACGTTTTTTTTTCTATTTTCTAGAGTCTTTCGAGTGCCACATTCATTATAATGTTGCCAAATTTATTTGGTGAATTGGTGGTCGATGCATGCCATGTGGTGTTTTACTTTACAGTTACGAAACAAGTAAAGTATTGGAATCGTGCGATGCTAAGACTTCGATAAAACAATTGATTTCGAGAATGTTAGTAAAATGGATCAAAGGTACAGAAATGTTTGATTCAGAAATTTAAGCATGATTTTAAAAAACTAGATCATCTGACATTTATAAAATTCATGAAAAATAATTCTTCGAAAAAGAAGTTTATTATAAATTATTTACGGGGATTTTGACCTAAACCGTTCTCAAGCAAGATACACATTTTTTGTAAAAAATTTGGGACAAACTTCATACGAGTAATCAAATGGAACCCTAAACTATCTTAAATTAAAAATTTATTTTGAAACTTAGTTTAACAGCGTAAATTATTATTAAATTATATTATCAGTCTACTCAGTCGAATTAAGAAAAATTACATTTATTTTCACACATGCAGGGTGTTCCAAAATTAATCACCCCATTTGGAACGAGCAACCCGAACAACACACCTTCGACAACCGGCGGCTACTACCCAGACAATACGACGTTTAGTGGCTTGACTTGAACAGGTCGAAACAAATAGTGATGGTAGAAGTACAGAAAGAAATTGAACAAGACAGTCTTGGAAAATATTGAGCGTCTTAGGGAAAGCGTGGAATAAGATCTTGAAACAAGTTTAAGGCGATGATCCACTCATTCCAATAACAACTATGCACATAATAATATATTCCGATGTACACCTGTTTCCCTACAAGATGCAACTAGTTCATTCTCTTAATGCAGCTAGCTTCGTAACACGTCGTGAATACTGTGGCGTGATATTAAACCTAAACAAAAATCATAGATTTAGCTCATTTTCTGTTGAATGGCGCTGTTAATAAAGAAAACTGCAGATTTTGAGGAGATATAATCCACAGCAAATTTTTTTTACATCGTTACACCCCTAAAAAGGTAACAATTTGGTGTGGTGTGACTTCAAAAGTTATAATGGGCTCTTATTTTCTAAAATGGCAGAGCAAATGCCAGAACAATTAACGATGACTGCTATAGATAGATAATTAAAAAATTTCGTATCAAGTAACAATTTGTTTGAAAATATGTGGTTTCAACAAGATGGGGCAACAACCTGTACAGCCCGATTAAGAATGAACATGCTGAGGGAAAGTTTTCCAACCCGCTTTATATCCAAATATGCTCATTTACTGGATTTAACTGCATCTGACCTGTAAGGCCATTCGAAATCTAAAATTTACATTAATGAACCAGCTACTCCTCAACTTGTTTTACTTTGGTTATTTTCCAATTTGTAATGGTGTTATTGTGATTGTTCCGTATATTACACATTTGCCTAAGTCTAAAATTCAAATACTCATCAACACCTGAACACTGGAATTGAAATAGCACCAATATCACATGAAATTTTAGCGAGAGTCACCGAAAAAGCTCGTGTTTGTCAGAGCTCTAATAGTAGCCACTAATTAGATACCATTTTTCGAAATTCAAAATATTAAGAATAATTGAATTAAAATAGTATTGCATATTTATAGTTATTTTATATTAAATTATTTAAAAAAATATGATGAAAACAAGTGCGGTAATTAATTTTGGAACACCCAGTACATCGTGAAAAATCATGGAGAACACTCGAAATAATATTCAATAGGTGTATACCACAAAATCACATTAAAAGTGCTTTATCCTAAGATAGTTCTAAAAAGTAACTACGGCCGGAGTGGTTGTTTTCACATTGAAAATCTAGGGGAACACTGGGTATAATATTCAAAAATTGTATACCTTAAAATCGCATTAAAAGTGGTTTGTCTCAAGATGTAACAAGTTACTGCGGCTGGAATGGTTGTTGTCACTTTGTACTAGATTCATTCCAAATAAAAAACAGGAATTTTCTGGAAGATATAGGGGAATACTGGATGTAATAATCAAAAGTTTATACCGCAATATCGCATTAAAATCTTTTATCCTATGATAATTTTAAGGGATGACTACGCGTGGAATGGATTTTTCACTTCTTACTAGACCCAATCCAATACGAAACATGAATTTTTCGGAAAAATTAGCGGAGCGCTGGATGTACTATTGAAAAATTATTTACATCTTAGAAATATCATAGGACAAAACAATTTTAAGGCGATTTTGAGAAATCCTTATTTGAAAATTGTCGTTCTTAAAAATTTTCGAAAATTTGAGAAAAAATTGTAGAGAATTTTTGTGAGAACATAAACATCAAAATTATTTATGAAAAGATATTACGATAAATTCAGGATCACCTGTTAACACATCTTTCCAATAATAATAATATTAAGTATAAAATCTTGGCATTACTCAGCCAATGAGTGGACTTGTTGAGAAAATGGCACCATGTTTTTTCAAGTGTTTTTTTAGTTTTTGTTTATTTCACACCAAGGATAGATTTCTTGAACCTTTAAACATTTCTTTGCTTTGAGGCCAGAGGCACTTTGCAAGTATCGTCTCCTCATGGTTCTTCTCTCGTGGGGTTAGTAGCTGCAGCTGTTTGTTCTACATTTCATATATCCGGTACCACAGGAGTTTGAATGGGTTCGGCAAGTAGCCATTGGTCCTTTCCAACATAATAAATATAGAGAAGTTTACTGAAAAGTCTGCCCGAGAACAATGTCCACTTGCCTTTATTTCGCTAAGATGTAAGATCATTGTTGACCAGTGTTGTGCTGCATTGCCTACAACGCGTATATAATTAATATTCTACATGTGTAGTGAATGGAAATTCACAATTAACAAAATGACCTCGATAATGTCGATAATGTAGATAATGTCGAAAATTATTGTTTCTTTTAGCAATCAGCAAAATTCTATGATTTTTTTCTGAATGGAACCATTATGAGATCGATCCATTCTACCTCACATTTGAAAAGTTTTAATTCAAATTTTTATATAGCAATGATTTACTCCTATGTTTGTAATAAAACATGTGATTCCTTGCTGGGAAAACACTTTGATACGAAAATTGGATATTGCTTGCAATTTTAAAATATTCGGAAAACTTCAAACACCTATGTTAAAAAGTAAAACTTTATACACAGTTAAATTTTTAAACCAAATACGCTACTGTCAAAATAAACGTTCGTTTCGTTTAAGAGGTTCTCCAGTGGGGCCCAGCTTCTTTTTTCGATTTTTTCACCCAGCTTAGGCGATTTTGATGAATATTGTTGAGGGGTTTTGGAGTACCAGGAATCGATTGCGACCAGTGCTAATTTCTGGAAAATTCGTTCAGAGGGTCGTCCAGTGGGGCCCGGGTCCTTTTCTTTATTTTTTCCGGCACGCACGATTTTTTACAAAAAATTACCAATCGTTGTGGCTCCGGATTTCGGGAAAAGTCATTTAGGGGTTCAGTACGGCTCGGATCCGATTTTTAAAATTTATTAATTTCATTTTCATTCGCATGTTTTTCGGGTGATTTTGGGATAGTCCAGAGAGTCGTCCGCTGTGCCTCGGGCCTCTTTTCTTAATTTTATATTTGGCCTGTGCGATTTTATAAAAATTGGTAGGGGACGGTTTTCAAGTGTCAGGAGTCAGTTGTAATGGTGGTTATTTCGAAAAAATCCGTTCGGTGCGGCTCGGATCTCTTATTAAAATATTAATATTTTTCGGCTTGCATGATTTTTAGAATAAATACTGGAGGAGCGTTCTCGAGTACCAAAAACCGACTGTGATGTGTCTCGATTTCAGGAAAATTCATCTAGGGTCACCGCGTGATGGCCGGGGCTTGGAGCCTTGTTTTGACATTTTATTATTTTATTTGGCTTGGACGATTTTGATAAAATGCTCGAATGCAAGGAAATGTTTAGCAGGAATCTTAATTTCTGAAGCTCTGGCCGTCATGTTGCATGATGATGCACCATGTTGCTTCATGTTGTACCATGTTGTAAGATGTTTTATCATGTTGCGGTATGTTGCAACATGTTGTGGGAGTTAAACTACGTAATGGGATGTGGCATCATGTGTGATGTTCCACTATGTTCCGTCATATTGTCGTGTGGCTTTCTTTTAACATTTTATTTTACTTGACCGATTTGGCGAGTCAGGGATTTTAAACACAACGAAACGATTACAAGGAGTTCTGAGTTTTTGATAATTCATTTAGGAATCCTCCGGATGGGCTGCCTTGTTACACCATATTGTGTAATTATTCGATATTTTACACCATGTTGCATGATGTTGCACCATACTGACTGTTGTTGCTTCATGTTACAAAATGTTGCACCTTGTCGCATTGTGTTGCACAATGTTGCGTTATATTTCACAACGTTGTATCATATTGATTGCACCATGTTGTGGGATGTTGCATCATGTTGCGTTATATTACTCCATGCCGCGTGATGTTGCACAATGTTGTGTTACGTTGCATAGTGGTGCACCATTTTGTGCGGCGTTGCATCATGTTGTGTTATTTTGCACCATGTTGCTTGGTATTGCACCATGTTGCTAAAATAATGTTACATCATGCCACAAACGATTTTGATGTCGTCTGGTGCGGCCCAGTTTTCTTTCTTTATTTTTTTTTTCAGCTAGCACGATTTTAATAAAAATAGGTGAAAGGAATGTGAAGGAATCAAACGAGCCGATTTCGATGGGTGCTAATTCCTGGAAAATTCGTATAAAATTGAATTTAGAATTCATCTCAATCGGCTCTCCAAATACTGATTGTTAAACTTGGATGAAGGTGGATACAGCATTCGTTTCGATGATGTACGAGTACACAACAGGCAGCATTGTAGAATTTTTTTTTCACAGCCACGCATTTAGCCTCGTGCCGTTCTCGTTTTCCGATTAGAATGAAAATTTTAAATTTCTTTAATGCAGAACTAAACTACAAAAATTCTTCGAAGATGCCCCTATTATCCGGAATCCTTATATAATTACTCGAAGTGGATTACATTGATGACTGTGTAACGATACTGCAAGTATCGTATCAAAAAATAGCAGTACTACAGGTGCTACCGGTGTACCCTAATTTATCAATATGCCTTTATCATGCCTAAACTTTATTATTTCTTCGAAATCTGTCAGTTTTAAATAATACAGATTGTATTTTAATGAAAATTGGAATTACGTTATTACAAGCAGTACTTGGTAAAACATTAGCTATTTCCAAAAAATCAGTTATTCGCTATAAATTTCCCGTGATATAGTCAATAATTTTATTACTAGAACGAGTAATTCGTTGTCTCACTTTTATTGAAAAATTCGTTAATTACCTTAAAAAAGTACTTCATGATAATTGCTTAAATTGTCAAGAAATCTCCGAAATTGATATTTCAAAATAAAATATATAAAAACTATCACTATAATTAGGCTTTCCTAATAAATATTTAAAATTTCAAAAGGTAAAACTAGTTTTATATTTATAGTTAATTTAAATAAAAGTGATAAAATTACACAAAAAGTGAAAACATGTTTAGTCATGAAACAAAAATTAAATAGTTAGTTGTATTTTGAAAGTGTGATGTACACACAGTTTGGGCAGTACCGATAGAATTCCGGAACGTAGTTAATTATGTATGCATCACTGCACACGTCATTTAACACGTGTAAAATGAGAATTATAACTATGGCCATATTTATTTGAACCCGATATTAATTCAATTAATATCCTGGAATTTTGAGTTTAGAGTGTGGCATCTTCCTACACGTGAACACGTTTTGGACTGGATGTGCATGATTTCGATATTAATACAATAATTCGCTGGAATGTTTAGTGTCGCACCTGAAATATAGTGGCTCGGTTTGACTATATTATTTCATGACTATTCAGCACCTGTGATAAAATTCCATCCGTTCGTTGTGATTGGCGCAATGAGCCTGCTGATCATATTAAAAAAGAAGAATAAACGAAGAATGGCGCTATTCTTCGTTTATTCAACATATGGATGATCTTGTGAATTTTATTTCTTTTAGTTTATTCATAATGCCATGCTGAAATTATGTGATATCACTCCTGCTTTCTGCAAACCACTTATAACACAATAATTCATACAAAAATGAAAATGAAACGAACACCATGTTACAAACACGAAATTTTAGGATCCTATATGAACCATTAAATTTAATCCGAATTGGGAAGGGCCGCTGGGCAAATACGGGTTTTTCTTCAATTTATTTTCAAAAATAGTGAACCTCATAACTTATCGATTACAACTTTTTACGACACTTTAGGTTTTAGGGGGCCATTCATTTAAATCTAACGTATTGTAAGCAAAAAAATAATCGACCCTTAAAGATAGAAGCTTTTGTTCCAACCGCAGTTCACGGCTTCACTTTATCTTTATATAAGAGATACTAGAAATCTGCATATAGCCATATTTCCTCATACCGGTTTCAAGTTAATGATTTTAAGATTTGGTTACAGGAATTTTGTACTCCGGAATTTCGATTTTCGGGACTTAGATTTCCGGAATTTTGTTATGTTAAAAATGTTAGTAAAATTTTTCCCAAAGTAAAGCGGAAGTAAAAACCAGGATATCCTTTAAATAGGCATACATTTGTACATTTCAGAGTGATAAAAAACAGAAACTTCTAAAACACTTTACAATACACGAGCAATTAAAAAGTTATGTGCTGTTCCACATCACAATTTTTCCTAACCCATTCAGCCGGTTAATTTACTATTTCGATCACACCACAGAATAGTTTATTAGTGGAATTCTTACATAAGAGTGTTTTGAATTATATTTACGTATTTGGATATTCAGTTGACATAAAACTGTAAGTTTTAATGTCGCCAATAAATTGCGTATTAGTTTGTAAATTAAAATATTTGCGTTGCAATGTTCTAGATTTACGTAAAAAACACAAAAAAAAAAATTAAAAATTCGACTCGATCCAATTTCAGCATTTTAAATTACTTAATGAAAATTAAATAATATTATATTCAGCTAATTAATTTGGCAGAGAACACCATAATTATGTTATATAATTTTTTTTATTAAGTATTTACCAGCCATTGTTGTTATCTCATGAATAATTTAATAAATTACATTAAATCACAATTTATGTAAAATTAATTTTAGCGTTCCTCAACTCTTATAATGAGAATGAAGTATATACGAAATGTATGGGTGGGTATCGTATTACATACAACTGTTGAGGTATATAAACAGTAATTTGGAAATATTTGTCCAAATAAATTTCTAATAAAATTCGGAAATTAAATTTTTAATGTTTTTTTGGTATTTAGGTCGGTAGACGTTGTTGCGGGAACATAAGACTAAATTCTAATCACGAATTGTATCAGTAATAAAATTAGTTTCGAAAATTAGACTAAATTTAGAGTGACGTTAAATATAAAAATGTTTAACGTTCTCTTTATGTATTTAGCTTGTAAATTTTTGGTGTTTCATAATTTTGGGTATAAGATATATGGTATACATTACACCCAAATTGCACTAAACTTATTGACCTATAAATTACCTTTCACTAAATATGTCTTTCGAGTGTGAATACTTGCAATGGAAATGTTATTATAATGACTCACATTTGATTATGAAAATAAAAATTTCTTCTACACAATTTGTGTCTCTAAGGCGAATTGCAAATTTGAAATGCAAATTTCCAGTTATACAATGAAAAACATCAAAAATTATTTACCGAAAATTAAGAATTATAAAATATAGAAATCGTATCACGTCATATCAAATCATATCAAAACATCAAATCATAGCAAATCATACCAAATCATATAAAATCATATCGAATAATATCAAATCATATCAAATCATATCAAATCATATCAAATAAAATCAAATCATATCAAATCATATCAAATCATATCAAATTATACCAAATCATATCAAATCATATCAAATCATATCAAATCATATCAAATCATATCTAATCAAATCAAATCATATCAAGTCATATTTAATTATATCAAATCTGATCATCATTTTAATTAAATCACTAATGATTTATAAGCACGCATAATGTTTCCGTATACGTTTATAGAATTACTAACTAGTAGAAAGCTTACTTACCTTCATATACTATAACGCCGACCCTAGAGATTTGTATTGAGTCTTATTTAGGGCCCTTATAAAGCAAGGACCTCCGCACGGCCAAAAGACGTTTCAACGAATCACTCAAAGCTTTGAGCATTGAAATTAGCTCATTGAATTTAATGGCACTGGAAAACCCTACCTCAAGAATTTTTATCAAAATCGTTTGATCAGCAAAATAGTTTATCAACAGCCTTCGTCACCTCCTCATTAATTTTTAGACGTAATAGAGATAATGGGACATCAGGTCTGAAACTTGATAAACTCGGAAAATTTACGGAAATTTTGGAAAATATGTGATCGTCAATGAATTAGAAAAAAAATGTATTGTCACCGGGAATATCAGACCAGTTTAATATTCTTCCATTGCTTGACATTTGGTAGGAAATATACGTGTACCAAGAGAACTTTTCTAAGAATATAATACCCAAAAAATTCAAGAATAATAAAAATCGAGTATTTCGTAGAAATATGGGCTGACCCTTTGATTTTGTAAAAAAAATTATTAAAAATATTATTCGGCTACCAAAGGATTAATTTGTCACCAGCGCGAAATCGTAGAATTTGTAAACTAAAGTGCTGTTGGAATGATATAGGAATGTGAAAAAAAATGATATAGGAATGTAAAACTCCCACCAAAAGCGGTAGCTTTGAGTAGAAAGAAGCCTCAGCTAAATTTATGACATTCTTCAAGACCTTTTCAATGATATGCGACAAGTAAATATTCTATAGCAATTGAATAATTAGCCCCAGCAACGAAACGGTGGATTTTTCAACGAAAGTGCTGTTTACAAAATTGTTGCTGTAGCCAAATCCTTTCCAATGATAAGCCGCATGATTATATGGAAGTTATAACTGCGTCAACGGCAGTTTTGAGTGCTAAGGAGTTTTAGCAAAATTTTCGGCATTCTTGGGCGTTTTTTTTGGGTGATTGCCTATTACAGATACTTCACCCTCTTCACGTAGAAATCAAAAAGGCATTTCAATTCTCTAAATTAAAAATTGAAGGAGATTAGCGGAAAAAATCAATAGGCGAAAGCAATTCTCAAAATTCAAATCAAAAATGTTATTGGGCCAAATTTTTTTTTCACCTGTTTGGAAGGATTTCAATTACTTGTTGCAAATTTTTATTTGAAATTCCAGAAAATATAATTTTACAGAAATTTACTCAGGCCGCCAAAGCAATTTAGCACCCTCAAAATACGATTTAAGTACAAATGGTTTTTTCCCCGTCGGGTAGTTGATTATAAACCTCATCATTTATGTGCATATTTGGTCATGTGATTATAGACGACGAGCGTATTACTTTTTGCAAATTTTTCATTGAAAGCCAGTTTTACTCCGGAGTGAAGTATTTAACATTTATCAAAAGTGTAGCTACACAAATTAACAAAACATAAAAATTTAGTTACACAACTTAACAAAATATGTAGTTGAAGACAGAAAAATGTGGCAGGGTTGCAATTATAATTTTTTTAATTTATATCCCACCTTTTAAACCTAAAAGCAAAAGGTAGTTAAAAAAAATTACGAAGAGTTAAAATATCTATGTAAATATTTTAAATAAAATATAGAATGAATATGAATGATGAAAGTGAATATAGGTGAACCCTAGTGAGAATATTGGAAAGTGTACGCTGAATGGGTGTGGGTGTTTGATGGCCAATAACACATAATTCTAGAGATGGCTAGAAAAAGATGAGTATTCTGGCATTTTACGCTTGCCTTTGTGATTTATTTGAGATATGCGGCATATCGATGCGACCCTCGTAGAATTTTCTATCAATTTTACAATAGTTGAGAATATCGGAAAGTGTACGTTGAATCGTGACCCCGTACACGATTCAACGTACACTTTCCGAGGCAAGCCGAAAATGCCAGAATACTCATCTTTTTCTAACCATCTCTGACCAATGACCTTGCCATATGACCAATACGTTCCATTGATATCTTTACAATGTATATCCAGCTATCTCACGCAACTTCACTTTACGGTCTTTCAAAACAATCACCAGTCTATGATGGTTGATTTTCCTGGTACATAGTCCAGATAACACTTAACAAGCCACTGCTTTGCTTGAACAGTATTTTTTCCCATCAAAAAACAGTGTTTAATCAACACAACAAGAAATTCTTTTTTTTCGATTGTTTTGAAATTAACAAAAGTAGCGTCACTAAAACAAATGTAATATGTAAATTTAATGATCGAATTGTCAAGAAATTTTAACAGGTATGATTATTGGAGGTTGGTAGAATTTAAAAAATTAAATTTTAATTTTTGTGACACCATCTATGCGTCAGACCGGAAACTTTTCATGCGATGTAATATATAGGATTACAGGGCGTACAAGACTTCGGTTTCGATTTTCAGACAAAACTTTTTTATTATAAATCGTACTGGAATATGTTTCAAAATTTGTTTCTCAACTTTTACTTCTTGGTGATGCATTTGGTAAAGAGCCACATGGGAAAAATTTAATCTAAATTGCAAAGCATACAAATCATCAAGAATTATATTAGCCTATGTTACTTGCAGGATGTAGTGAAATGCATCAGTGACAACACCACGAAGAGATGTGGTTGAGCCGATTCAAGTGGAAAAAATCAACAAACTAAAAAAATTATTTTTCACAATTTAAAAGTAAATTAAATGACAATCAAAGCAGCTTACGATGAGACATATTTAACTAAAAAAGTTATAAAAAAGTGATAAGCGTTAATTCAACAAAAATAATGCATAAATAAAAACACCTATCAAATCAATCTATAACAGTTCTTATATGTTCTGTTTCTTTTCAATTTAGCATTTTGTCAGGGCTGTTCCCATGCAGTTCTCAGATTTGTGCTAACAAAAAAATGGTTGTTTGACTTTGGTTGTCTCATTATTTTAGCCACGCACCCCTTGCGTTCTGAACGCTCTACGGTCGATAATAGAAAACTTTTAAAGTCGTTTAAAATCATAAGGAAGTCGTCTTTATCATAATTTGGTGCCCCTACCATAAACCTAACTAACACTGTGACTGAGCTATCCTATGATTTAGTGATGGGACCACATGAACAAAAAGTATTAAAATTGATATTGTTAGGAAATTTTATGATCTTTAGAATGATTTAAATATAAAAATCCGTACACATCTATAAGGTGGAAGGGAATAAATAATTTTAAAATCTGTTCCAATTCCAAAATAATTTTTTATACTAAGATTGTGTTCGAATTGTGTGATAAATTTTTTTAGTCGTAATGTTGTGAAAATAATGAACACACCCGAATTATCAGTCTTACGAGTAGATAGACAATTTTTGACATAAAAGTGATAATTTTATCGGATCGTAATTATCGTTTGTACTTGTTTAGCAATAGAATATGATTAGAAGTAGTTTCATGTAAAAAAAAAATTGAACCCAAGGATATAACGCTCAACAATATTATGGAATTTTGATTTTTAAAATAATCAATACAAAGTTAAAATTAATTAATTTTAATTGAACTGATGATTTCAAGTGTTTTTATTAACTTATAAATTAACCTTAATCACATTTAAGAATGATTAAAATCCATATTTTCAAATCAAAATTAAAACTGAGTGGCGGGGAAATCTTACCAAAAATGTATCACAGAATTCGGGCACACAGTAAAGGTCGGTATCCAGCTCGCGCTAAGATAAATTTTACATGCAAATTTGACGTAAAATTTAGCTAGCGAAATAACAAAAAAATATTTAGCTCGCGATTTCGTAGATGCGGTACGCAGCTGAAGCGAAAAGTTTGTAGTTATCTCATTCAAATATAGATTGTGCTTGTGAAAACTCTACAAACGTTTTCGCAGCAATTTATCTGCCTAGAACGATAAAATTGAAATAAATTTTGACAGCACAACGCGAAAACTGTTTTTTTTAAATGGATGATCTAAAGCTTTGAATATCACCAGAATACTTGATTGACTACGAAGAAGTGGATACAGAAAATTTAGAAAGTGAAAAAAGGAAGCCAAAACGGGAATTTTAGCTTTTAATTTTAAATGTTTATAAAAATACTTATTAAATAGTCGATTGAACTATATTTTTGTTTGTTGTAGCAGAAATAAAACAAACGTCAAAATTTATCTCTACACAAACTATTTAGCTTACAATTTATCTGCAATTTAGTGAAGACTTGTGGAGACCGCGTTAAAATTTATCTTAGCGCGAGCTGGATACCTAGCTTAAGAAGAAAAAAAAATAGTGTCAAATATTTGTGATAGAAAATATTTATCACACAACTCGAACAATGTTTAAATGTCAAACCCAGTTGAAATAATTTACCAGTGTACACTTTGGGTAAAGAATTATAAATCTGTTTAAATTGTCAAGCAACATATCGAGCATTTTTGATAAAATGTCCATGAAAATAGCGCCATTAAGAAACTACAATAGAAACGAGTACTCTCGCTGACATGCGCGGCTCCCTGGCGTTGAAAATTTTAATACTACTATTGCTAAAAATTGCAAAATTTGTGTAAAATAATTTGGAACACATAAGCATGGAAGGTCTATAACCTGTCGTGTAATTTAAGCTGTTAAGAATAATAATAGAATAGAGTCGACCTGCGGATGAAAAATTCATGTACAGTAAAATTGACTCTAATTCACATTTAACGGGTGATTTTTTAAGAGCTTGAGAACTTTTTTTTAAAAAAAACGCATAAAATTTGCAAAATCTCATCGGTTCTTTATTTGAAACGTTAGATTGGTCCATGACATTTACTTTTTGAAGATAATTTCATTTAAATGTTGACCGCGGCTGCGTCTTAGGTGGTCCATTCGGAAAGTCCAATTTTGGGCAACTTTTTCGAGCATTTCGGCCGGAATAGCCCGAATTTCTTCGGAAATGTTGTCTTCCAAAACTGGAATAGTTGCTGGCTTATTTCTGTAGACTTTAGACTTGACGTAGCCCCACAAAAAATAGTCTAAAGGCGTCAAATCGCATGATCTTGGTGGCCAACTTACCGGGCCATTTCTTGAGATGAATTGTTCTCCGAAGTTTTCCCTCAAAATGGCCATAGAATCGCGAGCTGTGTGGCATGTAGCGCCATCTTGTTGAAACCACATGTCAACTAAGTTCAGTTCTTCCATTTTTGGCAACAAAAAGTTTGTTAGCATCGAACGATAGCGATCGCCATTCACCGTAACGTTGCGTCCAACAGCATCTTTGAAAAAATACGGTCCAATGATTCCACCAGCGTACAAACCACACCAAACAGTGCATTTTTCGGGATGCATGGGCAGTTCTTGAACGGCTTCTGGTTGCTCTTCACTCCAAATGCGGCAATTTTGCTTATTTACGTAGCCATTCAACCAGAAATGAGCCTCATCGCTGAACAAAATTTGTCGATAAAAAAGCGGATTTTCTGCCAACTTTTCTAGGGCCCATTCACTGAAAATTCGACGTTGTGGCTCGTTAGTAAGTCTATTCATTATGAAATGTCAAAGCATACTGAGCATCTTTCTCTTTGACACCTTGTCTGAAATCCCGCGTGATCTGTCAAATACTAATGCATGAAAATCCTAACCACAAAAAAATCACCCTATATAATGAAATTATAGGCCAATTATTTTTAAATTTAATAATATGTTTATTTACGTATTTTAGTTAACTTAGAATACGATCATTTAATCACACATTAAATTGGCTAAAAATGTATTAAAACAGTATGCAATATAAATCTAGTCCAAATAAAATCACTACAGGAAACTCAAATGTCTCAGCCGCGTTCCAATTCATGTTGAAAATTAGTTTTCATGATGTAGCCGGGGATTGGCCCCAAAATATTCACCATCCATTTTGTTATTAAATTCTTTTTGAGCTATATCCAGCCGTTAAAAGATTGTGCCATTTATGCTTATTACTTTTGTCTCTGTAACAGTCGGTTTGAAATATTGTAAAAATGAATAACCCAATATTTCATCAAGTACTAGGAAATGGTAAGAATAGTTCACCTGTAAAAGGAGAAGTTTTTGGTAAAATAATAGAGAGAAAAACAGCACCGCTAACTCTCTCTCTCTCTCTGGCACTGTATCCCATCAAGGGATTTGGCCCCTCAAATGAGGTTTCATAATCATATTTTCATTTTCTAAACCAGCCGTGAAATTTTTTTCTTGTCACCATCGGGAATCGACCTAGGACCTCCGGTCGCTTGAGCAAGTATGCTGACCACTTTGCCACTTGTTATGTAACCGGAAATCGTGGTTAAATTTTATATTTTAACGTCGAAGTTTGGGGTCGCATTATATAGAAAAATGAACCGAAATTTTGTCGAAAGAATATGCAACTAAATAAAAAAAAATAAAAAAAATAAAGTAAATGCTAGAGAACCAAAACATGCTGCTGCGCCACATTTGTTTTGTGCTCTCTCTATGCACCAATTTCTCACCTACGATATCAAGTAATGAGTGTAATATTTTAATTTTTTTATTTAAGCTTTAACAAAATTTTATAGCCGAAAATCAATATTTGGGCTCAAACTTTTTTATTTTTTATCTTTAGGTCTATCTATATAAATACAAACATCTTCGATGTTTTTATATATTTTTAGCCTTAGGCCAAAGTTGGGACTTTTATGTTTCAGTATTCAGGGTAGTACTGATGATTTTGTATATTGTTGTTATTCGACGTGTTCAATCCGACCAAAATCATAAAAATTACCGTGATATTTTGCTTTTATGAAAAAAAAAAAAAAATTTAATAAAATATGAATGTAGAAAAATTCGCAATCCGCTCATATCCCCAACAAAAACATCGCCGACCGGACAGATAGCCAACAACAACATCGCCGGCAGAAAATTTGGCCGACAAGCCCACAACGCTGACAACCATATCGCCGACACCCACATCGCCGACACAACGCCGACATCCACCGCAAAAACATCGCCGACCGGACAGATAACCGACATTGTTGTGGCGATATTGTATCGCCGGCAGGAAATTTGGCCGACAAGCCCACATCGCCGACACAACCACATCGACGACCCCCACTTCGCGAGATCCACATTGCCGACAACCATATCGCCGACAACCACATCGCCGACAACCATATCGCAGACAACCACATCGCCGACAGTTCTAGATCACACTAAGCTGCCAGATAGCCGACAACCACATCGCCCGCGGGAATTTTGGAAGACAAGCTGACTTAGCTGACACAACCAGGTCGCCGACAAACCACATTGCCGACACAACAACATCGCCGACACTCACTTCGCATTGCCGATCCGTTATTTTTTGTTCTTTTTGAAGGCATCGAATTAGGTTAAAGGATCCTGGATGCGTGGATGCTTGTTTTTTATATATACATATATTCCTTTTTTTTGATTATTATCATTACACATTCATTAACATTTTTTTATGTGTACATATTTACTGTACTCTTTTGTTTCGTCATTTGCCATTTCCATTTTATTTAATATTCTTATTATGATTATGATGTATCACCACTTTCAAATTTTAGTTTTGTATATTCTGTCATATTTATTTTTATTAAGAGAAATTTATTTATGTATTTGACCAAGTAGAATAGTTTGAATATTTGCTGCATTAATTCATTTTATTTCAAGATTTTTTCTCCACCTTTCTAGCACCCCATCAAAAGGTTTTGACAAGAGTGATGAACGAATTCGTTTGGTCAGGATTGGTCACGTGTTTTTATCGTTTGGTCACTTACGATTAAGCGGTAAATAAATAATGAAAAATTCCCGGGTAGCACTTCATTGCAAGGAAATTATACCGTTTTGATCAAATTTCGTTAGGTAATCGTTAGGCCAGGATTGGTCACCAGATTTTGGCGTTTGGTCATCAATGGGTCAGTTTTTATTGCGAAAAAACAAAATCAAAATTGTAGTAATTCAATAAAATCAGATTCGTCGCTTATTTGGGAATTTCATTTTACAAAATTAATAAAAAATCCAATTGGAATATACCATTTAGATAAAAATATTATTTTTTCAAAGAATTGAATCTAAAGTCGAACACATATGATATATTCAATTCAAATTTCATAACCCGTTGAGAATTGGTCACTAGTTTTTTTCGTTTTGTCATCCCAACATAATGATTTATTGTGAAAATTCTTGAAAAACTCACAATTTCTACATGATTTCAAGTGTTCGGGGCTGGAAGCTTGACCAATACTAATAATTTTATAAATCCAACGATCGGAATCGGTTGGTTAACTGTCGTTGAGGATTGGTCACTAGTTTTTTCCTTTGGTCATCCCAACATAATGATTTATTGCAAAAATTCTTGAAAAACTCATAATTACCACATGATTTCAAGTGTTCGGGGCTGGAAGCTTGACCAATACTAACAATTTGGTAATATTAATATTGTTGCCTTTGCCGATGATGTCGCGTTGCAATTTTCCAATTCTAATACACCCAAGCTACACGAGATTTTAGTTTCTGGTTTCAAACTAAGTCGCAATAGATATTTATTGTTTATTTAACCCTTACGTGAGTGAAGCAAAAATATTTTAATTTGAGTGATTAATTTATTTTTTCCACGTTCGTCCAAGTTGTAACATTTCTCATTTTTAAGTATGATCGTAATCTATACCAATTAACTAAAATTTCTCATAAAATTTTAAGTTTTTAGTGGAAGTAAAACATACAAAAATAAACGCCTAAAAGGACACTAGGTACCCACACCCACGTTACTCACATTAGGGTTAAACCCTAATTTTATATTAAAACACCAATTTTTTTTGTATTGTTTTATTCTGTTCTCTCGAAAATAAAATTTAAACAAAAATCTACATCTCAAAAATGGCCTTAAATTTTTTTATTTGCATTTATATTTTTTCATTTCAGATTCACCAAAAAATTTAATGTCGCAGTTAAAATGGATTTTGTAGGTAAAAGGGGAAAGAAAGGAAGGTGAATCCGATCTTATGAGGCTACATGTAGCACGGCTGGCTGATAAGGATTCGTTGAGTTATGACCTTAAGGTCAAAAACCAACAACCACTTGCCATCTGCGGTGCCAACCTTCTACTCTGTTTTGAGTTCTCGGTACATTGGTAGTGTGGTTGTCTAAAACTGACCAGATTTGCGCTGAAAAAAGTGGTGCCATTCTCAAATTTTGGTTTTGCCGATTGTTTCTGCGAATTCTTCCAAAAACGTAGGTCTCCTCAAACCATAATTTTACATCATCCGCTTTATCTGGAATATTGACTTTTAACTCATTCCAGGCTTATGGAATATCTGTAGCACGAAGAAATGCAACGGCCTCTATTTGTCTCATAACTAAATTAAAATTTTCATCCTAACCATATCGTTGAGACAATTAGCCCGATGATTAGATTTTGCGCCCAATAGACTGGCAAAGACGAAAAAACACCGTTGTTTATTACACTCCTTCAAATTCAGCTGCTGCTGCATACATAGCCGCCTTCTCAAAATTGGAAATAATAAACGTCGGGCTTCAAACGTGACCATATTCTTGAGCAATATTTACAACTTCCTCAAATGATCTCTGGTAGCAACTCTCTGACTTGCTACTCATTTATATATAAACTAATGGCAGAACTGTAAAATTTGATTGTGTCGGCGATGTGGGCTTGTGGGAAAAAATTCCTGTCGGCGATGTGGTTGTCGGTGATATGGTTGTGTCGGCGATGTTGTTGTGTTGGCGATGTGGCTTGCGACGTGGGTGTCGGCGTTATGGTCGTCGGCGATGTGGATGTCTGCGATATGGTTGTGTCGGCGATATGGTTGTGTCGGCGATGTTGTTGTGTCGGCGATGTGGCTTATCGGCAATGTGGGTGTTGGCGATGTGGTTGTCGGTGATGTGGTTGTCGGCGATGGGGTTGTCGGCGATGTTGTTGTGTCGACGATGTGGGCTTGTCAGCCAAAATTTCTGAGGGCGATGTGGTTGTCGGCCATCTGGCCGGTCGGCGATGTTGTTTTCGGCGATGTGACCCATACCCCAAAAATTCTTGGATTTTTTTGCGATAAATGAGTGCGTTTTATGGCCAAACGTTTTACTACGTTTATTAACATTATATCTTTTATGATTTTTGCCCGACTGAACACTAGGATCAAAGATACTGGATGTTAATTTTTGAGAAAAATTATGAAAATGGCGTTGTATATATGGCTATAAAAATAAAACTGATTATCTGATAATTATAAAACAAATGAAAATATTTCATCTCTTCCTTTTCAAAACGGCCGCCGAAATGTTAATTAAAAATTTTCTCGATGAACATTTAATTTTCCAGGATGAATAAAAAAATGCAGAATGTTTTTAGAAAGCTCGGGTTGAACTACAAAATAGACCCTAGGTTTGGTGAGATACGAGATTCTCTGTATTTTTCTCTTAAAAAACATCAACGATTGTAAATTAAGACTAAATGAAGCGTATTAGTATATTTGGTATTAGTTACGTTATGTTGATTATTTCTTCTCACAAAACTCGAATGTGCTCGTAATTCAAATGCCTTTGCTCTAAAACAATCAATAAAATGAATGAATGTCAATCATTCGAGCCCAAATTAGGGTTAAATATATATTTACACCTGTCTGGTGCCGCATAGCTTCACGTTTGTCAATAATAAAAAAAAACGGTTTAGTTCATGCATGCGACAAATGACAATAAAGGGATATAATTAATTGAAAATGTATGTCATTTTACTAAACTACATAAATGGAATTGGGGTCATCAAAATTCCACCCTTAAAACGTTTTTCAATTTTTAACATTTATATAGCCTAGTAATAATCGTAATAATAGTTTTAAACGTGTAAAACGCAAATATATGCTGTATATTGGTGGTAATTATATAGGGACACGTCGTACATCGATTAAATCAAAATCATTTGCAATAAAAAAAATACCGACAACAAAAATATAAATTTTTGATTGGCCTCCTGTTCATTATTATATCCGATATTGCAACATAATTACGCGATTAATCATTTAATTGTTAATTATTTAATGTTTAAAAAAGAAATATAGAAAGGTAGTTTTAAAATAAAAAAAAATGCCCGATTTAAACATAAAAGTAGTGCTGCACCAGTATTATTATATCACAGCACACCAACAACAACAACAACAACTAAAATACTTGTTGATAAAAGTTTACGATAAAAAAACTATCGTGACACATGACAGTTTGGAGACAAAAAGACATGTGACTCAAACATGTTTCATGAATTATTAAAATTTTAATTGTATGTAACGAAAAGGATTTATTTATACATACATACACAAAAATAGTTATCAATGGAATTATGTATGTCTAATTGGACATATAAAAAATGGTTTTAAAAAATGTGTTGAAGCATATAATTTGATACAGTTAAATTTCGGGTGATTATTTTCTTTAAAAGCAAAATGTTTTCGAGTAACAAAAAAAAAAAATGAAAATCATTGTGTCCCCCATGTCTTTAGGTTTAAGCGCGGTGATATACAACCAAACTATTATACTGCGTGCCCGATGTAGATTTGTACGTGGCCATTGACCATGAAATATTATAATAACCAAAGCAAAACAAATTTAATTGGCTTACATAAGTATTTATGTATATACGATATAATACACCGAGCACAGTGTTTTTTATTGCTGTTATAAGCGCATTTTGGTTCTAAATCTTTAAGGAAATGTTAAATAGTTCGTTGACCAAAAATTTACTATTTTTTTTTAGATGAATACAATCCATTGATAATTTTTATTTCGTGTGGAGTTACGTGCACCTCAAAACCGTTTAGATATCTATAATTTAACAACCCATAGTTTATGACACTATAAATATTTAAATACTTATTATCTGTGTCTAACAATAATTTAGTTCTAAATTACAAAAAGTTTTATAAGCGTACTAGGAAAAATTAACGACAACATATAAATTTTGATAATTAGACAAATTGTTTTTTATAATACTATTAAAGTATTAACGCTATTTGTTTGGGTTTGGGCTTAGCTGCTTGTGGTTAATATTAGATGTTATCAAGTTTTAAAAGATGTTTTCTAAGCTTTAATTTATGCCGCTCAAAATTACCGAAAAATATTTGTACGCCTTTCAAAATTTTGTTAGATTGCCATTTACGTTTAATGACAGCCAATTAAAAATATCTCACGAAGCCTATTTTTTTATTGTTAAGTGCAAAGTTAGCATCCCCATAAGAAATTTCAACTTTTTTTGATGTAGAATTGTCTAGCTATCATTGGGTGATTCAGGGCACCCAACAGTTGGGAACATGTTGAGTAAAATCGAAGCCAACGGTATGAAAATGTTTAGCTTTATTTAATTTTCAAACCAAATTTGTGATGATTCCACTAATCATGATAGGGGACCTGAAAGCGCCCATTAAAGAGAAACTCAAAAGCTGTAAAGCTATAAAGTTATTCAAAAATTTTGATTTAAGTAATTTTTTTCACCACATATTTAAAATTCACCACGGCGAGTTAATATGAAGAAAAATAAAAGGGGCCGAAAGACGTAAGTAGTCTCTATTCCAAATTTCTTGATTTTATTTTTTTATAAATGCAGAACCGTCTAACAATAATTGACGAGACAACAGTTTGACTTGACAGTATTTATTTGTACCGTATTTTATATAAAGCTTAGGGTTACAAGGTCACTCAAAATTTCTAATTTCAATAAATTGCCTTCTATGTGTCTTAGAGACCCGGTGGTGGTCTAGACGTGAAGTATCTCAAAAAGGTTTTATTTTATTCAATTTAAGAAAAAAATAAAATTATCATGGTACGTCGACTCAACACATTGTTTTCACTTTGTATGGAACTAGAATCGTTTAAAAGCCATTAATAGGACAGCCATTTTATTTAAAGCTAACTATTTAAATAGTTTTACCGTATTTTATTTACCGCTGCAAGCCAGACTCATAATTTTTGAATCGTTGACTTTTGAAAGGTTATTCCGAATAATAAAACACATTAAATAACAGACACTAAACAGAAATAACAAAAACTAAATTTTGACTAAGAGTGATGAATAAAATAAAGTCTTTCTGAAAGAATTCATGTCTCGACCTTTCCATCGCCTACACCACCACGGAATCTCTAAGACACCTAGCAATCAATTTATTTAAACTAGAAATTTTAAGTGATGGCATAGCGGTTGAAAGCTTCCTGTAAATCCTTATATAACTGTTTAAATAATTGCAGCCAATTGAAGCTAATGGGACAGTAGCTTCAATTGGCTGCAATTATTTAAACAGTTATATAAGGATTTACAGGAAGCTTTCAACCGCTATGCCATCACTTAAAATTTCTAGTTTAAATAAATTGATTGCTAGGTGTCTTAGAGATTCCGTGGTTGTGTAGGCAATGGAAAGGTCTAGACATGAATTCTTTCAGAAAGACTTTATTTTATTCATCTATGTTTGTTGGTAGAATCGTACATTGACAAAAAAAAAATCAAAAAATTTGGTACAAAATGGGGCACTTATAAGCTTGGTGAATTGCTGTTTTAAAAGGCTTTCACACCCAGACCTTTCCATCGAGAGATTCAGTGGTGGGAATCTCTTAGACATCTTAAAGTCATTTTGTTTAAATTAGAATTTTTGAGTGACGTCACAAACTTTATTATAAAATATGGTATAACTTTTTTAATAATTACCGTCAAATGAAATGCCGTCATCGAAAAATTTAATAAAAAAATAATTATTTTTTATTTATGAGGCTTCTAAGTTTACACTATAATTATGTTTTCTCAATCATAAAGAAACTAAGGTCAGCCAAAATGTTTTTAACTGGCCATCAATCAACCGTCTGATAAAATAAAAAATATTAAAATATTTATAGAGGAAAACCGACAACTATAGCTTGCGATATATCGCTGCCTTGGAAGAATACTGCCACAATTTAAAAAATTAGAATTTCGACTTTATTGTACAGAATTTACTTAAGTCGCTGTTGAAAATTTGAAATAATTTCCCATTCTCCATTGCAACACTGGCACACTTCTCACTTCAATTCATTTCAACTTTCACTTCAACACATAGAAAAAGGCAATTTCCACTACGATTTTCCTTGGATTTGATAATTAAACAAAATTTAATTAAAAATGTTAATTGTCGATGTATTTTTTGAGTTATGTCGGTATTTTTCCAAGGCAGCGATATATAGTCACTGCACAATGTAACACATACCACATTAAAAACGCCCAATCGTAGGTTTTCTGGCACCACGAGTAATCAAGTAATTCCCTTGCATTACAGAGCTCTACTTACTTTGCTATCCGGCGCAACAAATGCCCATGATGAGCAGCCAAAAATAATTTAACTGAAATTTACGGTCGAATACACGGTAAGTTTTGGATTTTTATTTTATTTATCCCATAGAGGCATATTTGGCCGCCTCATAGGTTACATAATTATGTTATTTTCGAAATACTAGATCGGATGCATTGGGTATCAAACAGAAAGATGATTCCCGATACTAAATCGTTAAGAAAACGACTAACTCCCAGTCAGCACAATTTCAAAGTGATAACACACGGCCTAATTGCCGAAGTAAGAACACCCTCAAAACGTTTATAGACATTAGAAGCCAGGATGAAATAACTAATGAAAAAATAAATTTACAATGCTTTACACAGCTAGTTTAAACTCCAGTGAAATCCTTTCTTCCAAGTATTCCAGTGGAAACGGCTTGGAAAGTGATAGAAGCTTGAAAAACGAAGCTAACTTGGTAAGGTGTCGGGTTAGAGAAAACCCCGTTCTCTCTATCTCTTAGGTGCTTCAAACTTCTAGAGTATGGTCTTCTAAGCCGATCATGTTAGCCAAAAGTTACAACCACGAGTTCAAGGACACGAAGGGCACCATACAACAAAACAGCAATCTTGACGTGCTGGAAATGTGGTTTACAAAAGAAGTTCACTTTGCAAAAGTCAAATTGGATAATATATATATTTAGCTGCTAAGTACCACCGAGTGCTGTATGTTAGAAGTGTTTGGAACCTTTCAGATTACTTTGCTAATTAATGCTTAAAATAATTTTTACAACTGATTTTTACTACTGATCGTCTTTCATAGTGAATAGAAAGCAAACTTTTACTGATTATATTCATCTCGCATAGAATAGAAAACAAAAAAGTGTATTCTCTATTCTCACTGTAGTGGGTTATTTTATTATCCATTCAAACAAAATATAAAAAGTAAAACAAAAGAAGAGAATAAAATTATGTTTTAGTTCTCGCAAACAAAAAAAATTGGATAGTAAAATCAATTGACACATGGAAAAATTTTTACTCTAAAATACAAATTTATAAAGTATTCGCCAACTATTCGTTTAGCAAGGAGCAGACAGTAGAAAAATATAATTTCTGATCGTACTATGCCACACGAGGTTTCTGCTTTCTTGGTTATTTTTTCAAAGCCAACTAGTCGTAATAGCAAATGTATATCTATGTGTGTTTTATTTTGTTTCGTTCTGCTCTCTCGAAAATAAAATTTAAACCAAAATGTATGTCAAAAATGGCTTTGAAATATTTTTTATTTCATTTATGTTTGTGTTAGTGTGGTTTCGTGTCATAGGTAACCGGCGAAAGAAACGAAGAAAGTAATGGTTTCTGAGAAACCTAGTGTGCCATCGTACATCTATTCAAAACATCGATCTGTTTATTTTTTCATTATTCGCTCACTATTCGTTGAAAACTGAATATTATTCTAAAGCCGCAGCCACACGAATGCAAATATCGACCAACGTTGATGCATTTTATGTTTGGCAAATATAGGTAAAATATGACAATTGACAAACTCTACTGTCTACACGATTTGTAGTATTTGTTTTTTCCTTTGATCTTTTTTGAAAAAGTGCCGTCTTTGATTGAGCGAATGTTGGAAAAATGTAACCTTGATTTGAATTTGTCATTTTTTTGTGGCTACACGATTTGTTATTTGGACAAATACGCTAATGTTGGTATGTATTTGCATTCGTGTGGCTGCGGCTTTAATCTTTTACTTTACTAAACACGATCGAAAAAGTGGGGAAAAAATTAAAAAATCATCAATTGAGAGAATATAAATGGAATGAAACAAAGTGGAGTATTTTTGAACGCTGGTTAGAGCCTATTATGGAAGGCATATCTTCAGTTATACTGATGTGCAGGCTCGCTGAATTAAAAAAATCTGAAATTAAAAAGGTGGCCTTAAGAATGATGTTTTTATATGAAAAATTGGACCGTTTTTAAGTCATACTTTTAACAAATTTTCTGACTTAACAAAGGTGTTTTACAAAAACAAATTTAATTTCAAAATGACACAAAAAAGGCATATTTTATGTATTTTTACAAATAAGTATATTTTTTAATTCATTTTCAAAATAACTTAAAAACGACATATTTTATTTCACATGTTTATAAAATGTACATTTGTTTTTAATACGTCGTATAGAAATGCATGCGTAATTTCACGTTTTTTAGAAAATGGTTTCTTGTTTTTCTTGTTACAGTTTTTTGTTGTATTGCAGAGAAAGATAAAAAACATGCATTTCATAAATTTCATTTGTGAATTATTATTTGTGTATTAATTATGAATTAAAATGAGCATTTTTTAATTCATTTTGAAATTTGCGATTGTTTTTTAACATTTTCATTAATGAAAGCATTAGTTGAAAATTTTTAATTTTCATTTTAAAGTAAGAGCCCGATTATCTGGCATCCAATTAACCTGAACACTCAGTTAACCGGAATTTTGATTTTTAAGATTTTTGCTTATTTCTCTCTTTTTTCTTTCATATGCATTTGTTAATTTATTTTCAAAATTTGCAATTGTTTCTTGCACATTTTCATTAATGAAAGCATTAGTTGAAAATTTGGAAAGGCTTTAATTTTCATATTAGAGAAAAATCTCAATTATCCTTCACCCAATTAACCGGAACACCCCAAGAAGCATCTTACAACTAGTTAGTTGTGTACAACCAATTGATGGTTGTCACATAATTGTCACAACCAGAAATTGCTTGTGAAATGGTTGTCAAATTTAACAAAAACTTTATTGATAAATTATATTTGTGAAGTTGTTGTCTCTTTGATATCCACAGCTGAATGGTCATCACAACCAATTAGTTTGTCACATTAGTTCGGACATACATGTCACAACTAAAAAGGTTACCAGTTACGGAACGCGACACATTGGTTGACAAAATTGGTTCGCACACGCATGTCACAAATAAAAAGTTACCAGTTACGAACCACCACCAATTGGTTTGCTGCGTTGGTTGGGACATACATGTCACAACTAATTTAATCACCAATAATGAACTAAAATAAATGTTACATTAAATCAGTTGTGAAACAGTTCTGACAACTGGTTACAATCACCATTTAAGATAAGTTCTTAACGTCCATAATAAGTTGTGAAATAAACTCGAAACTCATTTTGCGAACTAATTTAGTTGTCGTTTATTTGGTTAGTTGTACATTAGATGTGAAAACTGAGCTTGAGAACTACGAATAGCCATTTTGTTTATTTGTCATTTGACAATTTAAGAAGTTACAATTTCACGAAACGTCAACGAAATTTCAATTCAAAATGTTCAAGCCGAAAATTGATTTCCGAATGGAAAGATATAAAAAAGTGGTACTACAGACGGATATTGTTGATTAGGAATCGGTTAAATTTCAAAGTTCGTAATAGAGAAATTGTTCCTTGTGAAAACATGGTAGTTGAAATTTCACAGTCTTCATTTAGAAGTGTTTTATCCTTGAGTAACCAGAACATGCCTTCATTTCCATTCAACAGCATAAACGATATCGAAATCATTAGTCTGAATGAAGAATTTGAAAATTTTGTCAACAATGTCAAAATTCTAATGATGAAAATAGTTCTTCACTAGACTGTTTCACAACTCTTTCACAAACAAACATAGTTAGACTGGTTCTCAACACAATTAATCAATATAGAAAGTTCGCTTCGAAACCGATTCACAGTTTATTTTCTTTAACCTGGTTGCAAACAACCATTTCACAAAATTTTATTGTTCGAATTGATCTAGAACGGTTGCAAGCACAACAATACTATAATATGGCGGATTAAATATTTATATCGGGAGAATACGTACCACCATTTTGAAAAAAAAAAACTCATAACCTACAATCAGCAGTGCATTGATCTTTTACTTCATATAAATTAATTTTTTTAATATTTTTTTCTTAAATTAAATTATTTGAAAAAGCAAATAAAATAGGGCGAATTTTTATTTTCAAACTAAAAATCCCTGTTTTACAGTAAAAGTGACATTTCCCATGGATTTTCACGTCATAAATAATGAAATCGAATTATATATGAAATCAGATTAATATAATATATAATTATTATTACTTATTATTATATGTTCTTACTTTCATATAGTTATTCTTTTCAGTTGTGATAAAAGTATTGCTTTAATCTAAACACAACTTCGTAGTATCATAATGGTTGTGTTATTTTAATAAATGCCTTATGTATCTGAAAATTTGGTTGTGAGTCTCCATTTCTGATCACCAGTACTAGTTGTGAAATAGTTGTAAATGAGCTGTGACAACTTTCATACAGCCTTGTGACAACCTTTATAGAACTGGTGTACAACAGCTTCAGTTGTGGGATATAACCATAACTTGTTCACAACGCTGTCACAATGTTGTGACAACCGATTTTTTTCGCCAAATTGGTTGTGACAACCACGTGGAGCCGTTGTGATCTACGGTTCGCCACATCCAAATAGCGACGAAATTAGTTGGGACAACGATGTGGTAACCGTTTCACAACTTAAAATGCTACTTGGGACTCAGCTAACCGGAATTTTAATTTTTAGGATTTTTTTTTGTATTTTCTCTTTCTTTCCTCTTTCATATGAATTTTTTTAATTCAATAGAAATTTACAATTGTTTTTAGAATTTTTCAGTTTTTTGACATTTTCATTAATGAAAGCATTAGTTGAACATTTTCAATGGATTTCATTTTCATAAAACAGTAAAAGCTCAATTATCCGGCATCCAATTAACCGGAATACTCAGTTAACCGGAAATAAAACTTTTTTTTTTGCTTTTTTCTCTTCCAGAAGAGAAATTATTTTTTGTATTATTAGGGTATTCATAGAAAATATACTTTTCTTTACTTTTTTCTGTTTTATACATTATTCTATTTGAATTGAATGTGTAAAGTCGTACGCCAACTAGGGTCAGGGAAATATTGAATATATGTATTATTAAATATAGGGTACCTCGTATGGGTGTACTCGTATACATAATATGTATGTATTTATTATTCGCAATAAATTCAATTAACTGATGTATAAAAAAATTGTTTTTTTGTACATAACTTAAAAATAATAAATAAACGAGAATCCTAAAATATAATGAACGCGAAATTCTCGTAAA
This sequence comes from Nephrotoma flavescens, assembly GCA_932526605.1. NCBI lineage: Eukaryota > Metazoa > Arthropoda > Insecta > Diptera > Tipulidae > Nephrotoma > Nephrotoma flavescens. The sequence continues at coordinate 190,056,605 of OW052221.1, forward strand.
ATTTCTAGTTTTAATAAAACAATCAATTATCCGGAATTTTCGATTATACGGCATGCTCTCATCCCCAAGAATTCCGGATAACAGGGCTTTTACTGTACTATATACTACAGTAGAAACCCTGTTATCCGGAGTTCTTGGGTATGAGAGCATTCCGGGCAATCGAAAATTCCGGATAATTTAATGTTTCATTAAAAATAACATTTTACGAGAAATTCGCTTGATTTCTTTATTTTTAGGATTCTTGTTTATTTATTTTCAAATTATGTACCAAAAAACAATTTTTTATACATCAGTTCCTTGAATTTATTGCAAATAAGAAATACATACATATTATGTATACGAGACACGACACGATGATGGAATCCCCGCAGAATTGATTAAACTCGGAGGCGCTACTCTTGCAACAAGTCTATACGACCTCGTCGTCTGTATTTGGGACCAAGAAGAGCTGCCTGAGAATTGGAAGACCGCACTCATATGTCCGCTGCATAAAAAAGGCGACCGTCTCAAATGTGAAAACTATCGTGGCGTAGCTTTATTGAACGCTGCTTACAAAGTGTTGGCTAATGTTGTACTTGCCAGACTCATCCCTTTCGCCGAAAACATCATTGGCGACTATCAATGTGGTTTTCGACCCAACCGATCAACCACGGACCAGTGTTTTACCATGAGGATGATCTTGGAAAAATGTTGGGAGTACAACATAACCATACATCAACTATATATAGACTTCCGGCAGGCATATGACAGTATAAACCGCGACAACCTATGGGCCGCGCTCATATGCCTAGGAATTCCAGAGAAACTCGTTTCGCTGTGTAAATTAACAACGTCTGGGTCTGTATGTAGAATCGTAATTGAAGGAACTGTGTCAGACTCCTTTGAAATAACATCTGGCGTTCGACAAGGTGATGCACTCGCGCCTTTGCTGTTCAATTTGGCGCTTGAGTACGTAGTGAGAAAAAGCAACATCGAAACTTCGCGCTGTATATTTAATAAATCCGGCCAAATTCTTGGATATGCAGATGATATCGTGCTTCTTGGCCGAAGACCTAGCGATATCAAAGACAGTTTCATACCGCTCGATCGCTGCGCAAGAAGACTTGGTTTGGAGGTGAACAGCAGTAAAACCAAATATCTAACAACACCCAGGAACATCTCTAGTGCAAATCTCGGAATTGGCGACCACAATTTTGATGGTGTCAAAAACTTTAAATACCTCGGGTCAGTTATAACATCACTGAATGAAATCCAGGCAGAAATAAAAGCCCGAATCGCTGCCGGACAACGAGTTTTCTACGCCCAATCAAGATTATTGCGTTCGAAACATCTATCGCAGTCGTGCAAGCTCGCACTTTATAAAGCACTAATAAGACCTGTGCTGACTTTCGGAAGCGAGAGCTGGACCATGACCTCTAACGATTGTAGATTGTTATCTACATTCGAAAGGAAGGTCATCCGTTCAATTTTTGGTCCAATTAAAGTTGCGAACAACGAATACCGGATTCGTATGAATCACGAAATAAAGCAACTCCTCGGAGGCAGCGATATCATCGGATTCATTAAATCCAATCGAGTGAGATGGCTCGGCCACGTTACAAGGTCCCCACAACAACGGATGATAAATAAAGTGTTTCACCAACAACCAGCCGGAGTACGTCGTAGAGGAAGACCCCGACTACGCTGGCGTGACGACATTGAACAAGATCTGCTAGCATTAGGATGTCGAAACTGGAGGACGAGAGCAATGGATCGGGATGGATGGAGGGCCATTGTGCGGGCGGCGAAATCCCTTCATGGGATGTGAAAGCCAGAGAGAGAGAGAGAGAGACACGACACCCATACGAGTACTCAAAATTTAATAATACATATATTCAATATTTCACTAACCTAACTATGTAATACTTCTTTACACATTCAATTCAAATACAATAATGCATAAAACAGAAAAAAATTAAAGGAAATTATATTTTCTATGAATCTCGGAATAACAAAAAAATAACATCCCTTGTGAAAAAGAAAGATGTAAAAAAACATCCTATTAGTTAAAATGGGTGTTCCGGTTAATTGCCGGTTAATTGCTCCGGTTAGCTGGGTGTTCCGGTTAATTGGATGCCTACTAATGCTTTCATTAATGAAAATGTGCAACAAAATTGCAAATTTCAAAATGAATTAAAATATGCATATGAAAGATAAAAGAAAGAAAAGCAGAAAAATATCCTAAAAATTAAATTCCGGTTAACTGAGTGTTCCGGTTAATTGGATGCCAGATAACCGGACTTTTACTGTTATACATTTTTACGCTTTTTTTCGACTTAAATGCACATTTTATTTCATTTTCAACATGACTTAAAAATACACATTTTATGTCATTTATGAACACACTTCTTAAATCATTTTCAAAGTGACTTATGATGCATTAATAAAGTCAGGTTTTTTTATTTCATTTCCATTACAGATTTTAAGTCAATTTTAAAATGAAATAAAAACGCTGGATTTAAGTCCTAAAAAACACCATTTTTAAGTCAACCTTTTTTAATTCAGGGATGTGCATATCCACACTAGGGTAACTTTTATCTGGTAACTTTTTCGTTTCTTTCCCCTTTACCAATAAAATCGGTTTTATCTGCGCCGCAATTATTTGATTTTATTGGTAAAGGGGAAACAGACGAACAAGTTACCGCATAAGTGTGGCATCAGCCGATAAATAACTACTAATTGCTTGCAACTATAGCAAGTTGCGTAGTGTTAAAAACAAGCCACCAAGTTCGGTTGTTGTACATAGAGCTTAAAGCTGTAATCTGTGCAAGACTAGAGGTTTCTATTCACATGTATAGTGTACTCTTCCAAGAAGCAATTTTCCCATCCATGGAAAATCCAAAAATACTACTAATAGCGAAAGCTATGAAAGCACACGATAATATGTCTGCTTATCGCACAATCTTATAGATTGAGATAGATAGTGTGATAGATAGAGATCTCGTTAAATTAAATACAGCTTCCAAAAAACTCGTTCAACGATCGATTCAATCAAGCTTATAATAAATGCAGCAATAGAGCCTCTTGATGGTAGAAAGTGAAATAATACAGCTTGATCCAAAATCCGTTCCAGAGATTGGGAATTCCTGTATAACTCAGGAATTTTGTGGAAGATTATTGTCGCAACTAAGTCTGATGTTTCCAATTATGTACAGCGCCATTTTCAAAATAAAACTGCCCGGCGAAGCTAAAATTGTATAGGTTTTACTGACGATTTAGTGAATTTTTGTCTAGCTAGGTATGGATTATTCAGATTACACTTTTCGGTTCACTATTTGACTGCCGACAATATGACTCAGATCCATATCTGGCGTGGATATGACGGCAGCAATTAGAGAAAGAGCCGAGTAGGCTAAGTGTGTTCCACTTAATAGGTTATGCGTAATATCTGTCCACAGAACACTTGGGGTAATAATAGGATGTGGTTTGTAGTAGCACACTATTAGGTCTAGCGTGTACCAAAATATTGATATAGGTTCGATACTTGTAAAACTACTTATAAAAAACGCACACACGCAGTTAGAACGTCTGAAAACCTCTTTTTGAACTTCAAAAGGTGTCTATTTTTTTTTTAAATACCATGGTCTCGAAGTAAAATTCCTTACTCTAGTTTAGAATTTACTAAATCACAATATAATACATATTTTTAAATTGGTAAATGGAAAAAAATCACGTGAGTTTTATTCACTATGAGTGGACAATGAGCAGTCCCACCTAGATCACTATGCACGAAAAACAGGCATGACACTTAGTATCATATAATGGACGGTAAAATATCTCTTCAAATTACTCACTCAAATTATGAGCAATTCTTGACTTACAATATCGAAACCCTTAGTGCGTGTTTCAATTGGTTTAAATACAGCATAAAAAGTTAAAAATTGTGGTGAATAAAAATGTCAAACTTTTTATCTGCTTCAAGAGCTGATAAAATTTGTATGTGAAAAACATTTGGCTGACAAAAATATTTGTTTGTAAACAGAAATTTGTCATGTACAAATTTTGAGAAAAATCGTAATGATTTAGATGTAAACTGACCATAATTAACTAATATACCTACATTTAAATAGTATTTATTTTACATATTTTCATATTTAAATTTGCTACGTTCATAATTACACATAAAATAAGCAACCATGTTATTGTCAAAATTTTAACCAATTGAAACAGATAAAAAGTTAAAAAGTTAAAAAACATTACCGCGATTTTTTTTTTAACTTTTTCACTTTTTATGTGGCATTTAAACCAATTGAAACACGCTCTTAGTGAGTTACAGTTAACATCACCACTTTTTAGTTTAAGTTAATAATACTGTTGAAAAAATTTAGGAGGCTGAAATCAGTTCTAAGGATCTTACGAAAGCGATACTAGGGCTCTTTTCCAATTACTTACTTATTTGTGTAGACGTACTTATTCAAATAAGTAACCTCGCGAGGTGACTTATTTGAATAAGTACGTCTACACCGAAATGTCTCCAAAATTGTATCTTGACTAATGTAATATATGCCGTTTTTATTTTCACATCTAGTGACAACGCCTAACATGTCAAGAATTTTTTTTTCTTCCATATAATAGAAATTGCGCCTTGTCTTTTGTTATAACGTCACAAATAATTCGGTACAACGAATTGGAACGACTTGACCGACTTATTTAAGATGGCGCCAAATAAGTTAATAAGTGTCAAATATGTAAGTAATTGGAAAAGGGCCTAGGCTATTAGAGCCAGTTTACTATTTAGAAGTTTGACCTTAATAGACTGGCCACAATGAGAAAATTTGAGAGAACCGAAGTATTAACATTTTTAAATATGGATGGAATCCCTGCCATTTTAGCTAGTTAGAGGATAAATCCATTTGAAGACTTAGATCAACTAAATACTCCAGTGGAAGAACAATATGAAGGTAATCAAGGTTGGTGTTCACATATTGTAGAGAAAATCTCGCTCGACGATCTACAGCTAAGAAACAGGAAAATGATTTGGTAACTAACATATGTGAGAGATGGACCTAGATAATTACACAGAACGTAGTGAACCGATAAATCATCGATAAGTCAGTTTTATCAGCTTAAAAACCGGCTTTCGCTAGTCTCCACATTTTTTAATTCTTTGTATCTCACTTTCAGTTCATATTGTCATCGCCGGTGTGAAGTATTTAACGTTAATAAAAAGTGTAGCTACACTTTTTAACGAAAAGCGTAGACTCAAAATGTGTAGCTACACAAATTATCAAAAAGTGTAGTAAGAAAAGAAAAAAAACAGTTTGGAATTCGAAACACGTGGTTTAATTCATGATATATAGATAAACCCACCATGAAACGTTCAAAAAATGAACTAAAACGGTGACCTAAAATAATTATCTTCTTATATAATATTCATAGGCTGATGTCATACTAGGGTAACTTTTATCTGGTATTTTTTTCGTTTCTTTCCCCTTTACCAATAAAATCAAAAAATTGCGGCGCAAATAAAACCGATTTTATTGGTAAAGGGGAAAGAAACGAAAAAAATACCAGATTAAAGTTACCCTAGTGTGGATATGCACAAAACAAGCGAAAATGAAAAAATATAAGGTCACCACAATTCGTGTACTGGCGACAACATATTTCTAGTGAGTTTATCTGATAAAGAGAAAATTATTGTATCATGGTTTAATTAACATTATTTATTAAAAATAAACAATAAATATTGAGTATCACAGTCATACAAAAATAAATTTACACACTTTAAAAAAAAAAATGTTTAAAGTATTTTAATTCAAAAATCCATCGGAACAATGGTTGCCATTTCTGGAATTAAGTGTTTTTAACATGGGATTGTGTCTGGAATTTGCAAAAAAAAAATTCAAGACAATTTGGATGTTGTGATTGGCGATATGGACCTACACGTGGAAGCATCTTTGGCCAAATTCACTTAAATGTTTAAAAATTCAAAAAATCATCGCAACCATGATTGCCAAGTGTAGAATTTAGTGTTTTAACTCGAGATGGTGTCTGGAATTTGTAAAAAAATTTCAAGACAATTTGGATGTTGTGATTGGCGATATGGCCCTACACGTGGAAGCATCTTTGGCCAAATTCACTTAAATGTTTAAAAATTCAAAAAATCATCGCAACAATGATTGCCAAGCGTGGAATTTAGTGTTTTTAACCTGGGATGGTGTCTAGAATTTGTAAAAAAAAATTTCAATACAATTTGCATACAAAGATTTAAGTGAATTTGGCCAAAGATGCTTCCACGTGTGTAGGGTCATATCTAGAAACACAACATCCAAATTGTCTTGTAATGTGATTATTCTATTTTTTTATTTTTTTCTAGCTACACTTTTTGATAATTTGTGTAGCTACACATTTTGAGTCTACACTTTTCGTTAAAAAGTGTAGCTACACTTTTTATTAACGTTAAATACTTCACGCCGGTATTGTTATCCCACATCTGCTAACAGGGACAATGAAAAAATAAATGGAGCCTGAGATATAACAACAAACAGAGAGAAAGAACTATATTTTTCCTATTACAACACAATTGTAAACTGCTAGACTTGCTTGATTTTGGAAGCAAAAGAAGATGAAAATCTTGCTGTACTCTGCAATGACAACACCTATTTCCTTCCCTGTCCCAAATGGTGTGCAATTATGACTCTATGAAATTCATAGTTGTGGATTTAACCTCTTAAACCAAGTTGCTTATAAAAAAACAACGGTCTGTAACAAAATCTTAAACGTTTTGAAAATATCCGAGATTTTTTGCAATCGGCATATGTGTAGAATTATTTTGTTTGCCGTCCTTCTTGTGAATCGATTGTACCGGATTTCCAAAACATCTCAAATACATCTGCCCATTGCGGGCTCTAAAACAATTAAAATAGTGAACTCCAGACCAATATTTATATCAGAATTTTTGCCTAACATTTATTTTAGAGATTACGAAGTATGCGACGCTCACCAATATACCTATTTTTCTGTTCTACTATACTCGCACCCAAAGAATATCAGGCGATTATGAGGCAACTACATTTTACAGGCATCGCCAAAGCACGAACAACATTATTACACAATTTTGAATACCATTTTGAGTTTTATATGGTCAACTCTCACTAGAGAAAACGGAATTTCCCTAATAAGTTTATCAAATTGCTGACGCAACAAAAACTAGGGCATCGCGAACGATTTGATAAATTAACCAGGAAAATACCAATCACGTGACTTAAATCTATCGTACTCCGTTTTAAAAGCGACATTTTGATTTAACATAAATTTTGTCTTGCAACACTTTTAAATGACGAAAAACAAATGACTCGGTTGTTTTATTTATCAATCGTTTCGTATTTTGTTTTGGTATCTATACAGCAACACCGTAATTCAGCAATATGTATAAATTCGATGAGTGAGTTTAATGTACGTATGAGCAAATATATGAAATCGGTGACTTTCGATCAACAATTTTTGTATTTTAATTATGTGCTGCATTGGTAATGAATAATTTTATGGTTTTGATATTTTAAAATTTATACGCGCATTGAATAATACACAAATTTTTTTTAGTTATGTTCCGACTGGTAGGAAGGACACAGTAATCATTTGGCATGACACAACAAATTTCCAAGTTCTTTGCTAAATATTCGACCAATTTATATATGTATGATACCCAGCATACACATTAAAATTGCAGGTCAGCATAAAACTATACACAAAGTAATGAGTCATTTTCTACAAAGAATTTTATGATGATGATCGCAACATTATTGCTCATCGTTAAGGTCGTGTAAAATAATAATAGCAATAAAAAAATTATAAATATATTGTAATTTAATTCAAAGTTTTAAAATTAACAGATTTTTTATTATTGATTCCGAAATATTGAATGAATAGTTTTAAAAAAACGTATTGTTTACAACAAAACCTTCCATTCGGATTAGATTGAAGATAGAATGCGCAACATGAAGATGATGATTTCAGGATCTGTAATCATCAAGTTCAGATCAAAAGATCATGGCAAACATGTGTATGTAAAATTTTGATTGATTATTTATTGATTACTGCGGTTGGTTCATGATCATTTCCATTCTTCTTCATCAGCATCAACAATATTTAGATGTGTGACGTCAGTTTGTGATTTCATATAGATGTATGATTTGTAATATTTATATATCCATGGTGTTTATGTTTTGGTTCAACCAATTAAAGTGAAATAAAATTTTATAATATCATTAAACTTTTATTAAAATGAAAAAAATTGTGGATATTGTGTTTCGCATAAAAACATTAGTCCTTATATTTTATACTAAATGTGCGATGTATAGGACCATTAAGGGAAAATTTTTAAAATACTTTTGATCCGAACAGTGCTCGACGATAGTACAACTACAGAATAGAATATAGATGATTGAGATGACTTGTACATATGTAACACCTGTCAAAAATGGCGCGAATTTTTTAGAAAATTCTTCAAATAATTTCATTCAGTTCTAATTACTTTGTGCTCCAATTTTAGCAGCTACAATTCAATTTCTCCAAAATATACGAGCAATACAAATCGAAATAGATAAATAAACATGGTCAACGTTTCAAATTCCAGGTGGCCCTATTCTGGTAATTCCCCGGGAATAGGGAATTTTTGAAACAATTTACATATAAATTCCATTTAAATAATTTTTTTCTGGCATACTAAGGTAAAAAGTTAGAGGTAATTTTTTTCAACAAAAAAATAAAATTGGGAATATTATTCCCAATTAACAAATATTTACATCAAACTTTTTTCTCAGTAGGCCAGAAAAAATTGATTTATAGACAAAAGCTATGTAAAATCTTTCCCCAGTTCTCTATTCCCAGGGAATTGCCAGAATAGGGCCACAGGGCTGAGCTCGACAACAATATCTAAACTGTTCATAACGTAACAGGTCGAAGTCCTGTGAAGGTTTACATATATTAAAAATATTGAGAACAATGATCGTATCGTTCTCGAATTGTATCTGTATATAGATATATCTTTCTCCGAACACGTACGTCATCTCCGTAATTGAAGTGCATTTCATGAAAATTATTTTGATCACGGTCAATTGAAAAGTTAGCTAACTTTTCAATTAATGTCATCGAAAATCGTTAGTTGCTCTAACAATAATTCAGCTTGGGGTTTACCCCATTGCAGCATATGGTGCGTTCTGATAGCCAAACAAAATATCGTTCAGCTACCCTCGGAAACTGTGTCACCATGAACAGTTAACTCCATTTGACGTTTGAATATTTAGATGAGTCTTTCGACCAATCTACCCGCGCTTGGGTGTAACATTACATGCCGCATTCTTTACCAAAAGTACTAAAGCGTAAGACCTCACAAGTCACATTACATGCCTGATTACTATTTTAAATAAAATCTTAAACTGGTGTTGAAAGCATAATATTTCTATTTAATTAATTTATAAATAGCATTTCGATTTCGAAGTTTAATCACTAATCTTACTTTATTTCCGTATCAATATCAAAAAAGATTCATTACGCGCTGCACATTCAATGAATAAACAAACATCTTAAAATCATAAGTACGATGGGAAAATCAAATCAAAATGGCCTTTACTACAAGAGTATAAGCCGCCTTGTGAACAAAATAACATCAATCGTAATACATAATAAATAGATAGAAACTATTTCAAAACGAACGGTATTTATTCTTGTCTATACAAGATGCATCTCGTAGATGTACAACTCATGCAATATAAAATCGGAAACACAAAGTACATACGTAAGATGAAAATGAAATAAAGTTGAAAAAAGGCAAAAACTTTGAAAAATCGTATTTCGAATCGACAACAAAATTTGTAATTGAAAACTAATTAAAAACTAAATACATTTAACATAAAATTATTAATCGTCTTAATTTCAAAATATTTTCAATTCTAATTAAATCAAAAATCCAGTTTCTTATTAATAAATTTAAATTCAAATTAAAATTCTTTTGTACTTTGCTTTAATTTTTTTACGTTATGATTTATTACTTAATAAATGAAAAACATTTGTTTAACTCTTCTTGACCATCATCATCATGTACGTATGTATCATGTTCACATAGTCAATCTACCTTCTCGCATATAAATTAATTTTCAAAGAATACAGAAGAAAAAAAGTTCGCGTGTTCTCAACAAATTACATAAAATATCCGTTTAATAATTTGTTATTGTTGTACCATGTACTCTTATCTTTAATGGGCAAAAGATCTTATGATAAAATTCGTATGTATATGTGTCCAATTATTATTCACCTGTTGTTGTTGGGGTTGTATGCTTATCTCAATTTATTTGTTCTTGTGACGTGTTCAAGATAGCGGCTATTCCACAACACTGAGACAATTTACAAATTTTTATTGTTTTAATATTTCAAGATATTAGGGATCTTCTTAATCTTGGAATATTCTGCAAAATGTCCGGATTGGGTTGAGTGAATTGACTATTATGGAATACGACGCCGAGACTAGATCAATCTATGATGAGCCACCTCCATTCCAGTTTTTCAAAATTTTACACACCATAAAATGGTAAGTATTCCAAAATCATCTAAATCAGTTAAAAATATGGAATCTAATATTCTAGAATTTGATCCAATAAATTTGACCGATTTTAGAGGTTTACACATAATTTCATCTCTGAAGAGGAACTTTCCATAACTATTTCGTTTCTATTGAAAATCATCAAAATTGTATTCCAATTAATTTTATTCAACAAATGAAATCCCGATACTCGTATAATTCGCCTAAATGTATGCACTTACATCATTGCAATTTTTAAATGTCTTATGCGTTCTGCATAAAAGTTTGAATAAAGTTTAAATAGTAGAGTCTGTGGCTGTTTGTTATAACAAAGTGGTATGCTGGGTGGGTGTATAACAATTTTAACACCCAAAATGAACCATTAACAGTTATTGAATATAAAACGGGACTGTTACTTTTTTATGAAATATTATTTTAGGTTTTGAGTTGGAAATTCATAGGTAGGAAATTATGTATTTTATAAATATATCTAATTTCCCTCAAAAGTTTCCTAATTAAAATAGGAAATAGCAAAAAACACTTTGCACTTAAAACCTTTTCTAAATACTAACGTCGTTAAGGTGATTTGAAAAGGTTGTGAACGGTTGTAAGTGGCTACTTAGAATTTTGTTTTGATTTAGATTGGCGGATTTATTTTAAGTTTCGTAGCCGGATTGAATTTGGTTCGATTATGTCTAAATAGTTTATTAATTTAATTATTATATATTAATAAATATTATTAATTTATTATTTAAAAATAATAGATATATTGATCAAGAATGAACTTGCATAAAAATTTTAAATTAATTTAAAATTAACTTAAAATAGTAACATACTAAACTTTAATTTAAGTCTTGAAAATTTCATGTTAATTAAATTTTTGTTGCGGCGGGAGGAGATCTTCTAACGATTTTACTTGTGAACCATTAACTGACATGTAAGCCTGGTTGATTTTTATCGTCTAAAACCTCCCTCCAATATCCAGTGCCATACAGCCCTGCGTAACTATCACTTGACATTACGTCGCAGGGCGGGTTTCCAGCAGGAGTAGCACTTCTAGACCTCGACGGTTATGGCACGCATAGATTACCGAACCTTTCCTTTTCGAGTCGCCTAAACTGTTTCATCATGTCGCAGATACATACTTCCACTCACAGCGTTCCACGTCTCCTCACAATATTGCATCTTCTGCAATATATTTTGAAGAGGACATTTGAAAAATATATACTCGACATTCTTCAGTACCTCAGTGTATGATGGACAATAAGGACTATTGTCGTGTTTGTACTTAGAAGAAGAAATCAAGCGAAGAATTCATCGGCCTTTTTGTGATTGGCTCTATCTGGACAAGCTTCTTTCCTTCTTAAACACTCACATCGCTGGCGGATCCACCGGTGGAATTCCTACGATTACCAAACTGCATCGTTTGAAATTATCTTAAAAACGCAGATCACCCCTAACGCTATAAGTCGACAGATGGAGTTTCGCCTCCGCCGATGTCTTTAGCTTCATCGTCAATCTTAAGCCTTAATACGATATGATACATAATGTTCCACAGTAGAGGGCACAATACCGTATTGCACGGTACGATCGTCCATTTTATATGTGAGGATCCTGTTACGGCGGAAGTAGTCCTCGATAATGTCCTACCTGTTTGGATTTTTTGTCGTCGATGTTCATAATGACATCTATTTTTGAGTGTCCCTTTCTGACACTGGTGTTTAGTTAAGTCCTTGCTCGAACCATACACTTACCCCTCTTAATCTTGCAGAAATCACGTGCTGTAATATGCTTCCTGTAGTGCCGAGCATACACAAAGTTCTATACGAGGTGATCTTTTGCCTTGAATTATTGCTCGAATTCCTACTTTGAGTATAAAATTCGGTATGTTTTCAGGCCCGGATGTTTTATTACTAATAACTTTCCTGCTAGACTTGACCAATTTATGGTCCGTAACGTTTGGTATTCGTTGGTCTTCGTCGGTTGCTGCAATTTCGGTGGCCGAAACATGTTGTTGTTGTTGTTGTTGTTTGGGAGGTAGGAGGGTTAAAATTTGTCCTTATTTTGCCTTTCTTGCCTTTCACCTTTTCCATTATCATTTGGTAAGGTCGACCCCACGGCTTTCAATAAATTTCTTCGCACAGCTCAGGAAAATATTTCCGCTTGATGAACTTTATGGCAGATTTGAGGTTCAATCTAGCTTAGTAAGTTTGTCAAAAATGTTCAGTCTCTCTATGCATTGAACGCTGATACTTGCTCCTGACCTCCATCTTAGCTTTTTCTATGTCATTGCTGTATCACAGGCGCTTGTGATAACTTTCATAATTCGACGAAAAGTTTGGATCTCCAACCAGCATAGTTCGGTTGCCTTCAATTAGATGTAACACCGCGAAGTTCGAAGATTATAACTTGGTGGTCGCTGTGTGTGTCGCACACTCACTTTCGATATTAATCTACTAGAAAAACTGCTACTAATCCACGTTAGATCGATGTGGCCATTACCTATGTTGCCCATATTTAACAGAATAATTGGTAGTGTTGCAAAGGACAATTGGTAGTGTTGCAAAACTTTTAATCACACTTCGCTGCGATAAACACAAAATTACGATTTCGAGCGTTTTCCACCAATCGGCTCAGTCCAGCTAATGCTTTGGAATGCCCATTGACATACGTCATGAACCCATACAGCTTCAATAGGAAGGCTGATCAAAGCTACTTGGGTTCCACGGTATTCGGCTGCTATTTTCATCACTTCGAACATACCGTTAGAATCTTAGAAGCTTCTGTTTAGGACGTACCGCACGGATAGGGATACGAAGTAGCTACTTACTCAATTAATGGTACCGATAAATTATTTAAAAAAAGTATTATACTGTGTACCGCACGTCATTTTGGTTAATACATACCAGCCGTTCATAGATGGCACAAAACCAACCATGTCCGATGTTTAATTAAAATTTGCTAACTAGATTAAGATTTTTCAATCTTCACAATATTTCTAATCGGCGAAGTAAAATTTGCAGTCTAGAACAATGAACATTAGAGACATCTAACAATGTCTGGTGTGAACTAGTGATCAAAATAGTTATTCGAGAATGACTTAAACACCACTAAAATTTTAATTGAATTGTGATAATTGTGATCATTTATATCCAAGTGAAACAAACGCAAATCACAATTATATAGAAAAAAACTTCTGCCAAACTCAAATATTTTTTTTTCTGGCTTACTAAGGTAAAAAGCTAGTGTTAATTTTTTTCAAAACAAAATTAATCTCGGAATAATTTTCCCTACAAATTTAGGTATTATGTATTCCCAATTTATAAATATTTACATGGAACTTTTTTCGTCAGTAGGCCAGAAAAAAATATTTGAACAGAAATTACATATAAAATCTTTCCCCAATTCCCCATTCCCGGAGAATTACCATAATAGTGCCACAGCTGAGTGATTTAAGGTATTAGGCATAGTAACGTACATATGAAAAATTAGAAAATCAAGATGGCCGCTGAGCACTTTATTTAATTGAATAAAACAAATAAAAATTATTTCGTTGTGTGGTCTTTGAAGTAGATGTGAACCCTAAGCAGACAACTGCCTATTGCGTATATTTATTAATACTCTTTCAAGATTGACCTTAATGGTGTTCATTCGCAACTAAATTTAGTGCAAAAAACATTTTCTTGCAATTTAAAGCCAATTAAAAATTTTCTTTGTAACGGAATGTAAAAGTTTGTAAGGATTCTGTTGTTTCACTACAAGAATTGTACTATATGTGGTACATCTATGTAATTGGATTAATTTGGTACGCATATGTTGATACTCGTGCTTTATCATAACACGAAATCTTTTATAAAAATCCATATGTTCCGAATGTATGATCAAGACTCATTATTTAAATATTTCTATGATCAATATACCATACATATATGATATCTGAATCAGTATTTTAATACATACAATATATAAGATTTTGATATATTATTCTCTTCTTAATTTCATATTTATGGTAATGTTGGTCGATTTGTGAGAAATGACATTGAAATGCTATTAATAGTCATATGTTGTTTTATAGAAATTGTGTTGCTGTTATGTCCACTAAGTCGAGTTTTTTTTCGTATTTATCCAGTTATAATTTTTTTAATCAATTATACCTACTTACATGTATGAAGAAATATGGCTTAGTGGAAATGAAATATGTATTCGGAAGTAGTTTAATAAAAGCGTTACATAGTTTTACTTAAGCAACTTTTTGAATAATTACTGACCACGCGACGACAAGATGACTAAAAAATCGATTACACCAGGTTTTCACATGGTAACTATGTATAGGTTTATAAAATTCGTTGAGATAGTATTTTGAGCAATCTCTCGATTTTGTTTATGTACGAGTATAAAATTTAAAACTTGTTGGTTTTATATCTTATGAAAAGGCCTTTAATAAAACTATGTAAAACTTACATTTTATTCGCATTTAATTTATTCACAAAATTAACTGCAAAAGCGACAGGCTGAAACAAGGTTTCGAGATGCTCAAATTTTGTATGAAATTTGATGCAATTAGTGTACCTTAAAAGAGTGTGAAGGGTGAGCTAAAGATTATGCTATGCAAAACAACTCAAACGTTAGTTACGATCTCGCCTATTGGATGGGGCATCGATTCTGCGTGGATTGGTCACTTGAGAAAGACATTAATTATATTATGAAATTAATGAGATCTTGTGAAATTAGTGACATCTAGGTTTAAGCACTAGTAGTTTTATAACAGTGTAGTTTTATAGCACTTAAGCCTCGAACAGAACAGAACGTTTGCAGAAAAATCCGGAACATTCAGCACGGCATCGTTATGCGTTGAGTTAGTCTTTAGAGGGCCTTAGTTAAATTTTCAATTTTACTATTGTATAAAGTGAGAATATCGTTTTTTCTTTACGTGATAATTTTTTATTTTATTTTTTAATTTGTACTAGTTGCGAGGGTTCTCCCTTCGTCAGCTATTTACTATATTCTCTATTCTTCTCTTAGTTAAGAGACGGTACGCGATAGAATTAAAGCGAAAGTGTGTAGCAATAAAATTACAAGTGATGTTAATAGTGGTGTAATTAAAAATAATTGTAAATGGTGCTAAGAGGATAAAGAAATAATTGTGAAAATTATTTGTTGTTTTGTTTCAGCGTTTCTGGGTAATAGTGGGAAAATTATAGTGGGCATATTTCAAGATTATTCCAATAGTAGTAAGTGTTTGGTTAATATTAGGAAATTATTTAGAGATTATTTCCGATATATTCGAAAGAATTGGTGTTGTAAACTGTCAAATATATAGTTTTATTTAAATTCCAGAGATACAAAACGGACTTGACTTGAGTGTAGAAGATTTGGCGGTTGTGGAATTAAAATACCAGTTAAAGTAGCGGGGCGTGCTTACAAAAATGGTTAGCCTCGGAAAATATGAGTTCGAACAGGATACTGAGGAAAATCTAGATAATAAATGTGAGGAGGTGGAGTTTCCGGACCACCTAATAAGGAGGACCACCTACAAAATAAGGATTTGATGCAACAAATGAATCAAAGGTTTAATCAACAAAGTGAGGCAACAAATGAAACAAAAAATTATTCAAAGATTTAAAATTACAAATTAAATAGATCTAACAAATGGATCGGGGTTTGATCAACAAAATCAAACCAATTCAAAGCATCTTGCAGAAACTGGACCAATCGAGTTATGGGTCGAGCATTCAGATAACGTTCGAAAGAAGTTGACGGAAATGGCTGGAAGTAAAAATATGGAACTGAATTATGAAGATAATGGAGTGGGTGAGGAGTGACAACGACATTAAACGGAACTCATTCGCCTCCCTTTAAAATTAGGCCTCCATCTTGTTCATCAATTATTTTTTGAAGAATTAGGAGATTCGGGTGCATACACAGAAAGATGGATTTTGAGAAAAAACAAAAATATCACATTCCCCTAAAATATTTCGTATCAATCCAGCAATTATTTCTACATAGAGTTGTGGATTAGATATTCCGGGGATACAACCCGGTAAATTTTCGTAATTAATAAAAATCCACATCACCCTATAAAAACTGGTGCCTGTTCAGTGGATGCAAACTCCGACAAGTTGTTTGGTGTATAACTTCAAACATGAGCATTTGTGATTTTTAATAGGAAGTCCCTAATCATCTTGGTGGACCAAAATATACTAAATTTGGAAAATTTATTCTCTGGATTTGAGGAACACTAGTATAAAACTAATACAACAAAATTGACAGAAGCGGCAAAAATATCTATTAATTATTACTATTAGTGCCACCGGTTCCTTTATTCTCGACTTGTTTATAAATTTATGCCGATTATACTGCCGCGGGCTAGTAATATTCATTGCCATAAACTCGGTACCATTTTTCTCAATGAAAAATCACTGCGTGAATTAAGAAACAACCGAATGATCCTAATCCGTAAAACCTGGACACTAACTTTGAAGTTTGTTTTAAACAAAAGTTTTCCAAAATTTACAAAAATGCTTATTTACCAGTTTTTACCAACGTTAAAAATCGATGGATAAACCCTAAATTATTTTCAGTGAATTTGGTTGTCTCCTTTTAAGGTCAACCCACCTTTTCATTAACGCACACACCCACCCATAGTCACACAATTACAGTATACCACCCGCTCATTGCAAGCTCCATGTCAACCAAAATACTGACGTGGAAGGTAGATCGGCGCTGAATTCTACACTCCAACAGAGGGTCTTAGTTGTGTTTATTAACATCACCGATCGTAATCGATGACGAAAATTCGCTTTACATTCTGCCTCTGGTGGGCTTCAAAACTAGTACCTCCCGTCCAAGTGCTGAAGTTTTAACCATCGCCCCACGTGTCATCAACCAAGTTGAATGTAGGACTCAATACACCGACTTAATTGTTTCCAATATAATTGTACCGTTTGAATGACTTTTGGTGTACTATCCAAACAACTGGTCTAGCACAGCTTACTATACTTGCAGTTCATAAATTTCAATTTAAATCGCAATTTATAGTTAAATATCAGATACAGCTTTCCTGTCGTTATCTATCAACAGCTAGTGTGGAATGTGGATTAGCAATAAAGCTCAAAACAGAACAAGAGCGAAGGCGACAAGTGAAATCGCCTGTCATTTATTACGAAACACTGAAAACATGTAATACATACAAACACAACCATCGACGCTGGCGACTACGATTATTTCGTTGAAATTAACTTAGAGTCTATTTCTATTTTTATCGCCGGCGAAACATTGTTGCCAACTGTTTTAAGAAGCTGCCTCTTCATTGTGAATGAAGTTGGCCAACCAAATACATTTAATCATAATTCACAAGTCACGTGTTGACCTTACAATAATAACGAGCGGACTGTTGATGAGCGTAACGAGCTCGTCAGTCGAAGAAAATATCGCCACAAGTGATTTACTTCATCATCGAACATTACGCAGATATGAGATGAGATTCCTAAATTCTTGTTAACATCCGCGATCTGGCACAGCTTTTCTTAAAATATACTTGAACTCATCCAAATCGCCCGCCATTTTGGAAATATGTAGCAGTATACTGGGAATAAAGTGACAACTGATAATAAACCATTTAAGTCTATCATCTTTGATGCTATATTATGGACAGTTCAGAGCGAGTTATGATCCAAACACAAACTAGAGTCTACGACAAACAATTTTATCCTCAAACGAACTAGACTAGGTTTCAAGTTAAAGCAGTTTAGAGTCACTCATTACAGAGCTTAGTAATTCAAACAAACAAATTCAGAACTCGTACTTAAAGTACTTAGTACGTTGGAGACGATAGTGGTCAACATGGTCATCTTTCCAATATGGGAAAGGTACTACCAAATGTCTACTGAAAAACATACAAAATATTATGGTTAAGGATATGTATAGAGTTTGAGTATCATAATCACAAAAAGGATTTTGATACATAATTATGATTCGTTCATTAGATCAAGTTTTAGCAAAAAGGTACGTTCTGGGAGTATTGATAAATGCATCTGAAGCTTTTGATAATCTGTGGTGGACTACTGTTATGAAAAAAATGAGAGAATGGAGAATGGATTTTTCAGTTAATCATTATTTTATCAACTACAAGGTTGGTCCACAAAGCTCGATGTTGTGCATGCATCTCTGGATTATAATATTCAACAGCCGTATGCTGGATGATGTCCCAGAAGTTATATCTCAAGCTCATCATGCTCGTGTAAAACGCAATAGACAGAAAGTGCATAACGAAATAGACCGGATGGCAAATTGGTGTGCAATAATCGTCTCCAAAATCGTCATGTTCCAACTTAAATGTTTCCTTGACGTTAGCAGGCCACTACTGAAGGCTGGAAAGTCTATCTGATGAGAACAGTTGTGAATGTGGTGGTAATTCGGACAGTTTATGTTGTTTAAATAGCGTCTAGCCGCAGTGCAACAAATCAGTAATATTTGGAAACTAATTTAGCTAGAGGGTGACTATATTTTAAGTGCGAGATGGACGAACTCGATACCACTGAAAGACAAACTCAGGCTTTAATTATAAAAAATTTCAAAAATGTTAAAAGTGTTTAAATTATAACACCAGCCTTTCACTCTGAGACTGAACAGTATGACTGTTCAACTTATAGCTTGTCTTCAATTTTAACAAAAACCGTTACAAAGAGGTACTAGATATATATGTGCCACCAAGCAGCAGGGTCCCAAACAGGTTTTAATTTTAACAAAACAGAAAAAAGGACCGGCTGTAATGTAATGGTGACAACTGATATGAACTAACCATCAATCTAATTAATCGAACATTTAGACAAACTAACT
Organism: Nephrotoma flavescens; assembly: GCA_932526605.1. Taxonomy (NCBI): domain Eukaryota; kingdom Metazoa; phylum Arthropoda; class Insecta; order Diptera; family Tipulidae; genus Nephrotoma; species Nephrotoma flavescens. Next base: position 190,075,998 of record OW052221.1, read on the forward strand.
TTTGCTATTGTCCGCTACGCAGCATATGCATAGTCAATTGCAAGGTTACATTTCGAAAACTTTACAATTAATTTTGTTATGTATACTAATTTTGGCTGACTTTAATTGGTTGAGTTTGAGACATCGTATTTTGATTGTAAATTATCTTAATTAATTTCTTAATTTTAATTAAAATTTCGAATTTACATTTCACCATTAATAAATAGTTTCTTTAAGTATAATCTGTAATTTAGCATTTTATGGGAAATTTGGTTTTTTAATATTTTACTATTAGTTTTAGAATTTTTAATTTAAATTTTCGAGTTAACACATTGACGCACACTTTCTAAATGTGTGTGCGAGTAAGAAACACTACATTTGATAACTTTTGTAATTGCAATGATATTTGGCCACGGAAAGGAATGTATTGTTGATAATTAAAAATATGTCGAGTTATTCATTAAAACAAAATTATATGACTGCTACAGCAGTCATTTGCGTCAAAGTTACAAACAAATTCATACTGAGCAACCCGTAACCGTACCATCCGCCAATAAAACAAGTTAGTTTTAGTAACGTCTGTTTTATATTTCACAAAATTCTAGACTAAATTTAGTTCAGTCAATTTACTGTAGAATATAAAGAAACTAGCTGTACCCTGCCCGCTTTGCCGGTCGCATGATTTTATATGAAATAATATTTTTTTTTGTATTTAATAAAATTAAAATTAAAATGAAATTAAAAATATTTTAATTATATAAAAGTTTGACATTTTCCAATGCTCTTTGGTATACAACATTTTTTGTTGTTCCTTCAGGTGCCGAATACATATAATGTTGATAGTTTTCAAACACGTGAGCGTCGAACATTTAATTGACCGTATGTGAGAAGCACGGATATTCTAAATTTAAACCACAAACTTGAAGTGGCTGCCCTTGTGATTTGTTAATGGTCATAGCAAAAGCTTGACGTTTTGGAAAATTGTATTCTTTTAACATGGCATATCTGATGGAATTATAGGGATGCGTGGGATAAACACTTCTTCACCTTTATAAAGGGTTTTCCAATAAGAGGTTTCATTTTGATATTTAAAAAAAACGAGGATTTTTTAAAAGAAATTAATGAATGTATATTTCATTGTAAAGAGGAAGGTATGCCATTAACATTTGGAAACGATATCAGCCAAATAAATATCCTTTTCATGAAATTTTCCTTGACCAATTCGCACATTTGCAGCTGTATGTCCTCGATAACTTCACGAATTCCATCTTTATGGTCTTGAATCGATTGTGGAGCATTGGCATAGACCTTCTCTTTCAAAAACCCCACCAAACAGTGACACGTTCAGGATGGAGAGGCTTTTCAGCGATCTTGAATTTTCTGAGCCCCAAATGCGACAATTCTGCTTATTAACGGAGCCCCCGAGGTGAAAATGGGCCTCATCACTGAAGATGATTTTTCGATTAAAATCCGGATCATTTTGATGCATTTGAATGACCCAATCAGCGAAGATACGTCTTTATGCAAAATATGGTGTAATGTCGTTGTGGAATGTCTAGTTCCAAAGACCGCCGAGGAATCGACAAACCTTGGTTTTCGTCAACACTACGGGCTACAGCAGCAATATTATCAGTTGTTCTTCAGCGAGGAACACGGTTTCGATTCATCACATCACTAACCTGTCCCAACACCTCAAATTTTTCTACCAGTTTCACTCTTGCCGGCCGAGAAGGTGCTTCACGACGACAGAAAAATGCTTTAGTTTTGCGAACTGTGACTGCAAAATTTTCACCATTTTTGTAGTGAAATTTAACAATTGCAATGCGTTGTTGAAGCGTGTATCGTGCGTTCATTTGTACCTGACTGCGTGATATATGTAATCTAACTCCGAAAATAATCCCCATATCGGCGTTATAGGTAGATAGTAGGTAAGTAACAAAAGCTTCCCTCTGACTTGCGAAAAATGAAGGCAGTATCATAATCATCACCCTCGAAACTAGCTAACCCTATAGGCAAAGATAGTAGGTAGGTGCAGAAATTAACACCGTTTTCGTCCATCACATCCTTGCGAAAAACAAAAGTGAGTAATGTAAACAGTACCTCTGAAATTGACACCCACATTGGCGTTGATAGTATAGTAGGATACCAAAAAGGACACCGTCTCGAATTCAGAAAAGCAATAGTCGGGAACTCAATCAGTCCCGCGAAAACACCGAGTTGACTCTCATATCGGCATTATCGACGTAAATAGTAAAGAATAATCCAATAGGAGGTAATTGTTTCCAATTGGGAATCCCATTGAGATTCATGCGTGACAAATTTCATGTGCATGAATATACTTACGCAAGAACAACGTTATCAAAATGTGGAAATTTATTTCAAAAATCAGTGTTCAGTGAAAACTTGTGATCTTCGACCATTTTATGGTGTTCATAATCGTCCGACTGAACGCACTATTCGCGAAACAATCAATAAATTTTGAACCACTTTTTCATTATTGGATATTCATTAACCGACTAGAGTGCGTACAAGTCGATCTAATGTGAATATTGCTGCTGTATCGATTTGGTTTCTGGGCGTTGGACTAGCTCCAAATTGATCCATTTTTTTATCGAAAAATTGTGTTCAGCGATGAAGCTCATTTATGGCTGAATGGATACGTCAACAAACAAAATTGTAGTAATTGGGCCGATGAACAGTCAGAGGAGATACAAGTGCAGTGCATTTTTCAGAATACATTGGATTCTGAAAAATGCACTGTTAGGTGCAGTTTATGGGCAGGTGGTATCATCGGACCTATTTCTTTAAAAATTCGGAAGGACAGCGTGTAAACATCAATGACGCAAACTACAGAGCAATGACCAATGAATTTTTATTGCCAAAAATTCAACATATTGGTGTAGCCGACATGTGGCTTCAACAGAATGGTGCAACGTGCTACACAGCAGGCTAAACCATCGATTTATTGAAAAAAAATTTTAATGAGAATATTATATCAAGAAACATACCCGTGAATTGGCCTCTATGGTCTTGTGATCTGACGCCGTTAGGTTACTTTATATGGAGGTATCTGAAATCTTATATCGATAAACCACAATCGATACCTGCATTAGAAGCGAACATAACATGCGTAATTAACGGAATGTCGGCCGAAATGCTCGAAAATTGGACCCATAGAATGGATCATCTAAGAGCCACTCGCGGACAACATTTAAAAGAAATTATTTTCAAACTTTAAATGTCATAAACCGAACTTACGTCACAAATACAATTTTTGATTTTTAAATTGATTTTAATGCGTTTTATTTCAAAAAAAAACTTCCGGAAGCTCTTATTGGATTATCCGTTAGTTAGGGACCAAAACAGCGCGGCCGTCCCGTTCTATCATCACGACTTGCGAAAAACAAAAGCCAGTAACTTAATCAGTACCTCGGAAACCCCGAAAATGATACAAATATCGGCATTATAGGCGTTAATATTAGTAGACACCAAAAATAATTCCGCCTCCATCTCGCCTTGCATAAAACAAAATTTCGCCATCTCGGATTTTAAAACGGATGCTATTTTCCTAAATAGCACTCCCGATAACCGCGAAAAGGACATCATTGGAGAAAACCAAAGTCACGGGCCGAATTTTTGTTGAAAAACCATTTCTTGTCAAAAATCGTCATATTCGCTTAAATTTTGTACCGCTTAAATTTTGTAACCGATCTGGACCGGTATCGTTGCAAAATTAATTTAGAATCTTTTGGTTCTTAGTAGTTTCTCTCGTAAATAGTATAGTTTTCAATATAATTGCAATAATCGAAAAAGCTCCTTTGGAACCTGCCAATCCCAATGGACCGTTTTCGGTCAAAAATTACAGAGAAACTCCTCACGACCCATAGAACATATATATTAATTTTGGGTCCCATTTGAAACGCGATTGAAAATCGATAGGAGCGGGAGTTTAGGATGACCTGAAGTTTTGTCAAGAACGAATGAAGGCCAAAATTTTTCAATGTGGCATTTGATTAGGCCATAATGAGTCTGAAATTATTTGTTGTCAATTGAACTTGTTTTGTGTTCGAATTTGATTTTTGCTTCGATTTTCGATTTGGGTTCTGTTAGCTTTTAAGTGATAAAGCCTTACTGTTTTCTTAGCGAGCATAATAACAAAAATTTAAATAAGGCATTATTAATAAAATTAACCTTTAAATTTAACTTTTTCTAAAGCTATCAGAACCCGCGTTTTAGTTGGAAGGGATGGAGTCCAAATTTTTTAATACAGCATTTAATTAGCCTATAATTAGCCTATAATTATCTATACTATCTTGTAATGTTCTGCCGTAATGGTTCTGCTAGCTTAAGGGACGTCGATCTCGTTTCGAAATATCGCGATTTGAAATATCGCGTTTCGAGCGGAGCCCATAAATTTTTATTGAAATTGGTGCAGTAGTTTTTGTAGTTTTTGAGTTTATCGATCGAGAATGCTGCTACGGAAGCTGCAACTTCCGGTGAACCATTTTCAGCTATAAACCATTCTCATCACTCATAGAACATATACATCAATTTTTATCAAATTGTACCTATTTTCTTGAGTTTTAATTTTACAAACACACACGTCGTGTCTTCATCCATTTCATTTGTGTGTAAATATTGTTGGATTACGAATTAAAGGCACAACTTTACTACTTTGCATATCAAGACATGACCCCATTTGATGCATGTACGTGTAAATAGAACAAGCCTCTTATAGCAGTAAATTAACAAGTTCTGATAGATCTGGTGTACACCAAAAATGTTCTACCAAAATTCTGATTGTTTTGAATTTAAATTGAAATTTCACATTTAACTTATTTATCAGCTTCGGTTTCCTAGAAAACAGAGTAGATTTGATTGCTCTACAACCGCGGAAATTAAATTTAAACTATTAAATGGTAAGTGATTGTTTCACACCAGTTTGCGGATTACTCTTTCACTTGTATCATATATTGCCACATGATACGAGACTTCGACTTAATGTGTTATTAACATTTTTTACTATGCACATACATACATACATTATACTTAGTAAATTTTCCAACCATAACTATAAATGACATTATAGCAAAAATACAACTAATCAAACATAATATCACTATATTTCCCCATAATTCGTTATTATAAGATCGGCGCGACTTACCCACCGCATTTTTGTTTTGTTTATTTATGTAAATAATTCAACGTAAACCCAATCTTGTGTCTACATAACAGCTAGTCTACCAAACACAACACAAAATAAGTCGCGAATTAAATTTTTCCATGTACAATAAATGTTTAACATGAATGAATAATAAAGCAGCTGCAAAAATATTTTTTTAACAAACATTTGGTTCTTTGGGTAATTTTTTGCTGGTACACTTTAGTTTTAGCCATAATACACTATACTTTACTAGAGCTAAAATTTAATTACTGATATTAATTTTTTTGTGTCGAAGACATTGGCAAAATTTTATATTTTAAAATGTATGAGTAAGCCATTGCCGACTTGAACTTATGTAAAGTAATTAAGAAGGCACTCAGATGGTCATATAAACCACTTAGTTTGCTAAGACGAAAATATCTATGATTTAATCGTTGGTTATTCCGCGCCATAATGATTAATCATGTATGTTTTCATAGAATTTCTCTAAATATAATTAATTACGATTTACAGAAGAAGAATACAGCACTAAATATTAACATGTGTGTGTACGTTATTCTATCTTCTTACGCTTGGGATAGTTTTCAAAAAGATTCGGTAAATGCTCAACACTAAATAAAATCTAATTTAATTTCATTAATTTAGAATTGAAAACTAATTTTCACTTTTTAATTAAATTTTCTCTCTTAATGCAAAGTAATTCATTAACAATACATCAAACCAAACAAAAAGTAAAATTTTAAAAGTGTACCTGCGACCCATTAATTAATTTTCAATTATTTGCAGCTTCATTTGGGTTAACGCTTTTTAATTAAAATAACTCTCACTTATCATTTTATGTAAATTAAATGCGCGCGGTTAACATTTTTAAAAGTTAAAAAAATGCAGATTTTTGATTTATTATGCATATTATTTGTAAATTGAAACCGCAACGAGAGACTGCGACATGGCATTTAGAATCGTTGTGAAATGGTTTTCGTGTGGATTCATTATTCAAATAATATTTCGTTTTTGTTCATCTTTGGGATATCCTAAATGTGATTAAAAATTACATTTTAATCGCGCTTAATAACTTTTAAGTATAAGGTGATCAATTATTATTGGAATTTTATATACAACTTAACATTTAAATTTGGAACAAATTTCCGTCGCGAGTCCAAACCTTTCATGAATTTTGTATTCGAAATCGTTTTCAAGTTTAATTTAAAAAAAAACATTAAAAATATTCAATGCTTAATTCGTTACAATAATTATTTATCATAATTATGGCTAACAATTACAAGGTCTAAAATAATATCGTCGTGTCTCTTAAAACATTAAACCAACTAATAATCAAGAGGTCATAGAAAAAACTTTGATCCCACGATCATAACAAATATTGAGGGTGGTCAGAAGCACCCACGAAAATTACCATTTTTTAGGGAATCGGGTTCTCGTTGCCAATATTTCAAAATGTATCATTAAAACAAATGCGTTCGTTTTAATTCCGTGTGCTTAGTAACAACCATGTCAATACACATTTTTTGGGGAATCACGGCAGTACAGAATGCTACATATTGAAATATTGCCAACGGAAACTCTCCAGAACACCGATCCCCCCAAAAAATGGTCCTTGGCATTGGTGATCCTGTCACGGGTGAACTCATAATTAACCTTTTCTTATTTAATTTTCGTAGAACGGTTGGCAAATTTGTTTTCAATTAATTTAATAACTATTTTTTGGCCTGAAAATAAAATTCCGACTATCATGACATTTGTATAGTATCACGACAGTTTTTTTCTGTGCTGACAGTAAAACTATGACGGGTTTTTCTTCAAGTCAGATAATTTTTTTGGGTTAGAAAGTAAATAATTTCTTACGGAATATTTTTTGGGCAATACTTACTTATAGATATAGTTGGAATATTTTGGTGTTGCCACAGTATTTGGGGTTGGATGTTGGGCCAACTTCACATACATCAAAATTATTAGGTTTTAATATTATCTTTACTATGAGGGATATGATCACACATCGCCAATTATGGCAAACACACACCGGTGTATGCTTACGAAATCTACAACATCTTGACTCCCAAGTGAACGCATTGGACGTTAATCCGATTCGGCAAATGTTAGTGGCTTTCGGTTATCAATACGTTCGTCTGTATGATATGCAATCAATCAATCCGACCGTGAATCTTGACGAAGTATGAAAGATTGTAGTGCGGAGATTTCAGGAACCAGACCGTTTTATGTTCACCGATGGTGATCGATATGACATTCTTGTTTGATGTTCAGCAAATCTTAACTCTATTTTACAGTCTTTTGACGGTTTGGTAGGGCCTGCTCTGGAAATTAAAACGTGTGAAATAGAACGGGAATATGTTGGCCATCGAAAAGATAATTAACGCGCCGATGCAAAGTTCATACCAGAAAATAAACCATCTAATTTCGTCTAAAAGGCTAAAACAAAATTTATAAACCAGAGACCGTTAACCGCAAACGGTAATACATTGACTATCGAAACATGACTTTAAAAAAAGCCAAAGAAGAACTCTAGATCGGCCAAATATCTGGATAACTTAGGGACCACTGCACATCGTTCAGCCACGTATATTGTGGGTGCGATGGCACCGCACAGAGCTGCTGAAACTACTTATTTTCCCAACCAAATTCGTGCATTGGCAACGACAAGAGTCTTTGATAGCGCTTCACTTTTCCTCAGTAACCCTGTACGGAAAAATGACTTTGAGAGGATCTAAAGGCTCTTTTCCCAAAAACCTATCCTAATGATGCCCAATTGAGTAAAAGTCACGACAATTGAAGATTAAGCAACGTTGCTACTCAACATTTATTACCGGTGACAGTAAAAAGGTGTCTATTTTTAAATTGTTTTTGATTTTCATCTAGAACATTTTTTTCAATATTTTATTTTTCCAGGCACTTATAAAAATAAAAAATGAATGACTAGAAATTTAGTAAAACCCTACATATTTAGTAAAACCCTACATTATCCTTCGCGATCGAAAGTTTTCAAATCGATAAAACGATACTGGGAGTTAACCTTTACTCTGTGTACCGGGGTAGAAAACTACCCCAGACCTACAAAAATGTAAATAAAAAACTAATTACTAAAAGATATGCCTTTTTCAATTAGATATACACCAGATAAAAAAACCGAGTTATAATCTATTGATTTATTGTATTTTTTATCGTTAGAATTAATCTAAACGCATTTCTGTGTACTGGGGATAGAAAAATACCCCATCCATTTCTATATCAAAAATATGTACAAAACAACGCAAAACAAACTAAAATTATACTGATACCATTCGTCGTCTATATCGAGTTTTTATGTTACTAAGTGTGCAACTAAACTTCCAGTTTTTTTTTAAAGCTTTGGACGTCGTTCGAGCGTCTTTGGACCGAAACCGTTCATCCAACCAATTTTGCACTTCTTCAAAAGTGTAGCCCTACCAAGCCATGCACGATCGACTGGCACAATGGATAATCCGAGGGGGCCAGATCTGGCGAATAAGGCGGGTGCGGCACCAGATACCATCGCAGCGTTTTGATCGGGTCCTGGACGATGGGAGTGCGATGGCATGGAGCGTGCTGTCGTACTGCAATATCACTCGTTCGTGTTTCTTGAGCAATGCTTGGTTGAGATTGATTCGTTGTTGTCGGTAGCGTTTAAGCATCTCATAGTACACGATTTCTTTCTGATCTCACCAAACACAGAGCATTGTCTTCTTTCCGAAGCGATTTGGGCGTCCCGTCGATGTTGATGCTTTGCCAAATGAAAGCCACGGCTGTTTTTTCATGCTGTGAAAGCTAATCAAAGCAATCAAAAGAAAGCAATCAAAATTTCTGTCTTCGATTTTCCATCTGTTTCTCTGTCAACTCATTTCACACCCATTTTCCCCCCTTTTGAATGCTTTCCATAGCATGTCAACGTTTGGAAACACCTTGGCGAGTCGTGTTTAATGCCTCCTCAAGGTGATCTTTAGTTTTCGTATCATCTTCACCCAGTAACGCTTGCAGCTATGTGTCTTAAAATGTTTTTGATCTTCCGGAGCGCTTCTTGTCCTCAAGGAGTTCACAGGTAGTTTTCGATAATGCATGTTTGCCGTAGGCCTCCTCAAGCAAACTACGTACTTCAGCTGCATTTGTTTTGAGTTGGAGCAGAAAAGCAAAGCTTCCCGCAAATGCTGGTATAACAACTGATTATCGTTAACAACTGCCCGCGCTATGAACAAAACACAACTTCTGACATAAATGACATTTAGATGTGTCGCTATTACCACGTATGTCTGAAATATGGAAATTTAGTTGCGCACCTGATACTTGCAAGCAAAAAATTAGAAGATGGTCAATGGTACTCTTCTTCAACATGTTAGATGAGGTTATTCGTGGCAGAGTATAATTTGCATAACTTAGCAAACCAGATCTCTATGACTCATCGGTTTCTTCAGAACGAAAAGAATTTCTGAAAATGACATTGCAGCTGGTGGACAATAAAACCAAGAAGCGACTTGCCACTTGCAATGCCTTGAAAAAAGCGAAAAAATTGCAATGAGTCAAATAGGAGACAATGTTGTAGAATTGAGGTTAGCACCAATCGCTCAAAATAAACAAACCAAAAGTCGTAAAACACAAAGATACAATTTATGTCCACGGAATGCTAACGTAAAAACAAACGTAACTTGCCACTTCTGCGATAAACCAGCAGTTGATGACACTTCTTTTTAATAATTTTACTAATCAAAATTTAATTAATTAATTATAGGTATCTTTTGTTATCTTGTATTGAGTTTTTGTATTTTTAATAAATTAGAAGTATTTTTAATAAATTACAAGCAAGTAAAAATAAAAAATTTTATTATGAAAAATAATTTTTAAGTGCAAAATACATTGGGGTAGTTGTTTACCCCATACACAGACAATGTTCTACTATACCATACACAGAGAGAAGGTTAAATATACTTTACAACTACACAGCTACATTCTTACAGACAAAATCCATCCAAAAACGATATGACAGTTGCAAAGATAGATACTGAGCCAGTTTGGGGACTCGTGGACAAGAAATCAGACAAACAAATTTTTCGCCACTGTAGAAAAACTATATACCTCTAAACTATTAACGAACGGATCAAACTAAGCCAGAAATGTATCGCTTAGAAATCCTCGAAGAAATAATTCTTTTCTGAACTTGTGAGACTTACCCAAATAATGATTGAACCTTTCAAGTCAACAGGATTCTGCTTCGGACATCTTAAAAATGGATTTGAAATAAATTTTTGAATATTTTCAACGTTATGCAACGGCTAGCTTACTCTCCGGATTTAAATCCTTCCAACTATTTTGTTTGGGCATATTTAGGGAATAAATCCTACATAATATCATAAACAAAAATTCACTGAAATATATCTAATTTATCTAGAAATATTTTGACCTGCTGCTCATAATTTTAGTAAACGTTTAAAATTACTTATTGATAACCATCAGCCGCCGTTGTATATTGTCACCCGATAAAGATTCAGGGTAGGTTGACATAAATATAGCGAAGGCTAGAAAAATCGGGAAAATTTCACTGGGAAGTACCCGAAACGGATACGACAGGTGGTTTCAGAAAATTTCCAAGATTTTGTGCACGTGAAATCTTGCAACATTTGGGAATTTTATGGGACGACCAAAAAGCAAATTTTTGTGTTCAAATTAGTGGCGGGCGATTCAAATTTAAAGTTCTAACACTGTTGGCGCGCTTCTCGTTTGAGATATGAATATTTGACTTGGCACGTAAACAATACTACATATGTGCATTTGAGCGCGTGCTTGCCGTTTAAGATTTAAAACTTAGCCGCGTATATGAATTTACTTTATTTTGGATAAAAGTGCATCAAATATACATCTAAAAAAATCTTCTTAATCATTTCTTAACCAAAAATTCAATAAAATGTGTTCGCGTGACTGATTATTCAGTCACAGGTCAGCTAGTATTACAATAATTAATAAATATAAGCTGCCGTTGGGACGGGTTTTGACTCGGTTTATTCATTGCTAATTTTTTGTCTTCTTCGGGTATCGAATCCATAACCGCACGGGTTATCTGAAAAATATCAACCCTTACGCTTCGAATAAGATGTAAACTATACTTTATCATTTCATTGATGTTCATTAGAGAGGTATAACTTGGTAAGGGATCTAAGACATATGTCGAACTAGGTAAAATTTTCAATGTATCCAACAGTGGTAATTAGCCTAGATTCCGTATTCCAGGGGAATACTAGAATTGTGCCGCTGCTAAAGTAAAAGTATTTTTCATAACGCTTTTGTTTGAATTGTGTAATTCTCGCCTGCTCATGGAGTTGAAAAAATAGTTCGACGTTTGTGACAGAGACAAAAACATTTTCTTTCTTTTTTTGACTTCCGAATTTTCGAAAATCGAGTTATGTAAACAGAAAACTGGTTCCTATGGGTTTTTGACGTTTGAGGTTGTGACGACACGAGTTCTTTTTTTTATTTTAGATCAATATACCAGGGCGCGTATTCCTGAAATCGGTTGAAATTTCCACATGTGGAATATAATTTGCTTTAAAATTCTTTATATTATTATAATTTTTCGCCGACTACTTTAATTGTTTTTTCAAATTTATATGCAAGTTTTCTATTGTTTATTTCCCTACTTAGGGAATAATTCCGCATCGATTTACCCAGTCGGAATTTTTTCCTTAGTAGGGAAATAAATAATAGAAAACTTGCATATAAATTTGAAAAAACAATTAAAGTAGTCGGCGAAAAATTATAATAATATAAAGAATTTTAAAGCAAATTATATTCCACATGTGGAAATTTCAACCGATTTCAAGAATACGCCCCCAGGGTGATTTTTTTAAGCTGAACCTTTCAAATATCTTGGAAAAACAGCACTCTTCGAAAAAAATGTCCATTATCAAAATTTAATCATTTCGGAGGGACATACATTAGTGCTAAAATTGGTAACCCTCCTCTTCTTGTAGGTGGAGCGGGGGGTAACTTTGAAATTAAAATAGGAACCCCTATTTTTTATTGTAGATACAGGGAGAGCTTTCGATAGATGCAATTTCTGAAAATTGAAACCTTTAGTTTTGACTGTATTCTTTATTCTATTTTTAAATTTTTGTCAATTAATAATCTGTGAATATGTTAGAAATAGTGCCACTGTAACAAATATTATTGTTAATTAATAATTAAGCTACGTGATCATGAAAATGAATGATCACATAGCTTATTATTTGTTATGAGGGACATCGGGGCATACATTAACTTTCAGTTGAGGGCAGTAAATTGCAAATTCATAAAAATTGTGTTTCGTAACTATTTTAAATATTAAGTTTATTGTGAACGATTCTATTTTTAAAGTGATTTTGAAAATTACAGGTAGCCGTGGAAACTACTAAATTAATAAAATCATGCAACATATTGCTCTAATTAGTTAATCTTTGTATCTTCTAGTCGCTGACATTTCTTTAATTTAGTTTTGTTTATTTGGGAGAGTTAATAAATGTTTGGGTAGACAGGAAGATGATAGTGTTTCTTCCAGGCTGAACATTTCTGATTGAATAATAAATTTGGTATTTCAGTACAATTCCTCCAAAAATACTAAATTAATTTGTATTGAGTGACTGAATGGCTGAATATTGAAATAATGATTGTTTATTTGACGAACTGAGGCATTTCTATATTATTTCGCTTTGATTTACCTTGGAGAAATTCTTACATCAAAAAATTATCATTATATAATTTAAATTTACTAAGTGGGGAAAGTGAAACTACTAACTAAAAATTAAATACCAGGTAACTCATATCTTGCTTTAAGTATATGAAAATAATAAAAATTCTAATTTAAAATTTTATTACTAAACAAAGTACCTACAATGAACCAACGTCTCAGGTTTAAACTTGATGAAGTGGATGATAGAATTTGATGTTCGATTAAATTAGGCATATAGGCCAGCTTGAGAGTATATGAATTCATTTTCATCGCCGCTCAATGCTGTAATTGGTTTTTATTTGTGGTGGAATTTTAAGTGTATACGTCATACCCAGTGTGCGCTAAGATGACGGTCCAAAAAGAGAATCGTTATCAATAATGCGAACTCAACAATTTTTCGTAATTCAAATCAACAATTTTTCCATAACTACACAGTCGCTGACACTGGAGTGAATGATGTTTGCTAGTTTGCGCAAAAGGTTGTTCGTGAGCCTGGCCAGTCAGATAGGTTAGCTCGCAAATAATAATGAAAATGAACAAATTGCGTCACATTCAGGGTGAACATGGTAAAACTGAACTACCTCTGTCCGTTTTGGATGTGTTTCCTGTCTTTCTGATTCAATTACATATTAGTATTTGAGTATGTTCCATCAGTATGTTTAATACTGGTTGAAAATCTCCATTCGCGAGTAATTATTATCGATATTATAATTAGTCCCATCTGTCACTGAAAAGAGTGCGCTTAGTAAGTACGTGGTCGATTTTGCTTCATTTGTACTAAACATGATTAAATAAGACGCCTGCTAAGACGTCCGCTACGTCGGTTCAAACTGTAAATTGTCGATGAAAGTAGAAAGCTATTGCATGTCACGCGATGAATATGAATTGCAGAAGAATTTCGAATTAATGCAACGGTTTATCGATCACGATCATTACGGTAAAAAATGTAATTGGAATTGGCGCATTTAAAAACCAACACCATCATTTCTTTATGTTTTTTTATCCTTCTTATATTGGCTTCCTTCGCCGTAATTTTAAAGAGATGCTCAAGGTGCAAAACACGCCACAGGCGACCACAGTGAAATTAGTATGATTATCTACTAATGAAATGTATTGCTTATTTTGTAACATGTACAAGATGATGGAGACGTCAAAATTTTAATATCAATCCCGATTTTGCGATAAAACTCGATATGGTTTCTATTAACATTTAAAATACATACTCGTAAATATTTAATTTTAATACAAAAATGTTGCATTTTCTAAATTGAATCCTGCACATTCAATCTGGGACAATCTTCATAAAGCTGTTTGTACCTTTCGTACTTTGATAGTGGCCATTAAGTTAGTGATTTATAAGTATTTTGAGAGTTTCGCCTTTGGTATTTGGTAACTAATTCGTTAATAATCGACCATAGAAAATTAATTTTAATACTAACATTTAAGTTCGAAAAAGATTTTTATGGACATTTTATCTTCTTCGAAAGGTTCGTACATTATAATCGTCGAGTTCTTCGAACTGAAATTTTGAAAATTTATTTGTCCAATTTGAATTTTAAAATTTGGATCTATATTTTTATTCAGGTCAAATCTGAGTTTTTGTTATATGTATGTATGTATTATATGTATATTGGTACTAAATACCATGATCGATAGCAATCTTCCATCAAATAAGTTTATTTGATTATAGATGGCGCGCATATAAATTAGTCTACTAAAATACATGTACACTCTGTCAAGAAAGTAACGGGAATTGGTAATTTACAAAACCCGCTTAAAGGGATTGTAAATTTTTCTTGTCGCTAAGTTGGCACAACTGTCCTCTATATTGACGTGAAGTTGGAGCACAATCTATCATTTAGGTTGTTTGCAGTGCAGTGCTCTATCTTGTTATCTCATCGAATACAGAAAAGAGAAAGGGAAAAGAGAGAAAAAGTCAGCCGGAGCCATATCAGGTGAATACGGTGGTTGTTCGATGATATTTGTTGAGTTTTTGGCCAGAAATTTGTTCACAATGACAGCCTTGTGAGATTGTGCGTTGTCGTGGCACAAAATCCTTGAGTTTCCTTTCCACAAACCTGGGATTTTTCGACGAATTTGCTATCCCAAACGAATTAAAAAAAAACAGTCCACATAACCTTGACTTCGACTTTAACGTAGTTTTTTCGGTTTTGGCTCCCAAACCCATGTCTCAATTGACTCGTTCGATTCATCGTAAGCCTTCTGTAACATTTTCAGCGATTCGGCACACAAAATTCTATTAACAATACAAAATTTGAGACAAATTCTTTGTTCGATAATTTTATTCATTCTACAAGTCGCAAAACATACTTGTGATTAACTGACAAAATAAAGCACTGCAAACAGACTAAATGACAGATCGCGCTCAAACTTCACGTCCAGATGAGGGCAGGTGTGCCAATTTAGCGGCAAAAGCAAATTTTTAGAATCCCTTTTGTTGTTTTGCTTTTTAAATGACCAATTCCGGTTACATTTTTGACAGAATGTATTGTAGCTAATCCATATTTTTAGATAAATATCTCTAGCAAATTAGAAATTTTAAATTTATTTCAAATTTTAAATTCAAAAAGTACTTGTAGAATTTAGAGTTAATTTTAAGTAATTAATATAGCTTACAAATATTTTAATAGTGTTTAACTAACTGTATAATGTTGAATAGAATCGAATGAAAAACATCGCCACTTAGTTTAGATCATCGTAGAAGTTGGCCAATGAGTAATTAATGCAAAATACAACACGTTAAAATTTACGGACATGATCATTTACAAAGTTTTTCCGTTCCACTTTCCAAAAGCTCAGCTAGATATTTATGAATTTTATCAACATAGTTGATTCAACATAGTTTCTGTCAGTTTTCGAATGAACATGCAAAAGTCTTGAATCTCGGAAGTGAGATTGTTCGAAATAAGAGATTTTGATAAACCTTAAAATTACATACATGGGAACCTTATAATATTGTATGCTTTATTTGAAAAACTCAGGTTAGTTTGATGATATATCATAAAGTATTAGGTATGTAATGTAAGCAGAAACTCGGCGCTGAAGTTGCTATTAAAATATACTTGAATGACGTCGAGATGAAAAAATGCTGCTCAAGCTATGGAATTGATTAATTCGACTTTGAGTGAACATTCTGTTCAGTGGCCTTATTCTGGTAACTCCCGGGAAATGGAAATTTTAAATTTTGTAGCAATAGTTGTATTCCCTTTTCTCCAAAATTGTATTGTGGGTTTTGAAAAAAAAAAATTTTGAGAAAAAATTTTTCCTTATTACTTATAGCAGATTTGACGTTTATTGTTCCATTCCTATTTTAGGAAAGAACTAACTGGGAATAGAATTTAACGGAAATTTATTGTAATTATTTACAGAAATATTATGGCTGTAAACTTTTACTGACAACTGGTAATACTAATTGCAAATATCAATATCAAATTTTCTACTTTAATAAAAAAAATTTATTTTTTAAGTAAAATTCGATTAAAATATCAAAAGCAAATTCAACGTAGTACTGTACACTATTTTTAGACATTTGTTTTCTTGTTTTGTTGCGATCGCTTGACGGCCGCGAATAAGTAAATTATTTTTCCATATAAATTTACTCCCAAATCGACAGAATTAACATTTGGAAAACGGGGAATTGGGGAAAATATATTGTGAATAGCTGCTACAAAAAATGATTGCCTATTTCCTGAGGAATTACCAGAATAGGGCCGCAGGTGCAGAAAAATAATTTGAAACCGAAGAACTTAAAATTTCACTGGATGAAAATCCGTGTCAAACTCAAAAAGTGGTTGCAGAATAGTTCGAGTTACTCACCAAACAATATCACTTCCATTGCATGCAATGCGAAAAATACAGAAGGAAGGAAAATGGGTTCCTCATAAGCTGAATGAATTTGCTGAATTTGTTTTCCCCGATAGGTACAAATGAAAGAATTTTTTCATAAAATCACTACGAGTGATGAAAAGTGGATTATGTACGATAGCCCTAGACGCAGAAAATCATGGGTTGATCCGATTCCAGCATTCAGCATCAGTTACAAAAATGAATATTCATGTTAAGAAAGTGTTACTATGTGTCTGGTGACATTAAAAAGGAGTCTTTTGCTACGAGCGTCTGGGACCTGGTCAAACTGTGACAGCTGAACGTTATCAGGCTCAACTGATCAAATTAAGTAATGCTCTGGAGGACATGACTATTCACGGGCCCATGAAAGCGGAAAGTGATATTACTGCATGTCAAGGCTCATCCACATACAGCAAAAAAAACCCAAGACATTGTTTCATATGTAGTTTTGTTTTGAATCTTTAATTTCGTTACTATTGAATAAATTATGCTTTTTACTGATGGCATTGCCATCTGTTCTCGAGCATTTGACACTATTTTTTTTTTGTAGTGTAAACTGACCTTTATACTCTGGTTAACGTTATGCACACTCCTACAGTATCGCGTAAATGTCGAATATTTGCATCTTGTGCGTGCGTGCGACTAGCAAGAATATAGCAGATGATGAAATGGTGGTGTGAAAGAGTGACGCGCACGAAAAACTGAAAATGTTCTTCTACATTTTTTGTCTAGTTTTGAATTTGTTAAAAATCAGTCGAGGGATAATTTTTAGTGCTCGAAAAAAACAAATAAGTATAAAAGTTCTTGTCGGCATCGTGTTAATAACTATAATTTTGATAATAATATCCCAAAAGCTTATATTAATGAAAAAAAAAATATTTGTAATGTCTTATCATATTTTAAGAAATCCAATAAATAAAAATTGAGCAATATGAAATACAACAATACCAACAAAAAAATTGTGCTGTTCTAGATGTTTCATTGAGAGATTGATGGGATTTTGGCTGAGGTTGATATTGATAATTCAACATTATAGACGTGCCTAATTATCGAAAAATTGAAATTTTTATTGAATGTGGTGAGTGGCCCGGTTTCTTCTAAGGCGTCTCATGTTTACGGCCGGGCAACGCGAGGCTCACTCACAGTATATAAGTGGTCATTCCAAATGTTGATTTACGGGCGATATGATTAATGGTGAAAACACCACTATTCAATCGGGTACTGCTTTATTCACAGGTATCGCATTTTTAACGGGTGCCGCACATAAATTATCGGGTGCCGCATTTGTTATCATCGGGTGCCACATTATTAACGGTTGGCCAGTTCCACGGTTTGTATTTTCGGTCAAAGGCGGAAAGACCCACATAACCCAGTTATAACAGATGGCCAACCACGTGGCCATTTGTATAATTTGGGATTTCGGAGAAAAGGTACACTACAACAAACGGCTGGCAAGGACGCCGCAATACTACAGGGTGGCCTTTCCGAGATCAAAAGCCACGATTTTTTGTTATTAAATTAAAATGTTTTTTGGTCAATATATTTTTTCTCATTAAAATTCATAATTTTAAATTTTATTTTATTTTTCAACTTTTTCAATTGTAATTGAGTGCCGAAGAACGGTTGCTTGACGCGAACTGATGCACATTGGTTTCGCTCTCAAAATTATTCACATTGAGTGACCAGATTTTAGTTCAATTTGTTTTGTTCTCTATCGACCTTTTTCAGCTCTCATATCGGCCTCACTTAATTTTTTGTTCCGTTACTAACTTGGTTATTTCACGTTTTTCTTTTGTTTTTGTGTTTTTTTAATAAGATGAAGTATACTAAATTTGTTTTCGGGTCGGAATGGTGGGAGAGGGACTCTCATTTCGTGTAGGTTCCATAGTTGCAGGCTGACAGGACATCCACAGGGTTGGAGTGGCGAGTCCAGCATATGTGTCATTTATTGGAGGACGACCGTAATATCCACACGTTCTCCCCGTGGCACGCCTGCAGTCTCAAGCCGTTGGAGTGTGAATAGTAAAAGATCCTCTAGAGGTCGCTGCGAGTGAAGAGAAGTTTTTTCTGTTGGAGAAACGACCCTACCCTATTATGCTACTTCGTTATGGCTGAGCATCGGCCTCTAGGGGTCGGTCATTCGGGGGTTTCTTCAGCAGACATTTTACTTGTCGCACGGACAATCCAGTGGGAGACCCGGTCGTTCCTGGGTGGACACACCCGATTATTACTATATTTATTCACGTTCCTCAAATTTTTTTGTTTTGTTCTGTTAACTTCCCCGCGACCCAAAACCCTGAGATCTAGTTGGAAAAATCACCGTGAGAAAGGCCTCTGCTAAATCTGCGAATTGGCTGCCACCCGCGGTAACAGCCTCATCAACTCATCGTTTCCTTAGGCTGGGAAGTTTTATAGCATGTGACGTATTCTCTAGACTTGGCACCCTCTAATTACCACTTATCAAGATCGATGTCATCATATTTGAACCTTTGGTAAACGAAAGGTTCGGTTCGCAAAAATGACTCGATCACGCGAAGGCACTCATCATCTACTTGATTAATGAATAATGACAAAAGACCATAGACGGTAACGGCGAATATTTCGATAATTAATCTTTGTAACAATAATATTTTCAATAAAGTATATAGTTTCACGTCTCAATTAAAGTGATAATAAAATTAATAAATTCACTTGAACTTCTTGAAAAGAAATACAAAAATCAATTTTCAGGAAATATTCATAACAAACCTTGAATAAACCATTACCCAACTATTTTTCAAAAAGACCGTTCAATTTAACTATTTGGATTTGAATAGAATTGTAATGAAAATTTACGTTACTTACATCATTCCATATTACTAGTGGTACACAACGAATTACAAATCTAAATCGATTAATGTGTTTCCATGACATGACCATGAACTGATTGCGCACGTAATTACCCACAAACAGACATAATCCTAAGTATCGTAATAATTTTCTAAAGTAAATCTAAAACAAAAATATTAAAGATCTACCCGAAAATCGTAAATATAATTAACACTACAAAAAAAATGTTTAAAACTGCCAAGTAAATTATGAATGAACTTCCTTTTCCATTCCACAGTAATTAAGCCTAAGATTTACATTATTTTGTTGTTGTTGTTGTACATCAAAAGAAGAACCTAAATATGTAATATTATATTTGGTAATATCAAATATAGTAATATTTAATAAGAAAACACTGCCTGCGAGAGACCTTTCTTAAAATATATTTTTTTCTTTGTATGTGTGTGGTATATTCAACTCTGACTATGTCCTTTTTATTAAATAATGTTAAGTAGAAAACTATATAGAACAAGTATCTAAACTTCTAACCTTTTCAACAGTGAGTATATTCGAAAGAAAGAAATCTTCATCTCTTTATATAAAAATATATATGTTACAATATCTAATGGTATGTATCATAAAATCACGAAGACCATGAAACGTACATCCAAATGTTGTCTAACATTTTTACGATTAAAATTTATAAAGCCGATAACAAGGAGACACTCGTGGCTATATGCAATAACAATTATTCACAAAAATGTCGATCTAGCCGATTTGATACCAAAATATTTTTTATCTAATCTATTATTAATAACACACTTAGAACATATAGGCCTTTAAAAATATTTATGTGCTCTCGATTAGATTTAAAGCAGTTTACCAATATAAAATACCGAGTAGGTAAAACAGAAATCGGTAATATACTTGAGAAACTATTACTATTTAAAAGAAATAGACAGAGAAAACAAAACCGGTTTATCTATTAAAATTATAACAAAAATATTTTACCTTTATATATTTGTCTATTTATATTATTATTAACAATATCAATAATAATAATACTTAATAGTGTGTCTCGTTTCCTTATGTTACGTTATTCCAAAATTTATTAACTTCACTAAATTAGACAACTAAAAATATATATTTTTTTAAAAAATTTCACAAAATTTGATCTATATATATTTTTGATTATTTCAATTTTACCACTATATTAACATATTTTTTATAAACAAATCAAAACTAAAATGTAAACATTTAGTTTTGTGTAAATCATTTTATTTCACTTTTGATTTTAGAAACTGAAACTTAATAGGTATATTTTATAACGATATCGCACCAACAAAAAAATTATCACTATACAATAAAATATTTTACACTAAAATGTAACACTAACCAATTATTTCCGGGATTTTAAATAAAAATTATTCATTTTATGATAAAAATTAATTAATTAACTAATTCACAATTACTGATTTGATTTAAAATATGATTATCAAAATAAAATCGTGGCGCGCGTCTTCATAAACGAATAAATAAAATAACGTCGGCGATATAACTTAACACAACAAGCATTTCGTTACAACTGGGTAAAGTTTGTTAAAATTATTGGAATTTTGTTTAGTGTGTATTTCTCTCGCAGCCAAAAGAAAATACAAAAAATATAAAAAAAAAATCGAAGAAATATATTCAAACTGAAATAAACAGAAATACTACAGAAAAATATAAAAATTACACTCAGTTGATATTTTTTACTATACGATGTGCAGAGTAGGAGAACATTGAAATTTCTGGTAATGGTGTTACGATGTCAAAAAAAATGTTTTTGTTTTGTTTTGTGTCGATAAAGCACAATCAACAAAATAATAATTTGATTAATTGGAATAAGTTGTCGACAAGGGTCTGATAACACATTATTAGGTAGGTGCTAAATATAGCCGCGACGTGTACATTTGGAATGGAAAATTCTAATTTAACATTGTTAGGTAAGTAGTTTGTTGACGAATTCCACATAGGTTGTTACTGATTTACTACAGCCACATCACTTAAGTCGTATTATTCAAGTCGTTCGAACAACGCAACAACTGCATTAAAAATGTCAAGCAACATTAATAAGCTTCCATAAATTGACAAGTATAGGTACGAACGGACTTGAAGTTTGCTCTAACTTGCCCTAAACCCAACAAGAATGTTTCCAATTTATAATAAAATTTAACAGCGTAAAATATATATTTCGGGAAAACTAATATTATAATTTTGAACTGATGATATTCAGACAAATCGAAAATTTTGACAAGTGCAATAGACGAAAATGAAAAACTTCAATATAGACTGAAGAAGGAAGACATTTTCCGAATCCGCTCGCAAAAATAATACATAAATTTATCACGGGCGTGTAACGAAATCCTGGTTTTCAAAATCCCGGTTTTGTATAAAAAAACTCGATTTTTAGGAAATCCCGGTTTGAATTTTTAAAATTTGGCATGTGGGAAAATGGGACTCTTAAATGATTTTTTGACAAAATTCAAAAATGAGTTTGCGATAATGTTCTAGAAAATGGCTAATAGAGATGGAATTTGGATGAAGGGCTGATTGCCCGTGAGAGTTATCGAAACCGTCAGCTTCTACAAATATTACATTTCAAAATGTTGCATTAACAAAATTACAAAAAAATTCCGCTATCTTATACAGCATGGTTTTCTTCTAGTTCTAATTGCCCAAAATAATTAATAAAGTTTTGTAATTGCAAGATTTGGTACTTGTAACAGTACCAAATCTTGCAATTACAAAACTTTATTAATTATTTTGGGCAATTAGAACTAGAAGAAAACCATGCTGTATAAGATAGAGGAATTTTGACAGCGGAAAATAAGAGATTACACTACTCGCCGCAAGCGACAGCACTATCACTTAAGGGAATTTTTGTTATGTAATTACCAGCGGAATTTTTTTATTCATTATGTATATATTTTTTCACTAAATAAAGCATCTCAGCGGAATAAAATATTAAAAGTGATCGTTAAAATGGCAAATTGATTGATCTCCAAATTAAAGGAACTCGGTATATGAAATGTTGAAATTTAACAATATTCCTTCTTTCCGGAACCTTCCGGTGGTTTTTCTAATAGCTTAGGCTAACTAAGACTATATGGAAAATTTGGAGAAAATTTATGGACTAGAATTTTTATTAGAAATTTTTGATTTTCTGCGGCCATATAAGTTGTTTTCAGTTTCTGGACAATATCTCAAAAACTTCCACTAGTAACCAATACTTTCAGTTAGTTTTCTAATAGCTTAGGTTATACCAAAACTATATGGAATTTTTACGGAAAATTCGTGTACTAGAATTTTCACTAGAATTTTTTGATTTTCTGCGGCCATATAAGTTATTTTTAGTTTCTGGACAATATCTCAAAAACTTCCACTAGTAACCAATAGTTTCAGTTGATTTTCTAGTACACTAATTTGCATTTATAAAATATTAACAGTGTAAATCACCAATACTTAAACAATTGAATATTGTGGCTATTGGAATCTAATTGAATCTAATAAGAATCCTGCTTTCATCATGTTTTCTAATTGGAACTGTATACGTATACGTGTTATTTTTTGTTAGAAACTTCACGGGCTCTTGAAAATATTGTTATTTCAATTTATTTGTATTTATGATATGCGTGCCGAGCGGTAAAAATTATTTGGACTTCGAAGCGCTGCGGTTCGTGTTTCTAGTCCGTTATGCTAATTAGATCTAAGCAATCTAGCAACTTCATTTTATCAGGTTTATTACTAAATTGTTTAAGATATTTGAGAAGAAATTTTTGTGTAATAAAATATTAAAGGTTTTTATTATTTTGTTAAATTATTAACCCTTTGCACTCGAATGTCAGACTGGAAGTGACAATATAAATTTACTCTAATTTACTCTCAAATATTAACAAATTTTATAATAGTAATAAATGAAATAAATAAAATACGTTCAATTTTACCACTTTAAATTATTCTAATTCATTTAGCTAAAAATAATACCCAACAACCGTGAAAATAAATCGAGTGTTAAGGGTTAAAATATTTAAATTTCACGTGAGTGACGCTTATCGTTATTGTAATCGCGATTGTAATCGCCAATAAAAAATAAAATCCAGGGAAAACAAGTACGCCCGATCGGCACAAGGTCAAAGCCACCGTCTGATAAAAGCATGTACATAATACCTGTTTTTGTTGAGAAATTAAATGTCAGAGGTCAGTTTTAGAATCAGCGGTGTTGGTTTCTGAATTTGCCATACCAAAAGAAAATTGTTCGTCATAGTTGGCAAATTTTTTGGCAAATTGGGAGGGTGGGGGGGGGGGGTCATTTGGAAGCTTTGATCCCACAGAACTAAAGTTCTAAGTGTCACGATAACTGAGATTTTTAGTTTTCTTTGAAATCGCCTTTAAATGGTCATAACTTTTTATTATAATCGTTAACGTCAATAATAACTTTTATTCTAATCTGCAATGTGATTTTATTTTAGATAAATCATTATTTATTACAGATGGTTTAAGCAAAATTACTTATAGTCTTCCAAATCCTAAAACATGTGTAAAAGTATGAAAAGAAATTTGTGTACGCAACAGATGTGGCCACAGGGGATTTAATTGAGTTTAACAGAAAGGATAAGCGCCGCTTTTGAAAAAAATGAAAATTGAAATGCAAGAGATACGAAAAAGCCCCCGTATGCAAGCATGCGGAGTGGAAGGGGTCATTTTGAAAAAAGAATCTAATACACGAAGTTCATTAACCCATTAAAACCCAAACTATGTTCTAGTGGGCCGATTTCTCTGAAAATCACAATTCACGTATATTTCAAGCCGAAAAATGTAAATGTGAAAAAAATTCAAAAAGTCATGTCAATGGGGCTCTGGAGCTGATATCTAGAAAATGGAAAATATAAAAATATCATACAATCGGCAGAAACAGTATATTTTTTTATATTTTTTCATTTTTTTTGTTTATTTATTTCTGTTTCTAATGATCAATTTAACAAATAGTAATATAAATAAAACAGATTACAATTCATTTAAAATAGAAAAAATAAGAAATTTTAACACAATAAGTAAGTATTTGAAAAATTTCTTAAAAAATTTTAAACGGGGTTTATATAGAAGATTGTCAGCAAGTATTAAGCGAACTAAACCTCTAGTAAATTATAAGAATGGGACCTTTGGATGTGCCTGTCTGTACAAAAACCATCCGTTAGTAACGGCTCCATTAAACATGAACGTCATAGCCCGTTGAATGATATACCATACTATGGAAAATATGTCACCATAATTCCTTTAATTGCGAGGTATAATTTTTATATTCTTTAAAATTAAATTAATTAGTATATCCTTTTAGTAAAAAAATTACATTACAAACAATAAAAGTTAATGACACAACTATTTTTTTATAAAGTCTCTACTTTCCAACGACGATCCATTTTGTCATTAATGCACATCGATCAAAATGCAACTAAACCTTTTTTATCGGTTTGGTTTTAAATTATTTTACACACCATCCTCAACCACTTAAGATAAAAAACAAAAAAATTGTATGTATATTCAAGAGTAAAAATGTTAAGAAAATAGTGATTTGTGTCTGTCATTATATATCATACATCAGGCATTAATGGGTTAAAAATTTATCAATAACTTAAAAGATTAGAATAAAATCACAAAACTTCCAAATGAAAAAGTGGCCAAAAAATTGTCTCGGTCCACGCGCCAAACACCCTGTATAAACCAAACTCGAATTTAGTTACTACTGATAAATATGCCAACTATGATGCTTGCTTTTAGTTTGGCAAAATAAGAAAGAAACACTACTAATTCCAAAAGTGGCATCTAATATTTTATTTCTCAACAAAATACAGCTGATCTAGAGTTAAATAATTATATTTTTGAACTATGATACGATCCGAAATTAAAAACAAAATCTACTTAAATATGGGAGAAAAACTTCTCTTTGTGATGGTGCTGCTATAGCGGTAAGTAGCTCAAACAACTTTTATCTGCCGGAAATGTTTTACTAATTTGTGATATTTCATAATCAGGAAACATTTAAAACAAATAAATTAGGAATGCCAACGTTAATAATAATTCTACAGATACCGAGCTTTGTCCGCTGATGATTGAAGGAACAGTGCAAATAAAAACCTCACATCACATATTCACTCGTAATTTACAAACAGTTCTAATTGAATTGATTAACACATCGTTAGAATTTTAGATATAATTTGGAAGTAGCTAAACATAGAAGTAGCTTTACAAGTAGCTAAAACTAACTACGTATAGCACATTTAATAAAAGCAATTAAAAAAATTGTTCTCTTCAAACTTCCAAACGATGCATTCAATTCAAAATGAATTACCATTCCAACGTATTATAATTAATAATATAACTGGCTGCAGCTTACTTTCAAATCGCTTAGATGGAGTGCAAAGTGATTGCCATTGTCATACATCCTTCCAAAGGCCCTAATTAAAAACAAAAACTATTTGGCTACTTTTCACTTAATATTTCAAATAAAGGCGCTTTAATCTTTACTTTAAACCCACTTCTATGCTGTTAGTTAAGAACTATCACTTTGGAATTTGAGATTCGGAAGGTTTTTCAAAACTTGTTTGTACCAGGAATCCGAATATTCAGCACAATTACAGTGTTCATCACAATTTTCGCTTGAGTATTTCGGGAATCCAAGTTAGATTGTTTTGCAATTTCAAGAAAGAAGGTTGCGGTTTTTTTTAATGTCTCTGAGATCAGAAAACTACCTTGGATATTGTATCAGTTTTATAGATCGTAATTGATATAAAAATATTCAAAAATTACGAATATTTTCCACCTTAAAATGAGTCGATGTTTTTCTATACAAAAACAGCGTTATGACCTTATGACCTGATGTACAGAGGCAGTGCACGTAGAATAGGTCTCACAGCTTTAAAAATTTTGCTATATGACGTCATTTTATGTCGACGGTTTCAATTTTTGACTATAAGCAGCACTAAAATTAAATAAAAGATTGTTTTGATTTTTGTTTGTGCTTAAGCTGTCGTATTACTAAAAAATTGTAAACAAACAAAAAAAAAACAGTTAATAATATATTTATTTTAAAACTTAATAAAAAGTTATTGGCAAGTATTAATTCATAATATTATTATAAAAATATGCATTCTAAATTTTGCTTAATATGTATAAAATGTGTACACAATCTTTAAAAAAAAACACGTTAATATATTTTGCTAGACAAAAAATAAACGTCTCTTCCTTTTAATTTTCAAATTAAACTATTTTTGTTTTGAATATTTTGTGTCATTTCGTTTATTGAATGCTTTTTATGAACATGACTGCCGTCTATAGTTCAGAAAATAAACTTTAGACATAAATTTGATGACGTACAAGCAGTACTGCTTGGATTGTGTTCACGAGATTTACATTGTTAACTGTTGTAACAACTGTCATTGTAGAAATGACGTAGTAGTTAACAATGAGATTGTCTCAAGTGTCAAAACAAATGAAAACAATAAAAAATTGATCTCTTAATTTCTTCATAACATAAAGAGTAACATAATATTGTGGAGCATCAAAATAATCACCGTATCCATAAAACACAATTTTTTTTAAAATCTTTATATTAAAAATTGAATTTTGTTCTTTAAATTATTTTTCAAAACTACATAATGGTTGTTGATAGTACGATCTATGTATCATCACCATTAAAAATGACATTTGTAGAGGCAGTCTCGAGTAGGGTTCAGAATGACATTTGTAACAATGTAGAGTTCGTGAACGAAAAACGCACGTGGTCATTGTTATACAATGTAGTTTCATGAACGATTTTGAGCTGTCATTGTTAACAATATTGTAACAATGTAACTCTCGTGAACGTGCTCCTGGTATTCTAGGTGAACTGACAGAGGGAAGGACAAGGAATTCGATTTGTGCATTAAGCATTTTTTGGCCAATTTAATTTATTTCTTCTCCAATTTTGCAGCTGATGTAAACTCTCTTGCCACAATGCGGCCTAATTACAATTATTTTGACAAAACTTTGAAAAATCACAACGCGACTCAGGAATATTAGTTATCGTAAAAATTAAAAATTTTTAAAACACGAAAATATAAAAATATTAACAAACGAAACTGTTATATAAAATAATAACAAAAATATATGTCAAATTGATTATGTAAATCGGAACTCGTGGAAGTGAGCATAATAAAACCATTTGATTTGTGCAAAATTGCATATTCCATGCGATATAAACATAGAACGGTATTATTCGTATTTATAAAATGGAAATGCTCGTGCCTGCAAATTTTGCAAAATACGACGGAAGAATAAAATTATTGCAAACACCTGTCTAACTGCAATTAAACTGCGCTTATACTTTTTCATTCCGCTTTAAGTTCTTAACCTTTCTTAAATTATGTACATTCGTGTTTGTATAGGTAAATCGCGTATAGGTACGTTGCGCGATATACGTTAACAATAATTTACTATGCCTGCAATCTGCATTGGATAACACGTTTTTATTTCCATTCACCAGCACAATATCCACTCTCACGCTTATACTCGGCTTTTAATTTACAGAGAAATTATGCACATTTTGAAAATGTAGCCGTAATTTACAACAACAAAAAAACAACAACCAAGAAACAGTAATACACGTACCAATCTATTAATGTGCTGAGATAAATTGGACGAGAGGCGCAGAAGAAAATTAAAATAATAAAATTTATTGAATTTCTTATTTCTCTTTTGGTCGTATGTTACTCAATTTATTCTCATAAGATCGCAGACATTTTCAACCAAGATTACAAATTAGTCATGTTTATTATTTTATTTTTATTATGTATGGTACACGAGTATGGGACTTAAGAAGACGCGAATTTGAAGAATATTTTTAGTGTTTGGTGCGCTTTTACAGAGTTGGCCAAACTCTTTACGATTGTAGACCACAATTATTTTGCAACATTTTGTATTGTTGCATTGTTTGAGGAAATTTTTAAATTTACACTCGGTAAGCTATTAGAAGCTAATACTTTTAAAAACCAAAATTAAGAAAATCTAAAATATTTTATCTAAGTTTGATGGAAATTTTTAGCTGATTTTGTCTAAAAACTTCAATAAAATCACTATTTTCTGCTGGATGGTCTTCTTGATCATTATACAGTTAATTTGATTGTTAATCAATCCTATCGATAGTGGACCAACAGTAGTGTCGCTGTAACAATTCTAGGCTCTTAGCAAACCCTAAATGAGCGCTTGAAAACTGTTCTTGGTGTAGCAATGTGGGAACTAGACTATCTAGAATAACCAGTTTCCACTGAGATAAGTCATTAGTTTGATCTATATTTTTGTTAGAACGCCACGAATATGAAGTTTGCAACAAATAACAAAATTTATCCTTGTATTAGTAAGTTGAGTGTATGGTCGGCAATCAATTGTTAATTGCTAATTCATCGATATATGTATATGAGAATACATATTCGTGTAATAAATTAAAAGGCAATTTGTAACAAATACATACAGACATAAACAATTAAACTTGTCATACAAATCAAAATAGGCTTTCGAAATTCGCAATAAACATATTAAATATTCTAATTATAACGTTTTAAAATTTATTAACATTTTCAAAAATTACAAGATCACAGAGTTATTCCCAGGCCGTCACATATATCTAAAGTTAGCTTAAGAAGTGCTATCTCAAAAACATTGGCTACTTTAAAAAAATACGGTAAATTCCCATTTGTTATTGAGGTTCAAACACTATGACTCCTAGCTCTAGCATTCGATCTAGTTCTAGAGACATCTGGTATAGTACCGTTGTTTTACGGGAGTGGCTTAAACCCTCAATAATTCTAGACAACCTAGCACTATCTATAAGTTCGGGTGCAAGGAGATGTTGGTTATTATTACGAATCGGTTCTTTCAAATCTAGTTAATCTTCTTGAGCTGGTACTAAATCGAACAGAAGTCCATGCTAAGTTGTAACGTTTTTGTTTTTCCTTGTTAAAGTACGGATAGTTAGACATGATCAATTCGTTGTTTTTCTCACTAGCAGTATTTAAAACCATGGTAGATGGTGAACGTTTACGATTTTTCTAAAAAATCCAAAGTTTGAGCCTAAGGCTAAAAATTTAAACATCGAAAATGGGGCTTAAAATTTTACTTAATGTCCAAATAAAAAAGCTAACGCCGACTGATTTGTTTTGGGCTAGAGTACTTGTTTTTAGATAAACTTAAAAATATTGGGTAGGGTAAAAATATTGGGTAGTTCGTGGCCTTTTTCCCGGTAGATGGCTTTCATATATCTCAGTAACCATTGATCGTATCGGGCAATTCTTATGTGTGTTTGAAAGGGGATATTTTAACTTGCACTTCGACATTCAAAACATTAAAATCGGTTAAGAAATTTTAAATTCGTCTGCATTAATTACTTTAAAAATTTTCGGCTTTTTTATAGACAAATATTATTTTCTATGACATTCACATTGTTTGAGACCTTTCGGGCCACCAAAAAATGAGGTCATTTACTTACAATACTCTACTAAAAAGAAGTAGAAAATTCACTCAACCCCCCATTAACCCCAAGACTATTTTTGTGTACAGAGCCACAAACCCTTTACAAAAATGAGAACTTCCTCAAGTTTTAAAATTTCTTAATATATTTAGTGTGGGCATAATACACACATATAAAATGAGAAATTCCAAGAGTTTTCTGATTTGGTGATATAAATCGCTAAATCGAAATGTTCTTGTTTCATACTATAGGTGTGAAGCAAGAGGTAAATTTTTGCAGTTTGGTCGTTGCAACCTAATGAGTAGACCAACTTTTATCGGTACGAAACCAAACTGCCAAGAGGAAACTTGAGCAAGTTCTCATTTTTGTAAAGGGTTTGTGGCTCTGTACTGTACACACAAATACCCTTGGGGTTAATGGGGGGTTGAGTGAATTTTCTTCTTCTTTTTAGTAGAGTATTGTAAGTAAATGACCTCATTTTTTGGTGGCCCGAAAGGTCTCAAACAATGTGAATGTAATAGAAAATAATATTTGTCTATAAAAAAGCAGAAAATCTTTAAAGTAATTAAAATCGGTGAAGTGAATAAAAAGTTACAAAATTTTAAACATGGAGATAAATAATGAAAAAATTCGATATCTTTTGCAATTTTATTACGACAAACGGTTTTAAACGCGGCTCAGGCTTGCGAAAAAATTTGTGCTGTTTATGGAGAAGGTGCTGTATCAAAATCAGCAGCAAAGAAATGGTTCGTGCGCTTTTGTTCTGGAAATATGGATGTCAAAGATGCACCTCGCTCTGGTCGACCAACCACTGGAAAAGTCGATGAAATCATGCAGAAAATTGAAGAAGACCGGCATATAAGCAGAGCCATGCAAATGGCAAAGAACTAAATATTGATCATAAAGCAGTTCCAAACCATTTGAAATTGGCTGGGTAAAAAAAAAGCTTGACGTTTGGGTACTACATGAATTAACAGTTAAAAATTTAATGGACCGGATTTCTATCTGCAAAACGCTGTTGAGACAGTACTAAATCGGGCCATTTTTAAAGCGGATAATTACTGGTGATGAAAAGTGGATAAGATACGACAACGTTGTGCTCTTGGTCAAAAAGATCATGGAGGAAACGAGCTCAAAATGCTCAAAAAACTCATGGATAAAACGAGGTGAAGCTTCCCTAACGGTATCAAAGCCAGGTTTGACGCCAAGAAAGGTAATGCTGTGTGGTTGGTGGGATTGGATAGGAATCGTGCATTATGAGTTGCTGCCACCGGGTCAAAAAATTGATTCTGATCTTTATAGTCAACAACTAATGTGTTTAAGGCAAGCAATTTAGTTAAAACCTCCAGAATTGATCAGCAGAAGTGGCGTTGTGTCCCATCATGATAACGATAGGGAACAGCACCCAGCAGAAACTGAAAGAGCTTGGCTGGGAAGTTTTGAAGCACCCACCATATAGTCCTGACGTTACACCATCGGACTACCATTTGTTTCAGTCCATGCAGAACCATCATCCTTCAAAAGAGGCCTGGAAAAATGAGTTGTTTCGATTTTTCTCCTCTAAACCACAGAAGTTCTACAGTGATGGGATCATGGCTCTACCAGAAAAATGGCAAAAGGTCATCGATCAAAATGGTACATATTTGGTTCAATAAAGTTAATTTGTAATAAGAAAATTCTTTGTTTCAATGTCACCCAAAACAGGCCACGAACTTTTCCCGTATCTATTAAAAAATAAAAAAGTTTGAGCCGAAAAATGATTTTCTGCGCACCAGCGTGTATTGCTTGTCTCGTATTTACTTTATTTTTTATTTTTATTTGTATATTACGCTCACTAATTGATATCGTAGATGAGAAATGCGTGCATAGAGAGAGCACAAAACAAAATTTGTCACACCAGCGTGTTTTGGTTCTCTCTTATTTACTTTATTTTTTAATTTTTTTTTATTTCGTTGCATATTCTTGGGACAAAATTTCGTTGCATTTTTCTATATAAAGCTCGAAACAGAACAAGAGCGACAACTACGAGCGTCGACGAATAAATAAAAAATATCGCCGAGATATCGCTGTAGCTAACAGAACAAAAGCGCCAGCGTATGGCGATAAACAAACAACCACAAATGACATAACCACGACATATTTTATTTATGTCAAAATCGATTCTAAAAGCTAGCATACTCGGATAACAAAAATTTTAAAATTATAAAAATTGTTTATGTTTTATGTTTTTAGCATATGACGTTGGGGCGTTCCCAACTTATAGATATAAAAAAACAGTTGGCAACATTGTTTCGTCGGCGATAAAAATAGAAATAGACTCTAAATTTATTTGAACGAAAAAATCGTCGTCGCCTGCGTCGATGGTTGTGTTTGTGGTGCATGTTTTCGGTGTTTTGTAATATGACAGGCGATTTCGCTCGCTGCCTTCGCTTTTGTTCTGTTTTGAGCTTAATGCGGCGCCAAAAACATCTTCGATGTTAAAAGTTCCAGAGCCAAATCCCAAAACACTCATGCTTGCTTTCAAATACAGGTTCAGAAATCATTTTCTTGATGTTTCTTCGCAATATCCAATATTTTCGGTTATTAAACGGCATAACCGAACTTTAAAATAATGGATGTTGCGAAGAAACCTTGAAATTTGTGTTTGAAATTTTGTTCGATAATTTACGTTACGCCTTAACAATTCTTGGCAGGTGGTGGTTGCAGATTCTTGCTTCTGAATTGATCTGGTCATTTCTATACTGGGAGCCTGAGGGTAGGTCAAACTCATTTTCTTGTCCGAGTTTTGCTTATTCGCGGAATTACAAGTTGTTTTAAAATGACTTTCGTCATATTAAAATCAATAAAGAGGCAGAATTGATTAGCCTCGCACATCATTCTACTGACAGGCTCATGCTTACCGTAATCCGTTCTATGATAATCGATTCGAAAGTTAGGTACCGTTCTCAAATCTCGCGAGCTTACATTTACTATAATCTTTACTAATAGACCACTAGAATCGATACCTCCGGTTAGTAATTTGTGAATGAAAACCATGTCTGCAACAATCATCGGGCTGATAACAAGGCAACCACAACAGAATGACGTACTCAAGCAGTTGTCGAACGAAAGTTGAATAAAGGGTTCAATATCTATATATTCTAGTTTACTGGAATTCAATGTAGCAAAATAAGCCATATTTGAGATTTTACGTAATACGAGAAACTAATTTCAATTATTTCCTAAACTACTTGACCAAATTTTGCTAAACCAGTTTATCTAATCAGCCGTCTGTCCAGGCTATTCTTTGGGCTGTGCCATCAATGATCAATCATTCATTATATTCTATTAAGAAGCATTTCATAATCGTCCGTGATATTAATTTGTTCAAGATTTTTTTCGGTTTTTCGGACAAAATATTACTTTTAATGGCATCCATACAATATTTCCACCACAAAAGTAGAAAAACGGTCTCTTCTTGGCAGCTTGGTTTCGTACTTATAAAAAGTTGGTCTACTCATGAGATTACAATGACCAAACTGCAAAAATTCAACTCTTGCTCTACGCCGATAGTACTAAAGAAGAACCTATCGATTTAGCGAATTATATCACCAAATCAGAAACTTAAGGAAATTCTCACTGTGAATGTGTACTAAGCCAACACATATAATTAAGAAGCATTTCATAATCGTCCGTGATATTAATTTGTTCAAGAGTTTTTTCGGCTTTTCGGACAAAATATTACTTTTGAAGGCATCCATACAATGTTTATGACGTTTTAGTCGTAGAAAATAAAGAAGTAAGGGTTTTGTGTCTTTGTGTACACAATCACCCTGGGGTTAAAATCGGGGGGAGTACATTTTTCTACTTTTGTGGTGGAAATATTGTGAGTAAATGTTCCCTTTGTATTCTACGACTAAAGTCGTAAACATTGTACGGATGCCATTAAAAGTAATATTTTGTCCGAAAAGCTGAAAAAATCTTGAACAAATCATATTCTATGTTCTATATTGAACTCTTGTTGCATGCTACAATTTACACATATATTTGTTATTTGAAAAATATTTTACATCCTTAATTAAACCACTTTTTTCTCCGATCGTAGGAAAAAATATATCTTTCCGTTGTTTTTTGGAAACGAAAACCTCATGATTCCAGTATGTTGTATTTGTTGCTAAGCAACAAGTAATAATAGTACGAGAATATTTTTTCTGGCCTAGGCCGGGAATATAATTCCCGTATATTTTAAGTTAACAGTATACATAATAATCAATTTTTATTTGATAAATCTATGCCAAACTAATTATGTGTTAGGTATAGGAGTTTAATTTTACTTATTTGTAATATTAACGGTTATCGTACAATTAGTACAATTATTGAACATTTGTGGATTAGTAGTATCGCATCCCAGCATTGTTGTTGATATATTGCTATTAAAATCATTAACATTATTTGCATTGGCTGTTTCATTATCCGTTGAATAATCAACATTATTTGGATCGGCTGTTTCATCGATATACCCTTCAGCAACAGTCGATGACTTCCATCCTCCAAATCTTTTTAAGCATGTTAAATCTGCGCCATTATCAACTGAAATTGTCGCAGATGAGCGGCGGAAACAATGCCCTGTGTATTGTTTTGTGTCTGGCAATTTTAAAAAAGTAGCAACAATTTGTGGCATTTTATCAAACTGATGTATGCCAACTACTTGTTTGAAGCCTTTACCATTTGTGTATTTAAAAAAACGCAAAGAATTTAAATCTTCTGGACGCGAAGCTATATATTTTCTGTAATATTCTAAATAAGTTTCGTTTACGATAAATAATCGTGGTTTATTTGTCTTGTTATTCGGGATTTTAACTAAATGTTTAGATCCCAAATCACTAATGACAGCAATTTCCATGCGAACTAGTTCATCCCGTCGACAAGCACCAGCGATTCCAAAAATTAACGCAACCTACTAAAAACCATCATAATATTACATACAAAAAATATTGCAGTGTGAATTGTATTTTATCCGAAAACATATTTGAATTTAATGTGTAAATACATACAAATAATAATCGTTTTAAATACCTACATGCTTACTTTAGTAACTAGGAACGAATCATCTGAAGCTTCCAAAATGAATTGTTGAACATATTCCATAGTTAAGAAGACACGTAATTTTTGGTATTTTGCAATATCCACATTATTTTTAACCACTAGCATCGACCTGATCATTTAATAGTTGGACCATAATGTGGATGATTTCAATTTTGTAGATAAATCAGCAAAATACGCCAGAATCACGTTTTCCGAAAATGATTTGATGTGTTTAGATTGACGATAATCCATAAAGCGTTTATAAACATTTTCGTATTTTTCCTTCGATTTTTGCGGGAGTAAATCACATATAGCGGAATTAGCTGCTTCCACTATATCCGGCGGGGTACAGGATAAGGATAATTCGCTTTCACTGTCCATTGGAACTACTCTGGTAATTCCCCGGGAATAGGGAACTGGGGAATGAATTTATTTTTATTTAAATTTTTTTTTCTGGTATACTGAGGTAAAAAGCTAGTGGTAATTTTTTTGAAAACAAAATAAAATTGGGAGTAATTTTCCCTGCCAATTTAGATATGGAAAAATTATTCCCAATTTATAAATATTCACATCAAACTTTTTTCCTCAGTAGGCCGGAAAAAAATATTTGAACTGAAATTACATATAAATTCCTTCACCAGTTCCCTATTCCCGGGGAATTACCAGAATAGTGCCACATGTCCCTTAAATTTCTTTCACACGTTTTTTATAAATCAAATAGGTACACAAACTTGACAACTTTTGAAAAAAAAACAAAAAGTATTTATGGCTGATGATGTCGTGGCTAACTAAGCAATAATTTTATGTTATTTTCGTTTTTTTACTTTGTTTTGATTTCTTAATATGATAATTAATGAATAATACTAAAAATTATTTGGGGTTTATATTCGTTTTAAAGTCCGATCGGAGAAAAAATAGTATGTACAATTTGGAGGAAAAGTGCATTCCCGGACTCCCGTGGTTGCCGGACTCGGTTATCGCCTCGTGAGCCAATTTCGACTATCGTCCGGGAATGCAGTATTTTTCCTCCTAATTATACAATATACTATTGTTTAAATTTTTATTTTCTCAGGCTGTGTGCTACGATAAAATTCGGTTTCAAAACATATTTTTCGATCAATTTGACATAGATTTTTTGAAAATAATTGAATTTACCGAAAAATTTGCTAAAAATTGACTTTTACCTAAAGTTGGGCAAATAGCCTTAGCACTGTACTTATTAAATCAATGACTAATTCCACACGAGGTTTCCTGATAACTGGAAATTTTTTCAAGGGCAACTAGTCGTAATACATAATGTATATGTATGTGTAACAAAATTTACAAAAAAAAAAAAAATTGAACAAATTGAAATTTCTTCGCATCTCTTCATATATCTCTTTGCATCTCATCCGTGTATATACATAACTCCGATTTTTTTTTATTTGGTTTTATTCTGCCCTCTCGAAAATAAAATTTAAACTAAAATGTATAAATGCTTTAAATTCATGGAACCCTATTCATGGAAAATCCTGTTTCGCATAAATGTGTTGTTTAAGAACAGCAATATAACTCTAATAGCCTTTTTGGCTAAATTTTTATATTCATAAAATATATTACAGCAGAAAGTTGCAAACGGCACCTTTTCGAAGTTAGCGAGTATCTGAACTTATTTCAATTAAATTCTCATATTGCTTTTCATTGCTTTTGAAAGGATTTTGTACCCAATAATTATCGTTATTGTTTAATTTTGGTATATATGTATGAAATG
The DNA here is from genome assembly GCA_932526605.1 of Nephrotoma flavescens. Lineage (NCBI taxonomy): Eukaryota > Metazoa > Arthropoda > Insecta > Diptera > Tipulidae > Nephrotoma > Nephrotoma flavescens. Next base: position 190,112,905 of record OW052221.1, read on the forward strand.
TAGTGTGTATGTATGTGTGTATGTATGAAATGAAACTTTATGGCACGGATTTAATCTGATACTAGGCTGTGGAACCCCTAAAAATTGCCACGGAACCCCTGGGTTCCGCGGAACCCATTTTGGGAAACGCTGGCATAAGTCAAAAATGGCCTTGAAATATTTTTTATTTCGTTTATGTTTGTGTTAGTGTGGTTGCACCGAAAACTTGTTTAATAGCAATTTCTTTCCAAATAAAATTGATTTTTAAATCAAAAAAATTGATTTGAGATCAAAAATTAAAGTAAAAAAATTAATTTTTTTTTTGATCGCAATCACTTTTGAAAAATCTCAACATTTCGTTAGATTTATTTTTGACGTTTACAAACACATAAATATGTTTACGTCAAAAATATAAATATAAACACTTCAACAAATATAAACATAAACATTATAATTTTTTTGACTAGTTGACCGTGATATTTTGACATACAAAATTTATTTTTCCCTATAAAAATTATCTTGCATTGTATCAAATTATTATTTGTATTTCGCCTTATACTAATTGTATTGAAATAATTTTTTTAATAATTTTGTAAACTCAATAATCTGTCAATCAAAATTTTTGACAGTAAACTCAAGTCAAACTCAAATGTCATTTTTTCACAGATACACTACCAAAAAAAATCAATCGTGTATCGTGTTCTTTGACATACAAAAAAATCAATTTATTTTTTATTTTTGGAAAGAAATTGCTATAAGTCGCGATTAAAACCGGTATCATAGAAAAACGGGGAAAAAAATGAAGAAAAATACGGTTTCGGTGATACCCCGTGTGGCATCAGCCAATAAAACTTATTTTAGGCTGCGGGCCAATAGTCGGGTAAATCGTTTACTATGGTAAAAATCGGATTAAGAACAGGTTTTTCAATCAGTTTGCCATAGAGTTTTTGAAAAATAAATGAATTAACCGAGACATTTAATTAAAATTGACTTTTACCCGACTATTGGTCCGCAGACTTTGAAATACATTTTATGATTGGCTTATTCTACTCAATTTTGTACTCTTTGCACTCGTATGTCACACTACAAGTGGCAAGACAATATAAATTTACTCTACAATTCGTATGTCACGTAGGAGGTGACAATACTAATTTACTCTAAAACTCGTATATCAGTCTGAGTGCAAAGGATTAAACTTACACCTTTTCTTTATTAGCTGTATTTACTTGAGACATTTACAAACACCACTGCACTGATTAATTCCTAAATGGAATTAGTTAAATCCAATTTTTTTTTTAGAATTATTTAAATCCAATTCCAATTTTAAATTTACGTACTTGCCGAAAGATGTCGACGTAGTTGGTATTTTTTATATTTTATTCTAAAATGTTGTCACGTGTATAACGATTTTGTCTCGTGAGTTACTCATTTAAAATGAGTGAAACAAAAAAACATCGACGTACTATAATACACAATTATGTCTTTGTATTTATATTTTTTTTTTTTGTTCGTGTTTGTGTCATTTGTATGATGAATAGTACAAAAAAAAACGCGATCCGGGCAAATCGGTTTAATTGTTATATGGTGCTTTAACATTATTTATCATGCAAATATATTTAAAATAAATTTATTTTGAATTTCATAAATTTTAAAAATAAAAAAGCGTAAACTAGCCAAAATCATTTTGACACTCAAAGGGTTAATATGAATAAACAAAAAAAGAATGACACGTGACTTGCATGGGCAGTAAAACAATCATACGCACGAAGCTAACACAAACACAAATGCTACTACTATATCTTTCCGGATACTCTCATTTCGTTTCACACATTTCGAGACAAAATCGATATACTGGTAAAGTGACATTTCATATTCCCATCAATAAACAGTGTAATTTGTTTTATTTGTTAAATTTTAAATTGAAATCTTATATAAATAAATAATATAAATAACAACGCCTAAATAATAACACCCGAAGAAAAATTAGTAGTTCAGGTAGGTAACGTGAGCGATTACTTCCAGGGACTTATGTACATGTTACATTTGTGGCTCAAAATATTACATATTTAGTTATATATAAATTTTCAGTGGTTTTCTTTTCGAATATTTTGATTTGATTAGTATCTAGCAGTAGATATGTGTCTTATTAGCTTACCACGGAAGTTTCTCCTTGTACAAAAAAATGCTTTTAATGTGAACGTCTCAAATTAAAAACGATTGAAATAAGGTTCATGAATTTGAATATAGGCTTCCTATAAACTGTAATAAGGCTGAGGTCACTTACAATAACACTTCAAAATTCATTTTTAGGCTATTGCAGAAAATTATATCGTTTCGAACGTGCCAGTTCGGCCTATCAGTTCTAGGGAATCCTCTTCCGAAACGAGTGCAACCTCTTCGGATGACGAATTTACAAAGAATTTACAGATGTAAAACGGGCGAAGATAACGAATTTCATGCGGAAACAGTCGATAACTACAGTGACCTTGATTTCAAGAAAAATTTTAGGCTTACTCGACAAACGATGGCCTTATAGTAGATATGTTTGTTATCCGGAACTATGAGATTCCGTAATATTTGCATTCAATTTCATTTAATAAGCATCGTAATAATAAGAATCATATCCCTTTTTCAACAAAAAAATTGCTCAATTTAAGTCCAAACCACACAAATGTGTGAGTAAAAAATCATAGTATGTAATGGCTTTTTTGATAAAACATTTCGCTTAATTTGAAGTACAACCAACACAATTTTGAGTATAGGTATAGTGTTTTCTTTCGGACGAAAATAAGTATGAAAGAAAAACACAAATGTGTAAGTTGGTTGAAATCACACACAAAAATAAACTTTTGACATGGTACTTTTGCCGTACCCACACAAATGTGATATTGGGCAGCAAAAGGGATATATTATTTTTAAACAATTATTAATTTTATTTCAGAGGTCAGTTTATATGGTATGTGGCCAATACGGTAACATACAGACAAATGCCAAATTTATTTGGCCTAGGCGAAACGACTACATGGAAAGTCATAAACAGATTTGTCTCATGGATGTTCAGAATCTGTCATAGATTTATTGTGTGGCCCCGACCCGATCAACTGAGCAAATACAGCAGACAATAGCGGGATTCCAAATAATGGGTGAGCTATCTAGTGTGCTTGGGGCTATCGATCGCAGCCATATTAAAATCAGAAGGCCACAAGTTTAAATCAGGAAATATACTTTAACAGAAAAGGTTAGCACAGCATAGTTTTGCAAGCAGTAGTAGATTCCAGCAAACGCTTCGTTAATGTTTACTGTGGCGAGCCAGGATCCATGCACGATGCTTGTGTACTAAGAAGGTTGACGTGATAAATTAGCTGCTAAACATATTTTTATTGGGAGATTCGGCTTATCCACCAAATTTTTGGATCATCCCTCCATTTAAAGATACGGGTAATTTAGCTGAACAGCAACGACGATTTAATCAAATTCATGCAGCCTCGAGAATCGTTGTTGAAAATGCATTCGGATTAATGAAATACCGATTTCGTAGACTTTTCCACTCCACCAACTGTTCAAAATAATCCGTGAGTTATGTCTAATAGTGGAATCGATCAACGACAAAGATTATTTGAATAATTAGTTTCTAGTAGATTATTGTAATAAATAAAAATATAGGATTACGTATAATTTCATTTTAATTTAAACCATTAAACAATATTTCAAAAATACATCTAAAAATTCTGAATGCCATTTTCTTTTCTCCTCGTGCCACTGCCTCTGCTCCTCGTGTTGTTGCTTATAAGCCAACAATTCCTCTTCGTGCCTTTTCTGTTTCCCTTTTGACTTTCCTTACAAGTTTCCTCTTTAGCTCTTTGGAGTTCGAGGTTCATGGAAACTCGGAAATTTTTCGAAATCCTTTTTTTCGTCGTTTGAGGCTCCTCGACTGATTTATCTGGTAGTTTCGATTATTATACACTTCGATTATATCGTCAAAACTTAAAAAAGAACTACTAGCCACATCAGATTCTCCCAGCGGTGTTACATTAACTGCAGTCGGCAACTCCAGGCGCGACTGTTCCGTATTCCGAAGGTTTCGCTGGCCTTTCTCAAGCAAATAAATTTTCGAGAAGATCTTTGTATGGCTCTACGGCATAACTGGCACCTGTTTTTTATTATTATCGACGGATTCCTTATATGCCTTTTTCAACTAACTTTCTACTAACTAAAATCCATAGTTTATTTTCAATTTCGGCCTCTGTTTAAGGAATATCCTATAATAAAATAATTTAATTTCAATTCATTTTGAAAAGCAAGATAACAAAAATATTAGTATAGAAAATGTAATACTAAGTAGTTTGCTACTTAGTGACAGGAAAACGTACCGATACAGCGGAACTCGTCATATCTTTCATTAAATTCTTATGGACTGATTTCTTCTAAAAAAATATGTTTGATTTCATCTTTACGGTGGGTGGCAAAATCCAGGAGGGTTCGGGTTTCAAGACGGCTCCATGTGCGTCTATTGGCGCTAATAAAAAAAATGCATTGATTGAATTGTTTATGCGTACAATTTAACATAAATTTAGTTTTTATACATGAACTATGTATATTTCATATTTTACTTACAATGCATGTTCTTTCTTTCCAATTTTTTTTCACGTTCGGAATTTATTTTGACAACTGTCTGCTACCAACCCAATAAACAAAATTTAATCTAAAATTTCTTTTTGCTGTTTGCTTGGGAATAAAATAAATCCAAATTAAATATGTATCAAGTAAAGGCAACTATTATGTGTTACCAGATATAAATTTATCGTTGTCCTAAAGAGACATCTTCAGAATAATACTATAACTATTATTAACAAAAAAAATGCTTCGAATTATGTTCAGCAAAATATACCTTCCGTTACTCTGGAACACGTCTTCGCTTAGTTGGCCAGCGCTGCTCTACAATTACACCAAGAGGAAATTGCAGTACGTGTAAAAGCGAGAAAAAGAAAGAGAACGAAAAAAAATCAACAACGATGATATTAATGGTGATTGATAATAAAGAAACCAGACGATCATTAAAAACAAAACGAAAATGAAAAAAGACGGAAAATATATGATCGTGAGTAAATCCATCAAGAGTAGTTGGTAATAATAAGATTTTTTTTTGTTTATTTTATATGTTTCTTTAAGAGATGCCGACTGTGTTTCCCTTTGGCTGTGTTATGATATAAAATAGCACATAACTTTTCCCAAAATATAATAAAGAGGATAAAAAACAATGATGGTTGTTGGTAAAAGAATAATTTATTGTTAATTTAATGCAGCATAACCAAACAAAACAAGAAAAACATAATTCGAAGGACTTGTGTACATAAAACTTTTGTTTTATGTTTTGTAAACCGTCGCACGTGATTATTCGATACGATCACATGATAATTAAATGTTTAACATTGCCTACACGACAATAATAAGTTGTTAAGATAGAAAATTACTTAATTTGATAGAAACGTAAAAATTAGGGGGTCCTGATCGAGTACATTATACATATACATATTAATGTTCTTAATTAAATAATTAATATTTGTGCACATACGAGTACGTTAAAATTGTACAACAGATGTTTCATAATTCTACGTATTTTTGTTAAATATAGTCATCTAGTTTTTATTATCTTAAATAAATCTAGACAGTACACAAAGATGATATAGATATGTATAATGAAAATGAGAGGAAAAAATTAGTTTTTAATTTCAAATAACATATGTGATGAAGTTTGCTCACCCACGAAGTGTTATAGTTTAGCTTGGTATGTAGAACAATCGAACGACATAAAATAAAATGGTTGTGAGTACAGTGATTTTCAATTTGTACAGTTCAGTAGTCAGGAAAGACGACAAGGATCACGTTTTTAAATAAAATCTAAAGAATGTGTTACGTACTAACGTCAACCAACTCCCCATCCGCGAGCAACCTCGAAAAACCCAAACAAGAAAGTTTTTTTCAAGCGGAAAATAGTCTTTCCTTAATCAATTCAGGAAAACTTCGACAAGATTCAATTTCCAACGTAAATTAACAAAATTCCGAATCAGTCACAAAAATGTAATTCTTATGAAAATAGTGGCAGCAAGGCACTAAAACCTAAAAATCTAAAAAATAACACCAATGGTCCCGCGTACAGCGACTATCAGTAAAGAGAGTTTGGAATTGGCTTCATCGATTTCCGCCCTATCAATATTTGCCGATATGCACGGTCACACTTAAATTTTAATATCACAATTTTTATTATACAGGCACCTGCCGAAGATAAATCGGATGACGTGAAAGGCCTATTCTTTGTCGCGCTAAAGGAAATCATCGTAGATGACTTTAACGCAAAAACTGGTACGAGTGCCGAAAATGCATCGAATTTGAGAACAAATGTGTGTGCTGCTCTCTCAGTATAGCAAACCTATTATACTACCAAAATCTTCTAAATCAGAATTACAAAGTGGCCCCTTTAGAGCAAATGCTTCGCCAAGTTCTAATGAACGTTACCTATTGTTAAAAGGAAGGTCGACCGTTCATTTTTCGGTCCAATTGAAGTTTCGCAAAACGAATCTTGGATACGTATGAACCTTGGAATAAACCAACTTCTCCGATCTAGCGATATTATCGTATTCATCAAATCCAACTATCTGAGATGGCTTAGCTGCCATGTTCACACAACAACGTGTAACAAATAAAATGTTCCAGCAACAACCAGCTAGTGTATGTCGTAGAGGAAGGCCCAGAGTTCACTGACGTGACGACGTCGAACAAAGCCTACATATATAATAGGATGGCAATACTGTAGGGCGAGGGAAAATTGTTGTTTTCGGTGTGATATCGTTATCGGTTATCACGACAATTCAGAGTACCTGACTTATATTCTTCTTATTATCGGTGGTCGATTTGTGTAGGTAGTGAATGATACATGGAAATGGAATTTGGATGTTTCTACCCGACAAGGACTTTGAAACAATAAATTCAAACAGAAAATACTTAGTTGTGAATCTAGAGCCCAAATAGCATTTTGTTGCTTAGGCAACGCGTTTCAACCCAAACAAAATTCAGATAGTTCATATGTATTTGTTTCATATGAAATTTTAAAAACCGCTAGGACGAAGTGACAAAAAATGAACTGTAGCAGCATAGTCCCATGAGTCTTAGCTAAAAATTTTCTTCACAAAAAAATTTACAGGCTCACCTATCGTAAAATACGACAATAATACTTTAACAAAGGTTTGAAATTGTGAAAAGGCTTTTCGAAATAACGTTTTCTTTCTTTATTATCTAACAAAGGAAGAAGCGTTATTTCGAAAAGTCATTTTCACTATTTCAAACGAGTTAGCCATATTCTTGACCTTTGCATGCAATTACTCATTTATGTCACAACGGTCACTCGTACAAGACTTTTCACATTAAGTTAAGAAATAAGGCGGCAAAATCATATTACGTGGAAAGCCAGATGAAAGCTAGAGAGAGAGAGAGGGAGATAAGTAGTTAAGAAATTGAAATAGAGAAATATATTGAAATATACCCCACCCCCCGCTTTGTAGGTGGGCGGGGGTAACTTTTAAACTAAGATAGGAAGCCATATTTTTTATTGCAGATACGGATTTTACGACTAAAAGTACGTATGATTTGAATGAAATATTTTGTTCGGTTCATGATAGATGGCGTTGTAATCGACGAAATTCAATTTTTTCAATTTTTTCTTCTTAGAACACACGCATTCGATTCTGCAATACGTTTGAAATAAAAAGCATCACGTTTTCATTGGAAATTCTCGAAATTCGTCATCAAAACAATTTATTCAGTTTTGTAAATCACATTTAACGTTTGTGTTATTTCTTATCTTCATGTTTTTCGTAATTGCAAAATAAACGATAAAATACTTTAGAATGGACCGTTTAACTGTGCCAGAGAAAATTGAAATGGTTCTGGTTTATGGAGAAGCTGGCAGAAATCTTGAAAATGCTGTTGCTATTTACGCTCAACGTTTTCCGGATAGGATTCGTTCATGTGCTTCATTTGTACTATAAAACAATTTATTACTGATGGAAATGTTCAACCGAAAAAGGGGACCCGTGGAGCAACAGTCACTGGAGAAAATAATGAAATTGCTGTATTGGCAGCAGTGGCTCATAATCCTCATGTTAGTACACGAGAAATAGTTCGCGATTCCGGATTGTCCCTCACCAGTGTTTGGAGAATTTTAAAACGGCACAAGTATCATCCATATCATGTGTCTTTACACCAAGATCTTCATGGCGCTGATTTCCAAAATCGGGTAACTTTTTGTCAATGGGCACGTCAACAAATACAACAAAACCCCAATTTTTTTCGTGGCGTAATGTTCTCTGACGCATCGTCTTTTACAAACCATGGAACGGTTAATCGACACAACATGTATTATTGGAGTGTTACAAATCCGCACTCGCTTCGTCAAGTTGAACACCAGCGTCCTTGGACTGTCAACGTGTGGTGTGGAATAATTGGCGACAAACTCATAGGCCCCCACATTATTGAAGGCAACTGAATGGTCAAATGTACCGAAACTTTTTGGAAAATGAACTGCCAATATTACTTGAAAATTTGAACTTAGAAGTCAGACGGAACATGTGGTTTCAACATGATGGTTGTCCTGCGCACTATTCGGTAGTGGCACGTGAAATACTTGATCGTGATTTCAATGGTCGCTGGATCGGTAGAGCTGGTTCGATAAATTGGCCCGCCAGATAACCAGATCTTACTTCGCCATTTCTTTTTGTGGGGCTATCTCAAAGACAAAGTTTACAAACAAGAACCATCAACACGTGAGAACATGATTGAGCGAATCAGAAATGCGTGTGCTGAAATTCAACCAAACAGACTTCTCAGTTGTGTACAACCATTGGAAATGCGTATTAACAAATGCATTGAAGTCGTAGGCTATCATTTTGAACACTTATTTTAAGCTAAAATTATTTTATTCACCTGCCATTTACATTAATAAATTGTTTTGATGACGAATTTCGAGTATTTCCAGTGAAAACGTGATGTTTTTTATTTCAAACGTATTGCCGAATCGAATGCGTGTGTTCTAAGAAGAAGAAATTGAAAAAATTGAATTTCGTCGATTACAACGCCATCTATCATGAACCGAACAAAATATTTCATTCAAATCATACGTACTTTTAGTCGTAAAAACCGTATCTGCAATAAAAAATATGGCTTCCTATCTTAGTTTAAAAGTTACCCCCGCCCACCTACAAAGCGGGGGGTGGGGGACTATTTTTTTGCACTAATGTATTTCCCCCGCGGTATGATTAAATTTTGATTATGGACATTTTTTCCGCAGAGCGGCTATTTTTCGAGATATTTGATCGTCTCAGTTTAAAAGAAACACCCGGTATATACACTATGACCCAGTTTACTGTATGTCAAGTAGACTGACAATTATTTTTGATATACATAACTACGAAGGTTTTGAAGGAGATAGGTTCCCAAAATTTGATGAAGAAAGAAACTAAAGCGATATACAGTTAGAATTCAAATCCCAAATATAATTGGGGCGAAATTAGATAAAATATGGCCGAAGTCCATTCAGCATCGGAAATATAAAATTTACTTTGCTGCTGGTACATCCACATAAGAATTTGGCTCAATGAATTTTCTGATTCATGGTTGATAAGTTCATAGAATCCTAGCCAAGTCCCACGACTGCTGCAAGGGGTAGGTACTGCTGCTGGATATACTGACGAGCCGGGGAGGATGATCTCGTTTTACTTCCATATTTACAATCCGTCTTATGCTGTTGCGATGCCGATACCCAAAGGTTGATGCTGATGATATTGTTGCATTACGCGCCCACTAAAGGGCCGCCGTTATAAAATTTAAAAATAGGGTTTGAGGAGAATCGACCTCATTTAACCGAAAAAAATAATTTCGATCGATTAATACGTTAAAAATAATCGTAAAATTACGTAAAATTGCTGGCAAGCTCTGGTTGTAATATGCAATATTCTGGTTTTTAATTTAATATATCAAAGGCCTTTATTTACCTGATGGTTTTTCAAGCACTTGATACCACTCAATTTTAAATTGCCTCTACCTGAGATTTTAATAGCACAGGTTTCGGGGAACGATTAATGACTATCAGATTACAGAACACAGTTTCTTGCTTTAGTGCACGGGTAAGACCCTAGAAAATTTAGGTAGTCCTCTAAAAACACCCGAAGTGAATGTCAGAACAATTAGTTACAAAAAAATGCAAATCTTGATTGTAGAAAGGGGAAATAAGACGTGTTCTGTAGCTTAATTATAAAGCCCACAGTATAAAATTTCGATCTAGATCTCAGCCGACGTAAATCATTTTAGCAGATGCAACAATCGATCGATTGTAGGAGCAGATTTCGTCAAACACTTAGGTGAGTTGGTCGATATTCAAAACAATCGTTTGTTTGCATCACTGACCCGACTCACAGGCCTGTATTTCTGTTTTTCTTATCTTGACGACTTGTTAATTGCTTCACAATCAATTACACAACATTTGCAGCATTTAAATGTCAAGCTCGAGAAATGAAGCAATGTGAGCTTATCAACGTTGATAAATGCCATTTCGCGATGAAGCAAATTTAACAGACCAGAAAAAATTAAACAGCTTAGGCGATTTTTGAGAATATTGAATTTTTCGAGTTATCAATTGGACAGAGGAACGCAATAGCGCATGACATAGCAATTGGAGCAGTTCGGCCTGGCAACCGCTCCGGTTCTATTCGTCGAATTAACGGAAGCTCGCAGCAATTGTTCTACATCTCAACGGGGAAAAATCGATCATATATTAGGTTGTTGTTTGTTAGATCATATGTTTAGATAGGGAATTACGCCAGAACCAGAATCCGAGACAGTTTTACGAGATGGGCAGAAGCTGCATCTATTCCAGACATCAAAGCAGAAGCTGTAGACGCTGCAGTATTTAATAGATATATCAACTGTTTTTGGGGTGTACTGTCAGTTATTGTAACAGATCAAGGAAATACAGTTCGAATCCGAGTTATTCAACGTCTTCTTAAAAATGTTGGGCTTTGAAGGAAGAAGAATAGCCAGTTATAATCCCAGATGCAATATATTCATTGAGAAATGGCATCTTACTCTCAAAGCTGTTATCACGTGTCATCAAACTACTTCAACGAACCTTGTGTTTGGAGAACAGATCCGAATTCATGGCCAGATGTTTGGAAAAGTCAAACATGGAACAAAACCAGTCCGAATTTATCAATCAACGTAGGGTGCACTTTGAATTTATTCAACCGTCTCCACCAGCCAGACAACACCAGGATAAAGTATTTATCGCAAAGGAGATAAATAGATATTCACTTATATTTATACGGACAGATGCGGTTAAAAAATCGTTGCAGCCACCATTCGAGGGTCCATACTTGGTTATCAATAGTGCTGAAAAATGTTTTACGCTGGAAATTCGAGACAAACAAACAAGTAATGCTTTCTGAAGTACAAAACATTTTAAAGGTGTAAGCTCCAATGACCTATCTTCCACATAAATCTTGAAGAGACACGAACCAAGTTAAACAGATATAGTTGGTTTTGACTATAAATGGCGCATACATTGCTACAGTCGTATAAACGCACTAATTTTTCCCCCTAAAACATTTTTTTCACGCAGTTCTTTCTAGATCAATTTTTTTTTATTATAGTTTATTGTTTTTCTCACGGGAACTTGCATGCAGTAAAAACAAAATAACAGCACGGCGATACAAAAAATAAAACCAAAAATCTTAAAAGTACCCAGTACTTAGCCAGTAAGTTTTTATTTATTGCTAATTTTTTCATACACATTCAAAGGTACATACAGCAATTGGGTATTTTGTAAAAAAATCATTTTAAGGATAGTTTTTATAGCAATGCCTAAAGGTAATCGTTTAACTTACGCGGAGCAGCTATATTCCAACCGGGAAACTTCAAGAATAATTGGGAAATCTGAAAGCGTCATCCGCAATTTTTTATTAAAAAAGTCCCAAATTATGGTGCAAAAGCCCCAACAAAACGCCGAGCCAAGATCAACGACGTGCCGAGCACGTCAAACTAAAACTCAGCACGTCAAAACCGACATATAGGGCCACTCGAAATCGGCTGTCATGCAAAGAGATAAAGGAGAAATTGAACCTTCTTGTGACGACTCGACCCATTGCCTGTACTTTGAGAAGTTCACCAAACATTAAATTGGACTAAATTGTAAAGTAAACCGCATTTAACTGCCGTGCAAAAGGAGAGCCGGCTCAAAGTTGCTCGTAAATACATGTCGTGGACTACAGATTGGCCGAAGGTGATTTTTTCTGACGAGGAAAAGTTTAGCCTCGATTTGAAAGAACATGGTGTCATCAAGTCGAAACGTAACTTTGGTGGAGGGAGTGCAATGATATGGGGAGCCTTTTCTTACTATGCAAAGCTTACCATCTGTTTCATAACGAATCGGATGAACTCCCGTATGTACATGGATCTTTTGGAATATGTTTAATTAGTTACTTCATGGTATTGATGGTGAAAATTGCATAATCCAGCAGGACAATGCCTCTATCCATGTGTAAAATGCATCCTTGAATGGCGAGCTTGCAGTCCTGACTGCATTCCTATCGAGAACTTTTGGGGTATCCTTGCTTGCAAAGTCTATGCGGTCGGCAATTTAATAATGTTAATGACTTGAACAGTGCCATCCGTGGTTGTTAGGCGAAAAATGATCTATAGAAATACTGAAAAAATAGTAGATTCAATGCCAGATCGAATTTTCGATGTAATACAAAATGGTGGAGGTCACACGAAATATTAAATAAATGAAAACCCAATTTTTGTCTTACTGGTGTTTTAATTATTTCGCGAGCGTTTATATGAATGTCTACCAACATTTTAGGTTTTTAATTTTATTAAAGTCAAATATTAAAACTATACATATTTTAGATGAAATGCACAATTTAAGTTAATTGGAAATAATTAGAGAGGGCACGTATTCTTGAAATCGGTGGATACTTCCGTCAGCGGATTATAATTTACATTAAAACTCCTTATATTATTCGAATTTTTCGCCGGCTACTTTAATCATTTTTCCAAATTTGTTTATAAGTTTTCTATTATTTACTTCCCTACTATGCGAATAATTCCATATCGATTTGCCGAGGCGTAATTTTTAACTTAGTGCGTGTTTCAATTGGTTTAAATGCCGCATAAAAAGTTTAAAAGTTAAAAATTGTGGTGAATAAAAATGACAAACTTTTTATCTGCTTTATGAGCTGATAATATTTTTATGTGGAAAACATTTTGCTGACAAAAATATTTGTTTGTAAACAGAAATCTGTCTTGTACAAATTTTGAGAAAAATGATTTAGATGTAAACTAGTCATAATTAAATAATATACATTTAAATAGTATTTATTTTACATATTTTCATATTTAAATTTGCTATATACGTTCATAATAACACATAAAATAAGCAACAATATTAATGTCAAAATTTAAACCAATTGAAACAGATAAAAAGTTAAAAAGTTAAAAAAAATTTACCACGATTTTTTTTTTTAACTTTTTAACTTTTTATGCGGCATTTAAACCAATTGAAACACGCACTTAGTAGGGGGAAAAATTATGTTTCTTAATTTAAAAAATGAAAAGAAATTTAAAAAAATGATTAAAGTAGCTGGATAAAATTTTTAGTAACAAGGATTTCATAGCAAATTTTATTCCGATTGGGGAAATTTCCACCGATTTCAAGAATACGGGTCCTGGGGGTCTATTATTATAATTTTTAGTCTGGGGTTTTTCCGTTAAAGGAAATATTTGTTCCGACGTGGATTTACTTTATTTTCATAAAAATTAGTTATATAGTTAAGAATTTAGTTATTGAAATTTTCTTATAATAAAATTTTACATTGTAAATTTGTGGTTTTTAATTATTTAGAATTACTAAAATGTTATTAATTAATTTATTGTATATTAATATTATTAATGCCCTTATTTAGTTTTCACCCCACCGAGCGAGTCACCTCATCAATCGAAATCCTCTGAGTTAGATTTTTGTATTATGAATGGTCCTCGCTTTTATTTTGGTGAGATGTGTTTGTTTATTATGACAATTTCCATTAGTTGTTTAGTTGGCAATATTGTAATTTTTGGTGTTTTGGACATACATTTTTCACAATAATGACGTTTTTGTGTTTTTCTTTAGAAATACTTATTTTGTGCCTAGAAATATTTTTGCATAATGCAATAATTTTATAAAATATTGTTTGTTTGCTATCCATCTTGATTTTGTTTGTCGAAAAATAACTATGAACTCACCAGTATATTGTTGGTGAGTATATTTGACTAGAATCACACCTCACCGTAACAAGTATCATAACAAATATCTCAAAATGGTGAGTTCAAGTCACTTGGTGGCGCAGTGGTTAAAGCTTCGGCACTTGGGCCGGGAGGTACTGGGTTCGAATCCCACCAGAGTGTTGGAGTGCAGAACTCAGCGCCGACCCACCATCCACGTTAGTGTGCAGGTTGACATGGAGCTTGCAATGTGCAAGTGCACACAGAAAAATATGCGGTGTCAATCAGATTTTTATCCGTAAACGTATTTTCTTTTTATTCAATCGGGTAATTTTAAAAAATATTCACTCCGCATCAACGGATAAATATTTTAAGACATCCGAAAGGATACCTGTGCCTAAAAAATTGTATTTTTGGGGTAAAGACCAGCAAAATTCGTTTGGAATTAAGAAAATACTCTTCTCGGTGTTGTTTTCTAATCATGAAAATGCCTGTTTGATTTTTTATGGAGAAACATTCGATTTTTGGTGTTTGTTTTTACTTTTTCGCTTGATTTTGTACAAGAAGCATCAAACTAACCAGCGTCTGCAAATTAATTTGGAATTATCTATAGGTAAGTGATGTAGATTTTTGGTTATTTTTGACACACTATGTAACTTTTTAATTATTATATAAATTAATTATTATTTTTTTACCAATATAGATATCAACAACGGGGTTATGAATAAAACTAAAATATTATGGAAGAAGGTAAATTGGTAGTGTGATGAATGTTTTGGAGATATTAGTTAATAATGTAATATTATTATTTTTTAATTTTATTCCAGATTTATCGAGATCGAAACGAGTAATTAAAAGATTCCCAGTTAGGTCAAAAGGTAAAATTTATAAAACACTTAAATCCTTACATCCTCTTAAATATTTACAGAAATCAATGGACAAAAAATTAATCAAATGATCGAACCGATTTGGAATGATCTTACCTTGCCGAAACGCCATGTTCCAGTCACGACGAATCAAAATTACTTTCCGGATATGATTAATAAAGAAAATAAATAATTTTAATAATTTAATCAATGTCCTTTCTAGTGTTATTTAATTTCCAAAAAAATCTTTCAAAAAATATAATCGGTGCTATGAGATTACACCGAAAGTATATTGGTCGTGTAAATATTTTTATCCACGATGAGGCTTTTAAAACTCCAAACGGTGCTATTTAATTAAACCGATGACGGATAAAAATGTACGTGATCCGATGAAAATAATTGTATCCAAAAGTATTTTATGACGACTAATTGTAAAAAGTTCAAACGGAGTTGATTTTCGAATATCCGATCGGTTGGATGCTATGTAACACCGAATCGGTGCTGTGACAACCTTTTATTTTTCTGTGTGTGGTATACTGTAATTGTGTGAATGGGTGGTGTGTGCATGAATGAAAAGGGGGTATTAATTGACCTTAAAAGGACATTAAATCAATTAATACTTTCTTATTTAAAAAAATTTAAAAAAAATGTTTAAAAAAAGTTGAGGTGAGGCGAGTACCATAATAGGGGCATAAAATATAAATAATTTCTCTCTATATTTTGATGAAACATCAAAATATGTTCAATCGAATACAAAATACGACAACTAGAAGTCGAATTTTTTCTAGTGTGTTCGGAAAAATCCGATTCGATTTTGCCTTTTGGTTCATAATAGCACCGATTTATCCTTTAATGGAAAAATCCGAGACGGAAAAATTTCATAATTGACCCTCTGGTTTTAGACATATATTTCAGGTATCATCAATTGCTTATGTGCAATAAATATGCTAACAGACATTTAATATGAATAAAAAAAATTCCCGATAAATGAACAAATAATATTTTTTTCAAGTTGTTTAGGATGTTTGTGAAATTTGACGTATTTCAGTTATTTTTTTGTGACTATACACAATCTGAGAATACGATTAGAAGAACTTAAGCAGCGGGAATTTCTATATGGGTAGCTAATTTTTATGCAGATGAAACTTAATGAATCTGTATATAATGGAAAATAGTTATATTAAATATTTGACCGTGGCGTACAATAGTAAATGAACAAGTATCGTCAATCAGTTTAATATTGGTATTTTGGTTTTTCATATTAAATATTCACCAGGCAGCAAAATAATATTTTGTAGTGATATAAACATGTGTCATTTCAAATAAATGTATCACCGTATGACATAAATTTACTTTTACTTAAATGTGTCAGATTTAAATCAATTTAAGTTTTTATTTTGTATATTTGTAAACATATGAATAATTTGTATAAATAACAACAACAAAAAATTGCTAACTGTGGTTTATAAATTAAGCAAATTGTTGAGAAATTGGAAATTTGTGGTATTAATGTCTTTCGTATAATTGTACAGAAAGACGCTAAATAAAATGCAAAATAAATACCCACGGCCACTCTATATGTAAAATATTTATATAAAGATCTCTACTTTAATCCGACACGACGTAAATTTTGTTGTTTTTGGCGATTGACATAAGACGATTTGAGGTTTAGGTAAATGAACTCGCTGCTTCAAAAGGATTAAGAAGTGTAAATAAACCGTTCGTTTGTTAACAGTATCAGTATTATTGAATGGAGCCTTTAAGCTACCGGTACGCCGAACTAATGAAATTAAGTCCTTCCTTATTTTAAGGTGATCATAATTGTTTTGCGAAAACTGACTACGCTTTATGCAACTTTTTTGCGACCAATAACGTTTAAAATTTCGATTCACTTACTAGTCCTTTACTGTTCTTCGCTTCGCGCGGAACAATGTGCCGCACATATCGTTATATCAAATTTTGGGTTATTCTAGATAATAGCCAGATAGTGTTTTTAATCAAGGAAAAACACTATCTGGCTATTATCCAGAATAACCCAAAATTTCATATAGAAATCGCATGTATGCGTTAAATACAATAAAATTCGAGGTTACGAAGGGGTTGGGAATTGCGTAGCGAATCATTAAAATTCGCTAAGGCGAATTTGTGATTATACTTTGATTAGTTCAAAGTATTTTCAAAATTTTTGTAGTTTGGTCACTGCAGTCTGATGAGACGACCGAATTTTTTAAATACAAAAAATTCAATGTTTCATTAGTTCAAAACCAAACCTCCCCAAAGTCTTGGTAACCTCACCTTGATCGTTATATCAGCCCATCTGCCGCCCATGTATTATGATTATCAATA
Organism: Nephrotoma flavescens; assembly: GCA_932526605.1. Taxonomy (NCBI): domain Eukaryota; kingdom Metazoa; phylum Arthropoda; class Insecta; order Diptera; family Tipulidae; genus Nephrotoma; species Nephrotoma flavescens. The sequence goes on from OW052221.1 coordinate 190,130,403, forward strand.
GTTTTACGTTTAAAAAGTATCGAATGATTTTTTTGGTTTTTGGTATAGTTTTTCACACATCACGCGTGATTAGCGACATCTGTCAAAGTTAATTGTTCTCAGTTAGAATTGTCATCCAATCATGGAAATACTTACAGCCGAACAACGTTTACAAATTATTGATCTTTATTATCAAAATCCGTGTTTAGTGAAAAATGTGCTTCGCGCACTTCGACCATTCTATGATCGTCATAACCGACCTACTAAGCAAGTAATTCCAGCCATTGTGACAAAATGTCGCACCAATTTCACGTTATTGGACAATCGGTGTACAAAATCGTATGCGTAGAGTGCGTACAGAGGAAAATACTGCTGCTGCAGCAGCTAGTGTTGATGAAGACGACAAAATGTCCATCCGTCGCGGGCATCTCAATTAGGATTGTGTTATTCTACTACGTGGAAGGTTTTACGCAGGGATCTTGGTCTGAAGGAGTATAATACAGCTCGTGCAACAACTGAAGCCGAACATTGGAAAAAATAAGTAATTCACTCAAATTAAGATATTGTTTCTTCATTCACATGACGGTTAAATGGGTATGTAAATAAGCAAAACTGCTGCATTTGGTGTGATGAGTAGCCACAGGCAGGTTTATGGGCCGGTGGAATCGGGCCGTATTTTTTCAAAAATGATGACGATGAGCGCGTCCATGACGGTCGCTATATCGTTCGATGATTTCGCTCGTTTTTTTACCCAAAATGCATGAACTGAATCTGGTCGATACGTGGTTTCAAGTTAGTTCGCACGAAAGTTCCTAGTACGCATAGGAAGTTTGTGTTATTTGCCGATCACAAACCTTTAACCTGTTCACTAAATTAACATTTAGACAACGCTTCACCAAGGCAATAACGTCACCTGGATTTAATCGCGCAATTCACTTCAGATATTCAACATGTTGCTGGAAGCTCCAATGTTAGCGATGTAGGAACCACAATTGATATGTAGCCTTGGCGGAAGCACAAGCAAACGATGCAGAACTGGAGGCACTTGCAGAATCAAATCCAAACCTAAAATTAAAAAAAAATCGAACTTATGGATGTGATCATCTCATAACTTGTGAAGTTTCAAATGGCAACCAATGGCTGTTTCTTTCAAAATCATTTCGTAAATAAGTTTTTGAAGCCTATCATAATATTTCACATACCAGCATCCGAACGATGGTGAAACAAATCACAGAGAAATTGATTTGGCCGTCAATGAATACGGTGCAAGCGACAATCGATTCGGATTACTTCACATCGATCTGATTGGACCCCTTCCACGATCAGATGACCAAATTGATTGTTTAACAATGATCGACAGGTCCACTCGTTGGCTGATTCGATTCCAATTGCAGATATCCGTACAGAGACCATTGTCGACGCGTTAAGGTCGATTTATATTATCGGCGCGGCACAGCACTGCTCATACCAAAAAAAAATAAGTGTGCTTTCGACCACACTACTGAAGTAAAACTTCTAATGTATATATTTAATATTTAAAATATAATATAGAAAAATTATAATATTGAAAAAAAATGGTCACTCTGTGCGTTCTCGAGTGTCACCTAGCCGTTTATGTCTGATACCACAAGAGATAACCTTGTAACTTGGTAACTTTTTCAAGGCCAACTATCGTAATAGATAATGTTTATGTATGTGTAACAAAATGGACAAAAAAATCATTTTTGAAATCTCTTCGCACAGTAAAAATGGCCTTGAAATGTTTTTTATTTCATTTATGTTTGCGTAGTGTGGTTTCATCGAAAATTTGTTTAAGTCGCATTAAAACTTGTATCATAGGCAAACGGGGAAAGAAACGAAGAAAGAATCGGTTTCTGTGATACCTCATGTGGAATGGAGCTATAATATAGAAAAAAATACATATATAAAATAAATATATCACACGGACGATTTTTTGGTCACCCTGTGCGTACTGGAGTGAGTAAGTGAGTGAGTGACATAAATGTTATAATATAGAAAAAAAATTGGTCACCCTGTGCTTTCTCGAGCGAGTCAGTCAGTGACATAGAAGTCTAAATTATGACTTTCAAATTTTCCAGTTTTTCAATTTTCCAATTCTCAAATTTTCCAATTTTCCTTTTACCAACTTTCCTATTTTCATAATTTTATTTTCCTATTTTCCAAGTTTTCAATTTTTCAGTTTTCTAATTTACCAGTTTTCCAATTTACAAACTTTCCAATTTTCCAATTTGCATATTTTCCATTTACCTATTTGCCAATTTTCTAATTTTCCAATTTTTTAATTTTTCAATTTTCCAATTTACAAATTTTCAAATTTTGGAAATTTCGAAATTTCCAATTTTTCCAATTTTCCAATTTTTTTAACCAATTATTAAAATAAAATGGTATCAACTAATGTTCCACCTAGGGATTTATGAATTGTCATGGCACATCCTGATACTAAAGGAAAATGATTTCGTTTTGCGTTTATTGTTTCATTTACCTCGTTCGATTACACTTTTCGCAACGCATTTGCCAGCTTAGTCCCCAAGTCAAGCGTGCCTAAAGAAGTTTTACTTCAAAAATATCGTTACATGAATTTATTATGAGAGTATTTATATTATAAGTGCATTTCGGTGCAGTACAGTACAGCGCATATCGTATAATCCAAAAAGAATATTTGAAAACAAAACGCAAACGAATATATACGAAAGAAAACCAAAATAGATACAAACAAAATAAATAAATACAACTCAAATATTCCATCGTAAAATGATAGATACGAACGCACACCGGAATAAATACGAACTCAATATACATATATGTATGAGCTGAACCGAGCTGATAATATAAATCGTTGATACATGAGACGATGCATGACTGAGCTGAGCCGCGCCAATAATATAAATCGATCTTTAATTAGGAATTGGATCAGTACTCAGTAGGTTCGGTGTAACTAATCGTGATAACCGGTAGGTACACAGTTCGAGACTACACTATTTGGTGAAATTTCACAAGTTTTAGGTATTCACCATAAACGAACGCATATAACCCGACTTGCTACGGAATTATCAAGCGTTGGCATCCGAACATTAAAAGGTGCAATTAAGTGTACCGCCAATATTCAGTGGATCAAATCATTGCTTATCATGCTATTAGGGCTAAGTGCAGCATTCCGTGAAGATTTTAAAAACACCTCAGCGGAATTGGTACTACTCGCCAAAGAAAAGTGTCACAAAAATTCCGGTGTCGGTGTGAGTCGGGATTCACACCGATACCGGAATTTTTGTGAAAAAAGTGAAAAAAACAAAATGGAAATAAGGGTGAAATTTCGTTGGAAACTCGGGTGAATTCCATATACACTTCCGTACTAATTTAACACACTTTATCGCATACAAATAGAGCAGCTTTTCACTTTTACATGGAATTAATAATAATTTTCTATTGAAATTAAAAAAAACAATTTGTTATAATTTTTATATTTTTATTCAGTACATTTACCTTTTTATTTCAACTTTAAAAATGTATAGCCTATGTATTGATTGACATGTTGACACGCCATCCATCTGTTAAATTTTCACAAAGAATCTTAAAAAAATAAAACAAAAACATTTTACGTAAAACAATTGACTGATGGATGGACTGACTAGCACGAAAATTGAAAATCCAATCTCCGAGCATTCAAAAAGTTCTAGAAAAGTTCCAAATAAATCGTGAGACACCGGGATTGATTGGAATTGCTATACATTTTAATAAGGAAGAAGAGTGTTTTAAAAGAATTTTCTTACCTGCGCATTTTCCCCAAATCAACATAATTAAACAACCTCGAATATGGTATGTGGAAATAGACAAACTGTACACCCTCATTGGCATTCTTTTATATGCCGGAATAAGGAAGAATTGAGACGAGCACTAGTCAAACTATGGCACAAAGAGAGTCGACCGTTTTTCAGAGCATTCTTGTCGTTGCAGAGAATGCAGTAAATTCTTCACTTTTTGCGTTTCGATAATTAATCAGCGAACTAGAACCGAACGACTAGCGGCTGTTAGGGATATTTGGTTACTTTTTCAGCAGAATCTGAAATTAGCGTGTAGACCAGGAAATCTAACCGTCGAAGAACCACTGGTGGCAATAAGAGGGCGTTGTATTTTCTGGCAGTATATCCCTTCCAAACCAGGGAAGTATGGAATAAAAATATTTTGGATCGTCGATGAGGAAAACTCGTATAAATTTATATTGGTTGTTAAGCTGGATAAAACAGTGCAAAAGATTATACATTCAATCTAGTAAACAGACTGGCCCGTCCCTACGTCAAGAAAAGACGTACTATAACTATGAATGATTTCTTTACCAGTTGTGCTCTTGCCGCAGATTTGATTCGCCAAAAAACAACAATCATAGGAATGATTCGAAGTAGCAAACCGGATTTACCTGTCGAATTGGCAGCACATAAGGCATCAGACGTGAAGTTGGTTCATGATGCTTTTGTTTTGACGGTTATCGATGCAGCTTTCGGGAAGCCAAACATAATTTCGGACTACAGTTCCAGTAAAGTAGAGGTACAATGAGATAGACAAGAGATACAATGGATAAGTTGTCCAATACGTATACGTAAGCGACACCCGTAATGCACTTGATGGGTTATGACGTCGATACTCTAAGACAACCACTGCAGTTACTGGAAGAAGTTCGCTTAGTACCAAAAATCGTAGTTCGTTGCAATTTCTGTGATCGGCCTGCTGACGTAAAAACCAATATAAGCTGCCACATCTGTGATATGCCCGCATGCAAACGTCATCATAAAATAGTTTGCGATGCCTGCTGTGCCATAGAAATTCAAGATGTAGAAGTGATCGCCAGCTGTGAAGATCTTGATGACGATTTTGATTAAATTCCTTTTTTTTTAATAATTTAGATTTATTAACAAATAAAAGTGAATTAATCTATATTTTCAATATGTTCAACTAAATTATAATAAATTTTATTGTTATATGTTCACTTTTATTATTTAAATATTTTAAATTTTTTTCTCACATTGTGTATCAAACTTACTTGGAGTTACATTTTACCCCCATGCACAGACCATGTATATAAAAGATGTGCGCCGAGGGAAGGTTAAGAAAATCATTTTATATTATATTATTATGAAATTGGTTGGCGCACTAAAGTAGAAGTACTTGCGAACCCTGATCCAACCGTCGATAAGTCCGGAGGTTGACACATATAAAATTTTTCAAAATCCGACAATTAGTTTACAAGTTACAGTTCGTCCAGTAAAGTTTTTTGATGGGGAAAAATAGCGTTCAAGCAAAGCAATGACTTAGTAAGTGTTATAGCAGTTCTGTTGTCAGTGACTTAGTAAGTGTTATAGCAGTACCGTCGAACGTTGCTGAGTTTAAACGTGGCCTTACAAACACCGATGTAGCTCAACTCTCTGGTTGCCCGAATACGGCAGGTATTCTAGGGAAGATAAAATAAGTTCATAAACTCGTTTTGAAAGACCGTAAAGTGAAGCTGGCAGTGTATGCACTATTTTGCGTGAACATTTATCCATGAAAAAGCTCTGTTCAAAGTGATTGTCTTGCTTGCTCACATTGGATCAGAAACAGCAACGCGTTGAAGAGTGGACAGCAGGCGATGAAAGGCACCCGAAACGGCCAAAAACGTAACTGTCGGCCGGTAAGGTTTTGGTCTCAGTATTTTGAGATAAGCAAGGTTATTGGTCGACTATCTTGGGAAAAGCAAGACCATCAACAACGAATATTACGACGGCAAAATTGCTTCCCCATCCACCGAATTCTCCAAATCTGGCTCCCAGCACCTGCTACCTGTTCGCAGTTTCGCAAAGACACTTTTTCTTCTCTGTTCACGATGGGCTGTCTAATTTTCCAAAACTAATTAAGTTCATTTAGTATAAGCACAAACTTCCATAACCTTGTCGGACATTTAACTATTACACTTACAGTTATAACTGAATAATAATTGAATTCAAGAATATTAGCAAGGGTGGCGATGGTGATGGTAAACGATTTATTTTCCTAGCAGAGTTCAAGAACAGTTTTATTTCATATGGATTTTGCATAGATATGAAACCCAGTCTTTAAAGTATTTTTTGCAGAAACAACGAGCAAACATCACCAAACCTGATGCTGATTCAAACGAAACACGAGAAATGGAAAAGGGTTAAAGCTAATCCAAATTATGCATAATTAGCTTAAAATAATACAAAATTAAATATAAAACTTATGAAATATTTTTATTAATTGAATAACTTATAGCAGCTCTACAATATGTGTAGTTACATATATCGAAGCACAACGCAACATGACTACACGTACTACACGTATATCTTGATCTTGACCGCAAAATTAAAAATACATTAAGAAAAAAATTTATTAAAAAAATTTAAAAAAAGAGGCATAGCATAGCCTAAACAAAATTACGATACAAAATTGATCTACGATCAAAAAGTAAACAAAAAAGATTACGTGAAGTGGATATCAAATTCGATTTTGATTGCGAATTTTTTCATTGAGGCGCGATCTTTGCGCGATGATCAATATAATTATGCTTTATTAAAAAAATATATATATGTATATAAATTTTTAATGATTACAGCCAGCTAAATATTAGCATTATGCGCGTGTTTATCTGATATCTCATACGTGATGACGAATTTTATTTTCAAAATGTTTTAAAAATAGAAGTAAATGTTTTTCGAGTTATGAATATTACTTGATTATATGGTTGGAATTGTTGATTGAATGATGGAGGAAGCAAAATGGTTTTACTCAAAATGAAAAATTTTTTGATGGGAGTAATCTACGAGTAGAACGAAATACATAAATATGTTCGACTCTTAAATTTTGTTTTGATTTTAATAGATTTGTATCATAGAAATAATAAAAAAATTATAATTAAAACGAGCGTTAAAAGATTGAAGTGTTCTAAGTATGCGATCTTACATAAGACGATCACCAGATGATGTTAACTTTGGAGCAGCTACGATTTGTTCGAAAGAGATATACCGAAAATTTACTGATGTGTTTTCTTGTGAATTCTCCAAAATACCGCGAATTTCATTCGTATATTGATTAAGTACTCAGTGCAACATTCACAGAATATGAAAAATATTTTTTAAAAGTTTTCTTTCTTGCAATGCAAAACGCAAATAGAACGAGGCTGCGGCAATAACCCGATTAAAATGTTTATACTCTTCCAGCTGGTCTAACTGCTACATTCTTGCTGAGTAATCAATTCTACAACTCCCAATAATTCCTCCCAGCCAATGGTGTCATATATTACATTCTCCATTCGGTTCTATCTTATTCGTTACAATCGTAACGCGATTCAATTCAAAAAAAAGCGAAACCAATCCAATTTTATTGTTTAGACATTTCAGACTCTTACCTCTTCATCAACTAACGAAATTTACAAGTGCGCTATTATAACCGTTTTTTGTAGTCTCGAACAGCACGGTTTCAAAGAACATGTAACTAATTAGTATTTACTCTATCATTGAGGATTAGTCATACTAGTTGTTTTCGTTTGGTAATCTCTACGTAACTATTTGCCAAAAACTCATTTTCCACACGAATCAAAATATTCGGGTCTGGAAAGATGACCAACATAATCTTTTTATAAATTTAAAGATCGGAATCCTTTGGTCAACGGCATTCAAGGTTGTTCTCTAGTTGTTTTCGTTTTGTCACTCCGACGTAATAGTTTTTGCGAAAGTTCGTTAGAAACTCATTTTTCCATCAGATTCGATCGAATGTTGGGGGCTTAAATATGCTGTATAAGATAGCAGAAAATCTCCAGCAGAAAAAGTGTGTTTTGATATTCACAGCAGAGGCATCACAATCACAAAAATGAAATTTTTTCTGCTGATGTTTTATAACACCAGCAGAAAATTTTTGAAATTTTTATGCAAATTATAAATTCTCAGCAGAAAGTTTTATAAAAAATCAAAGAATTTATGAAAAAAAAAGAAAATAGATGTTTAATCGTTTTTAAGCGACGACATTCAATTTTGTTTAGAAAACGATTTGCTTATGTTTACACACTACATGGACTCTCAAAATAAACTAAAATTACCATAATCATCATTCTGCAAATACAGGGCAACATCAAACAAATTGCCATCGTTCAAAGCACTCCATACATTACGGAAGTCATTTTAACGTGAAATGTTTTCAGTTTTTTAACAAAAGTGTTAGAAAAACCCCCCTGTAACTACCCTGGGTGTATGTTTTTATGGTAGTTGAGATCATAATCTATATACATGAGCAACATGAGATTCATATCTGGCGTCAGTAGCCTTCCATACATTTTTGAAATCATTTTAAAGAAAAATGTTTTCAGTTTTTTAACGAAAGTGTTAGAAAAACCCCCCTGTAACTACCCTGGGTGTATGTTTTTATGATAGCTGAGATCATAATCTATATACATGAGCATTTATAGTATTTTAAACGTACTAATACGATGAATTTTGGAGATATACATATTAAAATTACACAAAATATTTACTTTTGGGTGGGATTTTTGAAATTTGAAAAAAAATATTTACGCATAAATGTTTGTGTTTTGTGTATAATCACTAATGCAGACACGTGAATTTTAAAACTGAAAACATTTAACATTAAAATGACTTCATAAATGTATGGAAGGCTACTGACGCCAGTTGTGAATCTTATGTTGCTCATGTATATAGATTATGATCTCAGCTACCATAAAAACATACACCCAGGGTTGTTAAAAAACTGAAAACATTACACATTAACATGACTTCAGAAATGTATTTCGATTTTTTTGATGATGGTAATTTTAGTATATTTTAAAAGTCCTTACACGTCGCAAATCGTCTTTTAAAGAAAATTAACTTTCGTCGCTTCATAACGTTTAAACATATATTTTCTCTTCTTTTTCATATATTCTTTGATTTTTTCATAAATCTTTCTGCTGAGAATTATTAAATTGCATAAAAATTTCAAAAAATTTTTGCTGATGTCATAAGATATCAGCAGCAAAAGTTTCATTTTTGTGATTGTGATGCCTCTAGCGGTGAATAGCAAAACACATTTTTTCTGCTGGAAATTTTCTGCTATCTTATACAGCATGGCTTAAATGTTTATCAATACTAATAATTTTATAAATGCAACGATCGGAATCGTTTCATCAATTATCATTGGGGATTGGACAGTTGTTATTCTCGCTTGGCTACCACAACGTAACGATTTATTGCGAAAAACTCATTTTTATATCAGATTCGGAATGTTGGGGTCTGGAAAGTTTACCAATCGTACTGACTTTATAGATCCAACTATTGAAATCATTTGTTCAACTGCCATTAAAAATTGACCACTAGTTGTTTTCGTTTCATCGAACTATCGAATTTATTGCGGAAATAAGATTATGACCAAACGAATACAATGAGTGACCAATCTTCAATGATAGTTGACCGAACGAGTCCGGTCGTTGGATTTATCGTTGTATTGGTAAACTTTCCTGTTTGGCCGAATCTGATGGAAAGATAAATGTTTACGAATTTTTACAATAAATCGTTACGAACGGTCAACCAAACGAAAGTAACTAGTGACAAATCCTCAAAGTCAGTTAACTAGACGATTTCGATAGCCGGATTTATAAAATTATTAGAATTGGTCGACATACTTTTCAGACTCAAATACTTCGAATCGTGCGGACAGATGAGTTTTGAACGAATTTTCGTAATAAATCGTTTATTATTCGAGCGCTATCCACAGCCGACTAGGAACTTTCTATTGAAACTTCCGCTATTTCACACAGGCGGCGCTACTAATCATAAAAATATAAATCTACATACTTCATGCGATTGCATGACATTTTACTTTTATGTTTATTGTTGTTTGTCACCTTCTGTTGTTAAAACAAAATTATTTTGCTTAAAATTTTTGTTATTTTAATAGTGTTTTAAATAATTAATTAAAATCATATGAAATTTTCTTTAATAATATATATTTTAGATTTCAAATAGCTCGACCCTAATATTGTTTAGGCCGATTCGAGATAATTTCAAAGTGATGCTACTCAGTATAGGTTCGACCTAGGTTGTACTCGACTCTCAACATATACAATATAAGTATGAAAATGTTCCTCGTTTAAACAAACTGAATGTAAAGGCATTTTCTAGAAAAAGTTTTCAAAAAAATTTGTGTTCAATCGTTATTACTACAAAATTGGGTGTCAAAATTATGTATGGACATTGAACACTACGAAATATTGATGTAGTGAGTCGATGGTGTTGCTGTTAGGGAGTTAGGCATACTTCTCATAGAGATCCTGTACAAGAGTTGGGAAAGTCACCACCATGTTTTTAAGATTCTCAAAAACAATTTTTGTTTTACTCAAACTAAATTCGATAGAAGCTAAGGGAGAGATGATTGCTCTTATATAGAATATAGTACAGATGAGCACTATATTGAGCTCAAAATCAGCAGGATTGCACAAACTGGAAAAATTGATTGTACAAGTTTTTAAATAAAAAATAAAGTAAAAATTGTATTTTGTCACTTTAATTTTATTAATTTTCTTTGACACTGTTGATGTCGACGCTCTGGAGGCTACAATGGCAAGAAGAAAGAAAAAAATCTTAATTTATTTTACAACTAAATACAAAAATTGTCGCTTAATTGCCACTAGATGGCACTACATTATAATATTAGGTATAAAATACACTCGTCAATGTTGCATTAGTAGTGGTGCACAAATGTTAGTACAAATGACAAATGTCAATATCAATAACAAATGGTAAGTGGCGATAATCCTTTTTTTGTGACAATTGTCACTGATTTTTGTGTTGAGAAAAAAAAAATTTATTTCCAAAAAGTGTTATTAGACGAGTTAGTCGTAATTTTAAATTCTCTGTGGGTTTCCCGTATTTTTAGTGTGTGAAAATAATAAAAATAATTAGTAAACCAACCTAGTCTAGTTAATTATAAGTGGTGAGGAAAATTAATCCTGGTAAAAGAAAAAAAATAAGAAAGACGTAATAAAGTTTATTCGCGAGGTGGAGGATGCGAAGGCGTCCATGTTGGATGAATACTTCATCATAAAAAAACATGGTGGCAAAAGAAAGATGGTAAAATCAAAAAACGTGAATCAAATAAACAAAAAAATAAAATTAAAACCTCATAATAGGGATAATAAACAACAAACAGTATGAGAAAAGGGAGTAACAGTGAAAATAATTCAAGTGACGCGTCCATATCGGATGATGAGACAAATTTTAATGGATTTGACCACAAAGAAAACCTATAAACACCAAATTGCAACGTGATGATCCGGAACAACCCGCCATTATCGGAAACAATTAAAGACGACAAGATGGAGGTAGATATCAACAATGTGAAAAAAGGAAATATACAAAATAACAATATACAAAACCCAAAAGACAAAGAAAAAGAAACGGATTCTTCAAACTCGAACTATCATATACTCTGATAATTGAAAAAAAGGCATAGACGACCTGGAAATCGCAGAAAGGCTGAACACTCTAAACTTTGGGGCCATAATTTACGTGAGACAAATGAGGAAAAACAGAGTCAAAATTCAAACGAGAGAGATTGAGACGGCAAATAAAATTCTCAACAGCCCAGACCTAAGAAGGCTTCACATGTACAATGCTTACATTCCAAATTACATGCTGGAAACGATCGGGTACATAAATAAAATACAAATAAACGCCGATCTGGAGAAAATGAAAAATAACATGAAAGCCAACTCAAAAGTAATTAAACTGGAGAGAATAACTAGATAGAATCTACAGCTCAATTCTCTTAGACGCATCACTTCATGCGACGTGGCTATGGATCTTCCTGGTTACTAGATTTTAAAATCAAATTTACTAAATAATTTTGTGCAAAATTCTCAATGAAATTTTTTTAAATCTTAGTTGGCTTCATTAGTTTGAAATTTGTTTTAATTATTTGTCACGTCAAAATTTCAAGTGATAGAAATTGTCATTTTGAGTGATAAGCCGCAAGGAAATATTTATAAAGCAGCATACTAAGATTTAAAAAACAGCCACAACGACTCTATTGAACAATTATTTTGTAAGTTTCGATTTAATGCTCTAGTAACCTGGAAGATGAGTAGTCACGTCACTTGAAGTGATGCGATTAGGGGAATTAGGGGTGCTAGTCTGCTAGACCATGTAAAGATAAATTGCAAAAACAACACTAAATGCTATTACTGCGGAGAAATGCATCCAACATACAGCAACCTATGTGAACAGTTGCAGAAACAAAAAAAAATTAAGTACCTAATGATCACAAACAAAATCTCCTACAACGAGGCTAGAAGCAGGACGACCCCACAGGAATTTAAACTAAACGAGGAAGAACTCCAAAGATTGCAGGGACAACATTTTGAAGAGCTCCAAAAGGAAATAGAAAAGATGAGAGAAACCATAAGAGCTTCGGAAGAAAAACGCAAAGAAGAAAAAAAAGGACATGGAAAACCAATCTACCTCCCTAAGAACATCCATGATAGAAATCTGTAAAATGAATCGAAACATACAGTCAGCGACGCAGGGATACCTGAAGGCAAACGCGAACGATCCAAAAAAGACTTGATTCTATCCGAGATAGTAGACCAACTAGTATGCATGGCCAAAATAATCGTAAAAAATTTTAAGATCTCTATTGATGGCGGACTCACGACACAGGCTGAAAATAATACAAATCAACATTAGAAGCATCAAGACTAATAAAGACGAACTAGTAAAATTTGTAATTAGTGAAAGCATCGACGTAGCCTTCTACGACAAATGATAACGACTACGACAAATGAAAAGGACATGATAAAGATAAATGGATACAATGTATCCATGAACAATAGAAAAGATAACTACGGAGGAGTTAAACTGTTAATAAATAAAAGAATCAACATAAAAGAAATAAAAAAGATAGTAGATACAAACCTATAGAAATCATAAGCGCGGTGTAAACAGACGCAGAGGGCAGCGATTATAACATAATAAGCCTTTACATACCTGAGAAACATGATACTACAAAACAACAACAACAAAAACAATAATTGTAGGCGTTATTTACGCGCACCACCCCCTTTGGGAACAGGGGTGCAGATCTGACAACAGAGGAATAAAAATAGCAGAATCAATCAATAAATCACAATTTATCCTGTTAAACAATGGTGACTATACTTGGACGAGCGCAAATGGCAAAACATCGGATATTGATATATCCTTATGGTCGAGGGAATTAAGCCATAAAATTAACTGGAAGGTCGAACTAATAAAAATCGGCGGAACGAATCACCTACCCATTATAATAAGCATAAACGACACTAAGATGGACAACCCGGTAAAGATTATAAGGTCAGACGAAGTAAAGATACTGGAGGATGTATTTAGAAATTATCACCTAGACTCATTTAGCTCCATTGCAGAATATGAAAATGCTCTACTGAACACCATAGAGGAGAACTTGGTATCATTTTTTCCTAAAACCAAACACACTTACAAAACATGGTGGAATGACAAAATACAAAACTTGTGGAAGATAAAGAAAGCAAAGTTAAAAATTTACAACCAACATAGGGAGAATAAATATGCTGAATTAGAACTGAAAAAGGCAACGGGAAAACTAAAACGAGAGATAAGACATGAGTAGAGAAAAAGCTGGAAAACCCTAATCGATAACATTAACCCAAACGGCAAACATGTCAACCAAAGAGATATGGAGCAAGATAAACAGCTTTAAGAATCTAAAAGAAAGGAAAAATATATTTAACAATGAATACAAAATAAAAAGATTCATGGACTTAAACATCATAGACACCAACACAAACACCCAAAATAAACTACCCTTCCCAAGAACATCATTACCAGAAAACGAATTCAATGTAGAAGAAGTGAAAGAAATAATCCGACTCAGCAAAACTTCCGCTCCGGGCATTAACAGGATAACTTATAAACTACTAAAAGCTCTCCTTAGCCAACACATAGTAAAAATAGTCGAGCTACGAAACAGAGCATGGAAAGAACAAATATACCCGGTCAGCTTGAAAAAAATAAAAATTGTAGCAATCCTCAAGGCCAACAAAGATGAGAGAATTATAGAGGCATTCATCTCTACCAAACGATCACCAAAATAAAACGCAAACTGATTAAGTCTAGGATGATGACGTTAGCAGACAATAAAAAACTAATCCCGGATAATTCCTTCGGTTTTAGAAAAAGTAGATCTGCCGGAAACATGATCAATAAAACAATTGCTAAGATGAAAAAAAGCAAAGAAGAGAAAAAAATAACAATTATTGAATCATTAGACATCGAGAATGCCTTTGACAATGTTAACACGATAAAGTTGGTGGTTGGATATATAACTCACTAACTAACAGTAGAATAATTATACAACTTGGGGAGAAAACATTTGAGAAAACCACAAGCCAGAGATTACCGCAGGGAGGACCTCTTAGCCCGGACCTATTTAACCTATATACGAGCGAGCTACACGACATTGCGACAGGAGATCTAGAACTGCTACAATACGCGAACGACTTCATAATGATAACCACAGGAAAGAACATCTCAGAAGCCAAATCAAGAGTCAATCCAGGATTGGAAGAATTTCAGAAGAAACTAGACAACCTAAAATTAAAGACAAATGAAAAAAAAACAAAATTCATGATAATCGGCGGCAACAGATAACTCCCTAATAAACAATAAATAATTCAAAAGTAAAAGAGTCTACTAAAATGAGAAAGACATACCAGAAATAAGTATCTTAACACATTCACTAAGCACCTGCAAAGCCCTAATGAATTTCACAAACCAAAGAAAATACTACGAAACCCAAATTCTCAACGCCACTATTCGGTATAAGGTAAAAATGACGATCATATGGACTCCAAGCCACACACGAATACCGGGAAATGAAGAGGCGGACAAGGCGGCAAAAATTCACAGAGAAAACACCAACGGAACAGTAAAAGACAAACCCTGGTTTTACAAAAGGACGCTGAATGCGGGATTAACGAAGACGATGACAAGGCTGCGAACGAACCACACGTTCGGCGCAAAATATCTAAAATTAATAAAAAAAATTGACGACGAAAGATGCGACGTATGTGGGACAACAGAGGACGCCAAGCACATAATTGAGAATTGTGCAAAATATGAAGACATAAGGAAAAAGTACAAATTAATAAAAGAGAGAGGCCTACGGAGGATCCTAGAGGAAGAAAGGACAGAAGACTACATCGAGCTCTTCAACTTTCTAAAGGAACGGGACATCAAAATATAAAAGAAAAGCGAACGAACTTCAAGTGAAACAAAAACCCAACCAGACAGTGTAAACAACACATTCTAAAACTATACCAGTGTAAAAATGAAATCAAAAAAAAAGACAATTAAGTTCTGAATAATTAAGTTCGTCATTCATATGTCCACGACTTCATCTGCAGGAACGAATTCGATGAACCCAATTTTCGACCACTTTACCCACTAAATCAAGTCGTATGTTGTGAATAGCACGTTGAATATTGACTTGTAAAGCTTGAAGAGAGTTGGGTTTATTACTAAGGACCAATGACTTCAAAAAACCCAACAAGAAATAGTCTAATGGTGTTAAATCACAACTTCTTGGAGGCCATTCAATATCACAATTTCTTGAAATAATCGAATCTCCAAACTTTTCTCGCAATAATTCAATTGTTGCACTTGGTGTGTGGCACGTAGCCCCTCCTTGTTGGAACCAAATGTTGTCAAGATCAACTTCTTCCAATTTCGGCCATAAAAAGTTGGTTATCATCGATCTATACCGATCTCCATTGACAGTAACGGTGTTACCAGCTTCATTTCGACAAAAATACGGACCGATGATTCCACCAGACCAAAAACCACACAAAACTGTCAATTTAGGTGCATGCAATGGTTTTTCATGAATAATTTGTGGATTTTCTTCACACCAGAATCGACAGTTTTGTTTATTTACCGCACCACTCAGATGAAAGTGAGCCTCATCGGAGAAGATGAATTTCTGAAAAAAATCGTTATCGTTTTCAAGTTGTTCCAAAGCAAAATCAGCAAATTCACGAGGTTTACGATGGTCCAATGGCTTCAATTCTTGAGTGAAAACAATTTTATACGGATGCAAACCCAAATCCTTTCTCAAAATGAGCCAGGTTGTGGTTTGAGACAGTCCCAATTCTTGAGAACGTCTTGGAATCGACAAATTGCGGTTTTCAGCAACACTTGCCTGAACGGCAGCAATATTTGCATTACTTCGAGCGTTTCTTTGTCTTATTGGCACTTGAACATTATGTAAAGAAAATATACGCTCAAAATTTTCAACAATTCGACGAATAGCAAGCACGCACTTGGACGATTATTACGAATATAAAATCATAGAATAAGTACATAAGAATGACAATTTTCTTGTATTAAAATGGCATTAGGCAAATAATTGGGTACTGGCGTATAATTGCTAACGCAGTACGAGACAACGATATATTTAGGATTGTTCGCCTTTCCTTGTTACACAATATTGAAAACAAGAAAAAAACGTTCGTATTTTTTTTTTGCTCGACTATATAGTAAACGAAAACTTTTAAATTATATTCCTGTCAAGTATGCTTTGCATAAATATAAAATGGGAAACGAAGAACGAAAAATAACGAAAAGTATAATTCATAAAAAATTAAAATTATACACATTCAACCATACTCGTAAATTGAAGCAAAAAACTATATGCAGCCGCATATACATATATAGAAAAAATAATTATCTATCTATTTTACTTTATTTGTTTAATATTATTTTTATATGTATATAGAATATTTTATTTTTTATAAATGTTCATTATACACACACAGATAAACAAATAAATCGTGCGCTCGTTTTTAATAACCCGACAGTATGATCATTGTCACATTGTGTTGTTTTGTTATTGTTTCCTTCATTCAAAAGTTTTCGTTTACTATATAGTCGAGCAAAAAAAAATACGAACGTTTTTTTCTTGTTTTCAATATTGTGTAACAAGGAAAGGCGAACAATCCTAAATATATGGTTGTCTCGTACTGCGTTAGCAATTATACGCCAGTACCCAATTATATGCCTAATCAAAACCAACAACAATATAAAGCCATGCTAATGCGACAAATACAGAAAAAACTGCACTATAGATAATTGTATTAGAACATATGTGTACATTGTATGTGCGCACTAGTTTAATAAGTAGTGGTGCGAAAGAAAAAAATTAACATGGGATTGTTAGTGTAACCAACACAATCTTCTGTGGTTTGTTGCATATTGGTATCTGCGTTTTAGACTTTGTTCAGGGCTTTTAATTGTTGTTGGTTTTGGCCTAATGCCATTTTAATACAAGAAAATTATCATTCTTATGTACTTATTCTATGATAAAATGGCAAAAGTGCACGAAAATTTGCAATTGTAGAACGATTATTTTGATAATAAAACTGAATAATTTGTAAACATTTTTCTTGCGTATATCTCACCTTGATGAAATTGTAAAAATTACTGAATACAATGAAACAAAAAATGACAGATCATGACATATTACAAATGGCCGAAACGTCACTTAAAAATCATATCATTCCTATTGGCAAACCCTATATAAAAGAACCCCGGATAGAAGTTTCACAACAATATTGATGGATCATCAACCCGACATAATAACAGTGTCTTCGAAAAACAACCTTTGGTGATGTGGTTAAATCGACCAAGCCAAACAAAGAAAGCAAATTAAAAAAAAAGTAGCGATAATAAACTTACGTTTATCTAGTGCTACTAATATTGTTAAAATAATAATAATGATTAATGTAATTTCTAGGTACTCAGGATGAATTTATATAATAACAAGGTAAGTGTTAATTAATTGCTAATGTTTATTCTAGGTTTAGGTTTATATGATTTACGTATGCGATGTATTCCAGGTGGATTATGTGTTAGGTAGAATTTATTCCAGTATAACTGGACTCATCGAAGTTCTCCTGAACAAGGATAGCGACGGAATAGTAGTACACCAACAAATACATGCTACACAATGAAGACTGACTAATCGTATTTACAACATTTGGGCCATATTTTTTATAAGCTATAAGAGGCAATATTTTTGATTAATATCTTTACTTGTTGGGGCACTTCCGTGAGCTTCTTTCGAATCGCGCCACAGAATACATAGTTCATACTACGAAGTTTTCAAGAAACCTTTACCGTCCGGGAATAATGTCGAAGATGAGTATTACCAACTGGCCTCTACGATTGGGGACAAATTGTGTGCCATGAAGTGTTGCAACTACCGCAGAGCATTTCTGTGCGCTCTGTCAATAGTTAACATTCCACAGAACAAAATTAAAATGAAACGGCCAGAAGTGTTCAGCACAGTTGCGAAAATTTGGTTGAGAAGTTTTGATCCAGCCACCGTTTAGTTGTGATCGAGCACCGTCAGACTATCATTTGTTTTATTCACTGCAGAACTCTCGTAAAAATGTATTCTAAAGAGACAAATGAAAATGATTTAAGTTTTCACTCAAAAGTCACAGAAGGTTTATGTTTATGATATGAATAAAGGTTTAAAAAGACAACTCTCAAGACGTTCAAGTATGCTTGGATTTGAATAAAAGACGACAGAAACTTTTTAGACCGTCTATCATTTATTTAAAAGAATCGTTTTAAATATAAATTAAGAACTTACATAAAATTTGTATGTCTTATTGAGGGAAATGTTTAAGCTAATTTGAGGTTTTTTACAAATAGAAAACGAATTTCAATCCTTCTAATAACTTGATTAATTCTGTATAAATTTCTTCATTGATCTCTCAAGTTTTGTTTTACAAGTAGTAAAATTTCCGGCATCCGGTCGATATGTCTCTCGTTAAATATATCTTTATTGGACGATTGTCTGGAATTTTCTGAGCTTGACAGTTCGATTCCATTTGACTAAGCAGAGAAGAAGCGTTCATACTATTGTGGGCTTGCTGAAACGGGATAGATATTTTATAAATTGATTTGGTGTGCTTGGAATAGATACTTAGTTTCTCGCTGTCGTTCATCAGTTCCACATGTGCCTGCATTGTTTTAAAAACACGTATAAATTGCTTTAGATTTAAAAGCTTGTAGCTTTCGATTTTATTAATTTCGGTGTCTATTTTAACGCAGGCTATTCGCACCGTTGTCTTCCACAATAGAGCACAATAGAGATTCATCGCTGGATTTTTTTATTGCAAATTTGGTATTTATGTGCCATTTTGGAATTTGATTTGTCTAATTTGACAGTTTGACCCACTAAAATGAAGTTTGCCTCAGGGGTGAACAAAAACATTTATTTTCTTAAATTTCTCATCACATAAAATTAGCTCTCGATAGCAGCTCCTATGGTAAATATGCGTGGAGCTAAATATTTTTTTTAATCAAATTGAGATAAGAAATTGAATCAAAAATTATAGTTTGCAGTTAAATAAATGTATTTTGGCGAATAATAAAACGCGGCTACTGCTTTCAGCTCCACAATGGTAGTTTTGTGTACTAACTACTAAGGTATTGAGTCCTAAGGTAACAATATATGACAAGTATATAGTGTATAATAAACGAAAGACAAGCTACTAGCGCCAAACCAGTGGATTTAAGAACTAAAGTATAGTATCCAAAATTTTGGGTTATTTTGGATTTTCGAGGTTGGGAAACAAAACAAATGAAATGTGTTTAAAACATGTTTTAAATATTGTTTTAAGCATTACCAAATAAATGGTGCAGTGGTTAAAGCTTTGGCACTTGGACCGGGAGATACTGGATTCGAATCCCACCAGAAGCTGGATGCAAAGCGAATTTTCTTCATCGATTACAATCGGTGATGTTAATAAACACAACTAGAACCCTTTGTTGAAGTGCAGAATTCAGCGCCGACCCTCCATTCATGTCAGTGTAAAAATTGACATGAAGCTTGCAATGTGCGGTATACTGTAATTGTGTGAATGTGGTGTGTGCGTGAATGAAGGCAGGGGGTTGTTAGTTAAGCTTAATTTATTTAGCAAACTTTAATTAAACACCATACTTGGTTTGTTTAGTGCCATCTGTGAGCGAGTGGCTTGGAGTAATAATCATTTATTTAGCCGCAACACGTGTGAAATGCAAAAATTGTAAAGAGGAAATCCTGAAATTGGTGTTAACCTCCTCAAGCGGAATGCAACTTACTTAAGAATTCTCTATATTTGTCGTGTTTCTTGACGCTTACTGATCCGGATCAGTTCAAATTTTATATGGAAAACGTGATCCAAATTTTGTTTTAGATTACAAATTTTGATTAAAAATCTAGCAAGCGCCTTTGTGTTGTTTCATGAAACATGAACTGAACTGGATCAGATCAAGCGTCAAGAAACACAGCTATTATTCGAATTCTTCGCCGGCTACTTTGATCATTTTTTAAATTTATTTTTGTATATTTCCTAATATTTCCCCCTATACTAAGGCGACTTAGGTAAATCACTTCGGAATGATTTCTTTAGTAAGCACTCAAATAGTAGCAAACTTGAAAACAACTTTGAAAAAATTAGCCGGCGAAACATTCGAATAATATAGAGAACACTGCAAAACACATTCCAACTGGGGAAACTTTCACCGATTTCAAGAATAAAGCCCTTAATTTAGTCGTCAGAATGAAAGAGCACCATAATTGTTAATACATCACGTAAGTATATATTTGTTTTAATAGCTTATTATTAAGCCATTCTTTGGATATCATCGGTACAGACATCTATCTATATAGACCTTCAGACGGACAGCCAAAGTATTTTTGCATTTTTGGGAACGAAAACCTTTGAAACGTCGAGAGAAGTGGTTTTGGACCAGGATTTGAAGCTTAGGAAACCTAAATAAAGAATAAATAAATTTCTTGCTATATACGAATTCGTCGAATGCCATAAATTACCCCAATCCAGAATCATGAAGGAAAACGTAGAAATAGTGCTGAAGCTAATATTATGTAATTCTTTAAAATTTTTAGCAAAAAATAACAAAACTACGAAAAACGAAAAATTTTTTGTAAAGGTTTAAATTTTCAGGATTTCTCTTGGTTTTAAAGCATTGGAGGGCTACCGTTCTCTTCTACAGAAAATATCAAAACTTTGATTATAAGAAGACTTAGGAATTCTTATTATACACAAAACATTGCTAATTTAATTTCAAGTTTTATTTTCATTTTCATTCTCGTAATAATACGATTTCGCCTAGACGAACATATCAGATTACCCGTCCACAAAAAATTTTAAATTGCAAATAAAAATTTAAAACGAAAACAGTAGGTATGTACAAGACAAATAATAATCATCAGGTAATTTAATTTTCTTTTAAATAACTGTTGTAACTTTCTATGGCTTATTTATTCTTAATGTTTATTCTTTTGTTGTTATTTTTCGCAACACGAGAAAAACTTGAAAATGCAGTTTTAATTTAATACCAGTAGCAGGAAGAATTTAATTAGTTTATAATGATTGATACGAGTGCACAGTCGTTCGATGAAAGAATGTCCATTAAAATTCCATTTTTGAAGTAAATAAATTCCCGAAACTATAAATATAAATGTTCTTATATAGTACTTCTTGTAATGGCGAGCAACAATATAACTCTGTGCAATGCACATTGTTCAAGGTTAAAATTATTATTTCCACGATTTTTCCAGTCAAACAAGTAATGGGTTTTTGTTATATACAATCAACTTTAAGAAGCTGTTTCAATTTCTTTTTTTTTTGTTTTAATGTTATGTTGAATTTTTAAAACTCTTGTGTGCTTTTTGTGTATAATATGCTTTATGCTGCCTGCACATACAACATAAGAATTTTCGTGATGAGATAAGAAGAGTAGAAAAACGATAGAATTGACTCAATATATATAATGGTATGAAATTTAATATTCAGTATTCATCCGTTCTGTATGTTAGGTTGTAACATTTTCAAGATGTGCGTTATATATGCAAATATTAGTCTAACAAAATGCAACCAACAATCTAACAAAGTCACCCAGAATTTCTAATATCGATAATTGGTTATTATAAGAAAGTTGTTATTCTCGCGGAAGTTGCGCAGGCTACATAAATTAATGATATTATCTCACCATAAAAGTAAGTAAATAATATTTTTTACATAAAATATGCACCATGGGAAGATGACAAAATATATAAACATAAGGTCTTGAGGGATACGATCATTATTTAGTAGCCATGGGGAGTTGATTTTAATACCAATACCAAAGTTCTCATGCAAAGTGGAGTGTCGTTTAATCCTCTTTGTAATAACTGTAGATCACGTAGTACTTAATCATATCTAAATATTGGGTATACAGAGCTGACTAAATAGTTACCCGCGAACCGGATATAGGGTTGACTGATTAACGATTAACTTTGATAACATAAACATAGCAAATAAAAATCATTTGAGAATTATTAAGACATAAAAAAGGTTACTTGAGGGCTCGGAAAACAAAAAAGTTCCACGCCGTATACGAAAAGTAAATGACAACTTTATTTTAGACTCAAATACTTTTTAAAGGGTTTTCAATCAAACACCCTTTTAAGCCAATTTTTAACTTTACATCTCTAAAGTAAGCAGAACCCTTTTGCAAAATAAATGACCTATTAGAAATACTTAGGCTCAATTCATTCTAACTAAAACGATCGGTCCTCTTTTAAAAAAAAAAGTTAACAAAATCCACATGAAAACAAAAACGAAACTAAACATTGAAGCCTAAGTTTGGATTGATTAAATACCCCATAAAGTCATGTGAAGCCTAATCAATCTATTCAAATTAAACATTGGACTTTAAAAGCTAGCATAACCCAAATCAAAACCTATTTTAGAAACAAAAACATGATCTAGTCCCATGTAAAGGCACTCTGTGTGCTAATCAAATTCCTCATTAAAAAATTGTCAGCCCAATTGTTTTTGATAAAACATCGGATGCACTGTAAAATATTCGTTTAAACATTAAAAATATGCTTATTTATCACAATTACATCATGCTGCATTACATCAGGTAGTGGTGACATCGTTTAGTACTATCAGAGACCACCTAAAAATTATTTTGCTTACGCAGTCTAAAAATATCACAGATACAACGATAACATTGTGAGAAATAAATTTTGTTTCATTTTTTTTAGTTCAAATGAAAATCTCATTTGATTGTCTCTGGGTTCTATAAAGCTAGGCCACTCAAAAAATTTTGTCGCCACAAAACAATTTCATGACAAAATGGTATTTAACTATTAATAACAAAATGTATGTAAAATCATTGTATGCTCTCTGTTTTGTATAATTAAGAGTAAAATACCAATTTCTACTCATTTTGTCACAGTGCCATGACAAAAACACCAACAATTTTAATAAATTTTCTCTTTGTCAAGGTGTAATGCGCACGAACAAATTCAAATACAGTTTGTCATGACATTCTAGCGTGATGACAAAAATGGGCTAATTGAAGACCGAAAACCTGATCTATGAATTACTATGCCTATTCTGCTCGCTTAGTTCAAGCAGATGTCTCCTCAACTGATTACTAGTGAATAGAAAAAAAGAAACAGTACATTAGCTGACGTATGTGAAGTTATCCCCGGATTCTATCCCCAAAATTAAAAAATATTAATCAGGCAACACTAACATAATGATATCCCTCTAACTCTTGTGTGAAGTTAGCCCCGCCTCGTTTTATATTATATTTCATTTCAAATAGACTTCTTATGTGAAGTTATCCCCGAATTTAATTATATGAAAAAAAAATTGTTTATTAAAATTATTTTAATTCGGAAAACACACAAAATAAATGTAAAAATTTAATAAAATGAAGTAAAATAATTTTTAAATTGGCTTATAAATTTGTCAGATAATTATAATTTGGTTATAAGATGGAAAACACATGTCTCAAATTAAGAAAACACGAAAAAATCGTACCGTTGCAACCTAGCGAAATCTGGCTCCAAAATGTAATACGTTTTTGACTCAAATTGATATTTTAATTTGACATGTAAAAAGTATTAATTTGTAGGATCAGAGCTATATGGTTGAGAGATTGTCAGATGCATACGTCACTTTTCGCAAAATATGAACAAAATCGTACCATTGCAACTTAGCGAAATCTATGTCTGTGAAGTTAGTCCGTAAACGATCCCGCAAAAATGCGATGGCAACACTAAAATACAAATATCACGATAGTTTTCAATGTCATCCCGAAAAAATATTTATATCACGATAGTTTTGAATGTCACCCCGGAAAAAAATATGTCATGACAATTTTTTACTATATCAATTCATAAAAATTTATAAACAGTTTGTATTGAAAACTGATGCCAACCCGGAAAAGATTATGTCACAATAATTTTCCTAACAAGAAAACAAATAATTTTTGAAAACAAAAAACCGTGTATGAAATCAAAAAAACATGAAATGGTATATCCGTTTTACTGCCCACTAACACAATTGTGCGGGTACGGCAAAAGTACCTTGTCAAAAATTTATTTTTGTATGTGTTATCAACCAACTTACACATTTGTGCTTTCCTTTCAAACTTATTTCGTCCGAAAAAAACATTATAACTATACATACAATTGTGTTGGTTGTACTTCAAATCAAGCCAAATTTTTTATCAAAAACGCCATTGCATACTATGATTTTTTACTCAAACATTTGTGTGGTTTGGACTTTAATTTAGTAATATTTTTTTTTTTTTTTTTTTTTGAAAGGGATCTAAAGCTATAGTAATATCAGGAAAATTCGGTACACGAGTAGGAAAACACAAAATAAACCAAATAATACAAGTAGCAAAAAACTTCTATGATTTAGAGCTCCGCTATAGTCGTCTGAATTCGTATAAGATGTCCATTACCAGAAACCGGACTATATAGGTTTAGAAGTTCAGGGGTTGGCCTGTCTACACAATATGAGGTTAAAAAATTTTATGATTTAGTGTCTCGCTATAGTCATCTGAATTCGTATAAGATGTCCATTACCAGAAACCGGACTCTTGTTGTATAAACAGGCCAACCCCTGAACTTCAAAACCTAAATAGTCCGGTTTCTGGTAATGGACATCTTCTACGAATTCAGATGACTATAGCGAAGCTCTAAATCATAGAATTTTTTGCCACTTATTGTATAAACAGGCCAATCCCTGAACTTCAAAACCTACATAGTCCGGTTTCTAGTAATGGACATCTTCTACGAATTCAGATGACTATAGCGAAGCTCTAAATCATATAATTCTTTTGCCACTTATTGTGTAAACAGGCCAATTCTTAAACTACAATACAATTCTGAAGTGTATTTATTAAATATTAATTAAACTGGAATATTGACAATTTTTAGAAGAAAACAAATTTTTGTGACATTGTTGTTTTTTACAAATTTAATTATTACTTATTATATCAATAAACCCACCCGTTTCTATATAAATTATATAATTCTTATTTTGCTAGAGTGATTAGCTATATATAGCGCAAGTTAAAATATGTCAATCGGGTTTTATTTATAATGGCCGCCATTTCATGTATTATATTCCATAATAATTTTTCTTACTATCGTTATATTTTTATATCGTGATAGTTGTAATTTCATTATAATTTCTAAAATATATAATGGTGTTGCCATACTTAACTATAATCATTTTCCGGGATGACTTTACGGGATAACTTCACAAAGGTGCGAAATCTGGCTCCAAACCAAATAGTTACATGTAATACGTTTTTGACTCAAAATAATATTTTAAATTGACATGTAAAAAGTATTAATTTGTCGGATCAGAGTTATATGGTTTTAAAATTGCCAGATCCATACGTCACTTTCGGTAAAATACGAACTATCTCATAACCATATAGCTCTGATCCGACAAATTAATACTTTTTACATGTCAATTTAAAATATCATTTTGAGTCAAAAACGTATTACATGCAACTATTTTGTTTGGAGCCAGATTTCGCTAGGTTGCAACGGTACGATTTTTTCGTGTTTTCTTAATTTGAGACATGTGTTTTCCATCTTATAACCAAATTATAATTATCTGACAAATTTATAAGCCAATTTAAAAATTATTTTACTTCATTTTATTAAATTTTTACATTTATTTTGTGTGTCTTCCGAATTAAAATAATTTTAATAAACATTTTTATTTTTCATATAATTAAATTCGGGGATAACTTCACATAAGAAGTCTATTTGGAATGAAATATAATATAAAACGGGGCCGGAGCTAACTTCACACAAGAGTTAGAGGGATACAATTATGTTAGTGTTGCCTGGTTAATATTGCCTGGGATAACTTCACATACGTCCTTAGTTGCTTTGCCCTTGAGCTGGTGACACCAAGCAGAATGAAGTTTCGGGGAGCTCATCTTCTAAATCAACTGACCGATATTGAAATCGAAAAGCATCTTCATATAAACCGCTCTAGAACTTACAATACGAGTTGGCCTAATTGGGAAAGAAAACACATTTAAACCACAGGTTGGTCCGACATTTTACTTTCTTTTACGTAGTAAAATAAAGTACAGTAATCATAAAAAAATTGACCTCGAGATTTTTATAGACTTCCTAAATGGGGGGTTTCAAAAAGTTTACTGTGTGCTTTGTATGTGCCTGTAGTGCCGTGCAGACTAAATAACTGTGTCTCTACAGCCCAGATAGATTGACTGATCGGGGTGAAATTTCATACTTAAATTTTTTATAAATTGAAAGATCCTTGTGAAACTTGATGGAAATTTGTTTACCGAAAATAACAGCTTCCATGGAAGCTTGTTCAATTTTCGCAATGATTTTGAAAAGTTTAGTAATTATAAAAAAAGACAAAAAATTAAAAGATTCAAATAAATTTAAAGATTAAATTTTCAACAAGGGTTGACCTTGTTGCATTTATGAAATTTAATCGGAATGGTGATTTTTAATAATTACTATTTTTTTTTTATTGTTAGCTATGTGATTTGTTTTGGGGTTCAAAGCTCACTCTGCTCTTCCGCGATTATGCTTTTTACGCCCTTACTTTATGCCTTCTGGCCAACTCGAGGACGTACAGCTATAGGCCCGATTTAAGACCATCTGCACATTGTAAGCTCCATTCCGACCTATATTGGCATGGAAGATGGATCGGCCCATGGGTTTTGCACACCGACAGGAGGTCATAGATGTGTTACATTTCACCACAGATCGTAATCTGATGATGAAATTTCACTGCCCTTATCGGGATTCGAACCCGGTCCAAACACCAAAGCTATAACCACTGTGCCATTTAGTCGGTCCTTCATTTTTTAATTGATTATGTTTTTCTTTCTGAATTATTATATTAGAAATAACTGCAAATATAAATAACTTTAAATGTAACAAACTAAGGAAAACCCCAAAATTTAATAGAACAATTTGCACGTATCAACACAACACCTTATGTACGGCCAATAAGCGAATCGTAGAATCGAGTAGATTTGAGTTACCCATAAAAAATTTTGATTTCACACAGAGGAGAAATTACATATTTGAAGTTTACATTCTAACTAAAGATTGCATTCCAGACCACAAAATCCGCCTGACATTCGACACAATCGGGACTTTGTTCCCGTTCAATCAAATAAAGTTAATCAGACGACGCCCCCCCTAAAACTCGTCTTAACAAGGTAAGAAACCCATTTCACCAGACCATTTCAAGATTCCAAGGACAAAGGATTATAAAAGAATCAAACTGAAGTAAACGACCCGTTATTTATATCAACGTCCCCAGTTTGTCTAGTTAAGATACCATATCACGAGAATTGCAGAAAACCTACCCACATGTTAATCTTTTGAAATTTGTTGAACAGATTTTTTAATTGAAGGTTGTTGCAACAACCCGTTTGTTAAAGATTTATTTATTAACTATTGTTAAAATTGATAAGATTGATTGAGGTAAAAACTATCCTATATTTAAATTTTTATTCCAAACTGCCTTTTAAATTTTTTATTGCAGAAAATTTGGGATATTTTTGGGACATATTTTACGGGTGACGGTCTCTTTATCGTAAACAATTTATCGTGTTTCAATTTAACGTGAACATTTAAGAACAGTTTATCGTGGACACAATTTACCGTGGACACAATTTATCGTGAGACAATTTATCGTAGAACAGTTTTTCGTGGACAATTTATCGTAGAAAGGTTTTATGCGTGGTATCAAAAAATTAGTGGGATTCCTTAATGATTTTTGGAAGAAGTTCTGGAATATTGCCATGTGGGACGGAACTCGGTAGTTTCTTAACCGATTATGATGGGATTGGGTATGTTGGATGAAAATGAGATTAATGAATGATTTTTGGAAGAAGTTCTGGAATATTGCCATGTGGGACGGAACTCGGTAGTTTCTTAACCGATTATGATGGGATTGGGTATGTTGGATGGAAAAGGGATTATTGAATGATTTTTGGAAGAAGTTCTGGAATATGGCCATGTGGGACGGAACTCGGTAGTTTCTTAACCGATTAAAGATCCCGGCTCCTACGCCCTCCGAAATTAAAATCTAAAGAGCCCCGCAGGGCTACGGGGAGGAGCGTAGGTGTCATTAATAGATTTTATATAATCCGCTCCTACGTGCGGCACGCAGTGCGACATTTTTGAAGATCCCGGGTCCTACGCCCCCCGAAATTAAAATCTAAAGAGCCCCGCAGGGCTACGGGAAGGAGCGTAGGTGTCATTAATAGATTCTATATAATCCGCTCCTACGTGCGGCACGCAGTGCGACATGTTTGAAGATCCCGGCTCCTACGACCCCCGAAATTAAAATCTAAAGAGCCCCGCAGGGCTACGGGGAGGAGCGTAGGTGTCATTAATAGATTCTATATAATCTGCTCCAATGTGCGGCACGCAGTGCGACTCCCACTCTCAATTTAATATACATATTCATAAAAAAATATTAAATTTCATTTATTTTTAAATGAGATTCAATATTTTTTATTAATTTTTTTTAGCACATCAACGTATTTTTAAAAAAATTTAGTTCGTTTTTATTCCTATAGATGGCGCTAGGTCCAAAATGCTAAGCAAAGGCACATTTTTAGTTATAAACAATTCCGCTCTTGGTCAAAGTGACGTTACCGTCGCTCAGACTGTCAAAAAAATTTGACTGCGATACTAAAGCTGTTCCAAACTGTTATACGATAAATTGTTCACGATAAACTGTTATACGATAAATTGCCCACGATAAATTGATTCCACGATAAATTGTTTCCACGATAAATTGTTCTACGATAAATTGTTCTACGATAAATTGCTCACGATAAATTGTTCACGATAAACTGACAGTAAATCATATTTTACTTGGATCTATAGAATGTTCCGAAGATTGGTGTTGGGAATGTTTCCAATCCATACAATAATTTCATTCATGTCTTTTGTTAGTAAGCTCGTCCTTTGTGAATTGGAACAAAGCCAATCTAAATAAATCAAGCCTGCCTATTAAATCGCACTTCCAGATATGGGAAATAAAACAGAAACAAAACACTAACTTTTCATACATTTGGTATGGGAGATAGCATTACGCTTCATAAATAAAACATGAATTAAAAATATTGTAAAATTGATTTTTTTTTACATAAATCGATGACATTTATAACAGATTTCATCTCAATCGGATCACGCAATCAGTAGGTTTCTCATTTTCTACAAATAATACAAATTAATAAAAGAAAATAAATGGGAATTTCGCTGTACAACAACAACAATTAAATATGGGAAATTGATGACGTCATAAAATCGTTATTTAAAATCAATTATTAGAGAAAAATATTAAATTAAATTTTATAAGAAAATAAGAAGACAACAATCTGTTTTGAAAAAGAGAAATCAAATAGAAATGACTAACTATGGATTAAAAAACAGTGAAAAAGAGTGCAATCGTCGTAATTCAATGGTCAAGATAAAGCCATCCGTATAATATCCTATTACCTGTTTCCTATTTCAATTTGTTTACTTTAAAATAGTAGCCGTTTGCAGTTCATCATAACTGCACGACGTTTGTGTCCAAATTTCAGATACGAACAAAAATCGTAAATATTTGAATCGTAATGTTATCTTTTATGGATTGATTAACCGTTTGAGTCCTAAGAAGCGCGATCATGCTGTTGAGATTTTATGTCGAGAAAACCCAGCACATGTCGAACATTGTCGACAACTGACGGTGCGTTACAGATTGTCGAAGTCGCACACTATGTAAATAGTACATTTTACAACAGGTTTGTCTCAATAGATTGCCTTTTCGTCTCATTCATTTCATCTTCTTCTCTCATTTACACAAAGCGCAGTTGCGCTGTTTGGGATTATTCGATTGTGTTTTTTCAATACCCCCAACGTTTTTATAATGTTTAGGTCATTTAACAACTTTTATGAAAACATCCTTCAAATTTCAATTAGGCTTTCGTACCATTCTATTAGAAACAATTAAAGCATTACAAAAATAATTGTTACACACTTTTGTCTATGTGAAACGGGTGTTGAAAAAATATGTTCGATTTCCTGCTCGAAAATCGCTTAACGCTTATGTTTCAAAACAAAGGGTTAGATAAAAAGTTCGTGACATTCGTGTTTGAAAATTCATTTCAAAGAATTTTCTTATTTCAAATGAACTTTATTAAACCAAATATGTGACATTTTGATCGGTGACCTTTTGCCATTTTTCTGGTAGAGCCATGATCCCATCACTGTAGAACTTCTGTGGTTTAGAGCGAAAAATTGGGACAACTCATTTTCGCAGGCCTCTTTTGAATTTAATGTAAAACAATTAAGATGGTTCTGCATGGAGCGGAACAAATGGCAGTCCGATGGTGCAAGGTTCGGACTATAGAGTGGGTGCATCAAAACTTCCCAGCTAAGCTCTCTCAGTTTCTGCCGTGTCATCAATGATGTGTGTGGTCTAGCGTTATCATCCCACCAAACACACAGCATTACCTTTCTTGGCGTCAATCCTGGCTTTGATACCGTTTTGGAAGCTTGACCTCGTTTCGTCCATGATATTTTTCGCACAACGTTGTCGTATCTCATCTACTTTTCATCACCAGTAATCTTTCGCTTAAAAAATTGGTCGATTTCGTTCCGTTTCAGCAGCGTTTCTCAGATAGAAATCCGGTTCTTTAAATTTTTGACTGTTAATTCATGTGGTACCCAAACGCCAAGCTTTTTTTTGTATCCGGCCATTTTCAAATGATTTAAAACTGTTTTAGTTCTTTACCAGTGATTGGTCGACCAGAGCGAGGTACTGCTTTGGCATCCATATTTCCAGAACGAAAACGCGCGAACCATTTATTTGCTGCTGTTTTTGATAAAGCACCTTCTCCATAAACAGCACAAATTTTTTCGCAATCCTGAGGCTGCGTTTTTACCTTTGTCGTAATAATATTGTAAAACATACCGAATTGTTTCATTACTTATCTCCATGTTTAAAATGTTGTAACTTATTATTCACTTCAGCGATTTTAATGTTTTGTATGCAAGTTAAAATGTCACCTTTCAAACACACATAAGAATTGCCCGATACGATCAATGGTTACTGAGTTATATTAATGTAAAGTCATCTACCGGGAAAAAGGCCACGAACAATTGCCCCTACTAAAAATTCTTCTTAATTACATGTGTTGGCTTGTTACACATACATAGTGAGAATTTCCTGTGGTTTCTGATTTAGTGATTATAATTCGCTAAATCGATATGTTCTTGTTTTGTATTATCGGTACAAAGCAAGAGTTGGATTTTTGCAGTTTGGTCGTTGCAACCTGATGAGTAGACCAACTTTTTATCAGTACGAAACAGCGTTGCCAGAATGACGATAATATCGTCATTTTGACGTTTTCGAATCTACAATACAGCGTTGCCAGAATGACGATAATATCGTCATTTTGACGTTTTCGAATCTACAATACGATGCGACGTTTTCTTATAGCAATTTCATTCCAAAAATAAAAAATAAATTGATTTTTTTTGTATGTCAAAGAACACGATTACACGATTGATTTTTTTGGTAGTGTATCTGTGAAAAAATGACATTCCAGTTTGACTTGAGTTTGTCAAAATATCACGGTCAACTAGTTAAAAAAATTATAATGTTTATGTTTATATTTGTGAAGTGTTTATGTTTATATTTTTGACGTAAACATATTTATGTGTTTGTAAACGTCAAAAATAAATCTAACGAAATGTTGAGATTTTTCAAAAGTGATTGCGATCAAAAAAAAATCAATTTTTTTACTTGGAAAGAAATTGCAACGGTATTTCGATCAAAAATTTTTGATCTCAAATCAATTTTTTTGATTTATAAATCAATTTTTTTTTGGAAAGAAATTGCTATTACTAACTCGTAGAACAAAAATGACGATATTCGAAAACTTTAAAAAAAAACAGCAAAATGTTTCATAAAGTTATGATTTATAAAAAAAATATTTTTTTTCTGAATGTATTTGTTTAGGGAATTTTATTTATTGGAAGTAAAGTTCTAGCTCATTTTTTATTCGTATATTCTAGCATATACATGTACGCAACTCGCAATATAATTCA
This sequence comes from Nephrotoma flavescens, assembly GCA_932526605.1. Classification (NCBI taxonomy): domain Eukaryota; kingdom Metazoa; phylum Arthropoda; class Insecta; order Diptera; family Tipulidae; genus Nephrotoma; species Nephrotoma flavescens. The sequence goes on from OW052221.1 coordinate 190,162,938, forward strand.
TGACACATGTAACTTCAACCAATTTCACTTCAGTGAATCTTTCTTTCTAGCCGGTGTGGTGGAATAGTTAAAATGGACTACTTTTTGTAAACACTTTCCAGAAAAAACAAATTTTTGTTGCTTTAATTTAAATTCACCATATGCAAATGTGTATGGAAATAACCACGCTTTGTAATGTCTTCCGGATTTTAATGGAACTTAGTTAAGTCGGAATTCTTATTGAAAAAAATATTATAATTTGATAACATATAAATTGTATAAAGTATTAATTATTTACTTTTGAGAACATATCAATTAATTTTGTATTATTATAGTTATAGTATAGTGTAATTTTTCGGATGAAAACAAAATTAAAAGGTATGCACAAATGTGTATCTAGATCCAAACTAGAAACAAAAATGAATTTTTGACCTGATTCTCTTACGTACACGGTTTTCACATACACAATTGTGTATTCGGGCCAGAGTGGTGTTAATATGCAAGGATTTTTTATCGAAATTTTTGTTACTAGGGTGATTTCAACGTTTTGACGTTCTGGGACGTTTTTATTGTTACAAAAATGACGATTTCAATTTATTTTTTGTGGCAACACTGGTACGAAACCAAGCTACCAAGAAGCTACCTAAGGGAGTTCTCATTTTTGTAACGGTTTGTGTATCTTTGTAAACACAAGTTCCCTGGGGTTAAAGGTTTGGGGGAGGGGCAGGGGAGTGCATTTTTTCTACTTTTGTGGTAGAAATATTGTTAGTAAATGGCCTCTTTGTTTTCTGCGACTAAAATAGTCGTAAACATTGTATGGGTGTCCATGAAAATAATATTTTGTCCAGAAAGCCGAAAAAAATTCTTGAACAAATTAAATTCACAGACGATTATAAAATTCTTCTTAATTGCCCCTACCATTTATTTAAAATGAAAATGTAATATTCAGGTCGATTCAATATAGATCTTCTATTCTCAATATCTTCTATTCTTCTATACTTGTGTATGAAAATTATTAAATGTCGAAATAGAAGGAAAAAATAGAAGAATTGCTATTCCATATTAAAAATACACAATTTTTTTGATTTTTTCGCTTAGAAGATTTTTACTAAAAATTGAAGACATAAAAATGCGACTTTTATAACAAGAATAAATGGATTTGTTCAATTTTTATCAAAAGCGGGTTGAGTTCTGATTAAATTAATTAATTTAAAACTGAATTTTTTGTTTAATGCGAAGTGAAAGAATCCGCCAAAAGCGTATTGCTACCTAAGTAAATTTATCAATTATTTAATAAAAATTAATTAAATAATTTCTTTAGACAAAAAATGAGACTGAAGGATATAAGAATAAACGAAGATCCCTTTCAGCTTCCTGATTTAATAAAAAGCAAGGAATTTAATAAAAAAAATTAAAAATGAGAAAGAAATTTTAAAACTTCTGCTGGATTGTCCCATTAGGTGAAATTCACTTTTGGAACGATTTATCCCCTACATTCTAAAACACTGTATCAAAGCTTACAATTGAAATGGATCTAACTTTTTAAAAAATAAAATATAATAAATAAAATATACCTATTCTTGAAGAAATTCTAAGAGTGGTGAAACCACTATAGTAATTTTTGAAAAACTTAGAAGAGATACGCTACATTGGTTACATGCAAAAGGGAATATAAATTAAATTTTTGCTAGTTACGAGAACTTGACACTCATTTGAGTCTCGAATAACTCGATAAATTTAAGGAGTATATGGTCTTAGAACATAATTAGAAGTTGTCATTACATCTATCCCCATTATAGCCGTAAATCTTAAAAGTAATTTCAAATTATTCAATGTGATACAAGCCTTGTTTACAATCGAGCAATTTCAATAAAAAAAATTAAAACCTGTTCATTCAATTTTCATATGTCTGAGACACTAAGGATACAATGTCAAATACCTGAATTATGATGATCTTATTGCATACAAAAAATCCGTATATTTTAAATGACAGAGTACAAAATAATTGTCTAGTCTAGGAATCTATGACTATTTAACTCGGGCTGAGTCTGGAGAGAAAACACTGCGTATTTTTTCTCGTTCCCAATCAAATAGATTACAAATGAAAAAAAAATAACTAACTCAGACCTTATTCTTAATTCGCGCAATTTTTCTTATCAATTAATTGTTTTGGTCCATTAAAAAATAATAAATTAAAACGTACCATCACCAAAATTGTGATTTTACGCCCATATATAAAATCTTCCCTTACCAAATCAGAAATTGCTAAATTCCAATACAAGTTTTTTTCATCTTAACATCCACCAAAAGCGTATTGCTACTTAAGTAAATTTATTAATTATTTAATAAAAATTAATTAAATAATTTTTTTTAGACAAAAACTCAAAATGAGACTGAAGGATATAAGAATAAACGAGGACCCGTTTGAGCGCCGAGAGCCACTATCCGGCTGATAGTGTATTCCACTAGTACTTTCGATTGCCAAAGGGAAATGTTGTGACACTGGTAACCGGTTTAGCAGCAAAATCGCGCTTCAACTCAATACCATTAAAAAAAATTTACATTTTAATTTTTATTTAAAATATTAATTAATCACAAATTACGTGTGGTCAGTTTTGTTTTTGGGTATTAAAAACATTCTTGACATTACAGCAAGAGCAAATATAGAAGAAAAAATTCGATTTCCCACTTTCGATATTAAAAATAGAAGATTAGAATCCCACTGCGTCACTGAATAGTAAAACAGAAGATTCTTGTATTTTTAATTTATTCTGTTTGAGTGAAGAAGACTTTTCAAGAAGAATAGAAAAATTCATTGAATCGACGTGATTATTCCAAAATTGCAGGACATTCTTTTTTAATTAGAGTTATATAAGTTACCACTAAAGTACGAAATTCGTAAATATGTGTAAATATTCGTAAAATGGGAGTCCTGTATACACAAAATAGTACCCACGGACAATTTTTATAGTACAAAATATCGTGGCTAAGCGAAATGATAGTCGCAATTAACTCTTACGAGCATGCGGAATGTAACTTCGCCTCTTGTTCCGCAGACTAAAGAGGAGTCTAGGATGTAGGAAGTGTAGGGACCTCTTTAGAATAAGAACAATAAATAGAACCTCTTTACAACTTATATTTAATTGTGTAACCGTAACATATACATCAATATTATTATTAGAATACTGCTTAAAAATTTTTTATTCAACGCTCTAATTTGCAAACAAGCATCAATAAATTGATGATCGCTCGAAAAGCCAGTTCAAAATTGGGTTTCAACCCGAACCCGAATCGGAGCAAATATATAAATTTGAACCGAAACAAAAGTTTTACGAAATTGAAAAGATTGAACAGTCACCGCTTACCGGAACGTTATTAGTTTTGGTTTGACTTCGCCCACAAGTTATTTGAAATGTAGTTGCGTCACTATAAATATTTTGTTTGTTTCATGCAACAGTTTACGCCAAAATGTATGTTATTTTGTATACACCCACATATCATATTTTTTGTTGCCTGTTAGATATTTTACATTTAAATTATATTTATTTATTAACATTTAAATTATAAAACTTTTATATTTTGCTTCGCCAATTTATAATTTTAAGAACTCCATTGGGCTAAAATATTTCAAATCTCCATTTTGCCGTCAAATCGTCAAATTGGTAGCAAGATAAGAGGAACGACGTATGGCTACGAATATTTGAAAAATTTGGCAGCGCTGGTAGCAACATAAGAGAAACGACGTATGGCTACGAATATTTGCCACGCTTCGAAACAAGTCCAATGAGAATATACGAGCTATACTTAGGTCGAGTGTCCAAAATATTCAATTGTTGGCTCTACGATATTATGCTACTTGAATGTTTCGAGACTGATGTACCGCCAAAATGTTATTTGAAAACAACGCAAATTGTTAAATGTGGCAGATAATTAGGGAGCAAGACGACGAAGCCATATATTAATAGATCGCCGTTAACTTTTTTAAGATCATAAAATTTCTATGATTATTACCACAATATCACTATAGTTCGTTCATTATGCATGTAAATTACTCACACATCCGTCCCCACTAACTAAATGTTGGAATCAAAATACTGGGTACGCAACGTAGCGTATATAACGCCGCATATAATTACGAAATCTGTGAAAAGTTTATTCATGACTCAGTTGAATGAAACTACGCAGATACATCAAAAAATTCAATTGACATCGTTTTAAAACGCACTGCAGTGAATGATATTCGGGGTAGGAAAGAGAAATGACCATCGGCAGTGATTTGAAAATAAAAGGGTGTCCCATGAGAGACCAAACGCTTCCTATTCAGCTTTTGGATTCGACGCGCGATTTTCACACGAAAACGGCACGAGCTTTCCGATAGAGAACCGAAGAAGGCCAATGTTTAGCACTTTTGATGAAAAAATGGCTTACAATAATATTACAAGAGACTTGACATGCATTTAACGTTTATTGCTGGTATATACTATTGAAAACATTGTCGCTACTTTAAACAAGTTATAGTTGCTCTACTGAACGAGCCCGTTTGATAATCATCGATCGATCATCGAAGAGCGCTATTAAAACGGCACTATCTGTGCTTCTTCATCATTTATCACCGTTAAAAATGACACCACAGTCGCAAAGAAAAAATTATTTTGGTAAATGACTAAGAAAATCTTTGCACTGTAATTTTCCTTAAGAATAAAATATTTCCAGTGCAATTGTGTTTTTAGAAAGAGAATGGAAAGAGACCCATATTGTGATTTGAAATCATCACGCAATACAACAACAACATTTATAAAAATTTATTCATTTTCCAAGTCGATTTTCACGCAGTTTTATGAGTTTTCTTGAATCCTATTTTGAACTAATTAAAGTTTGAACTTTTCTCAATTTTCTTGTATAAAAACATTAAAAAACTCATGGTTCTAATAGATATAAACTAACAAATAAAATTGGCCGTTTTACATTATTTTAAATGGGAAATATAAATTTGTATATCCAATATTTTAATTTAGATGGCTCTGATTGGAATTACAAAATAAATATTTTTGAACTTTCAGTAATGCCATTATGACACATGGCTAATTTTCAGCGTCTGAAAAATCCAAATAAAGTGAGAAAAATAATATGTTTACAAAATATTAATAAGCGTGAGTGCATACAATATATCAGAAATTTCGTACCAAAATTGAGCAAAAAAGGCCATCTAATGAACAATTCTAGCAGTTTAGAATTATGTCGCATTTTGTCCAGTACTTGGTCCTATAGTTCAATCAGTCAGTTAAAGAAAAAATATTTCACTTTTTTCAATATTTACACTTGTTTGGCATTATTCAAGGCATATTTACCTGGGACACATTGGCGTTATACATTTTTACTAAATCTTATTCCAGAGTCAGACTAGTGCCCAAGGTCGCTTTAATATTATGTTCATAAAAACGATTTACAAAAAAGGCCACTCCAATATAAAAGTTGCACCGCACTGATTTTGCGGAAATAAATTAACTTAACAACTACAGCAATTACAATTTACTTTAAATTATTTCATCACATTTATTCATCTTATGTACATGTAATTTATTTTTTATTATAATTATTCAATTCTTAAAATTTACCTTGTTTTTTTTTTGTTGTTATAAAATAAATTACATCAAGAGGTGCAAATAAATTATGAAAATAACAAAAAATTGCAAGAGTGCATGTTACCAAAAAAACAACAACTAAAGATGAGTAATTGAAGTAAATAATGAGATTTTATTGGGCAAATTGGCGAGATATCTTATTACGAAAATTTATTTATTTTATTAAAGTCATTCCGTCGGATGTCGTGTTGATTGCTTATAAAATTCCTTTGAATTGCCATTAAACACGCAAAATTGGAGTATACGATGGAAAACTGGTGCAAACGGTCAAATCGTTTACAAAATAAGATGTTGGTCTGCTCAAGACAAATGTTTTACGCTAAAAATTGTTAAAAATACTTTACATAAATAAAGTAATTATAGAATGATTAAGCTGGCATACCGCGAAACGGGTGACAGTTTAGTATAAAAACATGTGTAATTTATTACTGTTCTTGCCATACTTTACTATTTACAAACGTTATCGCTAACCGTTGTTATATATGTGAATATGTAATGCATAGTATAACATTATTGCACATGTTTTATGTTCAATTAAAATCAAAACATCTTTAAATGCGAACGTTAGCATTATTTTCAATTGGTTTAATTAAATATAAATTAAGCTGTTTTAACGTTAACTATTATTTATAAACTTACAAGTTGCAGCATTAATACCTTATGTTGCTAATTTTCGTCGTTTATTTCCATTGTTGACGGTTAGTTATTATTGTTATGGTACAAATACCGAAAACTTTGTGAAATGTAAATATTTGTTGAAGACTTAGTAAATATTTTTAAAATAAATTATTACAGTTTTGATGTTATAGATATTCTAAGAATAAGTTGTGTGCGTCTTATAATTGCATATGCCAATTTTTGAAATGTAAGTAAAATCAAAATTATGGAATTTTTTAAAGTACTCGAACCAAATCTGACACAGCTCTATTTTTAAGCCTTACCTTACCGTAAGCTGTTGTCGGGGAACTGAAGGTGGCCGGCGAACGTTTATAGGCCCGTTTTATGTGAACCAACTATGCATTACCGCAACCGATAGGGCCATAATTTCGTTCATTGTCATCACCTATCACGATCGGATCAGAATTTTCGATGTTGGTTAAATTACTGAAGGGAAAATAATTGCGAATTTGCAAAATAGTTTGGATAAATCCCGAAAATCTTGAAAATATTTGTCTACGTATTCCAGGAATAGTAGATAAATAATTGGCTGCAACTCGAAATGGACGATTGAAACACAAATTCAACCGGATAAATCGCCAGAATTTGTTGGTGTGTCGTCGCAAAGATAAAGTGTACGGCCTTGTAGAAACTCCAATCGAAAGTGGTAAAAATGAACATGCAAATCGTTGTTTTACAATTTTTATTTATATAAAAATATAAATATGCGACTTGATGTCTTGCTTGATCCACGGTTGATGATAAAGAGAATGATTTTACAAAAATTGGTTTTTCAAGTTGACATAAGTTTCGGAATTACCTAACTCACCCTATTAACAATTATCTTAAAATATTTACTTATAATACACCGAAATACAATTCGGAATTAACTTGATTTGACGTTTGTACTATCTACGTGCAGTGCAGAATACCATCTACCTTACCTACATTCGGAGTTAAGTAGGTTCAATGGGTATATTTGGTATGAGTGTACGTAAATGTCATACCAAATGATGGAAGTGTCATCGTCTCGACATGTAAACAAGGTAAGTAGTTTTTATTTATTCAAGTTAAATTCTTAAATTCTAAACTAATAATTATTATTTTTTATAGATAATATCCTGCCTATTGTGATTATTACAGACAAGTATTTTGTGTGTAGATAATTAATGAATTGTAATATTTAATTTCTATTCTAGGAACATGAATTGGAAGCACAATAATATGGATAAAACTTTGTGTACAAATAGTGTTTGACTGTGACATGACAATAGAAAATTTGTGTATATGTGTGTATTAAAATTATATAAATTAAAGTTAGGATCAAGTTTCTAATAATAAAGTAACAAATAATTATTATATAAATAGATGAAAATTAAGGAGTTTTAATTCATTAGTTTTAATTCATTTTTTAGTTTTGTGTTGTCCAATTTTCAAGTGGAAAATTTTTATGTTGTACCAAATGTTGCCCGTGCTGCGCGGCAACAATATTGTACTAATTAGAATTTCGATCAAATATTACAAACAAATGAAAGTTTTGAAAGCCTAGCATCTATTATTTTTTTTCTCCTACTCATTGAAACCATCAAGTACTTTCAACAGAGCTCCTAGAAGTTTTTTCTTTTTAATGTTGGCGCAATGTGCCTTATTATTTTACGTGAGACATTATTAACCAATGCTCAATTATGCTTCAGTAGAAAGCTGTAATGAACGATGGCACCTCGACAATCGAGCTTTAAATTTTCCCGTCATCTAGAAATGCTCTCGCAATTACATCAGGTGCATGTTGAACTAAACTACGATCTCTTTAATATATGACAGATAATTTTTGGTGACCTTGGTAAATGGCTCTCGCGATTAATTCAGCTTGAAATACGCTGCAAAAGAGAAGACGAGAAGAGAGGTTTAAATTTAATTTATCACAGAACACTCCACTCCAAGCTTTCCATTCAACCTTGGACCATCCTAGAAGATGTTAATAACTGAGGACAAAACTGTTTCCTTCTCCCAGCCATGCTTGGTGTGATTGTCAGTCCTAAACCTCCATCGCTTTAGCACTGCCTCCATAAATTAGAGAGAGTGCCGTTATTACAGGTGTACATGGTGATATGGTAGAGTATTATGGCTGATTATGTGGCCATTAGTTTACCAACAGAATAAGGGTGTAAGTTCTCGAATGCTTCACAAAATGTGGTTATAAATGCACCTTTGCACCTATTAAGAAAATTGAATATTTTGGGTCAACGTGATTTACCAGTATGGGTAAAATCTGACCAATTGACCAAATGTCAAAACCTCGTAATCAAAAAATTCTCAGCACAAATGCCCCTACGTTTGTAGTTAGTACGGTTTGGTAACGCTGCATATAAAATAGCATTAAAGATCGTAGTGAAAAATTGGTTTATATCATACAATATTGATCGGATATTAAAACACTTCTCCGGGTTCAATAGGAACGTACCTTCGATTTGAAACATTGTTTTCATAGGCTGTATAGTGATAGATAAATCTAACTAAGCTTGCAGTTAGTTCTGCATACATACTGTTAAAGTTAGCCATACATACATAACATACTGTTAAAGTATTTGCTAAAAAAGTGTCGGCAATGCAGATTTGGTTGAAACTTCTACGTATGGCGTCGATAATGCAGGTGCACGTGATCAACCGTTCGTATTTCTATCGTAAAATTTGATAATGAAGAGTCGATAAAGAAGATTAACGGCAATACAGATTTAAAAGTAACAAATAAATAATAAATTTTCAATAATAAATGAATAACAAATAATCAAAATTTTACCTCTACAACCTCATCAGACACACCCAAAACCTATAATCAAAATCTACTTATTGTCATGAGTCATAGAACTGACATATGTACTTAGATTTATGTCCATCTGTCTATCTGGTAAAATCTCGAATGACATCCAAAATCAAAATTTCACCCGTATAACCACGTCAGACCACCCAACCCAAACCTATAATCAAAATCTACCTATGGTCATGGGCTATCGAATCGGCATAGTCAGATTGGTGTTTGTATGCCAAAATCTCGAATGACGAACGATTTTATCGATGAAAAATTAGGAAAATCATAATTTCACACCTATAACCCCATCAGACCCACCCCTAAACTATACTCAGAATCTACCTATGGTCATGGGCTATTGAATCGGCATAGTCATATTGGTGTCTATATGCCAATATTACGAATGACGAACGATTTTATCGATGAAAAATGGGAAAATCAAAATTGCACCCCTATAACCCCATCAGACTCACCCCTAACCTAAGATATTTTAAAATGTATAAACGAAAATATTTTAAAATGTCGATAATACAGATTTCATCGATAAAGAAGATTAACTTCAATATTCAAACCGAAAAATGCCAGCAATACAGATTTAAAAGTTACAAATGAGACGCAGTCACGTTTAGCTGATGAATGGTTTGTATATCAAGATTTTTACAGATGAACGACAATTTGACTGTACCAATTGGATGAACCACCACCTAAGTAGAATATGATTATGTGTTTGGAGTAAGTTTTATTCGGTTATATTGATGAAATATTCCATTTTCCGTTGTCCCGACGGTAAAATTGTTCATCATTCGAGATTTTGCCAGATGGACCCCAATCTGACCTGACTATGCCTATTCGATACGCCATGAACAAAGGTAGATTTTGATAATAAGTCAGGAGTGGGTTTCATGAGGTTATAGGGGTGAAATTTTGATGAAATCGTTCGTCGTTCGATATTTTGCTATGTAAACACCAATCTGACTATGAAAATTCCAAAGCAAATTCCCATAAGTAGATTTTCATTATAAGTTAAGGGTTAGTCTGATGGGGTTATAGGGGTGTCATTTCGGATTTCCCCATTTTTCATTGATAAAATCGTTCGTCATTCATGATTTTACCATATAGACACCAATCTGACTAAGCTGATTCAATAGTCCATGACCATAAATAGATTTTGATAAAAGGTTTGGGGTGGGTCTGATGGGGTTATACGGGTGAAATTTTTATTTTCCCCATTTTTCATCGATAGAATCGTTCGTCATTCTAAATTTTGGCATATAGATGCCAATCTGACTATGCCGATTTGATAGCCCATGACCATAGGTAGATTCTGAGTAGAGGTTAGGGGTGGGTCTGATGAAGTTAAAGGGATGAAGCGACATATCTGCCTCATACAGCCGAAAGTAGTCAATAAAGAATATTGAAAATTATCAAACATCGTCAAGAATCGTTCGTTATTCAAAATTTGGGCATAAAAACACCAATCTGACTATGCCGAATCGATAGCCCATGACCATAGGTAGATTTTGATAATAGGTTAGGGGTGGGTCTCATGGTGTTATAGATGTTAAATATTGATTTTCCTAATTTTTCATCATTAAAATCGTTCGTCATTCGTGATTTTGGTCCAACTATGCCGATTAGATAGCAATAGATTTTTTACAAAATCTCGAATGTCGAACGATTTTACCGACAGAAAATAGGGGAAATCAAAATTTAACCCCTATAACCCCATCAGACTAACCCCTGACCTATAATCAAATCCACCTACGGCCATGGGCTATCGAATCGGCATAGTAAGATTGGTGTGTATCTGTCAAAATCTCGAATGATGAACGATTTTTGACCTTGTTAAAGTTAGCCGAAAGATTCCAGCCGAAAGATAATGCAGATAGTGTCTTGACTATTTTTAAACTCTCTTTATACGCTCGCCCCTATCGATTTTTAAATTCCTATAAACTGAAATAATTTCTCCTTCACCCGAATGATGTAATTCGATCCTAAATTCTCCTAAATTCGAGTTCATGACTGATTTTTGCTGTATTCAAGACACTATCTGTATTATCTTTCGGCTGGAAACTTTCGGCTAACTTTAACAGTTTCGATTTTTGACGATGCTTGATAATTTTCAATCTTCTTTATCGACTACTTTCGGCTGTATAAAGCAGATATACCACTTCACCATAACCTCATCAGACCCACCCTAACCTATAATCCAAATCTACCTATGGTCATGCTATCGAATTTGCATAGTCAGATTTGTATCCATCTGGCGAAATGAATGACGAACGATTTTATTGCTAGAAGAAGGGGAAAAACATAATTTCAAAATTGATATGAAACAATAAATTAATATCCTGTAAATTGAAAATTTTAATTGTCGTTTGCTATAATATATGTTTTCGGCTGATTTTGTAGGTTAGTTACTTTCTGCTGGGATACTTCAATTTAATATATATTTTGTTTAACTTTTGGCTGAAGTAGTCAAGACACTATCTGCATTATCGATTTGTTCACTTTCGGCTTGCAACTTTCGGCTAACTTTAACAAGGTTGATTAGGCTTCACTTCTTGCGTTAACTTGGTCTTGTAAGGGTGTAATCCAAGATTTTTACGCAAAATTTGCCACAATGTCGTCTGATTTGGCTCATTGAATCCTATATCTCCACGCGTCTCACACACATTGGGTTGATGATTGTGTTACATAAATTGTTTTACCCAAATCCGTTATATTTTGCTAAAGTTTTCAAGAATCTTGTCCTCCTGCAGTGTACTCAAATAAGTAATCTATTATATTATAAAAAAAAATAAGTAAAAAAATAAGTAAAAAAAAAAAATAAGTAAAAAAGTAATCTATTATATTATATAAAAAACTGCATTTGCAAATGATTTTTGTTTTTAAATAATTGAGTAACCTCGATTCAAAGTTAAATTTCATGTATCTGCCTCGGTTGGCAAAATTTCCACAACTGAAATCCATGTTACTTCAATCGTCAATCGCAAAGTTCGTAAAATATTCCATAATACACAGTTGAAAAAATATGACCTATGTAATGCAAATTGCATTACATATAGGTCAGGGGCATGCTTGCATTACAAATTAATGCACAAGTTGCATTATATCAGTTTACATTAAACTTTAACGAAATATTTTGTTAAAATTGATACCAAGTTATATTAAAATTTTACAGCACATTGCATAAAAAAATAAATTAAAATATCCATTTTAGTCCAGTAAATGAAGGGGTCAACCTGTAAGTTATTAGTTGCGATTTTCATTTTCTGGTGATAAGTGGCATTTGGTACCTCATTAAAAATGAGACCGAGGTTTCAAGAAAACATTCTGTTGTAGGGCGAGAAAATGGCCCGAAAAGACCCGGAAAAAATTTTCCGCGAATATCTCCCAAAATATGGCAGTTACAGATTTTTCAGGTTCAGATAAACATTGAAGATCAGTTAATTCTCTACAAAAATGGTCCTAATGACTTAATCAAAAAATTGACCGTTTTCGAGAAAAACGGGCCCAAGCGCACTGAGAATATTGAGTTTCTGTGTTGTATGCCGGAGAGCACAGTCCGTGTATAGAACACATGAGAGGGCGAACATATTATTCAAAAACTTTGTTTAAGTGCGTATTTTCTCATGACTCAAAAGTTATGTGAAAGAGGAAATCTACCGCTATCATAACCTGTGACTTGAGTCACGTTTTGACTCTTTGACCATATTGGGAAAACGAATCAAACTTTCTGCTCCCGCGCAATTTTGACCTCGCCAGAAATTTGTTCCTATTTTTTTTTTGTATTGCACTAATTTGCTCCAAATTTTCTTGAATATGGGTCCTCAGAAGGTCCTTTGTCATCTGTGAAATTTGTATAATCTAATTTTCTTCCATTTTGATTAACACTTTGTTTGTTGAATCCCAATTTTTTGCTGTTTTTGGAGCGCGGGGAAATTTTGTAAACAACCACCAATTAAAAATTCATACATGATCGGATTGGTCTCTATGATATATCATTTGAAAACTGAGAACGTCTACTTTTCGGCTGTGCAATTATTTTTTCACAAAATCGGCCATTTTCTAATAAATTTGGAAAACGCGTGCTCAAGAAAAAAACGTATTTTTTCTTTTCGTGGCTTTTTTCTCCCGGCTCTTTGTTTCTGACGTTTAGACATACCTTGACTAGTGTAAAAGTAGAATTCTCACCTTTCCATCAATGTATATAAAGTAATCTCATTGATACGCGGGGAAAAACCCGAGTTCTAAACAAACGTAATGCTATAGTTTTGGGAAATAATACTTTTTTGACATAACAGCAAGAGCAAATAAAAGTAAAAAATCGATTTCGAACTTTCGAAAATAAAAATAGAAGATTAGAATCCCACTGCTACACTGAATAGCAAAATAGAAGATTATTCTATTTTTGATTTATTCTGTTTTAGTGAAGAAGATTTTTCAAGAAGAATAGAAGACGTGATTATTTTGATAAATATTATAGTCAAATATAGAAAAAAAGAGTGATAAAAGTCAAGAATATTGAAGAAATATTGAGGTATTTCGTTTAAATTAACTTACATCATCAACCTAAAATATTGAAAGTGAAGATTCAAATCTTGTCAAATTGGAGCAAAAGGTGAGCATTTGTTTATGTTATTTTTTTTCAAGGAAATTTGTTTACAAGTAACAATTCTGACTCAAATCTTCTCTCTATCTTGGTTATAGAAAAATGGAGGTTAACTGCGTTACATCGGTGTGTTTCCTTTGTAAGGAAGATGTTACTGGGGATGATGCCGTCACCACCTTGTTAAAGTTAGCCGAAAGTTGTCAGCCGAAAGATAATGCAGATAGTGTCTTGACTATTTTTAAACTCTATTTATACTCTCGCTCCTATCGATTTTTAAATTCCTATAAACTGAAATAATTTCTCCTTCACCCGAATGTAACCCGATCCTAAATTCTAATAAATTCGAGTTCATGACTGATTTCTGCTGTATTCAAAACACTATCTGCATTATCTTTCGGCTGGAATCTTTCGGCTAACTTTAACAGTATGCCGTCACCGTAACTCGGGGATTAGAAAATTTGATTATTGTTAGTAAGGAAAAGAAGGATGAACATCATTTATTTTTGGAAAAAACAGACGTCTTTGCAAATGCACAAAGCGTGCAGGAGACGCTACATTCTCAAACGGAATGTTGGATCTTTCCAATGCCAAATTTTTGTCGCTGACGAGAGCAAAGATTTGACCATTTGAGCAGTCCCAAGAGGAAAAAGCGCAGGAGTGATGGGTTTGATTTTAGGGCAAATTGTGTGTCCTATAGCTTGCCAGCTTCCGAAGAACGTAACAAAATGAAATGACGTCCAGGGGACTCTTTTTATGTAGTTAAAAAACAGAATTCCACTCACGCATTATGACAGAAATCAAAACTCGAATCCAGGATGAACTCTGTAAAACATATCCAATAATGTTTTAAACAAAGTATTTCAACAATGAATCTTGCGAGTGCCGTAGCAAGATAACACAAAAAATGTTACGCAAAGTTTTCAAGTCTCCACATGCCCATTCAAAGTCTGGACGTCCCAAGCAAGAACATATTCTGGTCCAAATGGGCAGAGTTCTGAAGTATATTGAGAAAACTAATGAAAAACTGTACCGCCTAGCTGATTTGCTTGAAATTTCAGGTGAGTGTTTCAAGAAACATTAAGATTCCAAAAAAACCGGCTTATAAGCTTTGAAGTGCTTAGTGTTTATAAATATTTTGCGACGGGTGATATCATGAAAATATTTATTATATATGAAATATGTAAAAGTACACAAGCAAAATTTTAAAATATGTAAATATTACGCATAATAGAGGCCCTTCCAAATAAGTATCGGATGTCACTTTTCTATTTTATTTAATTTTGATTATAATTGACCATTTGGTAATAACACCAGAAAAAATAAATAAAATTAGTTGATGTACATAAGTCTTCGGGTCGTTAACTTTCACAAATTTGTTATGGACGTACTAGTTTGCATCGATGACGTAAAAATACTGCCTTACTGCAACTGACAACTCCGCCGTTCCAACTGTGTACATCTACATTGGGATTGTGCCAAGCAATGGTATTACAAGCAGATTAATTATAATAAACATCAAACAACAACTTGCAATGTAAGTAAGATGAAACAAAAAAGTTGAATTACAAAATTTTCTTAAACCTCGAAAGGTTAATTGGAAACTAAAGCTTTTGTTTTTAATGTGTTTATGACAACCACAAATTACGACACGTCTTAAAGTAAAAAACTTATGTTTTTAGTTTTGTGTTAAGTTAAAAAAGCTAAACAATTGAAATTAATATAGAATCAAAGGTCTTTGAAGACAAAACAACAAAAAACTGAAATAAAATAACTTAACCTTCCGTATGCTAATTAGAATATTATTAAAAATGAAATAAACATAAAATTTTATGTTTTTTTGGAATTGTGTAATATTTTGAAAAGCGTCTTCTCGTACTTGTACATAGATTAATTAGCGCAAGTTATAATTTGTATCGCATCTTAAAACGAAATAAAGTTGAATTTCCACGAGATCTTTAATCACGAGATTCGCCACGTTTAAGTTTCAAGTTATACACTTAAGTCGTATACATAACATCCGCAGATCACACATAATAAAGAGTAATACATTTATTTATTCGTTGATTGGTATTCATTGCATGATCAACAATGTATAGTATATCAGTGCAATGCAGTATTATAGATGTGTATATAATACGTCATTATATTTTCAGTTTACGTAAATGTCTAACAATCGTATCAAGACCCGGCCATTTGCCATACCCAAATAAAATAAATACATGGCGCTAGTTTACTTCGTATAATTACATTGACATTGACATACAGTTATCATTTTTGTATTATTGAATATTGTAAAGTCTCACCGCACTGTCGTGAAGTATAAAACATGGCATTTACACATTTTAAAGTATGTACTCAGTAATTGTTGACAAAGGTAATATGCTGATAAAATTTAATTGGTTTTAATAAACAATTATTTTATTACTTTGGTTGCACTTATTATTTATTAATTAAATCTCAGTAAATAAATGCGCACGCTTATTTACTTTCTTCTTGTGAGGTAGCAATATTATGTGGATTTTACACATGTCATTTCGTAAAAGCGTAAATTATGCTTAACTTGTATGAAAGAGGTACAGCTAGCATAACAGTAAACAAATAGTTGAGTAAAAATTTAACCATTACTGTGGGTCTTTTCTGTCTTTCCCTGGGAATTAGGAAATGAAAAGAATTGACAGTATTGTTGCAGTTAAGAATTATTTCCTTAAAAAGTGTATTCTGGCGACAAGGAAAATATTTTTTTAGGAATATTTTTTTCCTAATTATTGCAGTTTTCACAAATATTTTTCCCAATTTTTTTTTAGGAATAATGAAATACCACGGGGAAAGATTATTTAAATTGATTAATATGGCATACGTTGTATTTATAATTCTAATAAAATAAATAAACTAACGAATTAGAATGCATTTGACTTTACATAATCATTTAGAAAACACATACAGATAAAATTATTAAAAAATTGTGGCTGATTTCTTCAATTATATATAAATTAGCAAGTAGAAAATACAACAACAACAACTATGGGTAATGTAAAAGATAATATGATGAGTAATCTATCACGGTTAATGTAATGTGGTAGCCAAATAATAAAAATCAAACCAATAAAAAATGGTTTAAACCAGATTTTTATCATTTTTGTGGTGGTGATTTTTATCACCAGATTTTAACATTTGTATATGCATTTGGTCGTTTACGGGATAAATAAAAAATAAAACTTCCCTTTTCAAATATGTATACCTTAATAAAAATCATAATTCATGAAAAATAATATGATTTTCTTTTATTTTAATTTTTGTTTACATAAGATAAACACTAATTCTTCGTCCCGTAATTGATTTCGCAGCAAACGAACAAACTATTTTCTTTCGAATTCGCCGTTATCCAAAAATCTAAAACTTACGCGATCTCATATTTTATAACAAAACAAAATATCGAAAATGACGTTAATAATTTTTGACAACTTTAAAATAAGTTTTAAAACACCGTGGGATTTATTCCCAACAGTGCCAGAATACACTTTTGGATAATTGGGGAAAAAATTGGGAAAAAGTGCTACAAAGATTTATTTTTTCCTAATTCCCAATTCCGAATTTCCAGGGAAAGACAGAATAGACCCACTGGTCATAACAATTTCGAGCTTCTTTCGATTACATTCCGCAAGGAATATGTTTGAAATTAAAACAATATTTTTTATTTATTTAATTTCATTTTTGCTAGACCCTTTTCGTGGTGCAGATGGATGACACTTTCTAATTTTCCAAGAATGAAACGATAATTTTTTAATTAATTTTATTCTCCGGCTTCAACTTTATTGCTTCTCGTTAATACTCAACAAGATGACAACCATGAACCACTCGCTTTTATGATCGCAACTACTCTAAATTATTTTCGTACTCTTCCACTTTTTACTGTACTCCTCCAACAGACTCCAGAGACATCTATCTCTCATTCTCCCAATTTACATCGAGCCAAGGCTCAAACCAAATTTTTTTTTTTTTTTTTTTTTATTTAATAAATTTATTTATTTATACAATATTACAACTGATTCAGAGATCATCTAGTAATTTATCTTTCTTAAATTAAGTACTCGGGTTAAGATGAGTAACCTATTGGTTACTCATTTTATAGTACTTTCTTCTAAAACAAACTGACCAGCTCCAGAGGTTTCTGCCTTTGGAGTCTCCTCACGCCGTTAGTGGTGTCCAACATACGACGGATATCTGCATTTTCGTGTAGAGATAAGCGCTGTACGTGTTTCCTTGCATGATTCTTTATTTCATCGGTGACGTATTCCATCTTCAAGTCTCTATGGATGTTGTCATTCCTAATGTACCATGGAGCGTTCACAATCCCTCGTAGCACTTTATTTTGGAAGCATTGTATCATTTGTACATTGGTTTTCTTGGCACAACCCCAAAGCTGGATACCATAGGTCCATACTGGTTTTAGCATTTGCCTGTATAGAAGCAATTTGTTGTGTATTGAGAGCTCAGAGTTTCTACCCATGTGCCAATACATTTTTCTATATTTGATGTTTAACTCTTCTTTTTTCTTCTTGATGTGTTCTTTCCATCTTAGCTTAGCATCGAGGGTCATGCCAAGGTATTTAGCTGTATTTGCATATGGAATTTGGTTTGCGTTGAGAACCACGGGAATACAGTTTACATTTTGATTTGTAAAGTTGACGTGTACTGATTTGGCTTCATTTAATGAGATGCGCCATTTTTTAGTCCAGTTGCTCACCGTGTTAACTGCACTTTGAAGTTTGCTTGTTGCTTCCGAAATATCTTTTCCAACTGCTAGAATAGCTGTATCGTCTGCAAATGTTGCTACTGTGGTACCTTCAATATTCGGTAAGTCTCTCGTATAAAGAATAAACAGAATAGGTCCAAGTACGCTACCTTGTGGTATACCTGCTGATATTCTTTTTATTTCAGAGTACTCATTTTCAAATTTGACTCTAAAGTGTCGATCAGCTATGTACGATTTAAGAATTTGATAAAATTGCTGAGGCAGGTCTCGATGAAGTTTAAATTCAAGCCCTTGGTGCCAAACTTTGTCGAAAGCTTGAGCTACATCTAAGAAAATACTGGAGCATATTTTCTTATTCTCGAGTGCATCCTAAATGACATCCGTTATTCTGTGAACTTGTTCAACTGTAGAGTGATTTTCTCTAAACCCAAATTGGTGTGGTGGAATTAGGCATCTCTCTTCTATTATAGGTTTGAGTCTTTTCAGCAACAGTTTTTCAAATATTTTTGATATGATTGGAAGTAGTGATATCGGTCTATATGATTTTTTATCGTTTCCTGGTTTGTCTGGTTTAGGAATCATTATTACTTCGGCCACCTTCCATTGTCGTGGAACATATTTCAATCTGAAAGCTGCATTAATTATTTGATTTAATTTACGCAAACCTTTCTCGGGAATGGCTTTCACAATTTGCCCAGTTATTAAATTATAACCTGGAGCTTTTCTAATACTTAAGTTACTATTGATTTCAGTTTTAAGCTCCAATAAAGTCACATGCCTTATGTCAAGATCATCTGCTTTGTTTACGACTGTTGTATTTTCATTTGCTGTTTGCCTCGGCAACGGTTGAAAAATCTCTTCTAAATAAGCAGCAAATAGAGAGACTTTCTGTTTGTCACTTTTAGCCCATGAACCGTCATCGCATTTGATAGGCGGCACATGCATTTTGGATCTTTTTAGTCCCTTCGTTGCTTTCCAAAGCGATTAATCGTCATTCTTTAATTCAGAAAGACCTCGTAGTCGCTTAGTTATGCTTTCGTTCTTTATTTATTTTATTAGTTGTTTTAATTTGTTGCACAAAAAATTTAGAATAGTTTTGTGTTGCGGTGCACGAGAGTGCTGCCAGATTTTGCGAGCTTTCCGTTTCTCCCTAAGTAGCTCTCTGACTTCAAGAGGATAGTTATGTTTCATTATAGCGTTGGTATGAGAAATCGGTGAACTTTCCCAAGCCGCTTGTTGGATGTTGTTATTAAATATTTCTAGTTGATCTTCCAACTGCACCTTCGTTCTAATTGGTTCGCCGAGATTTGTTCGATCTTCTACTAATTTCTTGAATAGATCCCAATTGGTTTTATTGTTTGTTAACTTAGGTGAATTATCTTTTTTTATTATCATTGTACTCAGTGTCATGATCACAGGTGAGTGGTCAGATGATAATCCTTCACTATTTTCAATGCATGTGTAGTCCTCTAAAACTCCTTTTGTTACAAAGAAGTCAAGAAGATCTGGAATTTTATGTATGTCAGCAGGCCAATATGTTGGTTTATCGCCAGAGAGGAATTCACAGTTGTTCTCGCGAGCTGCATTAAATAACTCTTTCCCTTTAGAGGTTGTAAGTCTAGATCCCCAATAGGATTCTTTGCATTAAAATCACCGCCTATGATAAAATTTGATCCTAGTGATTTAAAAAGTCGACTGTAGTCTTCTTTTTTAATTGATGGCGTGGGGGACAGTAAATAGAGAAGATACTGAGTTCCCTATTATATATTGATTCAACTATTATGGTTTTAACCTGCATAATTTCTTCCTCAATGCCGGGCACTTCGTAATGTTTAATATTATTTTTAACAATTACGGTAGACCCGCCTCTAGCGTTTCCTCCTGGATGAATAGCATGGTAACATTGATAGTTACGTATTTTAATAAATGAAGTTTCTGTTAAATGAGTTTCCGAGACAAGACATATATCTATTTTTTCTAAGTTTAGAAAAATTTCTAGTTCTGGAACATGCTGTGGTAATCCATTCGCGTTCCAAATAACAATTCTAAATGATCTATTCATTTGATTAGTATAGCATTGATGTAAGCTCGTTGGTAGCTTCTTGTCTATCTAGCCGCTTATATATAGCTTCTAGACCACGTTCTTGTTTTGCTAGGCGTGCATTTATCGTTTCTATACTTCGAAATATCCTTTCTAGTGGATTTTCTTCAATAGTATTCTGTTGCGTTATCTGAGAGTAGGATCTCCTCTCTGGCCCTATGGGCTCTGGTTGTGTCGGCGCTCTAGTTGTAGTTGGAATCCTTTCTCTTCTAACAATACTGTTTTGAGTCGATTGGCGTGTTTTATTTCTTAACCTTTGCAGTTGTACCGCTACTTCGCATCCTCTATAGTTGGCTGGGTGTTGTCCTTTACAGTGTATACACCTTGCAGGTTCGGTTCGACTAAGAGAACAGTCTTTCGCGTTGTGTCTACCGGCACATTTTACACACCTAACATCTCTCCCGCAATATTTTTGGGTGTGGTTATAAGCTTGACATTTCTTGCATTGAGGTATTAATCTCGTGTTCTTTTTCAGTGGTTCTATTTTAACCCTCATATTAAGTATTGCTTTGATATTAAATATATTTTCAATTATTTCGCTTTTGTTGAATGTGAGCATGAATAGCGGGAGCCATCTTTTAACGATCTTGGTTCCTTGACTATTTTCAACTTTCTCTCGTTTAAGGATATTGACTGCGTCTTCAATTTGCAGTTCTTTCATTTTGAGATCTTCTATTATATCCTCCTTCCTGCAGGTGGGATGTAGACCTCTGGCCATAACCTTGATGTTTCGGTTATTTTTGTCTTCATATGTATACCACTCTTTACCTTCTTCAGTGAGCTTTGTGGCTAAAGCTCTGTATGCATCGGGATCTCTTGTGTTTATCTTCCAAACATTATTGTTTAGTGCAACTACTTTATAGTCGTTTGTGGACACTGATTTCATTAGAGCTTGGATATTCGCAAACTCGGTAATGCCTATCACATTAATTGGCGGTGGTGCTTTGGTCTTCATTGCAACCTTTCGTTGTTCTTGTCGCTGGTGAAGTTGGGGTACAGGCACTGGATTGACAGTTTCATTAACTTTTGCTTGCGAGAGCTCCTCAACTTCTGGCGAGAATTCTGCTCTTCGTTTTTTCCTTGGCCTTTTCTTCTGTTTGTGTATCCAATCAGTTTCTCTTGCAAGTTCCTCCTCATCTGTGTGGAACTCAGCGTCAGTACGGGCAAGGGTACTGGTTTCGTTATAACAAGTAAGAGGAGTTTCCACAACCTCTATCAGATTGGGCTTCTTTAGCTCCTCGTTTTCTTTCTTTAACTTAGCGATTTCATTGCTAAGTTGCGATGCGACTTTTTCTATTTCACTCAGTCTTCTGCGTAGTTCAGCATTTTCGATTTCCTGCTGAGTTGCGAACTCTATTTGTCTAGGTGGTGACCTAGCTAATTTTGAACTTCGATCGAATGGGAATAGCAATGGTTGGCTCACCCTAGAATCCTTTGAGCCGGCCTCGTTAGAGGGTGGATTAGCCAACTGAGCAGTTGGTGTACCACCTGGGGTAAAAATTCCTTTTTGTTGAAAACTCATTGCATTATAATGACTGGTTATTGAAGCAGCTACCAATCTAACCAGTGAAATTGGCAGTGGGTCAGTGGAGAGAACATCATTTACTAGGTTCTCGGTGTTCGGTTATCCCGCCGTTACTCGGTCGCCAGAGCCTCGTTGGTTAATTAGCAGGGAGCACCACGTGCAGGTGAGGTTGACATTTGGGCTGGTGTATTGACCTTCTAGACCGATGCCCCTTACCCCCCTCAAACCAAATAATACATAAATTCGATTATGATAATTCGGCCATCCTGTTTTGATTACGTCCTCGTCATCACACGGCAATATCTTATTGAGTGAACAATAACTTAATATTGTTACACTCAATGAAATAATCTCGCGTGTTACATTTAATACTTAATTTCATGTTATACTTAATTTCATTAAACGGTTGACGTAAAAATATTTTATATATATAAAAAAACTCAATGTATATTTTTTTATTCGTTCTCGGTTTTGGTTTAATAGTTCGGTAATTCGGTAACATTGTCATTCTCACTAATGCGCCCTTCTTCCAATACCTGATTATTTAGACTTTTTAGTTCTTGTACTAATTGACTATCCCTAATATTTCTAAATGGATATCTGAATATGACCTCGGAGGGAGTTCTTTTGTAACACTGTGTACAGTGTTGTTCAAAGCTACTTGCACCTCAAGTAATTTCTTGACTCAATCATGACATTCTACACCCGTACTGATTTTTGCAAGACACTTCGCTACTTGTTTATTCACAATTTCTAGCTGCACGTTGGTGGGACCGTGCACTACCACTTGCCACCTTTATATGTTTAATGTTCATAGTTTCACAAAACGTTTCAGTAATTATCACATCAGGCTTACCAAAATTACTCAGAGCTAATTTAGTACTGTTTACACCTGCATCAGCCATCGCCCCAACATAACGTATTTACTAAATCCGTGCACTATAACTCCAACATATTGGATCTTATCTGCACTCTTAACATACACGGACCCACATGAACGTAATGAATAGTAACAAAAGGTTCATAACGCTTTTCCAACGGATAAAGATATCCTGGCTGTTTGCCCGTGGTTTTCTTATAGTACAGGCATTTTATACATCGGTTCACGTACTTCATATGTATCGTATATTCATAACGGTGTTTTTCGGTATAGTTACCTCCTCCAAAACACGAACACCACTTCGGGCCTCATTGCCTATCTACGCCTCTAAATTCGCCTGAATCTCATCTTCAACCTGGTGTATATGAAGTCCACTTTTGTCACTAATTATCTTTATGTGGGACTGCTCCGTGAACTGATGCCCCACTAATAATGGAAACTCTGCGATTTGTCTGGAACAATGTTGACTTCGCACTTTGACTCTACACCATCGATTTTTAAGTCACACGTAAAAATTCCAGTAGTAACACCTTCCTGCCACCTTAACCCATTACAGGTGGAAACGAATTTTCAAAATACGTAATACGTAATTTCTTTGCATCACCTTCGCGAATCAAGGTGATACTACTTCCTAAATCGATGAAACATTGAACTGATTTATCGTAAATATACGCCGTTTTCATGTATTTCGCGTGTGTATTGGCATTGTTATGTAACGCCGTCTTAAGTACCTCCGGTTTCCTTTTTTAGGGCACTGTCTAGCGAAATGTCCTCGTTCTTTGCACATGAAACATGTCAGGCCATTTGACGCTTTCGACTCCAAATGATTTTGATTTTCGCCCCATTTTTCCTTCTTTACACTTGGTTTGTTTTCGACCACTTTACTACAATGGCTTGTCCGGTATACTGGTTCTTGTTTGGCATCACCCTATGTGCTGCACCCAATTGGTCTGCTTCTCGCAAATCCATCAATAACTGCACTTGAGTCTCATACTTCCGTAATGTTCCTAAGAAGTTATTCATTCTCAAATCCTGTATACCGCCGACAATTAACTGGATTATTTCCTCGTTTTCCATTCTGGCTTTATTATATAATGCCAACTTCTTGAAATAGTATCGTTGAATTTCCATATTATGCCGCTTAAAATTTTAAGCTGCACGTCGTTTTTGAATTAGACTTTCGCTGGATGGTAAATTTTCGTTTAATAGAGACTTCCATTGCCCCCCATGTTTTATTTATATTTCGTACACTATCCCGCCATTCTCTCGCCACATCAGTCATTTTTAAGAAAAATAATGTCGTATGGTGACGTCATCCCATTCGTACATTACCCCAAATTCCTCTATCTTCTCTATCCACTCGTCTACACTTTGCATATTTGGTTTTAATATATATATATATTTTTTTTAGGTTATAACCACGCTGTTGTACAATTCTCCAAAATTAGTCAACACCGTCAATTATTCAATAAAATAATTATTCCGGTTCTATCCTAGCAATCCTGCTGATTTACCGCTCGATCCCACTTCTGATAAACTGTTACCCCTTTTCGTGGTGCAGATGGATGACACTTTCTAATTTTCCAAGAATGAAACAATTAATTAAATTAATTTTATTCTCCGGCATCAACTTTATTGCTTTTCGTTAATACTGAACAAGATGACAACCACTCGCTTTTATGGTCGCAACTACTCTAATTTATTTTAGTACTCTTCCACTTTTTACTGTACGACTCCAACAGACTTCAGAGACATCTATCTCTCATTCTCCCAATTTACATCGAGCCAAGGCTCAAACCAAATAATACATAAATTCGATTATAACATTTTGATTAGTTTTATTTTATTTTAACCTCCAAAAAATTCTACAGCACGCGCTTTTATTTTTACGTCCGTCTATACTGAGAATTTTCATATCTCTTATAATTTTCGTTTTTTTCTGTTTTTATTGTAGTTTTCCATTGTTGCTATTTTTATTGCAGGTTGCACAATCTTTTGATAATTTGAATTTGTAACGATATCTTGGCTACCTGTGGCACTATTCTGGCCCTGTGAATAGGGAATTGGGAAAAATATTTTCATAGCATTTTTGTCAAAATTATATTTTTCTGGCCTACTGAGGGAACAAGTTTGGTGTTATTGTTTTCGAAACAACGTTAAATGGGAAAATATTTTTCGCTATAAAAATTTTGTGGAACAAAAGTTTCCCAATTAACTTTGTTTTGAAAATGTTTGCACTAAACTTATTCCATAGGAATGTAGGCCAGAAATATGTAATTTTGTCAAAAATGCTATGAAAATATTTTCAGAATAGGGCCACTGGGGTCGGTATTTATTTAAATCTTCCGGGGAAATGCACATGTCAACCGGATCGAGTGACTTTCGTCGATTCTGTTACCGTAGTAATAGTAGCCGGTTCGTTTGTTATCGGGCCCACCTTCGTTGGTTGATTTGGATCTGTCGGTGCCATACCTGTCGATAAATTGCTTGTCAGCAGATACGTTGCCTTAAGGCGATCAATTATAATGTTCACTTCGCGCTTAGGCAGTCGTATACGGAAATATTATGGAGTTCGTGTGAGCACCTTGAGGGAGTAACCAGCTAATGGGAAATCTACCATCTCCAAGGGGGCAACGGTCAAGCCCATTCACTCATACTGGCGTTGGTCCACTACAGTTAGAAACGACCAACGAGGTAGAGTAGATGAAGTACATCCAGGCACAGATGGACATGTACGAGTCGTCTCAGTACGCGGCACAGGAAATTATATTACAAAAGGGCCATCACAAAAATCTCAGCTCAGCCAAAAGAAGAACCACTAACAATAGATAGGTGCGAAGATTCAGTTGTGGTCAGCGACGAGGATAATCAACCAAATTCACATAGACGAGTGACAAGAGTGGTAAAGCCCCGGTGGCAAAGTGGACAGCATGTTTGCTCCAGCGACCAGGGGTCCCGAGTTCGATTCCCGGTGGTGACAAGGAAAAAAAAATGCACGGCTGGTTTAGGATCAATGAATTAATCACTCATTATCCGAAATGAAATTATGATTATGAAACCTTATTTGAGGCGGCGAAATCCCTTGATGGGACATAGTGCCAGAGAGAGAGAGAGAGAGTGGCAAGAGCAAACACCAACCCAAGGGTGATTATTTAACGTATTTTAATCTTACACAATATGTTGCTGAACTAGACTATCTCGAGGGCTGTACTCAACAGCTGGACAGGTTATGCATAAACTGGACTAAGGATGGGGGAATGCTGATAGCTCCAGCCCATACGGATACCATGAAACACTGCGAAATTAATGTATCCCAAATAAAACCGTCCCACATTTTGTTAAAAGAGCAAAAATAATAAACTTTTAGGTGAAAACAAAATTACGCGCCAAAAACGGTCTCCTTTCGATTTTATTGTCACATTTGCTAATGAATTATTTGGTGTGCTTGACCATCGTTTGGTGTGCTTGACCAATGCCTACAAGGACAGCATCGAAAAATTAAATGCAAATTACCACCCCACCACCAGAAATTTCTACAACAACAGATGCCGATACTGGAATCAACGATCAATTTGATTAAACATAATTATGAAGAAACCAGTCAAAAATTCGAGACATTCACAAATGTTCTGAACAATATATAATGTTTCATGAAGAATTCACTGATTTAGCTCTTCACACTATGATAGAAATAATCAAACTCCATACGCTTCAATCCACAATAATCGACACTATCACAGAGGTCATCAAGGAAGACTAGACCCTCTCGTACTAACACCGCACCAACTCCAAGGACAGATTGGCGAAACTATTCAAGGGATGAAACCAAGTCAAGACATGCCATGTACAAGATAATTCAAACCAAAACAATAAAAATAGGAGATATATTCATATTTGAAGTCAAAATTCCACTGGTTCAGAGAGCACAATTTAATTTATATCAAGTCATACCAGTGCCTACCATTCATCAGCTGGAACATGTATACATCAAACCAACCTCGAACTACCTGATGATCACGTTACAACAAAATCAATACATGACTCTTTCTGCTGATGAATTCAATTCATGCACTTCCCTCAACGGAGAATATCTATGCAATATTCATCAACCATTATACGATTATTACACGAATACAAGCAACTGTGAAGTGGAGCTACTCAAGCGAATTGGAGATCTATCAACAAGCTATCAAATCAACAAAATGAGTACCACTCCATTATTTATTCCTCTGCGTAGGTACAATGCCTGGATCCTCGTGATGAAATCCAGAACACTTTGCAACCTCATATGCGAAAACGATAGCAGTAGGACAACTCAAACAACCACTATTTTCATTGAAGGAACACTTTTCAAATAATATTTTATTCTAATTTGCAAACTTAATTTGAGGTTTATCAATATTTACTAAATGGTTGACCGAATGAGCAGGATCCGGCTCGAAAGAGCAGTTCCCTTGCACTTACATTATTGAAAACGTATTAGCCACTATAACGCTAACACTATAACTCACTAAAACTTTGTTCCCTTAAATTCGAATTATATGCCAATATCAACTGTTTAAGAATAGTTTAATGTATCACATATATATAGAGAAGCTAAGTAGCAACTCATATTAAGTTTTAATATATGTTGCAGGTACATGCAATGTTGTAGCTCCAGCTAATTTTGTGCTTGCTACGATACAAATGCTAACTACCAGCTTGCTACTTAGGAGGGCCCATTTACATTAGGCAGTATTCATTGTAATTTCCAGTACATATAAGTTATTACTAACTCAATTGCTACAAAGCAATTGAATAGCCAAATACATAAACCCTTTAAAACAACTTCTCATCTTTAATTATAAATGATAACCATAAATAAATAGATAAACGGTAAATAAGATGTCACTATAAATTAACTATTTTGTTTCAAGATAATAAATTTTCGCATCAAAAAGTAACCGATAGTAATACACGTATATGATTTATATATCACGAACTTAAAGATTTATAATTTTTTTTTCTATACGACGCAGTCAAGTTTATAAATTTATATGTACATTTGCAATTTACGGTATATTAATTTTTACCTATACATATAAGTACATATACCTATAGCTTATAATAGCATTTGGCTACAATGCATTCTAATAAATCTTTTTCATTTTCGCTTAATTTTTTCTTTTCCAATTACTTTCCTATTATACACCTAACCATATAGCGGTACAAGCACAAACAGAATATTATAAAGCAGTACAGAGGAAATATCCCATTTTGATTTTGACATTCCAAGAAGGTCTAATTTAACATTTTCTATTGTTTATCTTTGTATCTTTGCTGTTTTCACTCCTTTCTATTTCACATGATAATCGCTTGCACTTTATGCAAATCAAAACAAAATATTTGTAAACGAGATAGTCAGCTAGTGAAAGGGATTTGACAAAACATTCTCTGAGCTGCACGTAACTATATTTGACGTAACATAGTTAGACTATGGACTAAGTGTAGCGCGTAAGCAACAGAAAATTTTTAAAATATGGGGCGCGCCGGTTGCATTTAATAATACTTCTTTAACCTGTCCCGAACCTTATAACCAATCATTACACTGATTTACGGGTATTCAATCAATGTCATAGTTGGAGAATGCGTTAAATAATTATTTGTAACATTTTGTTTACTGTATTAACTGTATATAGACTTAAGATTTTTTCCTAGAAATCGAAGAACAGCATTCATTGGATATTGAAATCATAACGATCAATGTTAAAGAATAAATTATTTATACCGTTGAAATGTTCTTGAAAATTATTTAAAAGAAATAGCTACGTGTCACCCTTAACTAAACGCCTTAGTCCCCAATTGATGCTCTCCGAGCATTAGATATTTTTCGATACTCGTGGGACCTAAATGACAACAAATGATTTAAAAACGCCAAATAAAATTTAGGTCGACGCTCATTTCAAGTTGGCTGAATAAAATAGACAATCCGGGAAAATCTTATATATTAATACGCTTAATTTTTAGTTTGTGCTCCCTTTTTAATACTGTTAAAGTTAGCCGAAAGTTTCCAGCCGAAAGATAATGCAGATAGTGTCTTGAATACAGCAGAAATCAGTCATGAACTCGAATTTAGGAGAATTTAGGATCGGATTAAATCATTCGGGTGAAGGAGAAATTATTTCAGTTTATAGGAATTTAAAAATCGATAGGAGCGAGAGTATAAAGAGAATTTAAAAATAGTCAAGACACTATCTGCATTATCTTTCGGCTGGCAACTTTCGGCTAACTTTAACAAGGTCCCTTTTTAACCTATTTCCCGTGCGCATATCTTAATGAAACATATACAGGTGAAAGGTATTTTTTCATATATTAGGAGAATAAATGTTTTATTAAGGAACGTGCACGGAAAATAGGTGTAAAAGCCAACGCATAACGTTTTTCCTATACTGTACATCTTATATATTAATCACGACGCCAGAATGTCATGACAAAAAATATTTGTATTGAACCGTCATTACCCTGGTAACAAAAGTTCACCAGTTCACAAATACTATTTTAGAAAAAATCTACCAAACGCATACAATTATTCAAGATTGCCAAAGTATTGCTAATTCTTTGATTGGGTTTTTATAATTATTAAAAAATTAAACATGTTGATGATACATCTGATGATTCTTTTGATGAGTTTCATGAAATTAATAATAAAATAAAAATTGTATGTAGCGCAAAATATAAAGGAAACATATGATGAGCCTTTCGGTGATAGTAACAATACAGAACAAAAGAGAGGACATAAAATGATTTTACATACATACAAACATTTTGGTGTTAAGAGCTGTGAGTGTAAAAATACAATTTTGTCATGGCACTCTATCGTCATGACAAAATTTTGCAAGTGGAGAACCTTAATACTTACACAAACATAATATCTATGGAAAGTTTGGAATAATCATTTCTGTCCGATTTCAGGTAAAAGTCATGGGATCTCTTAATTTATGCTAAAAGGTTAAGTGGGAAGTTTCGTCCCGATATGCGGTTGATTTGTGTCCCAGAATATTTCGTAACCGGATAATTTATTAAGGTCTTAATTTTATGCTTGAACCTAGCGTGACGTATTTCTGTTTTTTGTGTGGTGGTAAATCGACTATATAATCTACATAAGTACATTAATTTTGATTATGTTGTTAATACGAGATTTGTTTTGGAAAACGTCAAAATTATTCATATACAAATGAAAATAGCACACAAATACAGCGGTCGTTTTGTACATTTCTTATTAAATATTTAGGTTAAAGTTGCGCGCTACGGTAATTGTGTTCTTTTCCCTTGTGAGATTTTAATATTTAGAAATGGCGCGTTTCGACATACATGTTGTCGAGTGCAAATGAAGACCAGAAGCGTCATTAATGAGGTCTGAAGCGCGCTCGAATCTGAAACCATGTCAGCAAAGGTCTTTTACGTGGACGCTCCCGACGGGTGTGGCACATTTGTATTGCAATCGCTCATTGCATTTGCCAAAGAGCGTGGCTTGGAGTCCATTTGCTCCGCCTTCACTGGAATCGCCACGAGCTTGATGGAAGGTGGGCGTACATAACATTTTCAAACTGCCGGTTCCAATGGATGAGTCATCAGTTTCATCAATGAAGCTAAACTCTTCACACGCTACCAAGTTGAAAAGCGTGCGACTCATCATGATAGAGCATCATGCCAGGGGCCGCGCTCACAATCATAGACAGACTATTACGAGATTTGTACAGAGGAACGCAAGGAAGAGGGTGTTCCATTCGCTGGAATAATCATCCTCATGTGTGGTGACTTCCGAAAGTGGTTGCCTGTAGTACCAAAAGCGGGACGCGCGCGAACTTGCGATTCGACCATCAAATTGAACCCGCTTTGGAAATTGGTAAACTAGTCTATACTCACCAAGAACATGCGCATCAATGAAGGTGAGGACGAGTTTGCACAATACTTGCTTTCTGTCGGAAACGGCAATGCTCGAACCGAATCGATCACACTTCCGACACGCCGTTCCAGTTCTTAAAGTGTAATCGATTTCGTGTATGGTGACATCAACACAACACTAGCCGAGGGAACCATCGAGGAGCGCGCCATCCTTGCACCCAAGAATGATGATTGCGCGCTAATCAATCAGCAGGTGCCTGACCTCCTGGACAAGAAGTCAAACTTAGTGTTGATAAAGTTGAGAGTGACGGCATGAATGAGGAACTCCGCCTACATGTCGAGTTTCTCAACAAGATTGAAGGGTCCGGACTTCCACGGCATGCCATCCCGCTAAAGGTAAACGCGATCGTTCTTTTGATGAGGAATCTAAACACTAGCAAGGGTGAATTGATAAAATGAAACACGCATGCGAGTCGCACGTCATCCCACGCATGAAGCTCTCACCCTCGGAAGGCACCTTGTCATTTAAAATGTCTCGCCTCCAATTTCTGGTCCAGCTCGGGTTCACAATAACTATCAAAAAGTACTTGCTGGCCCCGTATTTACACACGGTCAGCTGTATGTGGCCTTTTCACGATGCCGCTCGTTTGACGGACTCAAGGTGTTTGTGGTTGAGATTCTACGCATGTAAATTGTAATGTAAATTCATATTTTATTATTCTTTTGTACATTTCTTATTAAATATTTAATAGCGTATATGAATTTACTTTATTTTTAATAAAAGTGCATCAAATTTACATCTTAAAAAATCTTCTTAATGATTTCTTAACCAAAAATTCAATAAAATGTAATCACGTGACTGATTATTCAGTCACAGATCAGCTAGTATTACTTAATAGGATAAAAAGGTTTACTAAACGAAAAAAACACATAGTCGAAATGAATGAGATGTAGCCGTACGAGATCCTCGGCCAGTAAAATAAGACAAGAGCACGCCCTACTTCCAACCGGGCTAAAAACGTTTGTTAAAATCCTAAAGATTATTCCAACCATTAACCAAAATCCTCAAACCACTTTAGATTAGCCACTGAGACTAATAAATGAGCTTCTCTTCCACAAGAACGATGCGACCCTCTACTCAAACCCAGGGCAATGAAAACGAGTTCAGCACAGATATATCTATATAAGATTAATGAGAAAGGCGGTCAGTCTTCTTCAAATAATTCAAATTAAATTGCATGAAACCACAGTTATGGTATCTCGGTAGCCCTATTTATTAGGTAGGCAAAACCGATAGAGGATTAAGTTCTTGTCAAAGAACAACAATAGTATAATTGGCCTCAGATCGAAGGGGTATACTAAAGTATGACTAGAAAAATTAAATCTTGTATTCTTGAGAAAAGTAATTGAATTATCGTTTCATTGTTAATGGTGGCATAAGCCAATGCCATCTAAACTACTCGCCGCTTACACCAACTGATGACGAGACGCTAAGTCGTCGGTTCAAAGTACATTATCCAAATGGTAGATAAATTTTAAAAAGGAAAATTACATTACAAAATATATTTAGTTGTAATTATTACAATGAAGTAGAAGGTTATTCGTTTTTTATTTTCGTTTTCCAGTTTTTTTGCCAAACGCTCAATTCCGACCTCTATTGCCAGCAATTGAACCGACTGAAGGCAGCAATGGACCAGAAGCGGCCGGAATTAGCCAATAATAGAGGCGTCGTGTTCCACCAGGACGACACCTTAAATTGTACCATCAACCGATTCAACCAACCCGACATTTCGTTACATTGTTGTAGAACACACCTCGCCCGTGTTCAGTTTTGAAAGTATACGTTTGTACAAATGTGTTACTGTTTTAAGCGATTAATGTAATCAGCACGTTGAAAACCAATCCCTCGAAAACAACCGAGTTTGTAGTGAAACTCAGTTTCCACTTTGTGTTGATTCGATATTGAGCTATATTCCTATAAGTTCATGTGGAATTGGTCATCATCGAAAGCAAATACATACATCGGCTAATTAATCTACTTCTCTCGCTGCAGCAAGTAATATTCCAACGGAAAAATGGTAGAACAGCGAGCTAGAGATCCGTTTATGGGAGATGGGGGGTCGAGTTTGGTGTCACTATAGATAGCTTTATAAAAAATGTTGGGCATTCGTTCCTTGTTTTTCCATACTTTTCTTCACATGGTATATAATACCCATTTTTAATGAAATTGGTTGGGGTCGAAAAAAATTAAGAAATTGTATTAGAATTTATTATTTCTTCTATAGCCAGTCCATTTTATACATGGTGTACCGCCATACCCTCCCCGAGGCTACCCTGGACTGGAAATGGTTCTGGCCAGGGCTCATTTGACAAAGCGCAGTTGTGATCGGTTCTTAGATTTTAAATCTAAATAAAACCGAGGACATCGACGAGCCTCTTATCAAAGGCCAGAGCAATCGATCAACACGCACAATCGGTTAAAGCTGTTCAGTGATGTAATAAGAGAAGAGCATGCTTTGACACTAGCTGCCATGGACGTGTGAGTGATGAAGAATGAAGCATCACTTTTGAAAATTGTAAATTAGTGTTTAAAGTTTTAAACTCTATATCTTTATGTAGATATGTAGGTAGACAATATCTGGGACCTCTCTCATATGCAGGATTTTTGGTTATCAAGGTCGTGTAATGCTGACGGCAACGGTGGACCAAACATCAGCTGGCCTCTAGTACTGCTTGTGACTGTTATGAAGATGGGAATCTCAAGCAGACGAAGGCTCGTCCGATAGAACCAAATCTAAATGAAATCCTAGGTATTATTCAAGCCGTCCAAATCGTCCGACCAAACCGTGGAAGATCATTAAACGTGGAAGATTGGAAGATCATTAAACGTGAATGTATTAAAACAACAAAATAGTTAGAAATATTTCAACTCGAGTATGGAACTAGTAGACGGGGCATTAGGCATTTCACGAAATTAGATTCGTTTTGAGTTCAGGAGCGATGATGCTTTTTATGTCCGATGTTATGTACGCAGCATAAAGGACACTTTAAATATTCCTCCATATTGATAAATAAGGTATCACTAGCCCCTTTTATAAACACAAAGCGGAGTTGTCAACTGCGACTTTGAGTCAATAACTCATAAAGTATATGGAAAGGATTTAGCCGACAAGGATTCAGGGGTCAATCCAGAGAAGTAGGGAATCTCAGTGAATGACGAGTATCGGTTTAATAAAGAGATATCCACAGAACTAATGGATGGCAGGAAAATCATGTATGCCAGATTTCGGGCGAAGAAGACGTATTGCATTCATAAAAGCATCACAGCAAAAACTGTTCCAGCTGGTCTTCTTCTGAAATCTGGAGAAAAAGTGGGTAAATAAAATAACTTACCATTAGATCCTGGTTTCTTGAGAAAAGTTGTGTAACCAGATGTTTACCCTACAGTAAAGCGGCTGGTCTTGAGGTATCTGACTACTGACTATATAGGGTCTGCGAATATGAACCGAGTAAAGGATATTTTTCGAAAATCCTTGGAGATATAATTTGAGCAGATAGGAGAAAAACTGAGCACAGTAGAAGGATGCACGAATATCAATTAAAGGTGTAATTCAAGGAGCCCTAAACCTAAAGACAGTAGAGGAACTAATCTGCACGATAGATACTATCTCACAAGCGCCTGCAACCGTTCTCTAGATGCTGCTTGCTCTGTAGTAAAGTTTAAGGGCAAACTAAAACAAATATCGTGGTCAGCAGAACTAGAGCCCTGCCAGAAAGTTTCTAGAAAAGCCTTCATTACAGCCAAAACTTCTAAGGAGGTCAAGATTATTTCCTATAAGTAGAACCTTAAAATTTATAATAGAGAGCTGAGTGAGGCAGAAAGAAACTCTTAGAGACTCTTCTGTGTAAAAATAGAAGGAGTCCCCGGGGCCTATCGTCTTAGGAAAACTTTCTCGATTAGTAGAGTTACATCTCCCAGTTATTAGAACAGATGATTCATGGTTATATTCCAGTGTGGAATCATTAGAGCTTCCTATCGAAGCTCACTTCCCAGTAAATTTTTAGGATTCTATGAACCTCAGCACGTACATACACAAGCCGACAGAATCATTCCAGTGAAAATGCAGAAAAACTCGGAAGTTATTCTTCCTTGGCTGAAGTCCCTCGAATAATGTGTTTAAAGCTGATATAACGTCCTAGGAAATATATAAAAGCAAAAGTGGTATTAATCGCCAAAAGCGGGGAAACGTTCACTTGTCTACCGAATTGACTTAAGTTCCAAAACTTTATCTTGTAGATGCAGCTTTACATTTCCTAGTGCGAGATATATAGAAATTACTAAACTCGCAAAAATATTTACTACTAGCATTTCTCGATATTGATGAGGCTTATAACATTTTCTAAGGCACGGGTGCACCACCTTGTCAAAAAATTAATCATTAATCAATTTTGTTTATCAGTAAAAGATTCATTAATTTTCTTCATGCAGAATTGTTAGCACTGAACTAGGAGTATCCCCCTAGAAGACGGGTGCTAGAAGTACACCACAAAACGTTGCTATCCACTCTCTTTGAACTGCAGAGGAGAGAGTGGGGATTAGCGCCTATTCGGACAATGTAGAATACGTGTTACAATGCTTAAATACGATTTAAGAGGTTGGTAATGCAAAATGCCAAAATGGATTAGCAGGTACGTGGCTCCGACGCAGAGCTAGTCCTATTTTACTACAAAATAGAAAATTCTTGCATTTACGGATAAAGCGAAATTTCTAGACACTATCTTGGACAATAAAACGAGTCTTTCTAGAAATTGCAAAATTGGCCCTACAAGTATTTACTTGTGCAAGAACACCATTGAGAAAAGATTGGGTGTGAAACCGGATGGCTCTACACCACCGTAGTAAGACCTGTATTTTTGTATGGAGTGAGTGTATGGTATGTAGGTACTGCCAAACCAGATAATACCCACTTGCGACTTCTATATTTACGATTACGAGTATCTTGGTTTCCTTATGTTTTATTAATTTTAATATTCCATGAATTTAATTAATGCCATTATAAATAAATTTATCAAAATTCTGGGCTGGGATGACACTATATATTTAGTGTTGCCTGATGCATTTATTTATTTTTTCTGGGATGAATTTCTGAGCTAACTTCACATTCATAAGCGTATAACCGGTTCGGCGGTTGGTATATTTAGAGTAAATATTGCAAGTAGTGCTTCATTGGTTATTTTACATCCATTCGACACATTGTTTGTTTTTAAATAAAGATTCAGATGTTGGTCTTTGACGTACGGATGAATTTTTTACTGTTAATCCGTTCATAACGTCAGAAATAGCCCGTAAATTAAACGTGAAAGTTCTACCCCATCTTTAACTTAAGCCTTATATGCTTTCTTCATATTATGGAGTGTATTTTGTATATATCTTTGAAAAATGTGAGAGTCCATATATAGCCGAAAATGTTTCAACTTAATCATGCTCCATTCGAAACAAACACTATTGCATAAATAGTTTGCTATTTATGTGTAGCATTTATGTGTAGCTGTTGGCCTGTGTAATCAGTTTAAAGAAATGGATTTCCAAACGGACCTAGAATTCAATTTTTATTCTGCCTAATTGTCTTTTCAAATTTTTTGAACTGACTGTCAACTTTTAATTAAAATGAAATCGTTCTCTAATTTCGATTAATCGGAGACCTTGAATCTGGCTAACCTGAACCAGTATTTGGTTTCACCCATTTTGCTGTTTTCTGCCAACTGGTCGCCTTTCAAGTTAATTACGATACTCGTTCTGCCATCTGATGAGAAAATTGTTAAA
This sequence comes from Nephrotoma flavescens, assembly GCA_932526605.1. Classification (NCBI taxonomy): domain Eukaryota; kingdom Metazoa; phylum Arthropoda; class Insecta; order Diptera; family Tipulidae; genus Nephrotoma; species Nephrotoma flavescens. The sequence goes on from OW052221.1 coordinate 190,199,604, forward strand.
TTTAATTTTATTTATAGAGCGACAATCATCATGCCTTTCATTTCCATAGTGTTCCCGAAGTAGTAAGCTGCTCTGGTACGGTTATTTGTGCTTGACCAAAGATTCTTGACTCTTTAGATATAACAATTATCTTCTCGATCCTTACTTACGTTGTGATCAAGGTCTTGACAAATCACCGTTTTCTGTACTTCCTCCTTGTTGATAGCGTTCATCAGTCTCTCAAACAGGTCATCCAAATCTCATTTAAAATCACTCTAACACAAACTTAACTTTAACTCTGCAACATTTATACTGCACAATTTAACATACACTGTAAAAGCAAATTAGATGTACTACACCCATATGCAAATTTCCCATTGTAGCATTTTGGGTTTATTAACCCCTAGCAAAGCAATAATTCTGCAAGTGTTAGCAAAATGGTATTTTTGATTACTGTGAATCGTTAAGTTCTTGTTCCTGCATTCTCATATCGGTAACATTAGCTGTTTTCAAATTTCAAACAGACTTTTTATGTTATGACTTACGGTTATACAGTTAAACGATATATTTTAAAATCTAAATATGTTTTTATGGCGCGAGGTCATATACGAACATCCCATAATTAATGCCAACGAATTGTAAGCAGTTCAGCTCTAAAATAGGTATATAGATCAAATCACATATGTTTACATTTGATTAGAATTTTTAACCAACGGCTGATTAAAAATGTATTCGGTTTTTTTTTAAGTTAAGCGTTCACATGAAACACATACATACGAGTTTACGTAATACGTACATCATTTAGTTCTACTAAATGTATTCTGAGTTCGATTTTAAGGCATTGGATTAAGATATTGGTCCCAAATCTGTATAAAAAAATTGTTTTACTTACGTATATTTGTTTCAAGTTCACGGGGAAACTATTTGATCGTGAAAATGTGATCGCTTAAATCGTTTGCTCTATATTAGTGTAACCGCATGCGTAAACCACATTCACATCTCACGAAATAGTAAAACGGTCGGCCATATCAAATTCAAGTATACAAATTTGCTTCACAGTATCGCCTTTCATATACGACTACTTAGTCGACCACATACGCGGGACTAGTAAAGCATAATTTACACTACATAAACTGTAAAAATGATATAAATTGCAACAAATTGTGTTCGGTAAGTAGTTTTATGGCCATATGATACTTTTCAAAAATTGGATTTTATTTTATGCAATTTGCAATTGTATAATACGTATTGTTGCCAAGATCACCTGATGACCTCAGTTTTAAAATTTTATTTCTTTACACATTTTGCGATTTGCAATTTGATTGAATTGATAAAAAAAATTTATAACAAAAGTGTATAAAATAGTTTTTGTGGTTTTTTATTGCTTTCTGCGAAATATATATACGTTTACTTTTTAATGTAATTTATGACTTTGCATATAAAATAATTTAATACTTAATCACGAGAATTTATTTTCTCTTATGTGAAGCTAACTATTGGCGGGATGATTTTCCGTAAAAATCAAATTAAAAGATGCGCAACTTAAAAGATAAAAGAAATTAAGAATGTGATGACATCTTTTGTCAAATGACTTTAAATTAGTTTTATGTAATGCTCTAGATTTAGATCTGATATCGTTGTCGCGACATTTGGTTCAAAATTAAGTTAAAATTTATCACGTGCTAAAAGTATAAATCAAAAGACCATTGCTGCGTCAAATTGTAATCATTTTACCAATCTTTTCACTAATTTGACGTATCAATGTTTGAGAAATGAAATTATTTTTATGTAACGCTTTGAGTGTCAGGTATTGAAAATATATGGAAACGAGTGAAACTTGAACTGGATTATGCCATTATGTATCCCACCCAATAAAAAGTATGTATACTAAAATTTCCATAGAAATTCTCGAGCCAAATTAAAAGAATGTCGTGTAAAGTACTCTCAGATGTAAATTTAAATAATTAATAATTTAGAATTGTTCAGAATTGGTTAAATTTTGTTCATCCAATAATTAGTTTTGCCCACCCCAAAATAAATGTACTTACGGCAGGTTAAGTTTTTATTTAAACTTTTGAGTTAAAATATAAGAATATTCGTAAACCACAAAAAAAATGTAAATTTCAATAAATTACTTATGATGGACAATTCGACCACGAATTTATTAATTTTTTCCACCCCAAAATTATTTTTACCCACTTCTTAATAACATTTACGGAATATTAAAATTTCTACTTTAGCTTTTGAGTTAAATGATAAATGAATATTTGTTAATCACCAATAATTCTTAATTACAGTGAACACAAACAATAGTGTTCTCCTCCACCCATTGATTAGTTTTGCTCACCAAGCTAAGTACAGAATACTATTTATACTTATTGCTGTTGAGTCAGCGAAAAACACTGATTAACATTTTAAAATGAAATACTGGTTGTTTATTTCGGAAAACAAATCGAAATTAAAATTATTTATTCGATCAATTTGCCATAGAGTTTTTGAAAAATAATTGAATTCAATTTTTTGCTAAGAAAAATTAAACTAAAATTAACTTTTAGTTAAAATTTGGTAAACAGCTAAGTACAAAATATTAGCATTTCCACAAAAAACTTTGAGTTAAATATAAGCGAAGCCAACATAACTGTAAAAGTATTTTTGATGGAATCAATCAAAAAGAGCTTCTTTCCCGCTTCGTATATTTTCCATGAGAATAAATGGAATGGGTACAAAGGGCCAAATGTCGAAGGGCCGAATGTCGAAGGGCCGAATGTCGAAAGGCCGAATGTCGAAGAGCCGAATGTGTCGAAGGGCCGAATGGGTCGAAGGGCCGAATGTCGAATGTGTCGATGGGCCGAATGTGTCGAAGGGCCGAATGTCAAAGGGCTGAATGGGTCGAAGGGCCGAGCTTTTTTTTTGTTTTAGAAATATAATTTTTTAAATTTGTTGTTTTATTGAATATTTTGTAAATTTTTTTTATTAAACAGAAATTTTTATGAATTTATGTATTTTACTATTTTTCATCACGTATCCAGTTAGCGGTATATTTTGGTGAAGGAAAGTTTTATCATGCGCCACCAATAGGTATATCCCATTTCCTGCCCGTTAACACAATTGTGTGGGTACTCTAAAAGTACCATGTCAACAATTTATTTTTGTATGTGTTTTGACCCAACTTACGCATTTGTGCCTTCCTTTTAAAATAATTTTCGCCCGATAAAAAAAAAATATAACTATACACAATTGTGTTGGTTGTTCTTGCTCACAAGCGAAATTTTTGGCGTAATTTTTAAAAAATTTCTTCTTACCCAAATTTTTTATCAAAAACGCCATTACATACTATGATTTTTTACCCACACATTTGTGTGATTTGGACTTAAAAAGTGCCATTTTTTTTGTTTGAGGGATATTTAAAAAAAAATAAATAAATTAAATAAAAAAATAAATGAAAATATATTTCTAAAAATAAAAAAAAAGTCGGCCCTTCGACCCATTCGCCTCTTCGTTTCGGCCCTTTGATATCATACCGAATAAATGACCTCGTCTCCTTGTCCTTCGTACATTTTACATGGGAATAAATGACATTGTAGGTGGAGTTCTAACTACCTCAGTTCATCGCACACTCGCTTCAGTTTTGACATCATATTATTCGAAGATCTTCACCAGCAGGTTGTTGATGGAACGCTTTTCGTATGGAGATCTTTCAACGTGGCTCAGTTATCTATAAGTCAGTTGAATTTAACCAATCTGCCATATCACAGTCTACAAGGAGATATTAAATTTCGCGATCCATTTGAATCCGATACTCGTTCGCAACCTTAATGCGACAATAAATAGATTGAAAGATCTTCCTTTCAAAAGTAGATAGTAATCTACAATTATTGGTGATCAAGACTGAACTCCCACATCCGGAAGTTAGCACAGCTTTTATTAATGATTTGTAAAGTGCGAGCATACACGACTGCAAATTTATTTTGATTGTAGCAACCTTGATTGTGTCTAGAAGACTCGATGCCCGACTGCTATGCGAGCTTTCATATCTGCCTAGATATCGTTCGTTCATGTTATAGAGATATTTAAAGTCTTCCACGTTGCAAAAGGTATGGTCTTTGGTGCGATCCCAGCTGGAATGTGCTGTAAATGTGTGGTGTCCATTCTACGAAGATCATATCCAGAGTATTGAGAAAATTCAGAAGAAGTTTATACGCTACTTGACCTGGAAAGACGGATGGGTTTATGACCATGATCTACCATACCACGTAAACAAACAGCGACAACCACCTTATTTAGCCGGGTGCAAGACATACAACTTGACAACTCTTGAAAATAGACGCAAATTGCTAAAAAGTACATTTATTGGTAATCTCCTACTATAGGTCTTATCGACGCACCGAATGTGCTAAAGACAATTAAAATAAATGTTCCTGGTAGACAACTAAGAGATAATGACTTTCCCTACTTAGACACAGAACCAGCTACGGCGATAATGAACCAGTGAAGATGATGTGTAAAAGTTTCAATAGAATTAACTATTTATTTGATTTTTGTTTAACTATAAAGATAATTTTAAAAGTAGGTTAAGGCAATCTTATGCCTCTGTACCTTTACTTTTATATATGAAATTTTCAAATCCAACGCGGATTTATTTTATTTTGTAATCTTATTTTAATATTTTTCAAGTCAAATTTGTAGACTTATTTCAGTATAAATAAATAAATAAATAGATATTTGCCATAGGGAGAATCCCAACGTGAAACTCTGATCAGTGGTTGATCTGTTGGGTGAGAACCACATTAATATTCATCGTTGATATTTTTGACGAGGAAGATGATTCTGGCAAGTACAACATTAGCAAGGACTTTGTAGGCTGTATTTAGACCTATGCCACGGTAATTTTCATATTTGAGGCGTTATATTTTTACCTACTATATAATAGGTTTGCCCACCTCCTATGTACGGAATTTTTAAATGTTTAATTAAACATTTTAATATTCCCTACTCAGGAAGTTTTTTTTTCTCTTAATATTTTTTCTTTATTTGTGTCCTCTACTTTTTACAATATAATAAAAGCAAAAAAACAAAAAAAAAGATATTGCTCCTATAGGAGCATAGAGCAGAAACGATTTCCTTCCACCGCCGCCTGTCTCTCGCCAGCAGTTTGGTTTCACGCCATGCGCCTATTGTTCGCGATTCCCTTTCAACCGGCCTGCGCCATTAGTTCACTGGGTGTCCGGGGTTTCGTCTACCTTGAGGGTTCCATTCAAAGGCCATTTATGCAATGTCATTGTCCTGTTTCCACAGGGTGTGCCCTTTCCTTCGTTTAATTTCGATGGTGATTGGCTCATTATTTGTTATGGCAAATAGATCTCACAATCATATAAAAGGACCGATTTAACGCCACAGTTGAAGATCCTTAATCGAAGGCCCGTTCGAAATCGACAAAGAGGATGCACAAAGGCGAATTCAATTCAGTTGGCTGCTCGATGATAATTAGCAGAGTGTTGATGTGGTCTACGCATGATCTATTCTTCCTAAAACCCTCTTGCTCTCGTGTCAAAAGTGAATCAATAGATGGTGAAATAAATGCTATAGTTTTTTCTATTGCATTTATCAGCGTTATGCCTCTTCAATTTTTGCACTCTTTGATATCGCCCTTCTTGGGTATTGTAATGATGACTCCCTCTTTCCACGAGCTAGGGATTCTGCTTGCTGTCCACGCGTCACGAATAATCGACTCTAGTACAGGAACAATAATAGGTGCGCTGAACTTAAAAAGCTCTTAAAAGGAGGCTGCAGAGGGCGCTGAACTTAAAAAACTTGGCCAGCGGGCCAAGTTATCATCAGGATCCGCAGCTTTATGGTCTTTAAGTTGTTTAATTGCAGACTCTATTTCATTTTGAGATGGTGGTGAAGTTGGGATATTTCTTATAGTGTTGTGACTTATAGTGTTCTTGGGAGCGAGTTGATATCCTCCTCGATGGTGATAGCCCCATAAAACTCCCTCCGACGCTGAAGTTGTTCTTGCTATAAGTTGAAAGTACAGCTCCGTTATGGTCTTTAATAGTCTACGAATTGCACTGTAGAGCCGACGCATACTACATCGAGCAGAACTTTCAGCCTCAGCTGCAACCTCATTTATAAAATGCCTGCCTTCGTTTCTTGCCATTTTTTTACTCGTGATTCGGCACGGTTTTATTCCCTCTTCAGTTGTTCCTTTAGCACCGATGACCGTTCATTTGTAAGCTGGGCTTTTAGGTTGCGTCGTCGTTCTATTTGAGGGTCTATTTTGACACTTGGGTCATCCCTTTTATCCATGGCTTCCTGTAATGTTGTACAAAGCCTAAAGAAAATTCTACGGCACCTCTTTAATTGCAGATTCGACGGTGTCGAAGTGGTTTCTGACTTAAGCAAAACAGTGTCTTGACTTTCCTTGTGTCACTTGGAAGCTGATGTTTTTGATGTCTCGTATGGATGCGCTCTTTTCGGAGATATTTAGTCGACACTGATTATTGAACCAATCATTGCGGCATGTCGGTGGTCTTTCAGTGACAGCTGGTTGATAAATCTGCAGTAATATTGATCTTTTAATGCATCGACATTTTAACGGACGATCTTTTTTGCTAGTCTATTGAGTGTAGATGGCATTTGCACTTGTATTTGAAAACGTCAAACATGTGATCGCCTGTCCAGGGCAGCACCTCTGTAAGACCTAATGACGGATGCCGGTAGAATCTTGCTTAGAGATCATGACGTGATCGATTTGGTTTTCCGTTCTTCCGTCATTCGATCTCCACGCTACCTTGTGAACTCTTTACTGCCGAAAAAATGATTTTGAATCAGCTAAATTGTACATTATTGCCAGTTCGGTGACGCGTTGGCCATTGTTGCTACTATTGAGGTGCCGATATACAATGTATTTTCTACACTCCTACTGATTTTTGAATTAAAGTCGCCCACGATAATTTTAGTATCATGGTGCGGGATGTTATTGATGATCTCCTCCAATTCGACAAAGAGTAGATTTTTGGCGACATTTGATTTATCTTCGAAGGATGCAAGCACATTATTGATCGAGATATTACATTTGACGTATCTGATATGGTAGTCAGCCTACCGCTGAACAAGCTTGTTATGTGTTTGGGTCACGTACTGGTGAATAATCTTAAGGCATCCAGTTCTACTATCCTGGCGAACAGACGCTGATTTGATATTGTTTTAATGGTGCCAATGACTCGCCGTAACTTGTAACGACTATGACTATAGGCAGAATTTCCTCTCCTCGTCTCCACTACATCACTTGATTCGTTTAGAGCTACCCAGAGAGCACCGCTAGTTGATGTGAATCTAAAACTTTCTTCGCATTGCATTTGGCTTGTCATACTTAAAAATAGAAATAAATTCCGAAACTGATATAATGCAACCACCGTGCGTATTGCGCGGCAGATGAACCTGTAACTTTGTATGCAATTAATTTAGTATTACAATTAGGGTTCAAAAATAATCTTTAAAGCTAGACACAAAAAGTTCTATAACTAACCTTGCAATTGTCCCTATTGTTAATGGGCAGTGCAGTATCGATGTAGCCTAAAGAGGCCATGTGCATAACAAATTAGATATCTCTTATGTTCATCTGGATCATCGTGGTCAGTGATATCCACCACTCCGAGTTTCGGACTCCATGAATATCGATAGCATTAACTTCAGTATTATTAATCCGTTACATTACTGGATCAGCATTTCAATACGAAATTTTGGAGTTGTAGAACGTTTATTTCTAATTTTATTAAGCCACATGTTAACAAATTACTTTTATGCTTAAAACAAATCACCTAGCAAAATTAGAACATAAATAATGACTGACCAATGCAAACTGAAAAACCTGTCTCTTAAATATTGCCGTAATAGAGATAAACAACTGAGAACTATTCGGTATCGTGCTCGAACCTTTTCTACTTTTACTGGATGCAATATGCACGCTCTAAGTTAATGGATTATTAGTTTCACCATTAGCTTTCGAAAAATCCCTCTTATTACCAAACAAAAGACTCGGAACAAGCCATTTTGCTTTGCTGGGCTACCTTTTCAGCATCACTAACTGTGCGGCTGTTAGGATGGATGATCAAACTACCAAGGTATTTTGCCCCATTACTTTGTCAACTTTCAAAAGCTTTAAAAAGAAATTATTAGAAATCGCGTTTTCTTCCAACTTATAGAAGCAAGCAAAATGCGTACTTATCGCTTAATAATAAAGAGTTCGTCTAACGATTAACTAAGAGTTGAACTGCATACCGACCATAATATCTAACTCTATCGCGGCGATACTATTAATCTTTAAAGTCATTTTTTAATTCAGTATAACAAATTTGTTTGCATTTAACAAAATGCCAGAGTTGAAGAGTAATAGATTTAGTCTTGAAACATATTCCAGGTACAAGTACAATCGTTGAAAATTGTAAATTAATCATTTTTTATACTTTGTTAACATTGCACCTTGTCTCAAATTTAAATATCTTGCATTTATGTGTAGACTATTTATGATCAGTAAACGGGTTATTACATCTTAAAATTTTATTATACCTATACTACAAGAGAACAATCGTATATCAGATATTATTAGATGAAATTGGTTAAACCATTTATGGAGGAAATCCGAGAACTTTGAAATGAGATATTAAGAATAATGAACACCACACCAAAAAATGTATAATTTCAGGAAATAATCTTCAACACTATTTGTCACTACAGGTCGAGCGATAATAATTTTATGTTCATGATTGCGGGCATACTAATATTTCCGTTGAGGTCGAAGTAGAAAATTTAAAACTTATTCTTAAAACTAATGTGCATTACAGAGAAATTATCTGCCTGAAATGGGCAGCTTGAGTGAACGACTTACGTTATTCTCAAATAAGTACAAGTGTAGAAAGTAAACTAAAAATTACTTTTCTCTTAATGGATTGCACCGTCTTTGCACAAATGTCAAGGTAATCCGTTCTTTTTTTAGATACTTAATTCTTTGGACAGAGATTAATTCAAAATTAAATTTTTGGAAGAACTAGAGTTTACACAGTTGTGTGTAAACTTGTGTTTATTTTTTAACAGACTTTTTAGATAAAAGGCGAGTAATGTGTAATCTTCACGCATAGATATAGGGAGCCCGAATAAAACGGTTATGTTCCTTCGTAAAGGGGAAGGTGATTTTATTTGTAACACTTTGCACATGAGGCTCCACTACCTTTATTTCAAAATACGCAGAAAACTTCGGATAAACGAACAAATCGTTACTTCTAATTGTACGAGACGAGTATGAGGTCCAGTGATGGAAAAGTCGGTACAATTGTATTTTTTTCGATACAGTTAATTTGTAAAAGTATACAAGTACTTTATAGCGGAATTCAGTACAATTTGAAAAATTTGGATTATTTCTTAATTTTTTGCTTCATTTCATCAAAATTTAACTATTTTGCTTGTATGATAAATTGCTACGTAACGTTGTTCGCTGCATTAGATCTGCTTTGTGGGTTAATTTTGTGTATACTAAACTCTTCCATTTAAAAAAGTATAAGATCCCAGTTCAATGAACATTGAAAAAATAATATTTATCTGGAAACTCTTCTATTTTTTAAAAATACTTACAATGGCAGTTCTATGAACGTTGAGAATTTACCATTCATTTTTCGGTACCTTTACCACATACGTATATCACAACTTTTAAGTTCGTTCACATATAGCTCTGCTTAGAAGAAAAATATTCGTATGTATACATTCCCAGATCAGCCCCATTCCAAACGACCACGACACTACACCTCGCACAAAAACATTAAAAAAGATTAAATACAATTCAACTCGATTTAGTACAATTTCATTTCAATTTTAAGTACAATTTAAAAAATCCATTTTCCATCACTGATGAAGTCTCATTAATACTTTAAGGACCACTCACACAACATGTCAGTGTTGCCAACTTAGCCCTTTCGGGGCTATATTTAGCACTTTTCAATTTATTTTAGCACCATAAAAATTAGTTTTGCCCCCAAGGGCAATTTAGCCCTATTTGAATATTTTTAGCTCTAATTCTAGCACTTTCAAAAAATATAGCAACGAATAAAATTCAGTCATTATACTACTCCTTTCTTTTGATATTCGTACTGTGGATAGTCTACATATTTTGAAACAAATAAATGAAAATGATTGACGGAAACCTAAATCTGCTTAATTTTGTAAAACTATGTAATGTACTTCCAATAATACTTGAGTACTGCAAGATTTATGAAATCGCGATTACAGTTAATGATCGTACTACTAAGCCATTCCCATTATTAAGTTTTAATTTTGATTTTATACACAGCACTTTTATTTTGGTTTCATTTGGTAAGTGCTGCTGCTCAAGTGAATGATTAGTTCACAAATTAGCACTGTGCTGATTATTATTCATTCTCAGGCACAAAATAAACCATGTTGATATGAAACACAGCATAACATATACGTTTAGTTGAAATTTAAATGATAGGTTTATATTTAAATAATAATTTTGTAAGGAGTTATAAGATTAATAAAATTTATACATGCTAATATTCATTTAGTTAAATGGCTTGTTATTAATTTTATCAATTATGCTTGATTCTTGACTTTTTGATGAAAAACATATTAAGGTTCCGAAGCATTTCTATATTAGAAATTGCATATTTAGGCTTATGCATCTACCAAAATAACGTATAATTTGACATTTCTAACTGAAATTTCAAGTTAAATTTTTCTTAGTACGAGTAAAATTTTTTAATCATGATAAACAATAGCTCGTTTGACAAAATCAATAATTGTTTATGTAAGTAAATTTTTATATAATCAATATTTTTGTGCTTAACTACTTCTTATTAATTCAAACTTGCTCAAAATTGCTCCTTATTTTAGCCCAAGTTTTAGCCCTATTTACTGTAATCTGGCACTATTTTGACTGAAATCTGGCACCCATCGAAAATATCAGTTGGCAACACTGCAACATGTGTGTAATGGCATGAACAACTGTTAATGACCGCTGACACAACATGTGTGTGTTTGTGATGCAAAATGAAATAATGAATGTTTTTTTATTTTTGAATTTTTTTTTTTTTATTTTTGTTTTTTATTTTTGTAAAAAAAAAAACAATAAAAATAAGTGAAGTTTTACTGCGCAGACATGCGGTTATAGTGTTAACAAATTCTTTACACGGTTTTCTAAGTAGAGGAAAACGAACAAAAACGAACAGAAAATTATATAAGGTATAAACAGAACCAGAGACACAGCGACAAGATACAACGCCTGTCAAATTAAAATACACATAATTCATAGGATGCTAACACAAAAAATGTCGTTCCATAAAATGTTGCTGGCGGCGACAACATTATCGCCTAATTATTTTTAGAATCTATTCTAATTTTGTCGCCGGCGCTGCAGTACTACCAATATAAGTTTCAGATTATTATGTTGGTAAACATTCTTTACAACTGTGTTTAAATGAATTTCAACCAAATCTGAATGTTGTACACAATGTTTTATGTAAAAAAAAAATGTAAATAGAGTCGGTAAAAAATAAATGAAATATTTTAGGGTTAATTTATTATTATTTTTCTTGATTTGTCGCTTCAACGCTGACGCGCTTGTTGTGTTTACCAAAGCGACATCGCCGGCAGACAAATGTATTTTGTCGATGTATCATATCGCTGTATTTCTCTGGTTCTGTTTATACCTTTAGCATCAATACACCAAATCCAAACAATGTCTTCAATATAAATAGCGGCTAAGGGTATTTAGTATACACGAGTCGTAATGAAATAATAAATTTACATTGTAGATAATAGGTTTCCATAAAATTGTCCTTTGTCTTAGAAAACGTCACCCTAACGCCTGACGATAAATTTTTGAGCTAAATTTCCGACTAACTTAATTGATGGTTAGTTCATACCAGTTATTGATAGATGTCTCTAATATTCATAAAACCAAATTTGTCTGGTATTTAGTTCAATCTGTAAAGTTAGTAAGGAATTATCAATGTCCGATTTAAAATATTTTGTAAATTGATTTTTTTTATTTACTCAATATTACGACTGGTTCAGATATCATCTAGTAACTTTTCTATTTTAAACTGTTTCTTGGTTGAAGATGAATAACCTATAGATTACTCATTTTTCAACAATTTTTTATTTCAATTAGAACTGCCCAGCTCCAGCGGTCCCTGCCTTTGGAGCCTTGTCAGTCCATTAATAGTGTCCAACATACGACGTATGTCTGTATTTGCATGCCGAGATAATCGCTGTACGTATTCCCTCGATTGTTTCTCTATTTATCGTTATCGTTCCTAATGTATCATGGGGCATTCACAATACCTCGCAGCACTTTATTTTGGAAGCATTGTTTCATTTGTATTGTGTACCCCAAAGTTGGATACCATAGGTCCATTCTGATTTTAGCATTTGCTTGTATACAAAAGCAATTTATTATGTATTATGAGCTCAGAAGGTCTACCCGGAAGCCAGGATATTTTCCTCTATATGTGATGTTTAACTCTTCCTTTCTCTTCTTGATATGCTCTTTTCATCTAAGATGCGCCATTTTTAGTCCAGCTGCTCACTGTATTAATTATATTTTGGAGGTTGCTTTTTTGCTTCCGATATATATTTTCCAACTGCTATAGGATAACTGTATCGTCTGTATTCTTTTTATTTCAGAGTGCTCATTTTCAAATTTGGCTTGAATCGACCTGCAATGTAGGATTTAAGAATTTAATAAAATGGCTTAGGCAAGTCTCGTCGATGCAGTTTAAATTCAACTGCTTTGTGCCAAACAAAGCATGAACTACATCTAAAAAAATACTGGGCATATCTTCTTATTCTCAAGTGCATCCTCAATGACATCCGTTATTCTATGAACTTGTTCAACAGTAGAGTGATTTTCTCCAATCCCAAATTGGTGTGGTAGAATTAAACATATATTTTTCCTATTATAGGTTTGAACTTCTTGAGCAGCAGTTTTCAAACATGCTATGATGTGATGATTGGAAGTAGTGATCGAAGTCCAAGCTTCCCCTAGTATTTGTTAGAAACCAGTCCTTGATAGTATATTGAAACACAACTAATTATGAACAAATAATCAAAAATCAATTTTTAGATCAAAATTACATGGTAATTTATTAATACAAATGGTTCCACGAAAACTAGATGAAATATGCATTAAAAGAAAATCAGCGAACTTTTATCGCATCCATAAATCAAAAATTATGATTCAACATTATGCCAAAATACTCGAAAATCGAAGATTGACGCCCATATTGATTATAACCGTATATCGTTGGTTAAAAAGGAAGCATTATGAATTTCAAATGAACGAATGCCATAGCGGTAAGAGGTGACACATCAAATTTTTAAACCTCACCACTCTCTATCAATTAAATTTTCTGTAAAATAATCTATTTGGCTAAATAATATTTCTCGAAACAGGTTCGCAATTACATGGGATCGTGAGACACGAATATCGATTGATTAGAGTTCTAAATCCTATTCCACTTGCTCAGGCACCAATTATGGAAGGAGCCTTCCATGTGGTCCTATATTCTATTCGTGCCGTCATCACACGTAAACCTTGATTTATTTGATTGATTGAGATGTGCGGAATTGTCTCAGTAATCTGTTTCTAGACGGTATACTGCGGAAGCTGCATAAAATAATTTTGGGTACGATTTGGACTGAATTGGAATTCGAGCAAACTTTAGTTTTGGGAAAGCTAAATTGGCTTAGTCATCTCTTAGCGGGTTAAGGCCAGGTTTGGTTCAGCAATGGTGAATGTAGGAACTAGATATTTATTTGGCTGATTATTTTCAAATTTATTTTGAAGAAAAATCCAGAACTTTATCCAGGATTTATTTTGGAATCTCGCTTCAGCTAAATATACCAGATTTAAACATAATTAGTTAAAAAATTGCCTAGCCTGGCCGAATTCCAGAACTTCTCTAAAATCCATTTTCAAATCCCCACGCAATTCTGCATACCTGATTTGACAATAATTTTTTGGGGTATGGTCAAGTTTAATTCAGAATGGGCGAACTGTTTGACCACAAAAAAAGACAGGTAAAAACCCCAATACAAGTTGACTTTAGTTTATTAAAATCCTAGTCCAGCTCTACAAACTAAAATGGAAAATTATCGGTTAGGTAACGACCTGGTTTCATTTATTAAATCCGAATCCCAAAATTTCGACAAATTCAGCTTTGCGCACCGAATTTGACCATCATTTGTTGAAAGATGGCCTAGTTCCATTGAGTATCATTTTAGAGTGTCAATCCAATTCTGCATACCACATTTGACAGTAATTGCTTGAGGTGTGGTAAAGCTCTATTGAGCAGGCATAATATGTTCTGAGCAGTATAATTTACTTGGAATTAAACGAATATTCGTCAGTGACCAAAATTAATAAATCATCTGAAATGTTTGCGAAATAAGCGAAGTTTATTTGAAATATCTAATCCGGCAGTTAATCTGGTATTGAATAATCTTGATAGTTTTCCGGGATCCATTGCACATATTTTTTACAACTTTTTGATTTTTTTTTTTGCTATCTCGTGGTTGCCAATTCAAGAGTTAAATACTAACGAATTTTAGAGCAATTTGTAATATAATTTAAATAATGATGGTTTCAGAAATTATATTGTGAGGTGTGGAATTGCAGGAGGATTAAATTAATAAAAGTTTATATTATTTAGGAAACCGGAAAATATTAATTTAGGATTGCATTTCGGAAAGTCTACAGATGTAGGTGAAATAATATTTTATCGAAATATTAATTGGATGGTTCACAAGACAAACCGATAGCTCGACTTTTTGAATTTTTTTTAAATTTTAATATCAACGTATTTCATTGGCTTAAACTATCGACTTTACCTAGGTGTCTGTAACAGGGCTGATTCAATCAATCAGTTTTGTTTAGGAAGCCGGAAAGCATTAATTTTGAATTAAATTTCAGGAAATTTTCAGATATACGTGAAATAATAAAATTTTTCCCTCAGGTTGCTGATTTTGAGAAGCAATTGTTGAAGACCAATACCATCATTATCCATTAAACCGATTAAGCCTTTATCCTTCCTCTAGTAGATTAGAAGTAAATTAGAATTGTGTTGTGCCGTACGATCGCTAGGTGTCTGAAACCCGGTCGTTCCGTCCCAAAAAAAAAAAAATATCTTTCCTATCCTTCCTATTGTTATGTGTAAACAGGCTGTAGGAATAGGGCCGGCGTTATCCGGGACACTTGTCAAGTACTTGGTCTTACAGTCCAATCAATCAATCAATAACTACTCTCTATCAATTAAATCAACGGGCTTAGTACAACCTAATGCCGAATATCTTGAACCTTATACATATATTTGCTTGAAATAATATGCATTTTGGAATTTAACTAACTCAAAGCTGATTTAGTATGAGCCGTAGGGATCTCGCAATAATTAATGTCCGCAAATTTGGTGGTGGAACCTTTTCCAATTTATTCGAATCTCGCAATTGAGATAAAATAAAATAAAAATAGAATATTTAGTTATTTAAAAACACACGCGTAACTTCTTGTCTGGTCACCATCGACAATCGAACCCATTATCAATCATTTTAATGATGCAGTAATCAATTACTTTAATGATAAATTAAATATTGCAAAATCTAAATTCGCGTACACAACCTATTATTAATTTCTAAAGGCAGGTTCACGTATGCGATCAAAAAATGATTCGAGAATCAAAAGCCAATAAAATCATTAGAAACATATACAAATTTTCCGAGATAAAATAATTTTAACTTTGGGCAAATTTTGATCGCAAGCATCCAACATAATAAAAAAATAAAACAAAATATGAGCAATAATGACGCTGATTGATTGCCTTGATTCGTGAATCATTTTTTGATCGCATACGTGAAGCAACCATAAAAGCGTCACATCAAACATTCCAGGCCGTACCGTTTAGTCCTGTTTGGCCGTCTTCCACTGATAGAGCATGACAGCATATATGTTTGGCAGTCATCGTTTTTACGCAATTCTAGATAAATAAATGACAATAATGAAATATCAACCATGGTTTGATCTTTCATTTCTCTTTTGGTACACGATAAACTGTACTGCATTTATTTTGACTAGATACGCAAGTTATTTTGTTTCCTTATGGTTCAAGAACCATAGAGGTCCCTCCTAGTCAAACTTCAAATGTTATAAATCTAAATTTACACTCAAATTTATTTACCTAGACTCGATAAACTAAAACTAATTTAATTACGAAACGCATTTTTGCAATTTGTTTGTGTTTATTTACAATATGCAAATCTCTGTAAAATGGGTAAAACTATTATTTATTTACTTTGTATACTATAAAGTTAGGTGATATTACATATGCCTAGAATATTAAAGTACTGACCTTTTTATTTTGAAAAATCACATAAAAATAAATAAAAGAAGCCGTGTGAAAATTACAAACAACTAATTACAAATTAATTTCAATGATTTTGTTTTGATTTTTAAAACTGCTACTTATACGAAATTTATTTGATATTTACGAGCATTGCTTACTCGTTTATAGAATGATTGAAAATCAATAAAATTAAATTAAAGATTTGTAATACGAAAAAAATTGCGAATTACTTAATATGTAAGAATTTAAATTACATACATTTATATTTTCGACTTTAAAGTTACCGAATTGGTGTTTAGAAATTTGTAGAATTTTTAGACACTTAAATTTAAATTTTTTTTTTATATCGTAATTTACGGTTAGACAGGGTCTCAATGACTATATTTCAACTGCCATTTTATGCAATATTTATACAATTATACATTAGTAATCATGTGAGTATTTAAATTGTAACTTCGTTGGTGTATGGCGTGGAGAAAAGTACGCTGCTGCAATATTTAGATCTGCGCCAATAAATTGGATTGAGATAACAGTTGCTTGCATATAGTTTTCACGAATATCCTCTTGCTGATTATGTTTGATATTATTTTTAATTAGTACAGCTGAACCACCTCTGGCTCTTTCACTAGGATGGATTGTCCAGTAGGAATAAAAACCCCTCATTCTGATAAAGCTTTTGTTGGAGAAGTGCATCTCGAAAATCAGCGCAATATCAATGTTGTTTGTATGGAGAAATATTTCTAATTCTTGGGCTCGTTGGTTGAGCCCGTTAGCGTTTCAAGCTACAATGCGTAGGAACGAGTTAATCATTTGTAAGTACGTTGATTTTTTCGCTTGGTGGATAGATATTGATTTCCAGTTTTGCCACCCTCTCTGCTAAATGACCAAGTGACTGTTGAATTTGGCTAAGCATTTTAAGAATTTCAATGTTATTAGACTCGTTGGTGATTTGCGCATATAATCCAACTGTGGATGGTGTGATTGTTGTTTGTGGTTTAGCAACTTTGGTTTGTAATCGCTGCACTGCGCTTGTTCTATTATTCTGTTGACTTTTAATTTTGTTCTGATATACACTGCATCCTTTATAATTTGCAGTATGCCCTTGTTGTTGACAAAGAGCACAAGAAGGCGCGATATCTGGTGTTTTCTTGCATTTTGTCGTGTGGTGATTTTCAGCGCATTTAACGCATTTGATTTGGCGATAGCAAAAGCTCTTGGTATGTCCAAGTTGTTGACAATTCGTACATTGTGGAATTCCCCTTGTCTTGTTAGGTGGCTCAATTTTAACTATACAGTACGCAAGTTTCTTGATATTGTATACTTCTTTATTGTTGTCTTTTGGTTTTAAGTCGATGTAAAATAATGGAATGTGTTTCCTGACTTTTACACCATCGATTGTGACCATTTTGTATATGTAGGTTGTACCTTCGACTTCATGTCGCATTTTTTCTAAGTCTGCTTTAATTTCATCGTGACTAATAGATGTATAGGTAAGCCTCTGATAACCACTCTATAGGCCTTTTCACTCTTCAGCTGGTAGGTGTGATATTGGATATTTCCTAGTTGGTTACTAGATTCATTTTTTTAATTCTTCATTTTCATTTTGAAAGGTAATTCTAATGTCACTATTTGAGAGCCCCTTAAAATTAGTTGATTCACTAGTGGTTTTTATTATTTGTTGTCGGAAAAGTTCGAAATCGTTGATATTGCTCACATTAATGGGTGGAGGCAGTGGTATTTTGGGGGTTTTCTGTTCAGTGTTACTGCTCACACTTTGTGTATTTACTGCTCACACTTTGTGTATTTGGGGGACTTTTCGTTTTTGTGCGCCTACGTTTCTTAGGATTTCTGTTTTTAGTACTGGAAACTTCTTCTTCCAGTTCTTCCTCTTCCAATTCTACGTCTTCAATAAATTCGGTCCAAGATTTATTATTGGAAGGGACTACAATATAAAACATACAGCTTGGGGTTCCAGGCTTATTTCTCCTGGGAAAGGAAACACCTTGTTCAATGCCATTCATGAAAACAAATGCGAATATCTGTCCCCAGGGGGGGCCAACGTACTGGCCAACGGATGCAGGAAAAATACCAGATCTACTGGATTTCTTCATCATTAAAGGTATTCCATTAAGTTACACTAGAATAGAAGGAATTAACGACCTAACATCTGACCACATTCATGTACTGTTGTCAGTAAGCGCTATAGCAATAAAGAAACAGAAAAAGCAAAACCTTACTAATAGATTCACGGATTGGGACATCTTCAGAGATAAATTGGAAGAGCTAGTTGAATTAAAAGTTAGTATTAAAAGCAATGAAGAATTGGAACAACAAACAAACAATTTCATTGAATACACTCGAATGGCTGCCAGACTAGCTACTCCTGAATTAAAAGACAAAGCGGAGGTTGAAGTCAAACACCTGGCTGAAATCAGAGAACAAATCAAGGCAAGAAGAAGGATGAGGAGAATATGGCATCTCACCAGAAATCCCGCTGACAAGACAACTTTTAATCGAATAAGTAACAAAGTCAATAGGATAATCAAAAATTTCAAACAAAATAGCCTCGATAACTACTTAAGCAAGCTAGGTCCAGAAATGGATAAGGACTACTCGTTATGGAAAGCAACCAGAAGATTTAAACGACCTGTAGTTCGAGTACCACCTTTAAGGAATGCTCAAGGCAGTTGGGTTCGTCAACACAAAGAAAAAGCGGAACTCTTTGCTCAACACATAGCAGCAGTGTTCCAACCTCATGACATTCAATCCAACATTGATGTAACACCTGTTTATCGACCAAATCAGGACTTTAAAAGGGTCACGCCAATGGAAATTGCTGAAGAAATCGACAAAAATCTTAATCATAAAAAAGCACCAGGAATTGATGAAATATCACCGGGTCTATTCAAGGAACTTCTACGTAAAGCAATCATCTTGATCACATACTTATTTAATGCCTGTATGAGATTGAAGTATGCATCCAAATGCTTCAAAATGGCAAAAATCATTATGCTAAAGAAACCGGGTAAACCAGATGAAGAAGTAACATCATATAGACCAATCTCACTGCTTCCGACCATATCAAAGCTGTTCGAGAAACTGCTACTAAAACGTCTAAAGCGAAGGGTAAACGTTCCTGATTTTCAATTTGGATTCAGTAATAACCACTCCACAATAGATCAAGTCCATCGAATAACTGCGGTAATAGAGCAAGCGTTAGAAGAAAAGAAATATTGGGGGGATTGACATTCAAGATGAGTAAAATGCTACCACAAAATTATTGCCAGCTGCTTGAATCATACCTCTCTGATCGCCAATTCAGAGTCATTCATGAAGAAACATGTTCTGACTTTTATCCAGCGATTGCGGGAGTTCCACAGGGAAGCGTATTGGATCCCCTCTTCTACCTTCTTTATACTGCGGACATACCTACAACGAATAAAACATTCATCGGCACGTTCGCAGACGACACTGTAATTATGTCAGTAGACGAATCTCAACCAAGAGTAGTGGAAAATCTTCAACGAGCAATGGACAGCGTTACTAAATGAACAATTGGCTGGAAAATCGCACTGAATGAGCTCAAATCAACCTATGTGACATTTACGCTCCGACATAAAAATAACACTGAACAGATACGATTGAAACAACGTCAAATGTACTGGTTAATTGGACATCATTCCAAATTGAACCTGTATTGCAAAAGACTGGTATACGAGACTATCTTCAAACCAATATGGATGTATGGCGCGCAGCTATGGGGTTGTACACATAAATCAAATAGAGACATTATACAATGAAGCCAAAATAAATTTCTTCGAATGGTCACCAACGCCTACCGATTTGTGACTAACAAGGAAATCCACAATGATTTAGAAATACAATTGATAGACGATGTTATCCGCGAATGCGCCATAAAACATGAAAAGAGACTTCTTACCCACACCAATCTTGAGGCCGTACAACTACTGGACAGTACAAACGAAGTAAGGCGGCTCACACGAATCAAACCACTTGAGCTAACCGTAATAATGTTTAAGATTGTAGTAGCCATATCAATAAAGTTGTTAAAAAAAAAAAATGTGAGTATTTAGTAAAATCACTTCTCCTGCTGCCTGAATTAATCGAAAACCTGCATTACCAGGATTTACTAGGAGATTCCAAATTAGAGTAAAGTAGCCAATTATTCCGTTGAGATAAATATCTTTTGTATGGTAATTGAAATTTTTGAAATTTGCAATTTAAATTGACCTTTTTCTAAACTGTTAGTGGGGGCAAAAAAGATCCGTTCAAAATAAATTAACGTGGGGGTGCGTGGCAGAAAAATATATTGCGACAACATCATCTCCATCAATTCAAGCAAACGTTGCTGGAGTTAGTACAAATTTGGGTGTATGACTCATTCAGCAGTACTATGCACCTTCCAACCGGGAGCTGGCTGGGACTCAACGAACTAATCAACCATTAATCCGAAGATAAATTGATTATGTAACCTCAATAATGAGACGACCAAACGATCAAGGTCTGGAGGTAAATTGAAGCTTCGTGGCACTGCCTCAATTCAATTTCTCAGCTGACATAACATTGTCAATGACGTTGTGTTGATAAGGAGCAGAAGTCGAAAATCCGAAGAAAACTCTATATCTACGATTTTTATATAACAGCCCACCCTGAAAAATAAATGTGATGGGAACTCGAGAGCCGTAAGTTTAAACATAATGATGTTGTGAGAAACCTTTTCAAATGCTTTACTGAAGTCCGTCTCCTGACATCAACCTCGTTTCCTACCTCCATGGCTTTTAGAGTAAATGATGTGAATTGGCAATTCAGAAAAACCACTTATCTTAGGTAATAAGAAATTGGCTGCTTAAAAAATCAAGATTATAAAACTGTATACATATTAAGAATAATTTTTGGATTATTAGTTCATTGATCGTCAAACTTTAATGTTGTAGGATATACATCGGACCTCTCTTTAAAATTAACAAATTGCCAAAAGCGTTTCGGGATATTTCCAATAAGATAGGCTTGTAGGAGCTGAAAATAGTCACTGCAGAGCTCATTAGAGGGGCCGCTAGCATCATTGTAGGCGATCAGATAATCAGAATAATAAGCTTCCCACTGAAATTATAAAAGTGTATGCCACACAGAAAAAAATGATTCTTTAAAATTAAACAAAATGTGGTCAGATATCAACAAATATTTTCTATGATTTTTAGCCATACATTAAGTTTCTTTAATAATACCAAACAAGATTCTTTATTTTCGCAGCGAGCCGGTTTGCTGAATCGAGGAATTTTTTTATGATTTTTGATAAAACATTTTAATATTTAAAGAATATAAAATTATCGGATTCAAACAAATTATGTTCAACTTTCCCTAATTTATTAAATTAATTCATTGAATATGTGAATTATGATTTGCAATATCACATAATTTATTTACAGAAAGGTAGATTTTTTTTGTTTAATTGAACTAAATTATTCCATGATTTTGTAAATTAGGAAATTAGGAAAAAGGTTTTTTTATTAATTTCATATAAAACATTTAAAATTATATACAATTAAAATTGTCCGATTTAATGAATATGAGTGCGAGATTTATTGATTTTCAATAAATAAGAATCCCCCCTCCTCATTTTTACCCCAAGATACTTGTATACAGAAAGATATATAAATCCTTACAAAAATGAAAACTTTCTTAGGTCTCTTCTTGACAGCTTGGTACTGATAAGTACAAAACAAGAACTTATAAGTACAAAATAAGAACTTATCGATTTGGCAAATTATATCACAAAATCAGAAACTTCAAAATACTGAAACTGAAAATTACAGAAAGTGTATTTGCAAATTTACAACATTCTTTCTATCTTTCCACTAATATATTTTCAAGATCCAAGATAACTTTTTCTGATATTGGGAAACTAAAGCACACAAAATAATAAATCAATTTGGAGAATCACGAGCGAGTAGGTAACATAATAATAGCACAATTTGAGAAATTTAAGAATACGTGTT
This sequence comes from Nephrotoma flavescens, assembly GCA_932526605.1. Taxonomy (NCBI): domain Eukaryota; kingdom Metazoa; phylum Arthropoda; class Insecta; order Diptera; family Tipulidae; genus Nephrotoma; species Nephrotoma flavescens. The sequence goes on from OW052221.1 coordinate 190,222,009, forward strand.
TGCAAATTCAAACATTTGTATTCTATATTTCTGAAACTACATTGTTCGAATTAAAGAAAGAGTAATTATCGAAAATATAGAATTCGTGTTCGCAAATTTAAGAAATTGTATTGTATGATCCATGTAATATATTATTTAAAATCAAGAAAGTTTTATTTAATACTTCAAAATAAAAATCAAAGAATATAGATTCTTTGACTTTACTAATTTTGTTTTTTCAGTGCAGTTAAAGGTTACGGGAGTGCGTAGTTCACCACTATTGCAGGGCGGTGATTATAACTTATTTCTGTGCGGGACATATGGTACTACTTCTGCAAAACATTTAAAAATTGCTGCATAGAAGTTAACAGAAAAATATCGATGTCACTGTTATCAATCGAAACGATGTCAAAATCAATATTAGAATAAAAAATTTAGAAACGACTAGAGATTTCCGAGTCCGTATTAGCATGATCATCATAGCAAAATGCGACAGATATCGGTAGGTATTAGGAGTCAATAGTGGAAATAGGTTTGTTACTGTAGCTACTATATACTATAATTGGCATCCGATGAAAAAACTAGATCAAGTTTCTTGCCCAGTTGCTTTACTAACGTATTATCAGTGAATATGACTTTCTTAGTGGCTTTTGAAGCAACATAGTGTGTTAAATCCTCTGATTGTAACCATATCAGATCAGAAAGAGTAAAATCCCCGACAACCAAAACGTCATCTTGCGAACTATATACATATTTGAATTAAGCATTTAAGTAATACCATCATAATTATCTAGCCTATGGGTTCTCCTTTCTATGTAGAAGTTGTAAATAATAAGTCCAAAGTTAGCCTTGGACTTCAGGAAGTCCAGAGGAAGTATAAATCTCTCATTGACTCATTGGTATGTTGTTCCTTGGATATTTGGACTGACTAAAATTAAAACAAATTTAAAAATCCTAATTTGCAGATGATAGTGAAATATAAAACAACAACGCATAATTCAAAGTTCTAAGAATGCCCCATTTGTGGATTGTGCATTCTAAGCCTTTTCAACCAAAAAAATAAAAAAAATCGCTTGATTTGAAGTACAACCAACACAATTGTGTGTATAGATATAGTGTTTTTTTTGGGCGAAAATAAATTTGAAAGGAATGCATAAATCTGTACGTTGGTTGAAAACATATACAAAAATAAATTTTTGACATGGTACTTTTGCCGTACCCACACAATTGTGTTACCAGGCAGCAATAGGGCTAATAACATCGAATTGTGTGGGTGCTATTAAAATGTTCAAACAACAATTATAGTAGGAAAATTGTCATAAGCAAATGGATCAACTTTTCTAAAAACTACGGACTAAACATAACTTCTAAAAACTTTACTTACCGGAAATTGTCCCCTAGATTATTTTATGACGATTTACATTGTACATAGGGGTTTTCACTGGTTTATAATATTTAATTTTGATTAAAATGTTCTTTACATTTTCCTTTTACTGTTACCCCCCACAAACTTTTTAAATTATTCCGTTGCAACAACAGTTTGGCAAATAAATAATTCAATTCAACTATACTCATTCAACTCAACTAACAAGTTGTTGTGTTAAATAAAACTTAACAGTGGTAACATTTTTATAGTATTTGGTTACGTGTGACCATAGAAAATTTTATGGCAAAAGTGTACGGTTATCTGTCAAAGTTACATCATTTTTTTCATTCTAAAAAATTATTTTTTGTTATTCATTTTGTATTTATTGAAATTAATGTCGAGAAACATGAAATTATAATACAATTCTAGTGAATATTATATACGGTGTTATACATTAGATAAAATGTCTAATAATAATGATCAAAATAAGAAGGTAAATACATTTTCTCTAGCACCCAAGTTCTGAGGTCACACATAACCTAGCTTTTCATGAAAAAAAACCTCGGCTCTAATTTACGTTTTAATTTTATTATTTTATTTTATTTTTAGTTATAATTTCATATCGTGATTATACTATTAAGTTATTTAAATTTGTTATTGCTTTTTATTGAGTTACATTTTTGTATATCGCAGTTATCGATCATACACAAAAATTTCGAGTTTTTGTTTATTGATTTTCATTTTTGAGTTTCTTTGATTTTGTAACTTTGTCTGTCGTTATTCCGCTGAAAAAATTGTAATAATTCGGGAAAAACGTATTAAAAAACCAAATAATAAATGGCTGCTTATTTAAATCGAACCATATCGATGGTGACTGGAACCGGATCCTATGATACAAATTCTTTGACTGATGTCCGTTCTCTTCACAATGCTGCAAATGATGTGTCTCCACTACAGATTTTTGTACGGGCTAAAAAGAAGGTGAATGATATATTTGTGGAAATTGAGGAGTATATAATTGAAACAACACGATTCATTGATGGTAAGTAAACGATTGAATCAATTTGTGCATTTCACAAATTTAATCTATATCACGTTACAGGACTTCCGCAAGAAATCGAGGTCGTGGATAAACATGAAGCAGATTTATTTCGCAGTTTCGTTCAAAAAGTAGCAGGAATTCGACAAGTTTTGGCACGTGATCATATGAAAGTCGCATTCTTTGGGCGCACTTCTAATGGTAAGAGTTCTGTGATCAATGCCATGTTAAAAGAGAAAATTTTACCCAGTGGAATTGGACACACAACAAATTGTTTTTGTCAAGTCGAAGGTATTGATGGGCAGGAGGCATATCTAGTCAAAGAAGATTCAGATGAAAAATTAAATGTCACTGTAAGTGTCAGTTTTACATTTATACTAGATATTTTAGGTTAAATGATTATTATTGCTTTGAGTCATACCGAGGGCGCAGTATGTTTTGTTGCTTATTACCGTTTTATTTTAGTCCATCAAGCAATTAGCAAGCGCACTATCCAGCGAGAAGCTCAGTGAAAGTTCGCTCGTTCGTATATTTTGGCCACGCGAAAGATGTAGTCTTCTACGCGACGATGTTGTTTTCGTAGACTCACCTGGCGTAGATGTTTCACCAAATTTGGACGATTGGATCGATAATCATTGTTTGAATGCCGATGTGTTTGTTCTAGTGTTAAATGCCGAATCAACTATGACATTGGCTGAAAAATCATTTTTCCACGAAGTGTCAAAAAGGCTTTCAAAACCAAATATATTTGTGTTAAATAATCGATGGGACGCAGCCGCGTCAGAACCAGAATTTCAGGATTCTGTTAAAGCCCAGCACCAAGAGCGCTGTATTGATTTCTTAGTAAAAGAATTAAAAGTTTGCACTTCGAAAGAAGCAGAGGAACGAGTTTTTTTCGTTTCGGCGCGTGAATGCCTCCAAGGACGAATACAAGAGGCAGCTGGTCATCCCGCACACACTGGAGCGCTTGCCGAAGGATTCCAAAACCGTTATTTTGAATTTCAAGATTTCGAAAAAAAATTCGAGGAATGTATATCGAAGAGTGCAGTAAAAACCAAGTTTGAACAGCACAGTTCAAGAGGTAAAAATATTTCGACTGATATGAGATTCATGTTAGATAACATTTACGATCGGGCGAATGAAATTCGAAAGAAAAAAATGGACCAGAAAGAAATACTAACCAAACGGATGAACGACACAGAAGCTAAGTTGATGATGGTCACAAGGGAAATGAAACGTAAAATAGGTGATATGGTCGAAGAGGTCGAGCAAAAAGTATCTAAAGCGCTAAACGAGGAGATTTACCGGCTTGGAGTATTAGTAGATGAATTTACCCTTCCGTTCCATACCGATGCTCTAGTCTTAAATGTTTATAAAAAGGAAATAAATTTGCACGTTGAAAATGGTCTCGGATTAAATCTAAGAACGCGACTCTCCGCCGCGCTAGCAATGAACATTGAATCCGCACAAAAAGAAATGACTGAACGTATGCAAGCCCTTTTGCCAACTGACAATAAAATGTTAAGTCAAACGAATGAATTGATATCGCGAAACCAACCATTTGAAATGCTTTATTCACTCAACTGTCAAAATCTGTGTCGTGACTTCCAAGAAAATTTGGATTTCCGTTTCTCATGGGGTTTGTCTGCGATGATTCAAAAATTTTCGGGTCGAATGAAAAATAAAAAGGATAAGGAAAACGGGAAAATGATTAATAAACGTCCGAACAGTATCAACGAACTAAATGAGATGCTTTCTCCGACCACACTTCATCCCAGTACTCCATTAGCGCTTGGCCCAGCGAATGTGGTTATTACAGAAGAGCAATTGAATATTATATCGCGTATCGCTGTTGCATCGATTGGATCGCAAGGAACTGTGGGTGGTTTAGTTGTTGCTGGTTTAGTAAGAAAAATTATTGTTTTGGAATTTGGGTTATATTTGTAACGGTACCATCATATATTTACAGCTTTTGAAGACAATTGGCTGGCGTGTATTAGTTGGCATAGGTGCAATATACGGTTGTGTTTATTTATACGAACGTTTATCGTGGACAAATACCGCAAAAGAACGTGCCTTTAAACAGCAATATGTCAAGCATATTACCGAAAAACTACGACTTATTGTTGATTTTACATCATCAAATTGTAGTCATCAAGTACAACAGTAAGTCATAATTTAGTAAACATTAATAATAAAAAAAATAACATTAATTTTTTGTTTGTTTCATTTTTCCAGAGAATTGTCTAGCACATTTGCCCGTTTGTGTCGTTTAATTGATAATGCAACAACTCATATGACAAACGAATTAAAAGAAACTGAAAATTCATTAGGAATGCTCGAATCAAATCAGAAACAAATTAAATTATTAAGAAATAAAGCGAATTACATAACAAATGAGTTGGAAATATTTGAAACTAATTATATTAAAATAAATTAAAATATCGCTGACTATAATAATATAAAAAATATAATATCATCATAAAAGTGACGAAATCAGAAGTAAGACAATTTTATGGAAACTATACATTGTCGTCGCGATGTACAAGTACTAAGTTGTTTTTTCTATTTTACCCGGTTCAAAGCCAAATATATTAATTTTTCTGGTTTATCCTGATTTTTTTACTTATACCCATTTTTATAGTTTATAAAATTTAACATAGAGACAAAAAAATATTAATATATTTAATTAAATATTGTTGTTTATTTGTAGAAAATAGAAATTTTATTAAGAAATATAAATTATCTGTGAATTTAAAATTTAAAACACATGTTCAATCGCGTCATCGGATATTTTATTTTCAAATAAAACTATAAAATATACCAACAGTTTTGGTTTTATTCATAAATTACCTAATCTACTAACCACCACTCTGGCCTTTATAAAGCATGTAGGGAATTAACACGCCTGCATGAAAAAATTCACAATTTTGTTTAATGCTTTACAGACCCAAGCCACACATGAGCTTGATCGATGTCATCACGTCTGACTCGTTCCCTATGACTTAACAGCCACGGGTTGGTTGTTGGAACAAATCATACGTAGGTTCTTTACGCGAAACCAATCCATCTATTTCGATCTATCTAGATAACGGGCTTGTTATGAAATTTTCGATACCGATTTATAGAATCGAAATCTGAAGATGTCAAATATCGTTGCGAATACAATAAATATTCATAAGATTACACTAAACTATTTAATTTTATGAATTTAATGATTTTAATTACCTATACAAATTTTTCATAAAAAATGTTTTTTGAGTTTTTTGTATTTTCGATACTAATGAAAAATTCAGAACAGTAATTTTCGAATTAGTCGATATTGTCGATAAAAACTCTGTCAAAAATTTTATAATCGACCCCGATGAACCTACCCAGATGGAAATTTGCCAATATGCATGTGAATAAATTTTTACGAAAGGCGTACGTTTCTATTCCCTAGCTTTTCTCTAAATGTGCATGAAAAAGAAAAATAATCGATTTTTATCGTATTTGTTGGTAATGCTGACTAAATGAATAATTTATGAAGTCACATTAGCTTCTCAAATGACTTGTCCAATAACTGTCAACGTTAGACATAAGGCATATCATAAGCCGTTCTTCTTTCGTGACAATGTCTTAAGCGAAACATGTATGACATGTATACGCAACGCCATCGCAATTATTATTTGTATTATTTTTTGGAGGCCGTGTTAAGATTTTGTATCTAATCGGTAACTAAAAATTTTGTAATTGTTTTATTTTAACAAAACAAATTGTTTAATTTATGCCCAAGCTGCCTTCGAATATTTTAATTAGGAGGGACATCTCTAATTTCATATCACCAACAAGTTTACAAGCACCAACAATTTCCGCCTCACTCGTTGAGAGTGTTACTAGAGCTGGTTTTTTGGTTCCGATCGGCACTATCATTAGCCCAGTCAGCGTCTACATACCCAATCAAAATGACATCATTTCGTGAAAGTTTAAACTGGGCAGCCTTTTCATGTGAGTTTCTATAATTGGTGTAGGCGATGAATTACAATCAGACATTCCGAAACGTTCGAGTATTGCATTAATGTAGTGTGATTCATATCGAATTCATCGAGTTGTTTTAATACCGGCGATCAGGTCTTCATCGTCCTCAGTAATTTTCATGTCATCACCGTAGATAATTAGATAGATCGTACATCTATTACCATTTTGAGCGTACAGCCATCAGTCAGCGTTTGATCGTTCTAATTTCAGCTTAGTGATGAATGAATGAATGAAAACGGTCATTCCAGCACTTTGGTGACTGCTTCACCCCGTACAAGAATTTCTACAATTTCAGTACATTACCATCGGTAATGTTAATACCGTCAGAAACTTTCATAAACACGCCTTCGGAGAGATTTCTATGAAGAAATGTAGTAACAACATCTATTGTTTGGATACATTTTGATAGTCGTTGGTTGTTCTTTGATACTCCTTTAGTGTCTGTTGCATTCCAGTGAAAGTGAAATCACTTTCACATTCATAATCGTTGTGATATACCGATCTTCGGGGTATTCGTTTGCTCATATCTAGGACTATCATTTAACACAATAGCTTCTTCATTTCATTTTTTCTTCACTTGTTTCTTCATCTGCAGCATCACAAACGTTTGTGTTATTAGGAGGAGTGTCACACGACGGGTTTTCTACGGTGATCGGATCTTTCTGATTCGCGACCACATTAATATCACATCTCTTGACTAATTGTTGCTAGGCTCTTAGTGAAGTGGCTCATAGTGAAAAGTGTGTTTTGTCGATTTGTGTGTGTTTAGAATGCCGCCCTGCATTAATTCATCGAAGACTACACGATGTTTTGCAAATATGTGATCATTTTCCTTATCAAATAATCGATAGCGAGTATTAGTGCATCCAATATATTCGGAGCTTCTATCTGATAGCTTTCCTCGTCGATCCTCTTTCGGAATATGTGCGAAGGCTCTCAATCCAAAAACTCTAAGGCGTGATAGGACTGGGTGGTCGGTCATACTACATTTCGAATTGTTTTCAACGCTTCTGTTAATACGGCTTCACCCCACGTCGATCGATGAAGCTGGCTCTCATTCAACATGGCTCGAACTTTTTCACACAGAGTCCGGCTTATTCGTTCGACCACACGATTCGTCTCAGGATTGTACGCTGCTGTATAATTTAATATTTTACCATTTTTAACAGAATAATCTCATAATTCAAATTTATAGTTAAATTTTGTTTTGACCTTCGCATAATATTCTTTTAATGCCTAACTTAACTCACTTTTAAGCTTCAATAGGAAAACAGCAGACTAGTGAGTAGTCATCCATAAAAGATGCGAAGTACCTGTCCACATCACGTGGCGTTGGTGGCCTGGTTCTACCAAATAGTTTCCTTGTTTGTTTCGATCTGATACAGCATTCACACACCACAGGACTTTCAGAAATATCACTTGGCATTCCCATAACCAATCCTTTCGATATTTTGCAAACATTTGACGTTCCAAGGTGAACCAAACGACGGTGCCATAAATCGCTTGCTTCCTTCTTACCAATTTTACCATTTGCATAGCACTCGACCACTGAATCTCACTGCGTGCATATCAGTTTTCTTTTTCGATTTGAAAACGGATTTCATTATTGATAGCACGCAGCGTACCTGGTCAATGGCGGTCTTAAAACTGGCATGATCGAGTTTCCTAACTGTCTGTAGATTGTGCGTTAAGTCTCGTGCGTGAGATACGTTATTTATATCTAATTCGTGTAATTTCCGCCCTTCGCTAAACGATAACAAGGATAATGTACTAGCTGTGAAAACATATAATGTTTCACCCAGTTTGGTGATTTGAATTTCAAATGTAGCTATATGACACATGCTCGTTCCTGTGATTATCCATCGGCAAGCTTCTTGTTTTTTGATGGTTTAAGAGACTTATTGAACTTATGTCCAATCTGATTACAGTTGTAAAAGCGAATACTTACGGAGTGTTTCTGAACATGTCTGGTTTGCGTCTTAAATTCCTGATTGCATCGGTGCGCTTTTTATCGTCATTATTCTCAAGTTTAGATAATAAAAACATCAATATTTCATCATTTGACATCGTACCACCAGCACTCTTTTATTCTAGTGTGCAAGTTTTTACATTTACCGCATCGTTTTTACGACACCAATTCATACATTTTCTCACCCAATCGTTAGCTAGTTTACTCAACGTGTTAACTTACGGCCAACGTTATAAAAATATTGACTTGTTTGAAATTTAAAAATATTTGCGATGATTTCACTAATCTAGTGTGGTTGGCTGTGCGTACCTGACTGCATACTTGGCACCGAGTAGATTTTTTACATTACTTTGAATATCAACATCGTTTCAAATTTGCTGAAAGGTTTATCTCCGTTTCATCTAATACCACATGAATAGCTTTTCATTCGTATACATCTAAGCAAAACAATGCTAGAGCTTGGTTAAATAAACATGTGATACCTGAAAAGGCCGAACATAAAATCAAAAGGAAAGGACATTTTTGGAAATTTACATTAACTGCATGTCTCTATAAATGAACCTTGAAACTCAAACTGTGGTATGTAGTTGTAAGCTAAATTATACTGGTTACATAAATAAATGGTTAGTACATATGTACTAGTTATTGATACTCAGAAAAAAATATGATAAATACATGATTGCATTTTTTTTTATTTATTACGAGTACAACTGAATACAATTCATCTAGTAATTTTTCTTTCTTAATTTAGTCACTTGTGAATGAGAAGACGCCCATTGGCCAGCTTCATTTATAGGTTATTTACTGAAGTAGTCTTTGCTTTGGTGTCCTTAATCCATTAAATCGATTGGTTTCGTTCTCTGCAATCGTCTTACTGCATGGGAAGTGCCCAACATACCACGAAGCTCTTCATTTACGTGTTGATAAATACGTTGTCCATGTATTACTGCAAGTTTTTTTATTTCTTCTTGAACCGTCGGGATATTTAGATCCCTATGAAGGTCATCATTCCAAATGTACCACGGAGCGTTAACTATATACCACGTAGCACTTTGTTTTGAAAAGTTTGAATTATTTTTATGTTGGTTTTCTTTGTACAGCCCCAGAGCTGTATTCCGTAAGTCCATACAGGCTTTAGCACCTGTTGATATAATAGCAATTTATTTTCGGTTGACAATTCCGAGTTTTTCCCGAGCAGCCAATACATTTTTCGATATTTGATATTAAGTTCTTCTTTTTTCTTTTTAACGTGCTCTTTCCATCTGACCCTGGTATCTAAGGTCATCCCTAGATATTGAGCCTTATTTGCATACGGAATCTGCTGACCGTTAATGATTACAGGTTTGTAACTGACTTTTAGATTAGTATAATTCACATGCGTGGATTTCGATTCATTGAGCCCGATACGCCACATTTTTGTCCATTTAATGATTTTGTCACATGCTTCTTGAAGTTTCGTTGTCGATTCCTCGATAGTGTCTCCTACTGAGAGAACTGCAGTGTCATCAGCAAATGTTGCAACGGTCACATCGTTTAAATGAGGTAGATCTCTGGTGTAAAGTAGGTAAAGAATAGGTCCCAAAACACTACCCTGCGGGACTCCTGCCGAAATCTTTTTTAGCTCGGAATATTCATTTTCATATTCCACCCGAAAGTGGCGATTCTCTATGTATGATTTTAAAATCATGTAATATTGTTTTGGTAAATCTCTATGTAGTTTGAAGAGTAAACCTCTGTGCCATACCTTATCGAAGGCCTGTGCCACATCTAAGAAGATACCAGAGCAAACATTTTTCCTCTCTTATGTACTTTCAATGACATCTGTAAGCCGTGAACCTGCTCAATAATTGAGTGTCTCTCTCTGAAACCAAACCGATATTCTGGGATAAGGTTTCGTTGTTCTATGGGTTTTTTTAATCTTTTGAGCAACAGCCTCTCAAACAATTTCGCTAGTATTGGTAGAAGTGAAATTGGCCGATAAGATTTTCTATCATTCGGTGGCTTGCCCGGTTTTGGAATCATTATTACTTTTGCTACTTTCCACTGCATTGGCACATGTTTTTTCCTGAGGATCGCATTGATTATGTGCAGTAATTTACGGGTCCCTTTTTCAGGCAGCTCCTTTATTATTTGCCCTGTTATCAGATCGTAACCAGGAGCTTCCTTTGCTTTTATGTTCTTAATTTCAGCTTTTAGTTCTTTCAATGTTACAGGCCTGATATCTTCGAAATCAGATATTCTGGGCGTATCAGCAGTGTTTTCGTAACTGGTTTGCCGACCTAGATGATGAAATGTTTCTTAAGATGTTCAGCAAACAGGTTAGCTTTATCTTTCGCACTTCTAGGCCAATTCCCATCGTTTGTTTTGATTGGGGGGATCTGCGTTTTTGGTTATTTTAACCCTTTTGTTGCTTTCCAGAGGGAATAGTCGGTATCTTTATTTGGGAACAAAGATATTTTCCAATTGTTCCTAGAGATCAAAGATATTTTCCAATTGTTCCATTTTTCACTGCTTTTATGAGTACCTCAAGTTTGATGCACAAGTTGTTTAAGGTGGTTTTATCTTGCGGCGCACGTGTATTCTGCCATTTCTTTCGGGCTTTTCGTTTTTCCTGCACTAAATACTCAATTCCCTTAGACGTATCACTTCATGCGACGTAACTATGGATCTTCCTGGTTACTAGATTTTAAAATCAAAATTTACTAAATAATTTTGTGCAACACCCTCAATGAAATTTTTTTAATTCTTAGTTGGCTGCATTAGTTTGAATTTTTTTTAAATTATTTGTCACGTCAAAATTTCAAGTGACAGAAATTGTCATTTGAAGTGAGAGCAGTCGATAGGAAATATTTATAAAGCAGCATACTAAGATTTAAAAAACAGCTAGAACGATTTTATTGAACAATTATTTTGTAAGTTTTGATTTAATGATCTAGTAACCAAGCAGATGAGTAGTCACATCACTTGAAGTGATGCGACTAGGAGAATAGGGGTGTAATTCTCTTACTTCTATTGGGTAAATAACGGCGTTTTCTTTCCTGGATGATAATTTGGGGGTGCATTCCCAAGCCGACCATTGTATGACATCAAGGAGCCGGTCTAGTTCCTCTTCTATTTCATATTCACTTTTGATTGGCACAAGTTCTATTTTTTCCTCCACTAACTGCTTAAACAATTCCCAATTTGTTTTGTTGTTTGTTAGTTAGGTGAATTTGTTTTTTCTATTACATTTTCACTAACCGTTCTATTACATTTTCACTAACTAACAGGAGAATGATAGACTTTCATCATTTTCTAAGACGATGTAGCGTTCCGATATGCCTTTAGTGATGTAGAAATCTATTAGATCTGGGATTTTGTTAGGATCTGTTGGCCAGTACGTTGGTTTCCCTCCTGAGTAAAATTCACAGTTTGAGTATTGGCCAGCTGCAAGTAATTCCTTGCCTTTTGGAGAGGTTAATCTTGAACCCCAGAAGGTATTTTTTGCATTAAAATCACCTCCGACAATGAAGTTACTTCCTAATTTCTGGAACAGGTTAATGTAGTCTTTTTTTTAAGTTATACCGTGGGGGGCAATATATGGTAGATATATTACAGGTGTTGTGATGACCAAATTTAACCGTCACGGTGGTTACTTGCATGGATTCTTTTTCAATTTTTAATTCTTCGTGATGTTTGCTATTATCCCTAATAAATATAGCTGACCCTCCTCTTGCTCGTTCTGCAGGATGTGTGGTATGGTAACAAGTATATCTCCGGATTGATACATAAGAGCTGCTGGTAAAATGTGTTTCTGATATTAAGCATATATCAATTTTTTCTGTATTTAGAAATAGTTCTAATTCTTCTAGGTGTTGTGTTAATCCGTTTGCATTCCATATGGCTATTCTTAATGAGTGGTTTTGATGTCTGGTTTCTGCTCCGCAAATATAAGTTGAACCATGTATTGCAGACATTATTTATTTTTAACTATTTTGGAACTTGGTATTTCCAGCAGGTTAAGTCGATTCAGAATTAGCTTATTTAGTTTTTTCTGTTCTTCAAGGCTATTTAGAATTGCTTGGACACTGTTTTTGAAATTTTCGGTACCGTTCGGCACCGGCCTGTGCATATGTATAATTCTCCCTACGCATAGATGATTCGTTTCTTTCCCGATTCTTGTTTGGATGACTTAGAGGGTGTTTGCGTACCTGATCTCTCATTTTTTGTAGCTGCTTGGCACTCACATTCTCGGTAGCTGGCTCGATGCTGCCCATTACAATTTATACGTTTTGCTGGTTCTTCTTTTGATAGTTTGCAAGTTTGTGTTGGGTGCTTTCCAGCACATTTCAAGCATCTTGGATCACGCGCGCATTATCGTTGCGTATGGTTAAAGCCTTGACATTTTTTACATTATACTATTCTTGCACTGCCTCTTTTAACAGCTTCGATCTTTACTCGCATGTTGAGTATGCCAGTTATCTTGTAAATGTTTTCTATTTGCTCGGATCTATCAAACGTTAGCATAAACAGGGGAAGCCCTCTTTTTGAAACGGCTTCTAGTCGGTTCTCTCTGCTACGTCTCTCTTTTTTAATAATGTTTACGGCATGAAGGATTTTAAATACTTTATTTTCTAGATCCTCCAATATTGAATTAATTTCACAGGTGGGATGTAGACCTCTTGCCATGACCTTGATGGGACGATCGTACGAAAAGTACATGTACCACTGATATTTTTGCGTATTCAGCTTCATTGACAAGTTTCTGTATGCGTTTGGATTTGAAGTGTTAATCATCCATACATTATTGTTCAGAGCAGTCATTTTATACTCTTGTTCCGTAACAGTACTCATTACACTTTGGATTTCTGAGTAGTTCGTTACTCCTACTATGAAAACCGGTGGTGGGGCTTTTACCTTTGTCTGTGCTTCATTTTGTTGAGCAGGCTGCCGTTCGGATGATTTTTCTACCTCATCGACATTTATTGGTGGAAGTGATTTCTCTTTTGGTTTAGCTGGTTGTTGGTCTAGAGCTATTTGTGTCTTGATGATTAACTGGGGCCATATTATGAAAAAAATGCGATTTCGCATTTTCATACAATATCGCATATATGCGACCGGTTTCATAATAGGGCCCCTGTTTTCTAGAAACCTCTTTCGAAGTTGATGGTAAAGTTTTTGCCATTTCTGGTGAGTGTTGAGCTTTCCTTTTCTTACTTGGTATTTTACTCCGTTTCAACATCCAATTTGTTTCTCTTTCCAATTCTTTTTCTTCCGTATGGAATGGATTGATGTCATCATCGATTGCAGGATTAGGTTTGGTCCCAAGTTCTGCACGTGTTCTTCATTCTCTTTAAAATTGTAAATTCTTCTTTCAATTTAGTTGTAAATTCCTTTATTTCTCGTAGTTGTTCACAGAGTTCAGCATTTTCCTTCTCGTACTGAAATATATTTTTAGTTGCAGATCTTGGTAATTTGGAACTTCGTCCAAATGGGTTAAACAATGATTGGCCCACCCCAGAATATATTGGGCCTGTCTCCGAACAGTGTGGATTTGTCAGCATATCTGCTGCTGTACCACCTGTGGTATTACATTCCGTATTTGTTGTATTCATTGTTTGTTTTAGCCAATTTAAACCACTGGCATTTGGTCCCCGGTAGCACTTTGCTACTACCGAAGCAGAACCCGCTCCCCGCGACGTGGACGTGGCTACCTTTAAATAATCAATTATTAGTAGCCAATTTTGGTTTCAGCAGTATTTGCTGGTGAATTTCCAGTATCGGAAAATAATGTTTCATCATAGTTGGCGTATTTATCAGTAGTAATTAAAGAAAAGTTGACTTTAAATAAAATCAAAAAAATAAGACTTTCATAAAACCGATTCAGCTTACAATTACTACTGACATGAAAGCCAACTATGATGAAAAATTATTTTTCGTTACTGGAAATTCATAAGGAAATATTGCTGAAGCTAAGTGGACTTTGCCAAAGCAAAACAGCTAATGTAGCAAATAATACCAGTTCATCATCAAAAACAACAGTAGCCTAATAACCTGTACAGACGGAGGATTTGTTAAACTGGTTTAGCGAAATTCGGTCAAGTACTCCAAGAAATAAAATTCAATTCAGTTCAACATACTACTAAACTTAAAAAACTACTAGTAAGCTTTTTAGTTTTTTCATAGGATACTTGATTTAATTTTGCTAAACCCGTTTAACTAGTCTTCAGTCTGTAAAGGCTATTATATTCAAGGGTAAAAAAAACTAATTAAAATTTACTTTACGACTTAATAGATGTTAATGCGCGGCCCTAGTTTTAAACGGAACGCATTTCACAGTTCTTTGATTCTGCGATTGCGGCCCTCCCTGAATGAATTTATTTTGTAATGCGATTGTCGCATTTCCCAAAAAGACATTTGAGAAATTTTTTAAATGAAAATTTTCTTCACCTGGACGAACGTTTTAACTTGTTTAATTTGATGGACGGTGTTGCATAATAGGGAGCCCCGGAATACCAAACCTTCCTAAAATCATTTGCATAAAATCGGTCGTTAAAAATGTAGCATTTTTTGCTGTTCGGCACAATTTCTAATCACCTATAAAAATTAAAATTCATTATATTTCTGTGTTGTCTTATATCAATAAAATCAATATCCTTTATTCAAATAGTAATTTTTTATGTACTTTATTATTAATTTTGATCTTAAATTTAAAATCTTTTTTTATATGTACATTCTTTCGTTTCATTTTCTTATATAAAATGAGTATATGTATTTCCAAGTTTACAGAAAGAATTATAACAGACAATGTGGGGACGTTTTGTTTCATTGCTTGGTTCATAATTGATTACATAGTTAAATATTATAATTTTACTATCTAACTGGAGATATATTGGCTAGCAATATATCTTAGAGATAATTAAAATTTCAAAATATATATAAAAAAAAGTGTTCTGTTATAATTCTTTTTTTGATAAGATTTTGATAACAATATGATTTTGTTGTTTTTGAAAACTTAAATATGGCAATTATAAATTCAACTAATTAAGAAAGGCAAGGTAGATTGGACAACATCGTTATACTCGAGACTACTTACCAATATTTTTTTGTTTGATAAATAAAACCAAAAATAATGTGATCACCTGAATTCTATACAATTCAGTAGTGGAAAAAAGGACGGCATTTCAAACTGTTCTTATAGAACATGTGCGAAAAATAAAATAAATCAAAATAATTAAAATTATTGTTTTGTTTTATTACAAGTTTTGGGTATTGTTTGTATATAAAAAAAATTATTATATTTATAATCATAGTAAAAAATTAATTATGGTTATTATACTTGTTTAATTTATTTTAAATATCAAATAATAAAAACGAAAATAAATGAAACTACTAATTTAGTTTATATATAAAAATAAAAAAAAATTAAAATTTTAACTCGACTTATATTTTATTAATCAAATGAAAAACTGAAATTTTTTTAAATTTTCGTTTCTCTTCTCACGTCGACAAAGAACTACACAAAAAAGGCACTAATTTTCAAGGCTAAAAATGTTTTTTGTATCCAATCAATGGTGATAGTTAGAAATTAAGATAGATAGTGGGATAATTAGAAACCAATAAATATATTTAGAAACCAATAAATAATGAAAAATATAGAAATTAGTCCATTTTTTTTATATAAAATGATCCTGTATCACTACAGCCATATTTAAATTTAACGAAATTTCAAATATTATCGTTTTTAAGTTTTATAATATTATTGTTTATTACATGCCTCTTATATAATTATTATTATCTATTATTTCTTTATTAGTTTATATATAATTTATTAAGTGTGCTTATTTTTATAAATAAAATTAATCCAAATTTTGAAAGAAAAGTGGTTCAAAAGAGTTTATTTACCAAAATTAAAAACAAAATTCCACTGATACAGGTAATTGTTTATAGATCTTGTATCATGAAATGTTCTCAATCGTTTAGAAAAATGTTAATTAACGAGTTTCTAGTTTTCGATTCTTCTTAGATTTTAACATTAATTTTCAAATGAAAAGAAAATCAATTAAATTGGTTTTAGTCGCTTCAGTCTATTTTAGGTAAAAAAATATATATAAATTATATCAATTTCGAGTTAATAATATTACGTTATTGTTTTATTATTATTTTATTGTTGTAGAAAACTTTAAACAAAAAAAAAATCAAATAAACGGATTAAGATGTGAAATTGGGTTTATATTCAAAAATTAATCAATTATTAAATAAAAATTATAGTTCGACATCGTTTTTTATTAATGTAATTATTAAAGTTATTAGCTTTACTATTAAATAAAAAAAAATTAATGTTCCCCCAAAAATACATAAAATTTGGTCAATAAACGAATATTAAAATAAAATTTTGAAAAGATATATAGTTTCATATAATTATAAACGAATTTTCGGGAGCCGATCGGGATCGACCGTTTACCAAAGTCCAGATGAAAAACCTCCAGGGGGGACACGGTTTTTATTGATGACTTGGTTTGCCCCGTTTACTGCCGGAACTTGTGTATTTGAATCCAAACCATTTCTACTACCGGTGTAACCTTCGCCTGTAACTGGATTGCCAACATCTAAATTGAAGAGAGAAAGCAAAATTATAAAAACTGTAAAGTAAGTAAATGTAGGCGCAAAAACTCCATCTGTGCGAACAAATGCATAATAATAAGCCGCTTTCTTAGCAAGGATAATAGTATAAGTAGATTATGCTTTCTGCAGTGTCGACCGGATTCTTATAAGTTTGCTCAAGTAGTAAAATTATGCAATAAGAATTCTTCTAAAATGGTTACTTAAAAATTGGGTTTTTTTGTTTTCATGCATGTTGAGCATTTGTTCCATTTGGGTACCAAGTGAGAATTTTAGCATTTTTGTCATGCAAAATATTTAATAAATACATATATGTACATACATAAAAGTTAAGTCCTCACTTCTTGGTGTCGCATCGTTTGGTGGCGCGTTACTGAAATTTATCATACCCTGCGATTACACCATAGCTAAATTATCGTCATGCTCAGAGTTCAGTCAGGTAAATTTTTGATTTTATAGGTGAATGGCATTTGTCATTTTAAATACTCAAAAAATTATTATGTATTTTTAAAATCTAAGAACCAAAACGAAAATTTGTTTGTTTAAAAGTTAAAGAAATACCGTTTCATTTTTTCTCGGTTCTATTAAATTAAAGGAAAAGGAAACAAATTTTCGCCCGGATTTCCAATTTGGTAAAGTTGACGGGTTTAATTTAAATCAATTTTCGTACGGACTAAATAAAGAATGAAATTCCTCAGTTTATATTTTCTTAAAACTCATAGCTAAAATGAAGTCATATGGCTTGGGATTAGGTAGTCAAATTAAGATTTAATTAATTAAAAACCAATTCAATATGAAATGGATAGAAAGACAAGTAATGCTGCTTAGCTTCCTATTCGAGCTATTGCATTTTATAATTTCCCAAAGAAGCGGCTGTGCCCACTTTACCTTTCGTCTGGGAAATTTATCGATTTACTCAAGATAATAAGAACCTGGTTAGTAAATTTAGGAAAAAATATTCGTGCCGAGTTGCTCAGGTTCTTTCAAGTTAGGCAAGGCGTTAGGTTACGGGATTAGGGTAACATTGCAGATTAATTAAACCGATTTTAGCAAAATTTAGCCAAATGCCCTATGGAAAAACTTTGCAAGTAGATTTTTAAATTTTTCGTAGTGTATCAAACAAATTAGTTAGTCGGAAATTTAAACAAAAAAAAATCGGCATCAGGCAAACAGCATAAGTATAAATGTATTGGTGCAGAAACAAATAAAAATGACCAAAAATAATCCAAATTTATGTTGCATTGTTAGTAACCAACACATTCTTTATTAGTTTTTTGTAAATAGGTATCTGTCAATGAGAGGAGTAAACAGGACTTATATTTAATTAAGTAGATTCTGGTACTGTGAAGCGCTAATAAAATTCCGCTATAGATATTTTTTTATTAAAAAGCCGTGTTCGATTGGAAAGCAACATGTGTCACATTTTATTTTAAAGAAGCGAGACATAAACTTCGATAAACTATCGAAAATGTGAAGTTATAACATGTCACCCCAGTTTTACTAACCCACAGTCTGTCCAAGCTAAGTCATTCACACAGATCACGATTAAGATCGCCTTTACTATTCAAACGTTATTAACCACCATTTTTCTATAAGTAGTTAGTGTTTTTACCGTAATCCAAAAATTCGAAACACTCATTGAAATTCTGACCAATTATTATAGTGAGACATCCTCATCTCTAGCCCCTTATTAAAAGGACGTTCTGCATCGATCAAGGAACCGGAGAAGTCAAGTAAATTATTCTTTAGGATTATTGCTACATTTTCCTTTCATTCCCAGTTTTAAAACTTGTGTGTAATGAATAGCAGGATTTCTCAACTTAAAAGCAACCCGTTATGCGTTCGTATTTTTGCGTTTGTTTTTTTAAACCATTAATAGTAAAAAATTGTTTAAATGGTTGTTTATGTCCAATGTAGTTTTTGGGGAAAGTATAACTTCATATTAGGTTCTTTATATGAACATAATTTACCTGTAATATCTTAAGCATTACATAGAAATTGGAACTCTGCAGAAAACATAATCCATAACACATATTAAACGTATGCAAAGTGGCTTAACATACAAATTCGTTCTTTAATAATGTTTTATCACTTAACTAAATACATATAGTTTATAATTTTCTACTAAATCAACTTCAAACAACTTCAATTTAGCAGAAGTATAATTAAATATAAATAAAAAAATAAATAAGAGATAGATCTATAAGTTATTTGGTTACTTAAAACGAACAAAATAAAAGCGTAAAATATATTCGTGCAAAAAAATCAAACATGAAAAATTAGTTTTTAATTAAATTAAATAAACTTATATACTAAAAAATAAACTATTTTTTTTTAAATTGTGTGATTTTTTTATACGGTGTGAACAATTAAAAAATGTCGTGTATAATACGTAGGCTCATTTATAAATTATACAGAAAAATCAAACAAAAATTAACCCGAAAATATACCTCTTCGCGATCCGAATTTTCTTGCAGTATACTGAGGCGATTCAATGCCAACGCCAGTCACACAATTTCTTGATTCCATATTTCTTCGGCCGGATTTCAAACTGGCTTGACTACTATCGCCAAATATATTATTATTTTGTATACGACTAACATTATCCGGCTCTTTAACACTAACTGCATCCGACGTATCAATATTGTCATTAGTTATTTTATTATTATTGTCAACACTTATTTCTGATTTAAAATCGCTTATATCATTATTGTCTTGATTTAATTCATTATTTGTATTTATATCAGGTAGAGCAGAGGATGGATTATTATTTGCTAATAAAAGCGATTCAGTTGATTGATGTGAACGCACTGAACGTGTATCCAAATTATCTAAATCGTTTTGTTCGAATTGGTGTGTTTCTTCACTTTCTGGAATAATTTAGGTTTCTTGTTTGAATATTTTTTTAATTATTCCGAAAATATTTTGATCGGTGCAAGATTTATCGCAAGAGATGTGTGATAGATACTGATATTGTAATAGCACAGACGGACATAACATCGAATAAATAAAATATTAATATAAAAAATTCAACTAAAAAGGCTACTCACGTTACTTATCTAAAAAAAACTATGTAAAATCATAAAAGTAAATCAACACTAAAATAACTATCAAAATTTAGGAATTACTATTCGTCGGCATTTTTGACTTATCAAAGTATTTTGTAGATTCCACTAAAATCGAAACCTTGTTTCCGGTCAATTTACATGTAACAGTAATTTTATTATGGCAATATACCTCTTAAATTTGGACACAGCTAAAACTAGTTTTACATTTTTTACTTTCTAACCATTTTCAATAATCAAAAATTTTGAATTGTTGCTGATGCATTTAATAACGAATATAAATATAAACTGTATGATTTATAACAACAGGTTATTTTAAGTTTTATTTAGTGGTGGCATTAAATAAATTTTGGTAGTTATGTAAATTTTATTGGTAAATGTGATGTAGCTGGTTCTAAAGAGGAATAGTCGAACGTGTGTAATAAAACTTTTTAAAAATCTTCAAGTACGTATTAATATAGCTTAGACAAATATACATAAATTAAAAAGAGAACAAATCGATCTATCTTGGTACCAATTGCAATACGAAATACAATGGCGAAAAATGTGTGTACGAGAATTGTAGCTAATAAAAATATTAGTAAATAACAAAAATTAATTTTGTATCATATGAAATGAATGAACTTGATAATCTACCAATTTAATTTATGAAATAACGAATTGGTCCTTCAAATCCGTAAAAATAAACGAAGAACGGGAGGAAACGTACGGTTCTTTTTATAGTCAGTATCTGTGATAAATCATATTTTCGTCGATAAAATTGGCATGATAAATCGCACATTTGCTGGAAGAGTAAATTTTTAATTTTTTAACAGTGCGATTTAAAATATCACACTCATATGTCTATAAAAATGGGGTTTTTCAGGTAAAGAAAATACATTATAATTAAATCAAAATTTTCCTATTCCTACATAATCAATCGGATTTTAATTTTTATAATCCTTTAATATGTTTTCAAAATTTCTTATATCAGTTAAAATATTCATCTCAATCTTGAACTGAGTAATTTTTTATATTGAATTTTACGTAATTTGTTATGAGAGAGAGAGAGAGAGAGAGAGAGAGTATGTATATGTATATAACGATATATGAGAGAGTATGTTTTGATACAAAATAATAAAAATATGTTTTGACTGATGATATGATGACTATAAAAACCGTCCTAAGTTTTCGTCACACTTATTCATTTCAATATCATTTTAAAAATTGTTACTGCATGTTATTATGATTGCTATTTCTCTTTGACGAAAAAATGTTTTTAAATTTTATGTGGGCTTATGCTTAGTGAGTAAATTACATATATGTCTCACAATATCACAGGATAATGTTGACGTCAAACAAATTTTCTAAATGACGAGCCTTCAGCATACAGTTAACACAAGTGATGACTCATTTCAAGTTCTTATTTTATCTAATTGGTTCTCATACTTCAAAACGTACATGCTACGCATACTTCACAACATACATGCCAACCTAATAATATAAACTACATAAATTGAAAAAAAATATATTCAAAAATATATTTTTGACACAAATTATAATGGAACGTAAACTGTAACTTATTTAACATATACAAAACAATTCCTTATAAAAAAGATATTTATTTAAAAATTAAATTGAAAACTCATTCAATCGAATCTAACTAACATACAAAATCATATTGTATACCACATATTTTATCCAATCTAATAAATACTTACTCGATCGTCTAAGGAAGACTGCATGTAAAATGGAATTTAATCAGTTTTTGTATAAATATCTTAAGTTCAACAACAACATCAAACACCTTTTCTCTAGAGACAACAACAAAAAACACATCTACAAGAAATCTAACAAAATGCCTTGAAGTTTTGACTAATAGAATTATATTCCACCATTAAATCGGTTATTTTTGTTACATCTATTTTAATTGATTTTTTGTAGTAATGTTCATGGATAGATAGTAAAAAGTATTTGGAATAAACTGAATATGCAAAGGCATTTATAAATAATTTATCATGCAAGAGCAATCATGCAAAAGCGTTAAACCGAATTCTTAAAAACAGAAAAAATTGATATTTGTACTCAGATATTTAGCGGCGACATAATCCGGATCGAGAATTAGATTTCCGTCAGATATGCACACCCATACATTAATTCACACGTGCAAAAAAATGTTTATATTATTTTAATAAATTAATTTTCCAAAGCAGCTGTCACAGTACAGTTATTGAGTAAGTAACATTGTTTTGTGCTTCTTTTAAAAATAATTTTTGTTAGCATTAGCATTAATTAGTTAATATATTAATTTATTACAGTACCATAAAAAGCATTCGTGAATGTTCTAAGCTACATACAGACACAAAGAAATAATATAACTAACCTTTATTACCATTATTAATATTTTGTTGGGATCCACCATTTTCCATTTTACCATTAGAATGACCGTTTGAAATGACGCTGGTTTTCGATGGTACTGATGACACTGAGCTCTTTCGATCAGTTTCATCTCCGCCAATTGGTATATTACTTCGCAAATGATTTTTGGCTGGGAATCCTGAACGGTCTGGTTCACCAAATAACCGGCTATGTGAATCATTATTTCTTCCTCTTCGTGGCGTTAAACCTTTAACAAAAAATAATAACTTATAGTAACATAGACAAACTATGTAAATAACACAAATAAAACTAAATAAATTACATTGCTCCGCGATTACAAAATTTTAATGTAAACGTCATGCAATTTGAAATATATTTCTTTTGTATTTTTCAAAGTAACGGTGTTTTGTGATGGTTAAAACTATATTAACCAATGTCTTTTTGTAAAATACTTATAATAACAAAAAATAAAAAACTATAAATGGCATAAATAATTTATTTAACCAAATAAAAATTTTGTCAGCATTTTAAATATGTAGCTAATTCATAATTATCTAAGTTTTCATCTTGCTTCATTGAACCAACGCTAGTGTTTACATAAGCGTGTACACTAACATCCTTTTGATCAAAAAGTATAAAGCGTATCTTTTTATTCTACCAACTGCAATAAGTTCCAGTTTAATTTACATTATAACGACCTCTGTCGATGACTCGGTTGATTGCGGGTAAAATTAGTATTTTGGCCTCAAAATGTAATTATCAATATGTACTCTTTAAGTAACGATCTCGAACCCGCGGCTGATGGTGCTTGGGACTCTTGGAGTAAATGATCGAGATGATAACTATAAGATTCAACTGAGATGATTAAAAAAACAAAGTTGTGCAATCTTAATTTCAATCTCAACTAGGTTAATGTATTAAATATTAGTACTCAGCTAATTATATTTAAAATCTTCTGAAGTAAGCTGGTTAAAAACAATATATGGATAAAAACAAGATTCGGACGTTGAACATTCGTTCACTTAAAATGTCGCCGAAAATCGTCCAAGCCTTCCGGGAAATGAATAAATACAATTACAGACGATTTTCAAACACAAACCGGGCATTATATAATTTATAACGGCTAAATATCGTCCATACAAATTGAGTCAGAATTTTAATAACCTAGAAAACGAGAAAATCCTTAATGGGCTTCAAACCTGTTCGGATCGGATTCTTTCAGTGCAGTACACGAACCCATTTAAGAATATCCCAGTCGAATAAGATGATGAAAACAAGAAGCAATTTAGAACCAACTTGAAGCCAGCGTGGCCGGCACACAGAGCTGATATCAAGCTTATTATCGACGTGGTAGGCCGACGCCTAGGGATGACTAGAAACCACAACGAAGAAATGCTAATTGATCTTTGTTGCAATCATCAACTGGAAAAGGAGCACAAAATTAACACATCCTAATGTATACACTTGTCAATCACTGAATGGCATTACACGTAACAAAATCGATCACATTCTGATCAACAATTACTATATCAGTTCGACCAGCAGATCCATCATTTATCAAGAATAACATAATATATAAAAGTGTGACGTTATCTAACTGCAAGAACCAGCATTAAAAGATGAATGTAAGATGGAAATATGTGTCCATGTCGTGGAACAAATCTATGAGATGGCTTCCTGGGGGTAATATCGAATACGCCAGCAAAACATCAACAGAAAATATATTAGTTTTCGTGCAAAACCGTAAAAGTCAAGGATACGTGATCAATACTGGAGATTAATAGAGCAGATATACAAAAAAAAATGTTGTTATCCGACGATAAGTGCTATGATGGCTTACCCAGATTTACAGGTATCCTGTGCCTACTACTTATTCCAAATTTAAAAATATAGCTTCGTCGGTAGCATTTTGACAGTGATAGAGACTCAAATAGTGGTAATAATGTAAAGGGAACATAAAAATGTTGTTAAAGGTTTAGCAAATTTATTTTAAAGAACTCACACTTATGATTTAGTATTTAAGTATCAATATATTCACCTAAATTATACATCTAACTACATGGATTATTTTTATTACATATAATCTAATTAAAATGTGAATTTACAAGAAAATCTATTGTAATAATATGTTTCTAATAAAGCATACTTTTGTTTAGAACAAAGTTTTATAAACCAATGTTAATAAATAAGATCTTAATATCTAATTTCCTAAAGGAATTTCATTTTTCAGTAAACATTTCAAAAGAAAAGACGGTGCTCGGCTCGCTTTTTGGGAAAAATAGGTACGCATTATTACTTTTAGTGCGCCTAGGTAAAAATGAAGCATGCTGAAAATTATGACAAAAAACCAATTTATTTTTTATTTCCAAATCATTTAATTGATTTAACATTCAGATATTCCATAATTAATCATTTCGCCACAATATTGGAGTCGATGTATTAGTTGCTTGACTATACACAAAACAATTTGTGTCTTCAAAGCAACGATTTAAGTTTATCTAACGTACGAGCGATTACACAATGGTCGATAAAAATTCTCACTCATGTGCCAAATTGGATGCATGTTGCATTAAGGTTGAGTAGCTTAAATTAACCATTTGGATCGTATTTTTGAGTTACATGCAAATTTCATGATACAAAAATCTGTTCGAATCCAGTCTTATGAGATAAGCGCACGATTCGATAAGATTATACTTTATATTTTTTTAAATGTAGAAGTATTAACTGTGAACCGCAAGATCACTGATGCATAAATGGCACAATTTTCACTTTATAAGAAGAATACATACATTTCTAATGTATAAAATTTTCTTAAAAGATAGATTAGGGAACATTTTTATTTTCATCTCGAAAAACATATTATTGAGCATTTAAATTAATTTTAGTTTCCAAATCATGATTGATTTAAAATTGACAATTATAAATAACCTCCTTGTAATCAACATCTCGACGAATTTAGCAAGGTATAGAATGTGCGATTACCCCCAAATTTTTAAAATTATTTGAACAAAATAAAAGCAGATGCACGATGGTACGTAAACTGGACCTAAAGAAATTATGAAAAAACGTTTACGCATTTTTATAATTCAGTTTTTCATAGCTCAATAGATCAATATTTTCCTAAACAAATTACTAAGTAATTTTTCAATTCTCCGGCATGCGATAATATTAATAAATTACTCATCGGAAGCTAGGTAATTTGTAATAGATAAATAATATAGCCATTTTAAAGGGTTGACTTACAACAAAACGTATAATTTTCAGTTTTCGCCTAAAGGCTTTAATAATAAAAAATATATTTTAATAGAAAGTAGAAGGTATAAATTGTACGATGATTACTGTTATTTATTTATCATAATAAAGGCCCTTAGCTCACTATTTTACTTTCTAATAACATAATTCTTTTTTTTTACGTATACGAGAATCGCAAGTCTAATTAATTTTAAATTTGGATCTGGTAAATTTTAAAACTAAGATATCCATCATATTTTATTTTTTATTTCGGTACAACTAAAGGTACACCGATCATGTTCTGGGTAATGGTGGTAGATTAAAAAGATAATGTTCAACTAACGGACGTTTAAGCAACTATTAAAAGTCTATTTATAATATTCGTCTTGTTATAAAATTGTGATAAATGTTGTAGTATGTCGATAAATTATACAAAACAAAACTAAACGAAAATCTGTTACATCCATAAAACCCAAAATTGAAATATGTACGAGTATGTATATAAAAAACGTAATATTATGTAAATGTATAATAATATGTTATATGTTTTAAACACAACAATAATTATTTATAAAACAGCAGTTGTAATACTTCTATTGTAATAGGCATTTAATTACGATTTTAATTTATACATTAAAACCATATACATTTATAACTAAAAATAATAGAATTGAATAGATTTATAGTTCAATATTATGGTTTTGTTCTTTTATCAAAATAAATATAAAAAAAAGTTTCAGTATTCCATAAATTTTACGCTACCCATATTGCAAATCAAAATAAAAGCCTGTAAAGGATTAAGTTAACCTATTTTATCCCATAACTATTTATAACCCAAACGATGGAAAAACGTTTGCAAAACTTGTTACAAAAACGTTTGCATTTCCTGTTTCTGCAAACCCGAATCAACATTCGTAAATATAATTATCCGACAAAACAAAAAGGTCTGGGAGCACGCGGGCCTATATTTGTTATAATTTTGGTTACATTTACTATTATGCATATCTATTAGAATAGCCTGATATTTTTAAACTGCTGTTTTAGTACAGGAAACATAAACAATAATACAAAAACAAATAATCAGTGATCAATCGTAATTGGTAAATAGGTTCTTTGATACCTGCAATTTAAGAAACCAAAGAGTTCATATTTGGGATGATGACATCTTGTATTTATGAGACGAAACAATTGTCTTTAATTCGCCTTTATTATATCCATCTCTTACATTATTGACTCGTATGAGGACCAGTTTTGGAATTAGCAAGATTTATTTCAAAATTTGTCATAGCAAAAGAATATTCTTCATTATAGTTGGTATATTTACCAGTAGTAATTAAATTCGGGTTTGGTTTATACAAATAAAAAAAATTTGAGCCTATATAAATCGTAATTTTATTGCGGTTTGCTGTTTAAAAATAACCAAATTTACTCCAAATGCTTTACCAGTAAATGTGGTAAATTTATAACCTAAAAAATAAAAACTGATCAAATTTTTTCAGATTGTTGAAAAATGGCTCCACATTTTAAAATTCGAAAGAAACTAATACTTTCAGGTTCGTAAATATGTACAATATATTCTTAACATTATTCAAGATTTTTAAATGAGGGAGATACAGAATCGATACCACACTCACATAAGGAAGTAAAACCAAGCCGCTGCTGTGGAGTCGAAGGCGGCAATCTTTTTTACTAATAATGATAATTAATCGAAACATTATTGCTAATTTAATGACTAAATTCCTTTACGCAAGCTTTTAGACGAATTAATTTATACTAAATAGAATACTTTTGTGCTAAAAAACCGTTTAAGTATGTAGTATACTGAATTTCACTTTTAATCTGTACAGTATGTATAGTAAAAATCTCATTTATCGCAAATTTTTGACGGAAATAAAAAACATGAAATATATAAAATCAAAATGAACAAAAGAAGAAACTAAAAATTTAAACAGTGACTAACAGAATCATCGCGAATTTTTAAATATATGCAGATTTCGGCCTGTCTACCAATTTTGGATGATCCCCTCTCTTGTATTGTTTATTTTCCCTGTGCAAAATATTTTGTAAAATAGTTGTGAAAAAAATTAAAAATAAAGATAATTTTTTTAACATGATTAAAAATGTACCGAGATAAAAGTATCTATGAATTCCTTGCCGGACTGCAAAAAAACGAGTTAATTTAATTAAGATTTCCTGATTGTTTAAGCAAATTAGTATGATTGATATAATTTAAAAATAACTAAAAGAATAAAATTATAAATAGAACATAATAAAATAATTAAAAATATCCATTACCGTTATTAGAGACGGTGCCTTCTGGTTGAGCAAAAATGTTGGAAGCTAAGTGATTTTTATTTCCTGATCTTGGTGTATCGTATCCATTACCTCCGAAGATGTCACTTGATCCACCACCTGGAGGCTTTAGTACTCTACAAAAAACAACAAAAATAAACGTATTTAGTAAAATCGATTTTATTTATTTATATGTCATATAATAAGACAAACTACACAAAATTTGCGATTTATAGCAAATATAAATGGAAATTTAATATTTAAATATTAATTCCAGAGCCTGGTACGAAAAAATAAACTTTTCAAAATATCATAAATTTTGTATGAAAATAAAATAAATAAATAAAAGAAAATCATGTCAATGTATTATTTGAAAAAAAAACACACATTAGGAGAAATTGTTTTTGTGAGTTTAAATTTCTATGCAGTACTACTAATGTATTTATAAGATATATACCATTGTGTGTTACCATTTTCACCACCCATGTTTACATTTTAAATGTAATAAATTATTTTACTACATTGGTTTAAAAGAGATAAAATGGTACTCTTAATTATGTACCAGACAATTTATTTTTATAATTAAATGTTATAATTAAAATTCCAAATGTTTTTAGGGTTTTCAAATGAGTTAGATGTATATGCATGTGTATATATCAGATTATCATTTTATGACTTTTCAAGAAATGATTTTTCAAATTTTGGAAAGAAAATTCAACAAAAGAAATCCATTTATTAAAACAACTGGTTTAAGTATCATTCAGTGACATCGTTTTATCAATGGCACTGCTCATATTTTGGGTAAAATAATATTATTTTCTATTTAATATTTTTGGATAAATATAAATCACGAAAAGATTTTAGAAGGTTAAATATATGAATGGAAAATTGAAGTAATCACGTACAATGTCACAGGCTTTATTTTGTTAAAATGTGCCACACACCAAAGAATAAAATCTGCACAAAAATTATATCAATATTTACGCTAAACCATAAATATGTAAATTTGAAACAAATTTCATAAAAAAATTATGAAGGGTGAAATATCATTAAGCCCGTTCCCAATTTAAGATATGTAGTTACAAAATTAAATTGTAAAAGTTACTAATAATTATGCGTATTAGAAAAAGTTTATGTACGTGGAAATTCTGAATAAGCCTCCAAAACCCCTGCTTCTGCTTTAATACAATCATTGTTATTGTGTATGTGTGTCATTATGTATGTTGAACTTGCTAATATTTCTAGGTTGATTAGCTCCATTCTGATTTTTTATATTTAATATCTAAAAGTTGCTGCTAATGGTACTTTGTTGGCTCAAATCATGTCTAAATTCCTTTTTCAAAATCGAAGATTTCTCTATAAACAACTAATTGTGGTTTATTATATTTTCCATGTTTAACGCAGCTTACCAAGCAACTAGTTACAATTTTAAGAACCTTTAGAAAGAAGTAATTATTCGTATTCTAAACCAAAGATACCAATATAAAACGCTTTTCACTCCTTATAAAAAATTTTAATTTTTTCTTGTTAAAACATTTTGTGGTAAATACAAAGATAATTTTTACTTGTTAATATTTTAACCTGATTAAACTTTAATTTGGCGCACACTCTTTACAAGATAGAAACTTGAAATCTTTCTAAATCTCACATTTGTTTCCAGTTACCACTAACTATTTCATCAAAGTGGAAAATCATCCGTTATTACAGTCCGTGAGTAATAAAGTATTACTCACAGTGCTTCTTATTTTTCCTAGGACCCATTGTTAGGGTAACTAATTATCGAAACGATACAACAAACTCATTATCGAATAGAAAGAAATAGAAAATACTTCTTTTAAACAAAGAATAAGTTATTTCAATAATTAGATAACACAACAAGTTAAATGAAAATAAACATTTCTGAGAACTTGAATTTTAACGGAACAACGGAGTATGGCTTTGGGTCAATAAAATAAAAATAAATGAAACTATGATTCTTCAAATTTTTAATTTTGAATTCTCCGATTTTTTATACATTTAAACATTTGTTTATACACAGCAACATTTCTGAAATATTTCCAAGAATTCGATACAATTTAAATGGCCAAAATTTACAATATCATCATATTTTAAATAATGTTTTTGATTGAAAGAAATAGATTAAAAATATTTAAGAAAATTTAATTTATAACAATCATTTTGTATGAATTAAGAGCTATAGTTTTGGGCGAATTAAAGTATGTTCATATTTTCAGAAAAGCTTTTTGCTAAAAATTTAGAGTTTGAGCTATATATCGCACTATCCATTCAAACAGATTTAGACAGACTAGACAGTGCTAGTTGATGTCTTTTGAACTATTGCATTTTAAAAATCTCTGGGCCAATCTCTATCGATGTTTCAAATTAAATTTGTTCCACGTGATCTAATTTTATAAGATAATTTGGTGTCAAAATTAAATTTACTATGAGTTTCCACTAGATTTTTCAGCGAAAAGCTGATTTCCAAAAAAGTTTTTGAGTTAGTTGTTTTGAATGAATAGGGTGAATGTAGTTACGGAATACCGATATTTAAATATTTACAATTTTACGGGTTCAAGCCTAGTTTTTCGTAACACCATATATCAGAATAATATGACAGAGGTAACTAATTAGTTGGATAATTATCTTGCATTTTGCAGAACAACTAATTGCAGAAGAATTTTTGAAACCAGCTTTTCGGCTGTGATAGGTTCAAGTTCCACTACGAAGGCGGCAAAGATCAATTTTAAATCATTCTTCTAAGCCATATACATTCGTGTGCAATATAATAGGTAATTCGATGAAATTTTTAAATAATACATTTTTTTTAACAAAATCATCAATATCAAAAATTGAAACATGGTTTTTTTAATTGTCAGTCTCTTCTAGGAAACAAAACATTTATTACATTATCGCGTAATTGTGATCATAGATCGAACTATCGTATTCAATTTTAATTCATTTACACCATCTATGCAAATCAATAGGGAAATTTAAGTAATCTTGTTAAAAAATAGTTATTCGTTGGAAATAATTGATTTTCACATAAAGTATTAATATTTGATGATGTACCCGTTATTTTTAAGCACCACATTACATCGCCTCCCCATACAATTTATCAGTGATTGACATCTTTCAACTGGGATGCTCCATCAACTATTTTGAACATTTTCTCAAAGCTCATTTATATTTTTTGGCCTCGGAAATTTACTTCGATCTATGATCACAATGACGCGATAATTCCTTTCCTCGCGATAATAACATTTATTAAATGTTTTGTTTCCTAGAAGAGACTGATAATTAAAAAAAAACATGTTTCAATTTTTGATATTGATGATTTTGTTAAAAAAAATGTATTATTTAAAAATTTCATAGAATTATCTATTATATTGCACACGACTGTATTACCGAAACCGTTTTCTAATAAAATTTTTCCTACACCGTGATGTTATCCATCCATCCATCCTACACCGTGATGTTATCCAAAGTTTGAAATTTTCTAAGACAACCCCGCATAAATTCAATAATTATTCATTTAGAGCGGGGTTTGTTTTTTGCAGATTTACTGGTTTTTAAACTGTCGATAATCCGGTAAAATAAATATTTATTGCAAATCGACACTCTCAATAAACTTCAACTCATTTACAGCATCAGTTTGGAAATCGACAAATTTTGATGTAAAAGTAAAGATTACAATCTGAAGTTAGGTTTAACAATTTATGTTGGTGATTATTTCATGAGTAGCTTCAACAATGGAATTCATATTGAAAAATGAGGTTAACAACTTTCGTTTAGGAGATCTGAACTAGATGCTTTATATAAACCTTAGAACATACGGACTAACATAAATAAAATTGAAAAAATGTATTCAAACATTTTAAGTTTGCATCAACATACAAATCATTAATGTAATTAAAATTTGAAAAATTGTTAATTTCATTACCAGGTAAAAATATTTTTATTACGCGTGCACAACTGGACCAAAGTTCAAACTGTAAACCATACACAATTGTGTTGATGATTAGGCTTTATAGTGAGTATAGATAAATTAGCCAAAGGCTCAATGCATCAAATATTGAGCTAAACTAGGAGCAGAACTAATGAAACACAGAAGTATACCATTTATTCCAAGCATCAAAACTCTCACCCAGAATCAAACAGCATTTTGAAATTTTTATATGTAATTTAATTATTCTTATCGGAAAATTTCTTAACTAAATAAAATCCGAAAAAAATAGGTAATCAAAGCATAGGTCCGCGGTGAAGAGAGGAGATAGGTGGCGAGGTTAATGATTTGTCACTAGAAACAAGCATTTTATTCAGAATGTCACTCCCCTTTCTACACAAAAAAATATTCTTTTTTTTTTTATTTAAAATTTTAGTGTACATCACAAAAAAAATTCACGATCAAAAAATTTCAGGAAGTTCATAATTTCGATAGAACTTAACAAAAATTTAATTTTTGTGACAAACCACAATATTTTTTTGTGTATAAAATAGAAAATTACAAGTCATTAAAATACAATCTAATTCTAAACAGGAAGATGTAATATATATAAAATCTCATGCACCAATTCATTTCAAATTCGAATTCAATTCCAGTTGCAAAAAAAGAAATATGATTTTTTTTATGCTATAAGTACAGCGCATAGTGAAAGGTAATAGACGATTAAAAAACTAAACAACAGGGCTATAAGATGATTGAATAATTAAACGTATTTTTATTGTTCAGTAATCGAATTACTGTTAAAATTTTAAACAATGCACACAAGAAATATTTTCCTACACACAACATCGAGAACTCATAATAATTACTTAACCGCGACGATTTACGTACAAATTATTACAATCAACATAATACAATATATGATTAAAATACAAGACAATGTAAAAATTAGGAATTTTGTTAAGAAGTAAATCATCGCACGCGTATTTTTAATTATTTTGTATTATAAAGAAACAAATTCTAAAGGGCTTACGTGCTTTCTAACTACTGTAACAATTATTAAAAACGATTATCAAGCGCGTACGAACTAAATTATTACGTAGCATTATGATGGTTTGATAAATCATCAATTATGGTCAGTTGAATATATTCTAAAACGTCTATAAATCACAACATTTGAGATTCCCTCATAATTACAATCTTACTACAATATGATTAACATAATCATTAAAATGTATGGTGTATTGTATACTACACTACGAAACAAATTAGAAAATTTGGTTAAACAAAATAACTAATTGGGGTGCCCATAGAACCACATAAACATAAAATGGTATGCATTTTTACGGGAAGTTAATATTATGTTGTTTTGCTTCTGATCATTTGAATACACAATATAGAATTAATCTTACATATGAATATCTCGCGACGCGCTATAAATTTATCTCAAGTAGAAACAACTTATATGTATATAATTAGCAGATAATTAAGACTTTCCACTATTATGAACTGTTACATAAGTATGTGGAAAAATGCAAAAGTAATATAATAGAAAATGCAGATAGCTAGTAGTACTTTATGGTTGAAGTTTTTTTTATAAATATTAATCAAAGCGTGAATTTCGTCTATTTACTAAACTATACTAAAAAAAATTCTTGTGCTATACAAACGTAAATCGCACACACAATTCTTAATTATTTCTTTCAAATTCCATTCCGTTAATACGTATGGTTGCTTTTAATGTTCAATTTGAAATATAAAAATTGCCAAGGTTTCAGATGTGTTATTATTTGATTCTAAATAAATCCAGTTCATTACTATTGTGAATTTTGCTAATATCCCGAGTAACAGAAGCGCATACTGATTAATTAAAACATATAAATAAAGTTGGCTTATGCTATTAAATTAAACATTAACAATTAAATTATGATGAATATTTTAATATTAGCATTCTATTCATTTTTCTTATAATTGTATTGGATTAATTTTTTTTTGTTTATACCACTTAAATACTGGGTGGCGATATACTATAAAGAAAACACTTTGTGAAAATAAAAGCAACAAGTTAAAACTGTATTCATCCTTTGAATATTTAATTTTTATAACGTGTTCCACTAATGATTATTTATAATACATACATAGTTTGTTTTAAGTCATTAACGGCAAATTAACGATTTTAGTTACTTATAGTTTTTATTATAATAATAAATAAAATAAAATCTATCAATAAAAATGACATGATTCATGAGGATATAAATGAAAACATAAACATCTTTTTGCTTTTTAATCGCAAAGGTTGTGATATTTATGAAGTCTATGTGTACATAAATTAAAACGCTGACTAGCTTGGTTCATAATTTAGATAAATATGTAGGTGAAACAACATTTTCCTTTACAACCGGAAATACACAATTTATAAAATATGCATTGTTAACATTGTACTGTAGATGGCAATTCAATACACTTCGCCCAATTTGTATGTGTATACTACATAGACTGACTGCTATTTTTGTCCTAGATTTAACAACGAAATATGTAAGTAAAACAAAAAATTCACATCACGCAATAACTTCAAGCCAAGAAAAATCAAAGTCATTTATACTGGAAAATTTAACCTTCCCTTCCTTATACTTCATAATATTCAGCGCCCCGTACACAAATATTCATTTTTCGCGTTAACTTCTGCCAAACACCGAAAAAAAAACAAATTCACTAAATCACGCCAATAAGTAATATTAAATATGTAACTATTTTGATTTCATAATACCAAACGAATAAATGTGCCATTTATATCATTACACACTACAATAAAACTATGTTAGTCGAAACAATGTACCACAAAAAGGACCCAAGTTAATTTGAATTAAATTCATTAAAATAAATAATTATTATAGTAGGGCAGACCAACTAATTCAAATGAAAATCAATAGAAAATGACTTTGATTTATATTCGGCTGGCCGTCGAATTATTATTTTTTTTCCTAATCTTGTGTTCTAAATCAAATTCGTGAAATTATTTCAAATAAGAATTATGATCAATTTGAACGAAATCTATATCATCATCAACATAGTACAAAATTTTTCTTTACTCGGAGACATGAATAATTTAAATAAGAGCGTATAAAAATATTATAAGCTAAATACACCCGAGTGTAAAATTCTGTAAATAACACCAATTCATCTGAGATTCACGGAAAAATAATTTTTTTACAATATGGTATTAAGGTTGTGGTCACGAGATTTGTAGTTATGATCGATCAATCTAAATAAGCCATTTAAATTAATTCAATTAATACATAATAAGCAAAGATTAAAGAAATTATAATACACCCACCACAAAGACATTTTAAAAGATATCCAGAGATTTTTTGTTTCATTCGACACAGGGAAAATAGGAAAAGAAAATAAATCAATTTTTCCCGATTTAAAGATTTTTATAATTTGGGAAAACGAATGAATTTTCATACCTTTTTTTCGTATTTCCAACATTATATAGTTCAACATGTTTAAAAGCTGCATAAGTTGCCATCTTATTAATTTATTTAATTTAAATATGTGTACACTTTTAATTAATTTTGTAAATTGATAATTATCACTGTATTAATTTGTTTTATAGATATGTGTATAATGTTCGATATAATTGCTGTTTAGGGAAAGACAATAAAATAATTTTAGAAAATCAATTGTAAATTATATTTATCATATATAAACGAAAAGAAAAGGATAACAAGGAGTAACTACGAATGTATTGTGAATATTGCAAGATAAAAATTATTTTGAATGTGGGATTTTTTTCACAAAAATCAATCAATATTTGAATGATGTACACTAAGATGATTTTTTTCTATTTGTACTTCACTAAAATAATTTCACACACCAATTTTAATTCACTAATGTAAAGTAATTAAAAATAAATAAAAATTATTATTAAAAAATCCAAAGAACCGTTTTTATGTTTTTTAATACTTTTTATTTTTTGTTACCACCTATAACAAAACCGCAAGTTCAACTGAATCTCAATTGAATGGCCGGGGGCAATATATACCAGAAATATAATGTTGAAGAGAAAATGAAAAACAAGAGAAATATTTTGTTCAATAGCTTTGTAGTTTGGAAAAAAGTTGTGCGCATTCTCAATTTTATATTCTCCTCAACAATTTTCCAATTTTCTCAACGTTTCATCAAATGCATTTTATTACTTCGTTGTGTGTGTTTGTTTTCATTTTACTTTACATTTTAAATATATATGTATATACATTTTCTCAACCGTGAAAGCACTCTTTTTTCAAATGAAAATAAAAATTCTGCTCATTCGAATTAGAAGTGAGTGACTGTAAAAGTTCATGTAATTTAAGAAAATCTTTTTCTTCGGAAAAAATGTAAACAAAAGAGAGCAAGTGCATTGTAATTCACCTTTCAGTGTGATAAAGAATTAAAATTAAATTTCTTCGTGATCATTAGTAATTAAATAGTAAATTGAATGTTAAACAGTTAATTTAATTTAATATCAATTTTATTATTGTTAAGTTAGTTAATAGAAACTTGTAATTAATGGAACACAAATAATACGGATGATATATCATCGGTGATTTTGCTGTTTTTTATGTTATGTTTACTGCACTATTTTATAGTCTCCGCAATTACCGCGCGACATATTTTACACCACGCGGGTCAAATAAATGTAGAGAGTTTACTATAGTAGAGTAATATAACAAGGCAGATAGTTTCAATATCTCGGCGTACAGTTTAATTTTTCTTACAACAGTTTATTTTAACACAATCGCTTTTCTGTGTAAATAAAAATTTCATTTTCTTTCAAAGAAAAGAAAATCCACATTACATTTCTCATTCAATTTTTACCATTCACTTGTATCAAAAGCGGAATAGCTCATGATTGAAAAGAAATGATTCAGATTTTTTTCTAATTTTTAATTTATAAACAAAAATTGATTTAGGTGTGCATACTATCATTTTTACCATGCATGCCCTTTGAAAAAAAAATAAAATATTATAAACAACAAAAAAAACTTTCTAATTGAAATAAACAAGCTAAAAATAGTGTTAGGAACCAAAGAAGAGAAAAGTGTTAGGAACCGAAAAAGTCAATTGTCTGTTTATTTTGATGTAACACACCACACAACAATTAAACCTTTTCAAGAAACAAAATATAAACCATCACTCTCTATCCACCTGGAAGAAGTAATTTATGATTTAATTTTTTTGGACAATCAAAATAAACATGTATAGCGTCTTAGGAAGTTTAACAGTAATCTCGAAATTAATGTATTTCCTTTAAAGTAATCACTATTACATACTTGTGAACAGAACACAATTTTTTAAACTGCGTTCATAATTATTATTCTAATTGAATTGAGTTATTACACGAATTTATAAACAATTTAAATTCTTTCATTTAACGTTAACAAGTGGCATATGGATGGATTAAATTTAATACCGTTGTAAATTGGGTGTTTAAATTAAAGTTCAAAGAGTTCTGTTTTAATTTATGACAATTTAATTACTACTTAAAAATTATAGATAAGTTACCCCAAAAAAATGGTAATTTTATAATTTCTAGAATTTGGTAAACCAGTTCAAAGTTAACCGAAATTTCAAAATTAATCAAAATTAAATTTAAGAAATACCTGGGCATTGTGTTACATATTACTGATACCCGAAGAATTGATCCGACTATTAAATTAATGGTTACTTTCTATCAGCCATTCATTCATGCTAGTTTCACAAAAAATTTATTTATGATCAGCAATTGATAAATTTCAATAAAGTTTGAAATTAGGAAAAAACCTTAGAATAGGTAATTAAAATAAGTTTTTTAATGATGACAATTTACAATTAATCGAACAATTGAAATTAGCCTTATTGATCTATATTTATTTTATATATACATTCTATAAGATAATTAATTCAGTATTTTCATTGATTTCTTCTAAGCGCAAAAAAAATTATTCCCAGCAAAATCTCAATTGGTCATTCTCAGATGTGCACACTCCAATAGGCAATGAAAATGTAAAAATAAAAAAATAAAAAGTATTTCATATTAAATTCAATATTTGCTGACTGCACATTTTCCGATTGCGGGGCATCCAATTAACATTTTCCTAGTTTATTTTTTGGTGTTGGACGTTAACCATTTCGCACTTAACCTTTCCCCCATAGGTTATAGCATTAATATTGTCTGGACCCAGCGAAAGACCATGTTGTCTTCAGCAAAATATAACATACTGCTGCTTAAAATATTATTTAAGTAATACTCATTCGTTATAGTCCCCTCCCTCACCAAGGCCCTTCACCAAATCAAATTTGGCCTAGTCTAAATAAATCTAGCATGCGAATTTGACAAACACCAAATGTCAAATTTTTATTTAATATTTATATTATTTTGCTCAAATCGTTTTATCCCATACATGAGGCACTCCCAAAGACCAACAATACGATTCATAATGATAATAAATATATATGATATGGATGATTTTTCTTCTAGCAGCGTAGAACCTCGGTATAGATTGAAACTATGATGAAAACCGACTAAAAATGATTAAGGGAACGCTAAATGTTGCTCAACAACCCCATTCACAGATACTTAATAAACATATTTTTATTAATCACTTGTTTTTTGTTTCGCAGAATATTTTGAATATTTTTCAAAAAGTTTAAAAAATCACTCGATCGATTTCGACTTGTTAGGTCATCATCAGGAGTATCTACCCCATTCACAGAGATTCAGCAGATTATAGAACCGAAATACATAGCGAAGGTGATAAATTTGAATTCCGAAAAATATTATTAATGATATGAAATGGCCCACCCAATCGCCGAATTTAAATTCGAATGAGAGAGAACCTATGGGAAATTCCACGAAATGAGATTACTTTCAACACCAAAAAATAAAAGTTGAACGATGGGAAACCGTTCCACCGGAGAGAGTTCGATAGAATGATTAGTGAGTCCTATGGGCCGACGATGCAAATTAGTAATTGAAGGATTTCGCTGTCAAATTTTGAAGAAATTATTATCAAATAATTTTTTATTTAGACATAGGTATTTTAGTCTACAACTGATTAGTATAATTAATTCTAACTGTTGATAGTTTATTGATAAGGGAAAATTTCCGAAATCGATATTTCAAAATCAAAATAAGAAAAGTTAATAAAAATTGTTAAAAATTCAAAAAACAACTAGGTAGTTTATTTATAATTAATTCTAAAAAAAACTAGTGTTTCTATTTATAACCACTCGGCGCCTTGTGGTAGATATTGTAGCAACCTCACTGCTCGGCTTTGTTGTGCTGGTCCAAAGAATTTTGACTCCATATGTGACAAACAACAGCTGTTTACACGACCCTTGTTAGAACCATACTTGAGGCCACCAGTTAAGTATGGACTCCATTCCCCAAGTATGTTCTCCATGAACCCCATAATAGAATCGAAGCGTCCCAGAGGCGATCTAGTTTCCTCGTAAGGCAATAAATTGACAATAAATTAACAATTGACAATTTTTACAACGCTATTAGAACCGCCAAAATTTAATTAAACTTTTTGTTTCATCATTAAACCTGTTATCACTTTAGTGTACTTTTATCACTTGAATTTAAATTAACTATAAGTATCAAAACTAAGTTTTATTTCTTATTTTTGAATAAGAAATAAAACTTAGTGATAATTTTCTTATATATTATTTGATTATTGATAATAACTGTTGAGAATTATAAGCAGAGAAACAAAAATTTCCAAAATCGATATTTAAAAATCAAAATAAGGAAAACTTCAATCGCGTTCTCCATATGTGTCGCTCAGAAGCAAAAGGGCATGTTTGTCATTAAACAAAAGTGGTAAACGTCCCTTTTGCTTTTAGTCGACACATATGCAACCTACCGTTAGTTTCTTGCTAAACATATTATTACCATTAATAAAAATTGTTAAAAAATCAAAAAAAAAATCTAGTTTATTAATTCTAATTAAGCGTCAATCATTCGCCGCCTTGCTGTTTGGATATTGCGTTTATCCATCAAATTTTAATAGGGAGGTAACGAATTTTCAAAACCTTTTTAGAAAATATCAATTGAACCGTGAATTATTTTACCTGAAGTGGATACTCTACTACCCCAAATGACTGACAGGAACGAGTCACTATAATGTTACTGAAGCATAATATAGAATATCTTCTATATGCTTCGTCTTATTTTTGATTCTTTGACCAATAGCACAACAAGCAAAAAATTATTGTTCAAGTGACGTCTAGATATCGAAAGCGTAATGATTTCTAATCAAATTATGGCAAGTTTACCACACCAGAATCCACCTTGGAAAATTTTAATAAAAAAGTAGATTGCACAGGTATACATATGTCACGTGAAGAAGCCTTGTAACTTGAATCATCCTTTTCTTTTACGCGTCATCTTTGACTGAACTATAGTGAGTTACACTTTTTATCAGGGAGGGGTAATTGAGAATTATTATTTTCTGCCAACACAATAATTTGACTAAAATTACATTATATACTAGAACCCAAACTTTACTCGTTAACTGAAAGTGATCCGACTGAAATTTTGGGTTGGAGATTACATGTAAATTTTGTGAGTACCTGAATTGAGCATTTAAATGGCGGGTTACTAAATACATAGTTCATAAAATTTAATTTCAAATTGTAAAGGGTTAACCCCGAAACCAAATTAAAAACTACATATTATGAAAAAGATTACGTAAAATATTTAAAAAAATAAAAAAATTAAGACAGATTTTAATGTTTGCGTTAGCGTCAATGCAAATACTTCTAGAAAATATTGCAAATATAACCTACAGCTACATCTGACACTTTAAAAACACCCAGTCGTAACTTTTTGCCTGGTCATCACGGGAATCGAGCCTGGGATGGTCGAATAATAAAGCAAGCGCAATCCTGCTATCTTAGGTCGACAAATAAAACAACAGTTTGTTATGTATAACTCAAATAATGGAAACTGTCTCAACCAAGCAAATTTAAAGTTTACCAAACTCGACCACTTACAATATACATGTTGAGTTGAACTCTGGTCAGTTTCAGTCAGATTATGTTCGGTTCAACATGTAACTTTAGTAAGTTGGTATATGAAGATACTCATCTATAAAATACAATAATTAATGTAATCTAATGTACGCTTCAATGATTGGTTTAGCTTACTTATTAGGTTTTTCGCTATAATGTCAAAGCTTATTTGGCCTACAATATATTGCAGTCTGTAAACGAGGCTTGCAGAAACCTTGCAATAATTTTTGTTGCACAATTAATGTTGATAAATGTATAATCTCTCATTACTTCTGAATGGCATGCATATTACAAGTTGTTCGCCTAACAAAATACATAGATCAGTTTAATGTTACTTTCAATTAGCTAAAAACGTTCAATTCGTTACGCTCAATTCAAACAAGTTCGAATTTAGTTGAAGCAAAATTTTACCTTAAACCACACCAATTCACTCTTTTAATGCCGTTATTAATAACAACCTAAATAACTCGATGAAATCAGTTTTATCATCGTACACTAACCAACCACATCGCGTACGTACCAACAATTTCAAGTATGAAATTAACATTTGTTTCCTCAGCATCACAACAATGTTTAAATTTAAAATTTCATAAATAGAGAACCTCAATTTAAAAAAATAAAAAAGAAAAATTATAATTATTAAACAATTTTCTATACTAAAAAAATCATGATTACAAATATGTACTCGTACTCGTACAACAGAAGAAAATCCAATCAAATAGAATTCAAGAAACCCAATAATATCTAACTATCTTTTTAAAAAATTATCCGTTATTATTGTTTTTATTACAATTATTGAATTTGATCTTTAGGTCATACAAAAATATAATCATGAAGAATTGAAACAAATTTTCTGTTGCTCTGGATAAAACAAAGGGACAAGTGCAATAAACATTGATTATAGCAAAAAATATTAAAAACAGAGAAAATACATGCAGAACGTGATTCTATTAATTCACAGTTCTTATAGATGTAGTTAGATGTAAATATAGTTTTTGCGGAGATAGTTTTTCAGGTGGATTAGAGAAATAGTGATAATTTTCATTTTATTCCATGAGAATTTCTTGTTGTTTTCTTAATATAAGTATAATATACCTACTTGAAAATAATTTCGTAATAAATAAGTGAAATGGCATAAATCAAAGCAAATGCAAACATTTTAAATTTTTTTTATTGTATATTGATCAAAATTATTGTGAGATATATTATAATAAATTGAATTGATTAAACATTTGGATTATTTAAGTTTCCTTATTTTTAAAAAATTCTAGCTTTCACATAACGTATTGAACAGAACAGCAAGCGTATCGCTTTTTTGTCTGTATCAAGAAATT
The DNA here is from genome assembly GCA_932526605.1 of Nephrotoma flavescens. Lineage (NCBI taxonomy): Eukaryota > Metazoa > Arthropoda > Insecta > Diptera > Tipulidae > Nephrotoma > Nephrotoma flavescens. The sequence goes on from OW052221.1 coordinate 190,264,245, forward strand.
AAAATCTTATACACGGTTCTATGGTTTTGCTTGATAGAAATAAATAAATCAGCTATATAATATAAATTAACTTTAATTTTCAATGTCATCCTCATTCATCTTGAACAATCAATTATACTAAATCAAATGTTATTTAAAAGATGACTGATACACAACCAAATAAACAAAGACAATATTAAGGTTAAAAAAAATTCTAAGCTCTAAATGTTTACTCGTGCTAAAATAATTTAGTGTATCTCATCCAAGTTGATCGAATTGTTAACAAAAAGATGTACGCTTACGAGATATAATATTTAGATTAGCCGATTGGCTATGTAGAAACTGGGAAAACAAATTCGTCTTTAAAATATAATTTCTAGCTAAATGGAATTTAAATAAACCTGTAAAAGCATTTATTTAAGAAGCGTAAAGTTGAAATAACAGTTTTATGGAAAATAATTTATACTAAGTACTAAAATTGGTTGACCCAAAAATTTGCCAATGAGTAACCAATTAAAATAATACCTATTAAAAACCAGGCACATAATTTCCTACGATTTATCCAATGACTCCATACTAATTCGGTATTTTGAACACCAATAAGTAAAAAATGCATTGGTCACATTGCAAATTAATGGGCTTTGACAAACTATGAAAAATTAAATTGTTTCCGTTAATCTTAAACGAATGTTTCCTTTTAAAATCGTGGTTTCCTTTACTTCAAGTCATTTACTTCAATTCGAAAATAGGTAGAAAATGTATTTCGGTATGATTTGAAATGTGCATAATTTACTATGGCGGAATGCTTGCAAAATACTCTTGTTTTTAAAACTACGGAATTACTGGTACCTTTATTTGGTAAAGTTCGCGGAAAATAATGGTTAAAATTATCTTGAATAAATTTAACTATTTTTTAATTAAATCAAATTAAATCGAACTTAAGTCCCGAAACCATTAACACATAATTTTAAAGATAGTAGTGTGAAAGAGCGGTGGTTTCTTGAAGTTGTCTAGCATGAAACAAATAGTTAATCAACTCTTATCCTTAAATTAAATAAATCTTATAAAAACCATCTTTAAATTTTGTTTCAAATGAAACTGAGAAAATATATAATAATTTATAGTTTTAGCTATAATTAGTTTGTCAATTCATTTTTCAAAATCATTAATTTGCTAGCTGTTGAGGAGGCTTATTTATCAATAGTAATTGTAACTAGGATTTTAAATTTTAAATATTTTTAGACTTACATAAATGGGTCTTTCAAAAGGGATGCTCGAAATTTGCTAAGTTGTAGCAGCCATGTTGTTATAGCAACAACTGTCAAATTTGTTGGGAATTCAGTATTGATGACAAATCACCATATAGCGAGCGTTGAACGTGTGTAAATCATAAAAATTTATTTTAAAATCAGTCCTCCGTTCGAGAAACGTTCCGTGCATACGTGATTTTTATCCTCGCCACAACCGTCCTGCCAAGTATTTGACGTTATTTGGTGGCCAAATTCGAGTCAACCAGTTTGATAAATAATCAGTAAATCGATAAATAATCAGTACGGGAGGGAGGTGTGCCGTAACCGTCAACTGCGAGCGCTACAGATCGATGCTAAGCAACTTCTTGTGGCCTAAACTGGATGATATAGATGCCACAGCTACTTGCCACAGCGTACCACGATGGACATTCTGCAAGAGCGGTTTAAGGGCATGGTTATCTCTGAACTTGAATCTAGCAAATAAACCCTCTATTTTGTTTTAACTATTCCGTAGTAATTGAATTTTTCTACGTCAAACTGTAATTCACTCAAAAATTATAATCATTTTTAAAATTTAAATACATATTTATTTTATAAAATAACGTTTTACTTTTAATTGATTAAAATTTTTATTAGGACAATAATTGTTCTAATAATAATTTTAATCAAGTATTGTTCTAAATTTAAAAAAATTAAATATAATTCATAACCTTATTTATGTTGTGAAAGTATTTTAGTTTAGAGCAACACATTAAAACCTTTTTTTTAAATCGAAGCAATTGAAATAGCAGAAAAATAACATTATAACAAAGGGAAGGTATATTATTATTGTAAGTAATTTCTCTTATTCAAGTCATATATTAATCAATCCCAAGAAATTATTAAATTTACATTAAGAATTAATATTCAATTAAAAATGAAAGTAAATTTTGTTTATTTCATCTTAGTTGTTAGTAAAATTACATTGCCCTTTAAAAAAATAAAAAGGGAAATTAACACAACATAAAAGCATCATACAATCTATTCTTGGATATAATAAGTTTTATGATTTTTTTTATATAATAACAATAAGCATATCGTTTTCTTTATTTAAAAGATATCTTACCGATAGTTATATTTTAAAATACGTTAATTAGAAGCATAAAAATATACACTTGCGTGATAATCACGGTTACAGTGAGAAAATCATAATTAAGGTTAATGTTTTAAATTTTATTAGTGAAAGTGATTATTACCAAAAGTACGTACACATGTCTAAAACATTGTTTAGTGCCTTTTCATATACAGTCGTTGCAATACAAATACGGAAGTGATGCTTTTTTGCAAATAGTTTACAATAATTTTCCTTGAGTTGCTAAAAATAAAAAACTATTTTCATAATATTATATTGTAACTAAATTTATTTTTAGTAAATCCAGAAATATAATCTAGGTTTTCTTACAAGTAGAAACTCGCCAACTTATGTATGGTTGTAACAATTTCTGGGTTAATATAATTTATAATACAAGAAATGTTATTAGGTGAGTAAATAATAAAGAACTAGAATTGGGTAATGGTATTAATTACATCTTCCCTAAATTTATCCCGATCTCTAACTGTGGGATAGTTATTTCGTTGATTGAAATAATTTCAAGCCACAATTTATTTTACATGATCTTTCACGTCCAAACTTATGAGAAGCTAGGACCTATTATGAAATCCTGGTACCCGTTTATTTATGCTAAGAGGAAAATGTTTTTAAAAGTTATTAATCCTCAAATTATCCGCAAAAGTGTAAAGAAATCGTGATTGAGGAAACTTTAAGGAACAAAAGTAAATAACCTCAACCCCAAAAAAGTAAGTGCTACAACTACCCAAGGTTCAAATTACAAAAACTACCCCACAAACTCCTGCAAAAATTGAACTTCAGACCCTGAAGGCTAGTTTTGTTTTAAGATGGTTTTCAAAGTTGTAAAAGAGCATAGACATGAAAAAAAGTAATGGGACCTAGCAAAGACAAATTAAAGAAAATTTGTAAAAACCACAAATAGATGAGAAATTATATGTTGTTATCAAGTCGCATTCATTTTTCTTCAATTAATCAACCATAATTAAAATAAGCCAATGATAGTTCGCGGCACATTCATGCAAATAATTCACTAAGATTAGATTGAGTAGCTCTAATAGAATGGACAAAATCCAGATTAATTTATTTCTAGCGTACTCCATAAATAAATTCAACACAATGTTCCTCCGCAATACATGGTGGTACCAGTTGAAATTAAAAGATCTGCTTCATTTAGGATGTTTCGTTTGAGTGTTAATAATCTATCATTGGAAGCATAATTGACAGAAACAACTAAAAACTTAAATAAAATTCTTAACGGAAGAAAAACGCGCCTTTTAAACTATAATTTTGTAATAATCAGCTGCAAAACTATCAAATAAAATAATTCCTTCAGTCACCAAATTTAAGGGCATTAATAAAAGGATTTTCTTCTGATTTCCGAGACTTTCGGATCTCTCTCCCTTACATTAATAAAATCCGTTTGACCTAATATTTAACCATTCGTTGTTGTGTGCGAAACAATTAGGTTGGGTAAACTATTACCCAACAATTAAATAATTTCACACATTAAATTCGATCACTACACATCAATAATTATTTGAATTACGTAGTATGTAGGTTGACCTAGTAATTTCATTACAATCTTCCTCGACCATAAAGTAATTAATTTAATATTAACCATATACGTTTTTGAAAGAAAAAATGGCAATAACAATAATTAATTATAAAAAGCAATATAAATTTTATTTTTTGTTTTAACTAAAATAATTACATTTAATCAGCAAACGAAAATATTTCAGCATTTTTATATACCAACATGCATCTATGTACGTGATAGTGAATTTCTTAGAAAGTAGTAATCTCAAAACTAAATCTGTTCCGCTTACATGAACTTACACTTCATAAAGCGTAATTTTGACAAGAACACAAAATTACGATAGATGTAATTTCACGACCGAAATGTTTTGGTTGAAAATTTTGTGAAGGCGGTTCTATTTGTCATTTATGTTTTTAAATAACTGAACAAAACATTATGAATAACAAATGATTATGTCTCATTATTCCCCCCAACAAAAGTTCTAAAGTATTAACATTATGTACATTTTCCAAACAATTAAAGATGTGAAAGTATTTCCGATAAATAGTTTATGTTAAACCGTTAATATCTTCTCAACTATAAATGCCGTTGTGTTTGATTGGAATTTAAACTTAGCTTTTGATCAAATATAATTCAACGAAATACAAGTTATATTTACGTAATAATAGATCGAAACGCTATCTAATAAAAATAATATTAATGCATATTACTCTAAAAAGTTAAAGATCTCGTCGAGTAATTATGTATCTACGAAAGAAAATCCAAAAAGTATTAAATAAAAAATTGTATCAACAGATAGCTAAAAGTTTATTATATTTAATAGTTACAAAGGAAATTAAATTTTATAAATAATTAACAATAATCAGATCAATATTATAATTAAATAATTATCCGGAAATAATTAAATTGATATGTATTGAATAAAAATTTAATTAATTCGTAACTTTGTAAATCAATCATTACAAATTGGAAAACAACATTAATCAACTATAATAATAGTAACGAACTAATAGTTTATTGATCTTGAACTTGATTTAAAATGTTTTATTACATAAATTGTATGTGTCTGGTTTTCCAAAAAAGAATCAGATTGGAAAATAGTTAATTTTTTACTAACGTAACCGTGGTAAATATGATTAAAAGAAATCTGATTTTACAACTGAATCATATTATATCTCAATTATTATAAAATTCATTCAAGCTGTTTTTCCAAATTGTTTTTGGCATTGTATATGTCTAGGAACATGAAGTCGTCAAATTAAATCAATTTTTGATTTTGCCGAAGAAAGGTATTGTGTTATAAAAATGTTTTTTTAGAAACACTGACATACTTTCGATAAACAAGATTTGGATTATTTGCTATGTTTACTATAAATAAAATGTTTAATTAAAAATAGTATACGTTAACGAAAACTGTAAATCTATTTCTAATTTCTTTTCGAATTTATGATTAGTTTTGAATTCAAATTGTATTTAATGTAGTGAGTTTTAATAAATCACCAGATTAAATCCAAAAGAAAAGGTTTGGATTTCGGAATTTTCAATCTAGCTATTTAACAGCATGTTCAGCTAGAATAATACATATTCTTTGTTTTGGAACAATTTTGGAATTAGTGTGAAATTCATAATAATATAGTGTTCAACCATTTTACCGATTGATTTTTTTTATAGCGGTTTCTATGTAGATCAATTTGATTTCCGGCTTATTTATGATTTTCGTTTTTGTTTAAAAGACTTAATTTTATACAACCAAATACAGTTTAGAAACAAATGTATGTATGATGTTAGGAAAATTATTGGTGTGGTAAGAAATAATAGCAAAATAATTTAGTTGTACATGTAGCTATAGTTAGAGCGCACTTTTAAATAGAATAATAATTAAGAGTTTGCTTTCGAAAAAGAAGCTTCTAAAAAATTAATGAAACAATACACACCCAAAGTAGTTTCAGAATGGTCAGATGAATGGTTATAATTGATCGATTTAAAAAATACTAAACATGTAGTTAAATCCACGGACAACAAATTAAAATATGTATTATACAAAGCAATAGTAATTCTTGATGACAGCAACATGAAATTTGAACATCCCACCCACCACACCTGAAATTACTTTATGCTGTAGATATTGATTAAGAGATGACGAAAATTAATAGAATTAAAGAAATATAATTTTTACAAAATTACCAATTAATCGATTTACCGGACAAGTGGTACTGTGGTTAAAGCTTCGGCACTTGGACCGCGAGGTACTGAGTTCGAATCCCATCAGAGGCTAGATGCAAATCGAATTGTCATCATCGATTTCAATCGGTGATGTTAATAAACACAACTAAGACTGTATAGGTTAACATGGAGCTTGCAATATGCAGGTGGTATACTGTATTTGTGTGAGTAGGTGAATAGGTGAATGGGTTAATGATGTGGCGTGGATGCGTGGTATCACAATGGACCAAAATTGGCCTAAGTATCAACCAGTGGAAATTATAATTTATCATTATTTGTTGAAAAATCAATCCTATTACTTAAACTAATCTTCTTAATTTATTTGTATACGTCAGAAAATTATGGACCATGGTAAATGGCGTTTATTATTAGTCGTTTCCAGAGAAATTAACTCGCGTAATTTACATTAAAAATATGGCAGGTTGTGAGGTGGCGCATGGTAGAGAGATAATGCGACAACAACTACACCATCAATGTTAAGAAACCGTTGCTTGGGTTAGTACAAATTTATGGGTGACCGCATGGGAACAACATAAAAAGTAATTGAAAAACAGACTTGGAGACAATCTATCAATCAAAATCTCTGCTAATAATACTTTCACTGCCCTATCTACGTACTTGCAAGCTTGGCTACCGCCAATCCAACAACTGTGCAGCAATAATAATAGTTCGGGGAATTATTTTACAATCACAATGCAAGTTTTGTTCGAAACCCGAGACATTTTCGTATACGTCAAAGTGTAGAGTATACATTATTAGTGTGTAATTTTTCTGTGGTTACATTTGTTTATTTTCTACGACGGTAAGCAGCGAAAGAACTGATGAATGAAGAACTTTCGAAACCGGTTTTCCAATTGTACATTATTTGTTGAAAATGAAAGATTTTATACTGTTTTAAATCGAGTGTTCTTTAAATAAAGTTATAATCTTAAAATAATATTTTTGTTTTATATTGGGAACACAAATTAATTCGGTCCGTTTTCAAAAACTGGCTGACTATAATCTTTTATTTATATTTAGTAACAGCTGAATTCCATTGTTTCAGACACTGTCAGATTGGACATCTGCCGTTAACAGCATTGTATTGCTTTTTCATAAAAAAAACCTGTTTTTTTACGGTGCCGAATATGTCGAATTTTATGATCCAGTAACTGAAGAACATCGAATGTTTGTGGAAGATTACGGTGACAATGCTCCAACTGATAAATCATGTAGAGAATGGTTTCGACGCTTCAAAAATGATGATTTCAGTATTAAAGATAAGCCTCACTTTGAACAGCCAAAAAAAATCGTAGACGATGAATTTGGAGCATTGCTCGATGAAGATCCGACTCAAACGCAAGAAGAGCTGGCCGGTACATTGGGAGTAACCCAACAAACCGTTTACGTACCATTGAAATATATGGGGATGATTCAAAAGCAAGACAATTGGGTCCCTTATCAATTTAAACCAAGAGACGTGGAAAGGCGATTTCTTTCTTGCGAGCAGCTGCTTCAAAGGCAAACAAGAAAGAGTTTTTTACATCAGATAGTGACTGGTGACGAGAAGTAGATCTTCTACGATAACCTCAAGAGGAAAAAAATACTACGCTTTACCCGGACAATTGTTGTCACCTCAACATCAGCACCATAGACGAACATTCATGGTTCGATGGTTATGCTGTGTATCTGGTGGGACCAAATAGGCGTTGTGTACTACGATCTGGTACAACCTGGCGATTCCATTGCAGGCGAGCGGTACAGACTACAAACTAATGCGTTTGAGCCGTGCATTACGAAAAAAACGACCGGAATATCAGGAAAGACATGATAAAATTATTCTTCTGCATGACAGCGCTCGGTCTCACGTTGCAAAAGTCGTAAAAACATATTTTGAAACGCTCAAGTGGGATATTTTACCGCGCGATTTGGCAGGTCATCGGTTCACTTCTTTCGAAGAAATTGAAAATTGGATTCAAACTTAGATCGCCTCAAAAGACGAAGTGTTTTTCCTAAAATATGTATTTTAATTAATCTGTTCATTCATTTTATTTTAAAATAAATAGCATTTTTAAAATTAAAAAAACGGGCCGAATTAATTTGTACTCCCAATATAATAATACACAATTATTTAAATTATTTACTACACAACAAAAAGCCACGGGGACAACAAAAATGGATTCTATTCATTTATATGGTTCTTATATTTAATTTAACAAAAAAGTGAGAATGCCTAGTCGAGTTCTCTACACACCTAATCATAATTTAGAAGCCCTTTCCCGATCATTGACACCTAGAAAAATTTTAGGTAAACGGCAGGTGATCAAAAGAGATTGACCTTATATGACATAGGAGAGCGATAAGGCACTTTTATTAGTTTCTTAGTTTTTTATTTAACGCACGAAAACATTAAGCTGAGGAAAAAAAATTTGATAGTTTAACCCATTATAAAATGAAGTATAAGTAAAACATAAGTGCAAAATGATTCATTTACACCCTTATTCCGCTAGTCGAGTCGTTTGTCGTCTCAAGTGACTCATTTAGTATGACACCAAAGGCGGCTGCCTTGCCAAAATATCTAGCAAGCATATTATCGTAGTCACTTCAAGCGACAAACGACGTATTTTATGCCTTTTCTAGTCATTTCAAAATTTCACACGACTCAGAATGACAGTTTTTAATTGTTTCTCTCGCCTCAAGTCACTTATTGGCATGACAACTGGCTAATTTTTCATACAAATAACAAATTTTTATAGTCACTTGAAACGACAAACGACTCGACTAGCGGAATAAGGGTGTTAATCCCCTTCTAAAAAAACACGAAGATTTGAGAAAAAAAACTTAATAATGCCGAAGAGGAATGAATCAATGTGGACAAAAACTGCTTGTATGTTAGGAATAAAAGAAACTGAAATGTGTCGCATAACGGAGTAGTTACTTACTGTAAACTATATTTGATTTTAACCGTAGAAGCAGCACCGGGTCATTGCCGTGTGAGCATTCGCCCGTCCACATTTACGAATACCTCATACACTTACATGCTCTTTCATACGTTACAACTCTGTGAATGTTAAAGAATGTCCTAACTTTAAGAACAATTTTTTGAATCTGGATAAATAAAGAAATCACTTCTGAAACACGAGGCCTGCATTCTCTAGAATTTTAAGGAAAATACAAAGGTTTCTGCTAACGACAATTATTCCAAAATTTAATTTTTCAACGGAAAACTTTTTTACAAGCTAGTGTTCGAAGCAAATTTTGGATTTATTACACTGGAATTTTATAACCCGGCTACTAATATGACAGTTTATTTTCAGTTTAAACCTCGGAGCCCCGAGATTAAACTGGCGAAATAGATATCTTCAGCAAGACAACAAAGCGATGCGATGTATAAACATTTTTCCTAAGAGGAACGTTATGAAGTGAAAAGAATTACTTTAAAAACGATGAAGCCACAAGGCGACGGAATTTATAAACAGGCTAATTCGTTTGATTTAATTAATAAATAATAGATTTCCCCTTAGGTGGGTGGTCTTAGAAAATATTTTTTTTCCAATCTATTACAAAACCCCAGTATTTTGGTACTCGTATGCCAAAAATCTGAAATATTTTTTTATAATATGTATTAAATATATTCCCTCGAATGTTATATCTTGAAATAGAACTATTATTCTAAATAGTTTTGGTGGTTAAAGTTAAACAAAATATTCTTGAGGCAGTTTCGATCCTTGAAGCTATAGTGTTTACTGATATCCAAGCCAGTAATTAAAATAAACCTTTAGATTATTCAATATTACATGGGGATATTAGTCTTATAAAATGTTAGAGTAAATAATAAATGAATAGTGTATAGAGAAAATGTATATATATAGAGAAAATAATAAATGACTTTCTACTCAAATTCATTTAAACCACTACCATTACATTACGTATAATAGGATTTTATAAACAAAGGGTCACTCCCAAAATAAATAACTGATTGTTAGCATCGTCTAGCCAGATTTTCTATCAAATAACAACCATATACATTTAACCGTTAATTATTTTTAATATAAAGATTTTTTTGTACATCAATATTTTCCGTCATTTGATAACTTATTCTAATTTGTTAAGTAAAATTATAAATGAAATTGTATGATTTCTCAAATCGATAAAAGCATATAAAACGATTTTTGAATGATACCAAGTTTTTGATATTTTATACCTTATTATTACCCATATCGGAAACAATTCCGGTAGATATTCATATTAACAACAATCAATGTGTGAAATTCACTGGACAAATTGTATATAAGGGGGGTGTTAAAATATTTCAATAATAAACTAACTATATGTGAAAGAAAATGATCAACTGTTTATATATAAACTTATGCACACATGTCGTTGTATATCAGTTAGTTACCGCTAATATAAAACATATGTTTGTGGAGAAATTTGATAAAAAATTACTATGTCATCTTACATACATTGTTAAATTTACCCTCTTATTATTATATAATATTTATATTATTTATACAATTCGATTAATCAGAGTCATATGCCGGCGTTAAATATTCGTTGCAAATTAACCATAATAAAATAAATTGAACTATTGCTTATGCATATAATGATGCATAAACTATGCATAAACTATTAGCATATTGTTCGGTTTACAAAATGGTTAATTCTTTACATAATTTTTAAGACAAGGCATTTTTTCTCGTTAAAATATAATTATTTTGTTAACTGTAATAAAAAGAAAAATATACTTTCTTAATTCTTATTGTTCGCATTTTATAATCTTAGTATAATTCAATAATTTAGAAAAATAGATTGTAGATAAAGGTAATTATTATAGATACATAAATAGCTAACTTTAAAAATAAAAGCGCACTTAGAAATAAACCGTAATTTAATTTTCTTTAATTTACATTGAAACCTTGAGTGAAAGTACATAGAGCAGATACGCCATAAAACAAAATAGCCATTAATAATATAATAGGAGGTATCAAATCAAAAATTCCTTTATTTGTATGCTGTTTCAATTATAAATCATAATTGAAACTCAAAATAAACACCTTTAAATTCAAACATGAAGTTATTTCAATTTCATTTAAAGAAAAATAAGCCACGTAAATAAGTAGATATGTGAAAAGATAGCATAAATTATAATAAAATCATTTGGTATTGTATAAGAAATATTAAATCTTATCAATATAATTATCTTGCAAATCAACAAGAAAATGCCATTGGAATTAAATTTTCTCTTCAAATATAAATCGATTTCAATGATTAGTTATTATTTTCATTAATTAATTGTATTGTGTTATATTAAATAAAAAATTTACAGTTAATACTAACCATGATTTAGAATTTATATCATTATAAACTCATTCTACAACATTACGATTTTTAATTTTAAAATTCAAATACATAATAAAATTCAATCTTAAAAATTCAGAGCGGAGAAACTTACACGGAACCATGGGCGGTATGTTGTACCATCACTTCGAATCGAAAAAAGTCGAAATTCGAAAAAAGTCGAATAGAAAAAGTGAAAGTTGTATCATTTTTGCTTTTCGAAAATGATACAACATACCGCCATTCGACTTTTTTCGAATTTCGATTCGAAGTGGTGGTACAACATACCGCCCCATTATTTCGAAGAAGTTTTCCGCTATTTCAACCAAAGTAGCTTTAACAAATCACAGCTTACTATAGTGTTTTTTTATTACTTCGGAGCGAAAAGATAAAAATGCATTTTGCGTTATTTAATTTTTTCGGAATGAAAATTATATTATTTATCCCAGATAATGATTTTTTGTTTTATTGTTTCTGAACACGGTCGAATATTAAGATATTCCTATCAGATTTTTTTAGATTTTACAAAACAAATCCTTTACTTTTTGAATAAAGCATATGAGATATTTAATAGATATTTTGAAAACACAAAACATTAACCGAAACTTTAATGGAAAAAATTCTATTCGACAACTACACTGCTCGACAACATATTCCGGACACTTGAATTTCTTCATAAATATTTTTCTAGAGCAATTACGCACATTAGGTGTTTTGCTTTGGTAAAATTAAGCGGGTTTTACTTTAATATCTCAAAGAAAAAGCTTTTGATCGTGTGATAATTGATTATTATGTAGTTTTAAATATAAATACATTAAAAAAATTAAAAAATGATCGCCTTGCGGTGAACACCATAACTATTAAAATGGTTTTATTTTCTTAAAACTAAATTTTTTTGGTTTACATTAACCCCCCGATTCTAACGTACAGTCACAGACGTATTTTCAGTCTTAGCGAAAACTTTTGTCTTAACGAAGACTAGATACTTTAAATTCGTATTCTGCACTTAGTCTTATCTGTCAGTAGTCTTAAAAAAATGTCTTCGTTAATATCAGCGAAATAGGTGGTCTTAGGAATCATAATTTTGACATTTACACAGAAACAATAATTATTTGTATTTGACTATAAAACCGGAAAAAGTATTCAAAATACAATATTATGTACTCTCTCAGCATATATAAAACATAAATTTGAGTTTTTTCTACCAACTTCGAATTGAACTGTCGCTTTTCGTTCATAAATTTGAAATAATATGGTAAAAATTTGGTTTCGACAGTTCTACAAAAGTCTTTGGAGAGTTTCTAATATGTTATTTAAGACTACTGTCTTCAGAATTTTAATGAAGACTTTAGTCTTAAAAAATAAAGTCTTAACAAGAAAGTCTTAGCTAAGATAGTCTTAGTAGTCTTATCGTCAGAATCGGGGGGTAAAGCGTCTTCGGTTTTATACAGTGCAATTGTTGTTGTAAGCTAAGTGGGCTTTGCCAACGCAAAACAGCTATTAACTGTATTTTGTTGAGGCAATTACAACAACACCACCATGGCTAAAGCAAAAACTAAAACATTTTAAAATTTTGCTTTAGCTGAAGATAATGCAGATGATTGGTATAGCGCTGAAACAGCTAAAGCAAAAATGCTTTATTTCTCAACGAAATACAGCTATGGTTTAAAGGTACTGTTAAAGTACAGTACATAATCGGAAAAATAGGAAACCGTATTTTTGATTTTAAATCCAATCACAGCAACAAAGTGTAATAAAATAAAAATATCAATTTTATAGCGAAGTTCTTTCCAAAAACCGAAAATAAATTGATTGTTTTTGTGCCAAAGAACACGCTACTAAAAAAATTGAAACATACATAAAAACAAAATGTCAAAAATTGAAAAATGTTGCAAAATTTTTATTGAAGTTAGATAAACTAGCAAAAGGATAAATAAGTCATCATTGTCATTATCATGTATGATATACACGCCAAAAATTTTAGGAGCGTCCTTGTAGGAAATGTGTCAATCACTGATGCCACACAGGGTATCACAGAAACCGAATTTTTTTCCTTTCTTTCACCGTTTAGCTATGAATATGATACGGGTTTTAATTGCGACTTAAACAAATTTTCGGTGCAACCACACTAACACAAACATAAATGAAATAAAAAATATTCCAAGGACATTTTTGACTCATTTTAGTTTAAATTTTATTTTCGAGAGAGCAGAAGAAAACAAAATAAAACACACATACATATATAAATTATCTATTACGACTAGTTGGCCTTGAAAAAATAATCAAAAAATCTCGTGTGGCATCAGCCAATATGCGTTAAAAAAATCATATAAACACGTTTCTATTACGTATTTTCTAATTTACAATAATAGAATTATACTCTTAGAACAGGCCTTTGGGTTTTACCCATACAGCCATGCTACACTATAATTTGGTTTTCTGGATTCGAACTGTTGCGCAATAGATTTTAATTTTTAATTTTAAAACCTTATTTTAAATTAAATCAATAAATTTTTTTGTCTTGTTTTATTCTGTTCTCTCGAAAATAAAATTTAAACAAAAATCTACATCTCAAAATTGTCCGTAAATTTTTTATTTTCATTTCAATTTTTTGCATTTCGGATTCACGGTCAAAATTTTTACGTCGCAGCTGCGTAATAAAATTTTTGTCCGTGAATCCGAAATGAAAAAAATTGAAATGAAAATAAAAAAATTTAAGGGCATTTTTGAGATGTAGATTTTTGTTTAAATTTTATTTTCGAGAGAAAAGAATAAAACAAGACAAAAAAATTTAATGATTTAATTTAAAATAAGGGTTTAAAATTAAAAACTAAAATCTATTGCGCAATAGTTTGAATCCAGAAACCAAAATTGTGTGTAGCATAGCTGATATGAAATTTGCTATTTCATTTGAGGCAAGTCAGAGCAGGATGGTTATATAAAAAAGTATATGGCTTACTCATATTTCAAAACGAAAAATCCCATATCAGCTGTTTATTTATGTGCGCAGTGACAACCTATGGTGACGACTTAATTTTGTGTTTTAACAATTATTAATTAAAATACATTAAAATAATAAAAATATTTAGTGGTTTATGTAGTAGTGCGTGGTAGTGCAACATTTGATAAAAAAAATTACAAACTTTTAATTGAAATGAAGTGTATTGTCAAAAATTGTAAAAATTCGCCAAACGAATTTCAAAAAGGCATATGTTACCATCAGTAAGTTTACTAATAGCAATTTCTTTCCAAAAAAAAATTGATTTATAAATCAAAAAAATTGATTTGAGATCAAAAATTTTTGATCGAAATACCGTTGCAATTTCTTTCCAAGTAAAAAAATTGATTTTTTTTTTGATCGCAATCACTTTTGAAAAATCTCAACATTTCGTTAGATTTATTTTTGACGTTTACAAACACATAAATATGTTTACGTCAAAAATATAAACATAAACACTTCAACAAATATAAACATAAACATTATAATTTTTTTGACTAGTTGACCATGATATTTTGACAAACTCAAGTCAAACTGGAATGTCATTTTTCACAGATACACTACCAAAAAAAACCAATCGTGTATCGTGTTCTTTGGCATACAAATTTTTTATTTTTGGAAAGAAATTGCTCCAAGTGATTATTAACAGAGAAAATTAAGTAAACAATTTTGATTTCGGCGTGGGGTTTTTCATTTTGTGTTTGTGTTTGTAAACATATGTTATATTACCAGTGTCGCATTTCTCTTATTACTACGTACATATTCTACGTGCTTTCTTTTCATAAATTGAATTTATGATTTTCATTTCGTATAATTTTTTTACCGATAATAAAAACAATTAATGCGTACTATATTCGAATAAAAATAATTGTGAATTTGTTTAGTTTTAAATTTCGATCGAGCAAATTCTAAATACGACCCGTTGATTTATATGCTTTCTCTTTTACCCTCCGAATTTGTCTCACTTGACAGCTGCAATCATTCACTCTCAGTCTCTTAAGGGCTAGTTATATAGACGGAAACGAAACGGACTGAAACGAAATGAAACGAAAAGACGAAGGAGGCATGGTTATATAGACGAATTAGTGAAAACGGTTTTGACATTTTCATATTTATTTCTAATTGTATATTATTTGAAGCTAACTTCTCGTGTGAAGTGAAAACTAACTGGGAAAATCCATTTTATTTTTGGCAAACTAAAAACTCTGCGTTTGAATCCAATTAAAATACAAAATATTGTGACAATTTGACATGTGCTTGTAAGGATAACAAAAAAAATCATAACCGATAGTGTATAACCGCAAAGACGAAACGAAAGCAAATTGAATTGAATCAATTTATCCGTCCTTTTTCCTTTCGTTTCTTCTATATAATTGGTTTAGTATGTTTTCGTGTATTCAATTCGTCCGTTTCGTTTCGGTCCGTTTCGTTTTCGTCTATATAACTAGCCCTTTACTCTAAGTTTACAATTCACGAAAGAGAACAAAAAATATTTTACGGTTGCATTTATCTTGATCAATCACCCATGCTACACACGATTTTGGTTTCTGGTTTTAAACTAAGTCGTAATAGATTTTTATTGTTAATTTAAACCTTTATTTTATAATAAAACAGACGTACAAATTTTGTCCTTGAGTCCGAAATGGAAAAATGGAAATGAAAATAAAATTAATTTTTTTTATTTTTGAGTAGATTTTTGTTTAAATTTTATTTTCGAAAGAACAGAATAAAACCATACTAAAAAAATTAGTGTTTTAATACTAATAATTTAAAACCAGAACCCAAAATCGTGTGTAGCATGGGTGAATCACTGATGCCACACAGGGTATCACAGAAACCGTATTTTTCTTCCTTTATTTCCCCGTTTACCTATGATACGGGTTTTAATTGCGACTTAAACAAATTTTCGGTGCCACCACACTAACATAAACGTAAATGAAATAAAAAATATTTCAAGGACATTATTGACTTATTTAAATTTTATTTTCGAGAGAGCAGAACAAAACTGACATAAAACACACATCCATATATACATTATCTATTGCGACTAGTTGGCCTTGAAAAAATAATCAAAAAATCTCGTGTGGCATCAGCCAATGGACCAATTGAATATATCAGCCGTTTCTTTTGGAAGCGACCTAAATTCATTTAGGTATTTAGGTTAAAATAAAGATATTTAAGAGTTTGCGTTTTAATGAAATTAAAAATATACGTATAGGATGATACCAATGTATCAAACTAGTGATAGTGTATCTATTTTGTTTTATATTTGTAAAAAGTGGTGTCCATACAATATGTTCGAATTTATAATGTCCAAAATTAACGTATACTCTGAACATATTTAGCCCCAAAATGTCAGCCAACTTCAAATGGCACACATTACTACAGATAACAATAAACTGACAAATGACTTAGGTCACTTTCAAAATAAACGCTTAAGGCGGTGATACATGTACAAATTTTGCCTTTAAGGCAAAAAAAATTGCCTTGCACAAAATTGAAAAATGTTCAATTTAAAATTTTTGCCTATAAGGCGATTCAAGATGGCCGACTTTTAACCAATCAGCGCGCATAATTTTTATGCCTTAAAGGCAAAATCTGTACATGTATCACCGCCTTTATATTGCTTATATCCCTTTTCCGGCCAGACAATTTTTTTTTTCTTAAAAATAAGTCCACCGTACACCTGGTGTACGTAAAATTCCGGATTTTAAATAATATAGTATTCCGAAAAGAAATATAGTATTCCGAGAATGCGATAAGCGCATTTAAGGTTAATTTTTAAATTTTCCGCCATTTATATTTTCTGTGCTCAGTGCCCATTTGTGACAGATGACAAACAGTAACATCATGGTTTTTAAAATTGGGGAGATGCGATTGAACAAAGCGTACTTATTTGTAACTAAATAAGATAACTTGATTATGAAACCTAAAAAAATGAGGCGGCCAAATACCTCCATGAGACGTAGCATCAGAAAATAAAAATAAACAGGAATGGTGTATTTATTAGTCTTCCGAGACAGGTTCACACACCACAATTAGTCTCAAGGATATTGATGATTCATCTATCTGTCGTTAATGACTTCTCTACTACGGTAGTTTTAGTCATTTCAAATCCATTGGGTTCAGATCAAAAAACCTCCTTTAGTTGGACGATCTGCAGGAATTAGAACTTAGTTAAAATAATAGTGAAATGACGAAAATGAAAGTGCTCGATTGTGCTATCACGCTTTCAAAAAAACAAATCTCAATAAATAAAATATAATTTATATTTTGTAAGGAAAAGATTGTAAAAGATTACTACCAGTTTTCTGAAATCCCAAATTATTTATCACGATTCAAGATAATATCGGGGTTTCCATTTGGGACTTTGAACTTTCACTGTGAACGGTGCTTTAAACAAATATCCAAACTGTCACGAGTCAAAACATTCAGTAAAAACAAAATTTTCATCATGGTGAAGTGTACGAACGATCAACATTTACAAATAATTAAAATTTACTACAAAAATTCCGAGTCGGTGACTACAACTTCAAGAGCGTTAATTCCAATTCTTCGTCGTAATTATCGTCCAAGTGACAAGCACTTCATAGTCTAGTGAAAAAATGTGAGTCTAAATATTCGCTGCTGGATGTTCCCGTGGCAGTGAGACAACGGGTTGGTCGAAGTGCCGAGAATATTGCTGCCGTTCAAGCGTCCGTCAGGAAATGTTGGAAGAAGGAAAATTACCAATTTTATCGCAAAATCATCTTCAGCGATGAAGCGCATTTTTGGCGAAACGGCTTCGTCAACAACCAGAATATGCGTTATTTCTCTCTCTCTCAGGCACTATATCCCATCAAGGGATTTGGCCGCCTCAAATGAGGTTTCATAATCATATTTTCATTTCGGATAATGAGTGATTAATTCATTGATCCTAAACCAGCCGTGAAATTTTTTCACCGCCGGGAATCGAACCTGAGACCTCCAGTCGCTGAAGCAAGCATGCTGACCACTTTGCCACCGGGGCGTTATTGGTCAAGTGAAAACCTTAATGTGCTTTAAGAAACACCACTTCATCCACACAAAATAACTGTATAGTGTGGCTTTCAAGCTGGTGATGTGATTGGACCGTATTTTTCGTTGATCAAAATGACCGTTACCTTACAGTCAATGGAGATCACTACAGAGACATGTTGCTACCTTGTTTCTTTAGTCAATTGCACGAGCTAGATATTAATGATGAGGTTTCAATAAGACGGTGCGACATGCAACACAGCTGGTCTAACAATCGACTTATTGAAATCTAAATTCGATGAACGTGTTATATCCAGAAATGGTCCTGTCGATTGGCCGCTTAGATCATGTGAAGTAACACCTCTAGACTTTTTTATGGAGCTAAAAATGTTCATTCTTAAACGTAAACCAGTATTTTTATTATTTAGCAAAGAATATAATTTATAAAAGTAATTAATGAGTAGGACAACAAAAAATATGCTCCTAAAAATAGATTTTAGGGGTATATCCTCTATCCAATTGCCTCGCAATTAAATAATTTGCGACCGGATAGAGGATATACACCTAAAACCTATTTTTAAGAGCATATTTTTGGTTGCGCTATTAATGAGTATAAAAATTCGAATAAAAATTTTGATGCCAATTTTCCAATTTGTTTCGATTACGCTATAATAGCTCATTTTTTATCTATTCTCAAAAAGTGGAAAATAATATTCACCCGTGACTATCGATTAAAAGAATGTATTCATTTTAAAACGGACATATGAATATTTATGAGTTTTACGTACAATTAAAGAAAGTTCCAATCAAAATCAAAAACCGTAATATGACTTAAACTAGGCTTAATATAAAACAAAAATTATTTCGTGTAATCTGCTAGATTAAAATCAGACAAAACGAATCACGTTTTTCGTTGCAATTTGATTCATTCAACTGTCATTTAATTACTCGGTAACTGGGTGACTTTGAATGAGGTAATAATGTGTGCATTTTATTACTTTGATAAGGTAATTCATATTAACTCAAAAAAAAGTTTATCAGCACTAAATCTGTATGATTCAGCCAATTATTGTAATTTTTTAATTAGAGTTCGAGCGAAAATATAAATGAACGAAAAATAAAATATCTCATAGGGCATTATAGGGTATTATAATTACAAATTAATTTAGGTTTCCAAAAACCATAGACTTTTGGTAAAATGTAATACAAAAAATTCCAAAACTTTCGCATTCAATTAACCGATAACGCTAGTCGAGTCGTTTGTCGCTGCAAGTATTAGTAATATTTTTGTAATATTAGCCAGTAGTTGCTATGCTAATACGTGGCTTGAGACGAAGGAAACAATTAAAAACTGTCATTTGGAGTCGAGTGGAATTTTGAAAAACATAAAATACGCTGATTATCGTTTGAAGTAACTAACGATAAAAAACATACATACATATTACATATTTTAATAATTACCAAACTATGATTTCATATTAAATGAGCTGAATGAGATGAAACGACCGACACAACTAGTAATCGGAGTATAAATCTTAAACAGTTAAAAATAAAAGTAAAAATGTTCAGTGTGGGAGATGTATGTAGATTGTAGAGGTTTTATATTTTCGCCAATATAGGCGGCATCGAAAATGCGCGAGGCGGGGCAACCTGTGCTAAGCATCTTAAAATCAGTTTCCGAATCATTGACGTTATTAGTTGTTTAAATGCCATCTATCGAACGACACCAGTTAAAATTTCACAGATTCATTGCATGTTTTATTATCATGGCCACATTAAGTGGACAAGTTCGCTCTTCTATGGAGAAATGCGTGGTAATCGAAGTAAAATTACATGCCGTTTATAAGAACCATGCACTTTCGATTTGGTGCAATTAATTCAATTCAAGTATGGCAAACATCCGCCTTTAGATGAAGAGTGTACGAGTGCGTTCAATCGAGGTGACTACGGAGGATATGGTCTGAAAAATCCATGATAGCAGAAACATTATTGAGAAAGCCATTGGATGAGAGAACCGCCACTGTTGCTTACAATGGATCAAAAATGGAATCGCCTGGCACTATTTAAGCACCTATACGTGCAATCCCAAAAACTTTCTACGGTGTCGCTAAATGACTTGATGAAACATTAATCAATCAGACGCCAGAAATTAAAAACAGTGTGATTCACCCCGCTGCTCAAAAGAACGGGAAGACCGTTCCATTGGCCGGTAATTAATTTCACGATCTTTTGCATTTATAAATGGAATCATTTTTAAACTAATTAAAAGTACATGTGTATAAGCGATTAAGCTTGTTTCAGTGTAAGGTTCATGAATACGAAAATAAAGAATGAATTATCTATTAATTTTATATTATTCCATTAATATTATAGTTCTAACAGTTTAAACAAAAACAAAAAATTCGATGTATTAAAACAAATCATAGATCTTTAATTAAACACACGTAAATGAATCTTCAATTAAATTTTAATTATTTAGATAAAATCAATTTCTTTAAAACCAATTAAAAGTTTAGCGCACTTGCTGTTACTCGTACATAACTCACATGGGAATGCAAATTAATATTAATTTTGTTACGATAGCATAACCGATTATAATATGAAAAATAAACGTTTATTGGACAAAGTTTGTTAACCCTTCGCAAAGATTTTAATAATAAAATTCTCTGTATTGGGAAAATGATGACTTTGTATTAAGTTGGATTTTTCTTAAAGTAATAGTCGGAAGAACAAATTATTTGAAAAGTTTGCAAAATGTATATTTTTAATACATAGTAAATAACTAAATATGGTTTTGACCAAGTATGTAGATATATAGAAATTTTAATTAACGCGGTGAAAGTCAAAATGCAATCCGAATACACTAGAATGTAGTGAGATCATCAAAAACATCAGATTGTCATATTCGAAGTTTTTTAGAAGAATGTCGCACACTAAATAGTGTTGTGTCCAACCATAGTGAATTGCATTACGTCGACTCAAATTCAAAACAGAAAAAAAATATGATCGCTTCTGATTGGGGAAATCTCTGAACCTTCTGATTGTGGTTTATGGTAAATCATACTACATTGAATTGTTTTGTAGTATTAAATATCGTACAATAGTAAACCAAAAACTATTTTGACAGTAAATATATAAATGACATGTGACGCACTGATGAAGTGATGTTATGCAAGTTTACGAAACTGTATCGAAGTTTATGTCTCATTTTCCTAAAAGGAAATTGTCGACTGTTTTATTTATGAATTATTTTTTTTAACTAAACTTTTTTGAGGTGACCTTACGCTATTCGCCGCCAGGTTACAAACGAAAAGTCACCTCGCGAGGTAACTTTTCAATCTCGTCGTCAAATGTATTTGTTATTTAATGCAAATGTTGTATTGTGTACAAATTTGTACGTGACACTTTTTTATTTTTAAACAGTTCGTACTTTATAATAAAAGGTTTTCCAATAAGGTTTCATTTTGATATTAAAAAAACGAGTATTTTTTAAGAGAAATAACAAATGAATGTTTATTTCATTGTAAAGAGGAAGATAACCCTTTGAAAACGATATCAGCCAAATGGTCGCCACGGCTACGCTTTCAGCACCATATCCTTTTCATGAAATTTTCCATGACCAATTCGCACATTTACGGCTGTATGCCCTCGATAACTTCACGAATTCCATCTTTAAGGTATTGAATTGATTGTGGAGCATTGGCATAGACCTTATTTTTCATGTGGCCTCAAAGAAAAAAGTCTAAATGTGCTAAATCACAAGATCTCGGAGGCCAATTGTGATCACCTCTTCGAGAAATAACACGGCCATGGAACTTTTCTGGCAAAATTGTGATTGTTTCGTTGCTTGTGCAGCACGTAGCGCCGTCTCGCTGAAAATAAACGTCCACATCAATATCTTTCAATTCCGGCCATAAAAAATCATTAATCATAACTCGGTAGCGCAATCTGTTCACCGTAACAGTTGCACCAGCCTCATTTTCGAATAAGTAAGGTTCAATCACACCGCCAGCCAAAAACCGCACCAAACAGTGACACTTTAGTATATCGAATAGGTTTTTTGATGTTACTGCCACCTATGAATGTTTATTGTGAACTACTGAGCAATTTAATTTAATTTAATCGAAAAAATCGACCTGAGGAACACAGTATAAATGACTATAATTAGTTGTAGACACATCAGTTTCTCAAATGATTTAATAATTGTCCAACAATTGTCAACGTTCGACGACAAGTGTGACACATGTCATATACCATTCTTCTTTCATGGCAATGTTTAAGCGAATTAATTTCATCAGAACCTAACAAGTCGAAATCGATCGAGTGATTTTTTAAACTTTTTGAACAAATTTTTTAATTAAAATATTCAAAAAATCTAATTCTGCAATTTAATAAAATGTGTTTATTAAGTATTAGTGTGTTTCGCCAAGTGCCTACGGCAAATAGCGTAAAAAGTTGTAAATTGTCAAACATGTGTTTCCACGATATTTGTTAATCAGCATATCCAGGACCTCGGGGCACTATGGAAAATTCACATGAAAATGAAACCATAATCGTTTACACAAAATTTAATGTGTTTAGAATGAGCCCACATACATTTACACGAAAAACCATATTATACGTTCGCAATATTTTCTATAGAAGAGTTGATCACAACCACAATTTAGAGATAAATATATTTTGTTAGAAATGTCGAAACGATTTTGTAGGCCGTACCCTAAATTTTGGGACTTTATGTAGTTGGATATCAAACAGTTTTTCACAGTTTATGTGATTTGGCCCCAATGAACCATCATCCCCTATTTTTTAATTTGATAAATACATTCAAAGTAAACACCTTTTAACGACGTTACTGCCTTTTTAAATTTTGCCGTACAATACTAACATGACAAGCAGAAAAAAATCTTTTTTTAGAACATTTTTTGCATACCTAGTAGCAGCCTCAATATTCAGAGATTTTTGGAATGGATTTTCAACATGCGGTTTTTTCTACTTTAAATTATTACTAAGTTAAAGTTGAATTAACTCACGTTATAGTCCACACTGAAAACTAACTGATTTTAGAGGTTCGCTTTTGACTTGTGTGCCAATGATAATTCCCATTGACCACATTTAACATAATGCTGTTATTTCGTTTTTACGGAAGGACCAAGTCGTAAGTTGTTCAACAGAGATTTGTGTAAGTTAGTCAAAATCTTTTGTTGCGAAAGCTCCGTTCAATTAAATTTTGATTAGTTTATGTCAATTTAATATTTCTTGAACAAAAATAAATGAAGATGCGTTTATTGCAGATTCGGAAATATTTTGATAACGTTAAAATAAACTAGGTAGTTACCCAGAACAGGTAAATAACAAAGTGACAAATCTTAAATTTAATATTACTTTTGATAAAATCGTTAATTCGACTGTAACCTTATATAAGCTGCCTTTTTGTAAAAATCAATCGACTCTAGTTAGCGGTAGCTTTCTTCAAATATAGCCTATTTAAAATTAAAAATGATTTTTTTCTTAAATCAAATAACCTAGATCAAAGTCTTCTAAGTATAAAAAATCCAACATCAGTTTTATATTTTTGTTGTAATATCGTTCAACATATATCAACATTTCTCTATGATAACAGGAGTGTTCAGAAAGAAGCGATATTGGAAAAAAAACTAGAAATTTTATGATGGATTTTGTAACAACTCTCTACATATATTTGGAGACCTATCAGTTGCGATATTTTACTAGTGCGAGATGTTCAAATTGTCATGAGACTGCGGTCCATTTTGCGATTAATTTTGTGGAGAATGACTTATTGGAAAGTATACAAAAAGTCTCCTATCGAATAGACTAATTATAGGCAACTTATTTGAATGAGTTACTTTCAACGGAAGAATCCCGTTTAAAATATAAAAAAAATAGAATAAGTTTATCAACAAAATACTTATTGTACAATTTCAAATAAGTTAGTCTCCGCTTGTAAGCAATCTTATTGTTAAATAAACGATAAAACAAGAATATTTTGTGAAACATAATATATGGTAGGACAAAAGTTCGTGGCGTTTTTCCCGGTTGATGGCTCTACATTCATATATCTCAACCATTGATCGTATCGGACAATTCTTGTGTGTTCGAAAGGTGACATTTAAACTTGCACTTTGACATACAAAACATTAAAATCGGGGAAGTGAATATAAAGTTACAAAATTTTAAACATGGAGATAAATAATGAAAAAATTCGATGTTTCACAATTTTATTACGACAAGGGAAAACCCCGACTCAGGTTTGCGAAAAAATTTGTGCTGTTTATGGAGCAGGTACTTTATCAAAATCAGCAGCAAAGAAATGGTTCGCGCGCTTTCGTTCTGGGAATATGGGTGTCAAAAATGTACTTCGCTCTGGTCGACCAACCATGGAAAAATTCATGCAATCATGCAGAAAATTGAAGAAGACCAGCATATAAGCAACCATGCAATTGGTAAAGAACTAAATATTGATCCCAAAACAGTTTTAAACCATTTGAAAATCGTTGGATACAAAAAAAGCTTGACGTTTGGTATTTAATGGACCGGATTTCTATCTGCGAAATGCTGCCATTTTTAAAGCGAATGATCACTGGTGGTGAAAAGTTGATAAGATACGACAACGTTGTGCGAAAATGATCATGGACGCGAGGTGAAGCTTCCCAAACGGTATCAAAGCCAGGATTGACGCCAAGAAAGGAAATGCTGTGTTTGGTGGGATTGGAAAATAATCATGTATTATGAGGTGCTGCCACCGCAAGAAAATGGCATATAAGCAGTAAATATGTAAAACATAAACTCATTAATAAACATCTTACTTGATAGGATAGATCAGTCGAAAATTTTCCTAGCTACGAATGATCATATATCTGCTACTAAAAAGCGTGCCCGATATTGGTTGAATATTGATCTATGAGGTCTGCGGCATTCCATGGGAATGTCATCTAAGTTTAGTAAAACAATAAATTAAAATGCACATGTTGCTTCTACTAATGCAGTTTCTGATCAAAACCAGGGAGTGAGCTTCCAAAATCCTTAATTTTTTTAGGTTGTTATATACCTAATTTATGAGACTTATTTCTAAAATTATTCCTAAAATTTTCGGGATTAGTTTTTTGCAAAACTTATGTTGCTAATCACGTCGAATGTATTAGTTTTAAGTAGGGGGTCTAAGTTTAATTGAAAAGTTTAAATAAAATTAAATTTTCCAAATTAAATAATAAACTGGTTTTACTCTACAGAAAGTGCGCAATAATTATTTGCAAGAAAAATAGGTGTTTTAAGTATAATTTTAATAGATACTTTAGGTATAATTTTTCCACGAGAACATCTAATGGAATTACATTTAAGGGAATGATCACATTGTACTCCAACGACAATTCCTTGAGCACTCGCCATAACATCATAATATAAACATCCTTTCATCGGCAAAATATTTGCTAACCGCTTTGTATTGTTAAGTTAATGAAGAAGGTGCACGCGGTTTCAATGCGGATTCTGATACGTTCATCATTCAAACAATTTTTTCGACCAACCATCTCTTGTGAAAAAATGCAGAACGTCATTTTGAAGCAATATGATTGGTCGAAAAAAATGTTCGAATGAATGAATGAACGTACGAACGCAACACTGAATCCGACTTCATTCTGTTCGTTTTACAATAACCGTGCTCCGCAGAGCAAAGTTAATTGCTTTTCCAAGTAGATTTCCGCGAAACAGCTTTTCCATTAATTGGTTTTCTATGTATTGTAGTCTTAGCGATTTTTAAGAAATGATTTAATCTTTCTGCGAATGTTGGAATAATATTGGTCGTTTTAAGTTGTTTTCTTTTTTATTTGTATGCTGTTATCCCTAAAAATAAATCGGTAATTATATATAAAAGTTATAATTCGAAGTGCCATTTTATTAATTGTGCTAACACAAGCTGCATTTAAACTAACTATGATTTCTAATTGTTAAGAATAACAGAAAAATGTTAAATTTTCCGCTATTTCCGACAGGTCGAGGTGAGGTTTAAGGCCCACTTTGCGCATAACTGGGACTCTGCCAAGCAGAATAGCTAATTTAGATTTGGCGTAAAGATTTCAGGGGCTTCATAATTAACAAATGCTCTAGTACCTGGTTGAGGACTCGATTCTCCTATCATCTTTAACACATCTGAAATCCAAAAAGATAACATAAAAATGTAATGGAAATATTTATAAATATTGTAGGGTTTAGTAAATGCACAACTATTTTTATTCTACCTTTAATAAAACAACAACAAACAGCATTCAAACCTTAACTAGTAATATACAGTTTACCTTAACTAGTAATATACGAAAATTATCATACACACTGAGTTTAGAATTTTTTTTTTTTTACAAATTATAAGGATTATATAACTTAGTTTGCAGTTTTTTATTAGAATAAATTATTTTACAAAGTAACAAATCCAAAAATACAAAACAGAAATTTATTTAGTTTATAATAAAAAAAAAATCAAGAATTTTTTGCAACGAAAATGATCATACACTTAATAATTTTACTTAATAATTTTACAAATTAACAATGCGAAAAATACAAAATAGAAATTCATTTACCATTTATAATAAAAAAAAATCAAGAATTTTTTGCAACGAAAATGACCATACACTTATAGTATGATCCTTGATTTTTTTTAAATCATTTACATAAATTAAGTTTCATATGTAATTATTTTAATATCGAGTTTGTCCTCTTTTATTTTTTATAACCTGATTCTACTACCTTCTTGCTAACTTCCGATGAAATTTTATCCCATTCTTTCATTATTGTTTCTTGCAACGTTTTTTTGCTGGTAATCCTGTATTTTCTAATTTGGCGTTCCAGGTGATCCCATAAATGTTCATTGGGGTTCAAGTTAGGCGATTGGGGTACCGAATGCAAATGGTTTAGGGCGTTATTCAGAATTCATTCTTTCACAAAGTGTATCGTATGCTTAGGATCGTTGTCTTGCTGGAAGATCCATGATGGCACGATCCCCAATTTTTCCACGGATGGTATCAAATTGTCCTTTAGAATACCTAGTTATTTCCAGCGATCCAAATTTCCATTTATAAAAACAAATTTACCTACCCCACTCGCGGACCTTGGACCCCATACCATAACTGAACCACCATCTGGTTTAATAGTTGGGATGATGTGTTTTGGATCCAGCTCCGTGGCGGAATTTTTCCAAATTTTTCTTCTTCCTTGGGCTAAGAAAATGTTAAATTTACTTTTATCTGTAAAACAACCGTCTTCCAGAAGTTGAAATCTTTTGTTTTCAAATTCTACAAATTCAATTTTACTTGAAAATTTTGTTGTTTTTGTAATAAAACACTATGTATCCAGCTTCTGTTTTAAACAGAACTGATTAAAACAGAAGCTGGATACGTAGTGTTTTATTACAAAAACAACAAAATTTTCAAGTACCCAGCATTTTTACAACATTAAATTCATAAAATTCAATTTTATTGTGGAATTAACATTCGAAATTAATGGCTTCGTGCGTGGTGCACGGCCATGATATCAATGTTTCCACAAAACCCTTCTAATATTTTGGGGGTGGGTAGCTTTATTAAGTATCTTCTACACTTCTGAACCTAATTTTGGAGCACTTATTTTTGGATTTTCTCTCACCAAATCAAAAATCTTTCGCTCGTCCCGATTGTGTGACGTTGAATCTGGATACTATTTGGGACACTGTAGAATGATTTCTGCCAACTAATTTTCCAATTTCGCGCACAGATTTTTCAGTACGTTTCATATGAATTATTATTTGGCGCTCTTCGTTGGTAGTTTCCTTTCTAACACCGGCCGAACGCCTCGCAATCGTCACATTTTAGTTTGTATACGCCTGTATTCAATATGACCACTAACTCGATATTAAAATAATTATGAAACATAATTTATGTAAATAATTTAAAAAAAATGATCATGTATGATCAGTTTTTCGTTGCAAAAAATTCTTGAATTTTTTTTTTAATTATAAACGGTAAATGAAGTTTTTTGTATTTTTGGATTGTTATTTTATAAAATAATTTAATCTAATAAAAAACTGCAAAATAAGTTCTATAATCCATATATTTAAGTAAATCTGTCTCAAAAATCAGTGTGTATGATCATTTTCGTTACTGACTGTACGAATATACGAATTAAACCTAAAATTGTAAGTTTTTTAGCAAGTTAATAATTTAACTACTACAGGCAAATTGTACTTTGATGAAATAAAAATTCAACAAATGAAGCTGAAAATGTTGATAAATAATATTATTCTGGTTATTGTTATTATTCATTATATATGTTCATTGAGCGAATAAATGTTTAATAATAAAATTATAAATGCAAAAATAAACAACAGAAATTCACTGTAAATTTATGGAGCCGTCTTTTTAAATAAAATGTTTGGCAGGAAATGCATACACTAATCATTTTGTTAACAAATATTTACAAACAAACAACAAACGAATAAAATTTCTTTAAGAACAAATAAAATTTCAACCTTATCTTTATGTTTAGAAATAATATGTAGTCATATTTTGAAAATTTATTTAATATAAAATACTAATCTTTTACACACAAAAGGAAAATCTATTTGTTTTATATAAAACTGTGGCGGCATGTACCATTATTGTTGAATCAATGTAACCAAAGATGTACCAAGCCAAACCCATTAAATTCAAATTCAGATAAATCATGAACATAATTGTTGGTGGTATCTTATTCACCTTTCAAACAAAAATTGTTTATGTAAAACGTTTATTAATGACACAGAAATGTAATATGGATATTCTCACACTGAAAATTAGAAGCAAAAAGACAAATGATTTGAGGAAGAGTAATAAAATATAATTTTGTGTTCGTTGGTGATCCATAGGCAAAAACAAATTCGGTCATTAATTAATAATCGTATACAGATGAAGAAATGTTGTTTAAAATCGCGATAAATTAACTTCTTATATATGTAAATTTATTTGGTGTCATAATTGATGGTTTTTTAAACTTTTACTTCAGACTTTGTGTCTATATTATGCATATACTCGTATTCTTATTAAATAAACATAGTTAAACTTTAAGTGGAATGATGAGGTTTTGGCATTTTTTTCTTGCAAATATCGTGGAATGCTAAAGCTAAGAAGTTTTTTATTTCTACACACACAATAACGGAACCCGATAAATTCGCATTTATATATATCGTCAAAGTAATCATTGGCATTGAGGGAACTGAAAGAGTCTATTGCTAATTGCATTTTTGCTTAAATATACATATTATTGCTTGGTATTGGCTTTGTGCTTAACATCCCCCACGTCTGAATTAGTGTGTACGTATTTAGATAACAGAATTCAAAAATTAATTGATTTAATTAACACTTCTTGTGTAATCTAAATTCCATTGGTAAAAGTCATCTCGCAAAATAAATATGAAAAGTGGATATGTATATTAAATCTTTAGAAGTCAATGACTTTTAACTTAAAACAAAACATATTGGATCAGCTCCGGCGTGTCACAAACTCTTGTCAAATATTTGAACTAGTGTAAAACATATACAATTAATAATATTATTTATTGATATATTCTTACATTTTATCTTTGGTCATAATTTAAACTTGATTTTTTGTTGTCTTTGTAAGTGAATAATTTTCGTCTTGTGCTGGAGAGTAGAAATTACTTAATTGATCTATACATTAATGATTTATGTTAGATTGTTCAGTTATAAAGAATAATAATGATCATTAAAATAAAATCAAAAAAGTCATAAATCAAATAATGTTTTAGGATAAAAACATTTCAGTAAATGAATGATCGAAAAGCAATTATTCGATAATCATAGATATCGTGTATACTTAATGCCATTTATTACTATTTGGTTTGACCTCTCTCGACTTTAAAGTCCGACTTATGCGGCAGGTTTGAATAAACATTCGTTGATGCGTTTTAAGCTAACATAGATGTGCTTGTAAAACGACGCCCTTTCCCTTTCTTTATTTTTGGAAACAGAAAAGTCACACGGCGCGCCAAATGTGGAGGTTGGAGCATAATTACAGTTTTTGGTCAAAATATACGAACAAGGCTTTATGAAGAAAACTTAGGGTTCAGAAGAATACGTTTCTAAAAAAGAAATTGTACCTTTACGTTTCTAAAAAAGTAGTTGTACCTATTCACAAACCCCGTAACTTTGATATTTATACCATATATTAAATAGCTTAATGTATATAGGACATACGCGTTATTTTTTTCTTATCCTATTTCATTTTCGTAATTAGATTTTCTGGCACAGTTGCCACTTTGGTCGTTTCTTTCGAACTTTTTTCAAAAAGTTGCCGTTGTTTGTTTGCTTTTTTGTTTTGACAACTAAGCTACACAGTTGAAACAGTTAAATTTATTTTTACTTTTTCACCAGCTGTATTGATTTTTGAGTTTTTTGCGAACTTGCACTAACAGCTAACTTCACTCTTGTCTAATAGAAAAAACAATTTGGAACACGATTTTACAAGGTAGTGTCCTATATTGATACTATTTAATTTTGTTTATACCTTTATGAAAAATTACTAAAATGATTCCAATGAAGACGGGGTTATAATTTACATTAAAATTCTTCATATTATTCGCATTTTTCGCCGGCTTCTTTAATCGTTTTTTCCAAAATTTACTTGCAAGTTTTCTATTAAGGGGAATAAATCCGCATTGATTTACTCAGTCGGAAATTTCCACCGGTTTTTGTTTAGTAATGAAAAAAATAATAGAAGACTTGCAAGCAAATTTGAAAAAAGGATTTAAGTAGCCGGCGAAAAATTCGAATAATGTGAAGCAATTTAATGTAAATTATAACCCACATGCGGAAATCTCAACCGATTTCAAGAATACGCGCCCTGGAGCCTACCTATTGAATTCGACGTTCATTTTCGAAGGCTATCCGTTTCCTATTGTAGACAAAAGAAAAAAAACGTAAATGTATGAAATGTTTACTATTATTTTCTCTTTTGTTTCTACGCTTTCTATAGCCGTCGAAAATGAACGGCGAATTCAATAGTTAGGCCCATGATTAGAAAACTTTGAAATTAATGCCAAATTTGACGACTCTAGGACCTAAGGAATCAAACATTAAAAACCAAAATAGACATTTTATAATTTTAATAAATCAAAACACCAAAAATATTAAAGAATACTCGGAAGATACAAGAATTAGACAGTAAGTTATTGCGCATTTTCCTTACTATCGTGACTTAACACGTACATAAAACCGACCAATGTAACTTTAATAAATTTCTTCCTAAATTACTCTTTCTTAGAATGAAATTGACGGCTGTTTTCGATAATCAATTATTTCTATACTTTTACTATCACAACCTATACCCTGTTGACACCACTTTAATATATTTTAAGGCTGTGTCCCAAACACCGACTTATTTGCTTACACCGACTTATTCAAATAAGTCTGCTATCGAGGTGACTTATTTTGAAAGCAAAAAACTTATTTGATCATGTAAACAAGCAATATACATTTGATCATGTAGACATGAAAAATTCAACAAATTATCATATATTATCAATAATTTTCAAACATTAATGGTATTCCACTTAATTAATAACTATTAATACAATATTGTCTTAATAAATTATATAATTAATAGATTTTAGTGATATAAAAACATTTTAGAGATATAAAGAGGATTAATAGAGGTGTGCTTACATAAAGAAATTGTAGCTTGCGCATTTCGCGCATCTCAGCTACAATAATAAATTTTCATCGTGTTTTAATAACTCAAGACACATTTTTATGTTTTTATTTATTATTCATTAAAATAAATTATTTTTTATGCATTTTAATTTTTTTATTTTATTATTAAATAAAAAAATTCCTAAAACATTTGTTGTTTGCTATATCTGTCAAAATAAGTCAGCAAAACCGTTTGGGACGACTTGACCGACTTATTCAAGATGGCGTCAAATAAGTCAATAAGTTTGAAATAAGTCGGTGTTTGGGACACGGCCTAAGACACGGTATAATATCTCTTCAGTTTACATCACAAGTGGTGTAAACCCATACTACTCACAGCGGCACAATTAGGGTAACACAAGTAACACTGGATTTATTAAGAAAAAACGAAAACAACATACAATATTTTTTGCTATTTTTAGTTTTTCTATTTTATAATCTTCAATGTTACGGCAGTGTTTTTTAATATTTTAATTCCAAATTTAAATTATTAATTAACAGAGTATGTAACTCTTTTAGTGGTAAAGTATTTTTTTTTATTTAATTGTATTTAATATGAATTAATTGTATAATGTGTGAATATAAATTCATTCGTCATTAGAATTTGAGGAAAATGATTTATTAATTCAAAATGAGCGATATGTACCCCCCCCCCCCCCTCCCCCTCCACTGATGGTACCAGGGCTGTGACTAAATAAACTAAATAAATTTTATTTATCTTGTAATATTTATTTATGCCAAGCAGTAACTAAAAATATATTCATCCTCATCTTGAGATCTTGGGAAAATATTATTGGGTTGTAACTGTTTGTAAAATTGACAGAAGATTCGGTTTCTATTCTTAAATTGCATTGAATAAAATGAAAAAAGTTTCTGTTACCATATGCGATTTCATAATGAATGAAAAATCACAAACGTAGAATTTTGGCCTTGGTTTCAAACATTTCACAGTGTACGTACTTATATAGTCAGTAATTTTATTGATTGGTTTTATTAAAATTGTA
The DNA here is from genome assembly GCA_932526605.1 of Nephrotoma flavescens. Taxonomy (NCBI): domain Eukaryota; kingdom Metazoa; phylum Arthropoda; class Insecta; order Diptera; family Tipulidae; genus Nephrotoma; species Nephrotoma flavescens. The sequence goes on from OW052221.1 coordinate 190,297,386, forward strand.
TAATATTGTGACCCTGCTTAGGATCCGTTAGCAAATTTCTCTTTTCAAATTCACCTTATGCAAATTAAATGGCAAAACCATCACTTTTTTTATATACATTTTGATAAATTGTGTAGTGGCTGAACTGTATTAACACTTAAACCTAAACAAACAATTTACATGTTCAGGTTCAAGTAGACCGAACTAAATCAAATAGATTAAAAATACGTATGCTGTTCAAATGTGAGTGGGACTCTGTTAATGAAAGTTTTTATTTACTTCGGAAACCTTTATAAACTATTCCAGGTTAAATACAGCTGTGAAGAATATTTTTTTCCTTTTATTTTTTATGATTTCTTGGACATAGAGTTCGTAAAGCATCTACACAAAAAACTAACTGGTGAACAACCTAAAAGAAAATCAATAAAAAACCTTGAAAGAAAGAAAAAATACGTGCAAAACACATCGATAGAGTACATCTAAGACAGCAAGTGTGTTGGAATTACCAGTTTATTTAAAAAATATTTTCTAATGGTACATAGTGGTAAGACGTGTAGGCTATGCATCCACATACGGCACATGTATCAAGGTTCTGAACTATTCTATCTTCAATCTTTTCAAACAATAGACACACATAAAAAGGAACTCAAATCATCCAATCAAGTTGTTCTTTGTTTGCATACCGTTTTCGTTGTGTGCATAAATATTGAATACTTATAAAAAATATGTTTTGTTTTGTAAGCAGAACGAGCTGTGCAAACTGTAAATTCTAAATAAGACAAGGTGAATTTAAATTCCTGACTCATTTACCCTAAACTGATTATAAAATTTCTATGAACATACAAGTTACGATTTCACTACTAACTAACGCACATCTTTAAAAAAAATATTTCCTTTGTGCAGTTTATCATTTTGATGCCGTCTCCTTAAATGTTCAATAAATATTATTTAAAAAACTAGTTGGTTGTAGAATAATCCATTACCTATATATAACATAAAAAGGGTACCACTACAAAAATAGGAATAGTAAAAAGTGAATCACCCTGAAAACTAGTTGCAATTATTATAAAATAATTCGCCAACATACGAATTATTTTACAATTATTTCTGGAGTTAAATTATTTTTTCTTATTCATTTTGTTATTAAAATTTTAGTTCAAACCAAAACTATGAACTAGTTTTTAGTGAATATCCATTTTTAAATAAAACAAAATTTTCGTCAGACTTCAAAAATCATTCAAATTGTTTCTAAATAAATCAATTAATTTAATTTGATTCAAAACACATACATACATTTCAATAATGTTTGAAACACCATACAGACAATATATGTACATATGTATGAAAGAAAATATCAGTTATATACGTAGACGAATGTACTTCATATATGCAAATTAAGAAATTATGATTCATTCGTTTTTATCTATATACGTTTACAGGCATGTGTTTTCATTTTTATACATATCAGTGCAATTAAAAGAGTATTTCCTTAGAGTAGTGTGTTCGCATATAGCTACGCGATATAAGTTTATTTTAAAACAATAAACTTATTTATAAGTTATTATAATATATGATTAAAGTTATGATTGATACTGAGTCACATTGCTTGTGTATTTGAGTGTAAGAAACTAAACTTCTTGGAATGTTACACACATAATTAATTCTGATTTGACATTCTTGCTTTGCTATGGGCATGAGTCAAAAAAAATTTCTTTTTCTGTATATCGTTATAAAAACTCACTAAAATTATGTTACATTTTTTAAGAACACAGCTGATCATATATAATATTAGTACACTGTGGCGACAATAAAATATTTTTTTTTTGTTATCAAGTCGGTTCCGGATAAGGAATGAGACTATTTTCGGAATATAGCTAGCTGACTGTTTATTGTGTTTGTAATTTTCATATTTTTTTTTTCAGAATCTCATGAATAATTTCTATATTTTGTTTTATACTGTTGACCAGTTTTCAACACAATAGTAGATAGAATTAGGGTACGAGAAATTTAGAGAATTAAGTATATTATAGATAAGACTTATCTATTTTCTATGTAATTTTTGAAAACATTATAAAACCTCTCGTGAACTCGATCGAAACCGAGTGGAATCAATCTTAAATCAATATTTACTTTGTTATTGCCTAGGAATGGATTGGAAGTTGGAACAAACAACATGCCTGTCAATTAAAAAGGCTTAATATCACAATAACTGCTTGTTACAAATTTTCCACTGGTACAAAAACTTCTTCAATAGTGCCACCGAATCAGGTGAAAAAAATTTAACATTCCTGTAAGCGGCGAAGCTCTCTCAAAACCATTACTATTAAAATGGTTATTGTAGGAAAGGAGTACACATTCCCTGTTAATGGTTCAAAAAAATCAATATTTAGGTTTGAGATTTCGGTTTCGTACCGATTATACCTATGGGAATATCCGATTAAGTGACTGATTGAGTGTGGTACATCATGACACACAACTATTTGTGACCGTACACAATTTCCAACCGTTACAATCTTTATCTCAAAACAACCAGGATGAGTATTAAATCATAATATTTCTAAATACATATAAACATAATTTACCCTATCCATCATAAATACAACCATCTGTTTCAGACTACTTCACGCCGAGCTTCAAGCTTGCTTCATCTTTTTCCTGTCACGCCCGATTTTCCTTGGCACGGCACGGTAATAATCACAGCAAGTCACAGCACAGTAATATTAAAAGAAAATGTTAATCTCAACGGCAAGAAGCGAATTCTCTCGTTTGAATTGATATTTATATTCCTTTTGGAGTAAATATTCAATTTTTCCGCATTACAAAAAACTGTCACTATCATATCAAAAGGTACCTTCCCTCTTTACTAATCCGCTACATAAATTTCAAACCGCCAGAATGACAGCGATAAAAAATTAGATCTACAAACAAATTGCCTAGTTTTAAAGAAAAAACTAAATTTAAGAATAATAAAGAAGGACCTTTTCCTTGAAACTATTTGAAATAGACTCGAAACTATTTTCAGGTTTATATAAAAATTACGAAAATGCTGATAGCCAGCGTAAAGTTTAAAAATAATTGAGTCGCGAGAAGAAAAGATTTTGAGGTATTGTGAATCGAAGAAATATTTCCAAACGGCGATTCGATATTCTATAGACTGGTATCTTGCAATAGGATAAGTGGTTTTTATTACATCTTAATCGATATTCAATACTTATTAAGAAAACCTCAATAAAACGTGAAATACATCTAATGTCATCTCAATGTCGTCAATAAATGTGTCAAATCAGTTATTCCATCAAAGGTGTAAGAGCGTGTTGTTTCCATTTACATGTTTCATGTAAATTGATGGTATTTTATCTTTAACAATACAGGTGGTCTTAAATATAAATAAGTTCTGATCCTAATTAGGTGCAAGGTACATTACGAACCTACCATAATTGACTCCTGCATTAAGAACCAGTAGTAACCCGTTAACCTTTTGAGTGTCAAGGAGGCACGATCGCGCTTTTCAATACACTAGTCGAAAATGCCAAGATGCCTTTTACTCCCGCACAAACTAATACGATCTCTATTTCTTACTTGTCGACACTCATGAACAAAAGTAACGCATTTTTTTGTAATAAAAAAAAATCTTACTGGTCACTTTTAATACTACTAGTGTCAAATGATAGCACATTTATATTTTTATCAGAAACCACCTTGAATAAAGTCTACTGCAAGCCAATCAATTAAATTTTTCAAAAAAGCTCAGGAAGAGACCAGAGAATATAAAATACAGGACGTAAATGGTGCACAACCGTTTTTAAAAATTAATTCGTTACGAGATTGAAAGCCTACTGCTACTCAACTGAAAAATGAGTTGCTTGGTGCCAGCCAAGTGAATATAGTGCCAGAACAATTAGACGAAGATTAAAAGAAGTGAACCTAATTCCAAAACGGCCCGAAAAAGTTCCACAGCCGCTTCCCCGTCGCAACCAAGCCGTTTAGAATTTGTTCATACTCATGCAAATTGGGGAACTGATCAATGGGACAATGTTCTCTTTTCAGATGAGACCAGAATCCAATTATGGAAACTCATTACTATATTAATACTCACGAATACTCATTACTAAATTAAACAAACTCAATTGTAAAAAAGCTAATTTTAATGTTTATAAGCAAGTTTTGAAAATTAAAAAAAAATAGTCACATTTCACGACACATTACATTTCAACATTTTACAATGAAAAATAGCCGCTATAAATCCAGCACCATATTTGTGCTCCTTTTGAGAAAAATATAAATGTGCTATCATTTGGCACAAGCAGTATTTAAATTGATCAGCGGGATTTTTTTTATTACAAAAAAACAAAATTTGCGTCAGTTTTGTACACGACTGCGTATCACAAAAATTTGTTTCATATTTTTATTACTAAACACTAGAGAAATAAAATAAAAGTTTTTGAAATAGTTTTCGTAAATAAAATGATTCGAAAAGTTGATGATTCGAATTTTGCACTGGTGTGGCAATGAAGTTGCTTTAGAAAGTTTATACGCCCCCGTCACAATAAAGAATCATTTGGATGGAAGGAATCTAAGTACCTAAATATTTAAAAACGAAGTTGCAGGCTCGATCTCGCAATATCTTTTATCGAATTAACCAATTGTAAATTAAAACTTATTTTTTAAATCAAATAACCTAGATCAAGAAGACCGGAAATGCATCAAGCAATATACATTAAACATTAAAATTACTTGTATATGTTTGCGACACTACATAATATTTTTACTGAATTGAAAAATAAAATGGACACAAACCCAAAATGTTAAAATCCTTTATCTGGAACTCTTATAGCATCTCTTTTCTATTAACGATTGATCACAGATTCATTGTTTTCATTCATGCATTCTACTGAACACACCGATTCACGTGACGAAAATTGTTGAACTGCAGGCGAATTCAATGTTGCGTCCTTTCGTTCCTTCCTTCCTTCTGAAATTTTTTTAAACCAATTTTATTGTTTAAAAATGATGTTTGACTTGTGAATTTTTTTCAGCAACTTGGATTTAAAAAAAATCAGAAGGAAGGAACGAACGAATGCAACACTAAATCCGCTTTGGGACTACATCCATTTGTTGCGCGGGCTCATTTCTCGTTCAGTTGTTTGTAAATATTTTGGTTGGTTGTATAATATTTATCTTTAATTGTATTTTTAAGGCAGGTCTGAAATTCGTGTTCCAATGGCAATATATTAGTAAAGGTTGTATGTATTATTTACGCAAAAAATTGTCTAAAACCACGGCTTCAATCGTACAGAGATTTTGATTTAAATTGATAACAATTCACCCAACATCATTTTTCGAAATTTGGACCACTACAAACATTAGATACGAAAAGGCCAATTTTTCAAGTACATATTCTGCAAAACCGGTAGGGGATACCAAACGGATTTTCGAATTGGAAACAACATAATTGCCGTATTTTTTAAAATGTGACATGCGCAGATCTTAACGTATTTATCACAGCAAATATCAAACTCATTGATCCCATTCAATTTCAATCTATTTTGAATATTCCAATGCAATGTGCAGTGTCATTAACCGCGTTCGCAATGATTTAATCAATAATACGGCACGAGTTCTAATAATTGAATTAAGGCTGGTCTGCAGACTAACATAAAAGCGCTTCCCACTTTTTTTATTCATTATGTACACACGAATATGTAAACAGGTATTCATTCGAAATGTATATAACGTAATGACATGACAAGCTAAAGCATATGCATGCTTGGTATAGGAAATCTAAATTTGTCATGAAAATGAAACCATGCACACAGATACCATCAACCAAAATTATTTCAAACATCATATTTTTTGGTGAATTATTATAACTTACATAAACCTATCGATTTAAACATCACTAGTTGAGGGTAATGAAAACGGGAAAACCATAACCACACCGTCGACGTCGCATTTTGAATTAGAAAATATATAAAATACATATCAATACAAAACAAAGACCATCTGTCCAAAAATATTTAATATTTAGAGGTATCTGGATGTGGTTGAGTGATCTTAGGAGACTAGACAGACAAATCAATCAGCCATAATGCCCATTTGAACGACAGACGCCCGCCGATTCAAGCAAAATTAGTAAGGCATAAAAAGCCACTAGTTTAAAGTAAAATGAGTACAAACAGAAATTTCTAGAATAAAATAATAATAAATAATCATGAATTATTGGTATATAATATGTATATGTAGCTGGTATTTTAGAAAAATTCTTTAGACTTAAAAAAGGTCATGGTTACAATCACGCACATTTCATTTTGAGGATGCATTTATATAAAATAAAATAAAAAACAAGATACTGTGAATACATTATCAAACCAAAATAACGGAACTATTTTTTATTTATTTCTCCATCTCAATCTTAATATTTTTTGGTTATTTTTTAATAATATTTGTGGGGTTCAGAAGAGAAATTAAAAATTCTTTAATCGAAAATGAATTGATTTAAAGAAATGCCTATAAATTGGAATGAATGTATGTTGCAGTAAATCAATCTTTATTGCCCTGTTATATACTTGAAACTATTATCTACATAGGTATTGAATTTTTTTACAAAACACAATTTACATAGAAAATAATGATCGGTCGCCCCTTTGCAGGGAAAATTAAAACAGAAATACAAAAATAAGGGAGGTTATTGGCTTTTGTTTGATACTTTTTTATTAATGCTGTGTTCTGTTGTGTAGTAACATTGATTTTACATGAACAAGCACGAAAACACAAACTGCATTTTTCCAATACCGAGCGAGCACAATCATTGTTTTGGTTGAATTTATAATACTTTTGTATGTATATTTTATTTAAAAGAACATAAATACATAATTATTATTTGAACACACGCTTCTATTTATTGTAAGTCGGGGTTTAACGTAATTAAACAGCAATATAATAATAATATACATTCATGAACACATGCTAATTTTAATTTCGATGTTTGTTCAAAATACAAAAACAACAAAAGGCAAAAAAGGAAACAATTTGTTAACGGCAAATTTTAAATTTAGAAAGAGAAGCAAAACAAAATTCGCCTATGTTATAACGTTAGTAGGAAAAAGATAACTCTACTTACTTTGATGAACTTTTAATATCACTTCCAAAACCAATTTGCATATTTGTTGAAGTCATGTTGAATTTTTATTATTATTATGAATTTATTCACTTGATTATTTATTTTAAAAAAATAAATTATTAAATTAAAACTTATTTAATTTATTTAATATAGTATATTTTTATTATGGAAAATAAATGTATTTTTCTGTGTTGACCAATTTCTTTTAATCACTTCTCAAAACGAAACTAACGAACGTACGAAAACAAATGAATGAAAATCGTATAACAAAAAAAAATTGTTGAAAAATACAAAAGAAGGAGAAATGTGTTGGTTGCTTTGAATTTTTTATTTTAGGGCTGCATGATGCGATTATGCGATAAGAAATTTTTAATGCGTTGTACGTAACCCACGAATGTGCGATCAATTGATGCGGCGCGTTAACCAAAATAATCAATTATGTGCCATAACAAACAAATAAGTTGTCATAGGTAAAACCACAGTATACTAATATAACCTATATATATTTATATATCCCTTTTGCTGCCCGGTAACACAATTGTGTGGGTACGGCAAAAGTACCATGTCAAAAAAAAATGTATTTTTGTATGTGTTTTGCACCAACTTACATATTTGTGTATTCCTTTAAAACTTATTTTCGTCCGAAAAAAATGCTATAACTATACATACAATTGTATTGGTTGTACTTAAAAACAAGCGAATTTTTTTTATCAAAAACGCCATTACATACTATGATTTCTTACTCACACATTTGTGTGATTTGGACTTAACTTAACCCATTTAGTTTTCGGTTGAAAAAGGGATACATATATATATATATATATATATATATATATATATATATATATATATATATATATATATATATATATATATATATATATATATATATATATATATATATATATATATATATATATATATATATATATATATATATATATATATATATATATATATATATATATATATATATATATATATATATATATATATATATATATATATATATATATATATATATATATATATATATATATATATATATATATATATATATATATATATATATATATATATATATATATATATATATATATATATATATATATATATATATATATATATATATATATATATATATATATATATATATATCCGGTGGTAAAACTTTCTTAACCCTGCATTACTAACCTTATGTACACTTACGTAATTACTAACCATTGCTGGAATGAACCCCCATTTAAAGCCATAAATCCTAAAGCGCTACTAAAGAAAGAAAGTTTATTTAAAAATAAACCATGTTTAACTATTAATTTTAACTAAATTTCGGAGAAAAAAGGATACATGTTAAAAAACATGTTAAAAAAATTGAAAAAAGAAAAAGTACTAAAAGATTACTATGAAAAGGACTTCATCACCCCGGGTCCGGAATAAAAACCTGAACTCTATTTCATCAAGTCATGTGCCATTACGTATATAAGCATATGTACGGCCAAGTAGAAGGCAAATAAAAAAAAATTGTATGTGTATGCGAGAATACATATTTGTGTGTGTAAAAAAGGAAATAGAGGAAAAAAAATACATTTTCATTCTCCTGAGCGTGAACGATGTTTACCTTTAATTTTGATAAATTGTTTTTCATTTAGAATTTTACCATTTTCCGCTATGATGTCTTTGATTGTTTTTTTTTATAATTTTTATAAGCCCACCCAAGTATTTTTACTTTCAATTTTCCTGGCGATATTCGTACTTAAGTACTAAACTTAGTCTAGTATTTTTCTAAGTTTGAGTTGCAATTTATTAAAATAAAACGTATGAAACGTGTCGCGATTATTCGAAACTGAACGAAACTCAATAAAGGAGAATTGTATACATGTATGTGTGAACAGAAAAGACAAAAAACAAAATGGCGGGAGCGAGGTTGTGCATGAATGTAAAATGCTATATTTGAAAATGTTAGAAGAAAAAGATGGCGGCATCCAAATGTGAGAGCAAAATAAAAATTTAGGTTTAAAATGAATATTTTTATTTATTAAATTTGCGGTATAAAAATATACATACATATATACATATTATATACGAATCTAAATTATATTTTAGTTAATTTTTTAATTATTTTTTATTATTACACAATTTGAAATTATTCTTTGATTGTAATATTAAAAGTTTAAATAATTTTCCAAATAGGTACTATGATTATTGCTAGGGTTACCATTCGTCCTCTATTTAGAGGACATGCCCTCTATTTTACGGTTGCACTTTTGTTCTCTTTTCTATTTTACTTTAAAAATTATTTTGTCCTCTTTTTTCACACCGTCCTCTTTTTGTCCTCTTTTCTTTCGATGAGTTATTTCCTAAAATGTTTTCTTTCAAATATTTTTTTTTATTTTTTCCTACATATTTTAAAATATAATTAAAAATTCCTCATATTAATGAAATCTGGCAAGTCTCAATAAAAAAGAAAATTGGATAACCCTGCACAAAATGACAGAAGAAAAATAATTACATTTAAAAAGTTGAGGTTATTGTGGTACGTATTGTACATCATTTAAATATTTATAGTTAGTTTAATGTTCTAGTAAAATTGTTTTAAAGTTATTATAATAAATAAAATATTTAATATAAGTACGGATACATATATACAATATAATTATTATAAAACGTGAAATGGCTTGCTCTTCGTCGAAAAAGAGAAAATGTATTTTGAATGAAACACTACAAAAGGAATTTCCTATAATAATAATTTCCTAATAATAAAAAAATATCTATGAGCATCAAAGGACGATTAGATTTATTACAGCATACCCAATCTGAAAAGCATAAAAAAAATATTGGTTCGGCTGAAATGTCTAAACCATTGTCTACATTTTGGTTAAAGGACCCATTCGATGATAAAATTTCGGCGGTTGAGGCTACTCTAGCTTACCATGTAGTCCATCATCAACAGAGCTATCTATCAACTGATTGCACTACCAGATTGCTTGCTAATCTATTCGCAGATTCAAAAATCGCTGTTCGTCTTGCATCTGCACGGACAAAAACTGAAGCGATTGTTAACAATGATTTAGCTCCACTGTCTCTCAAATCTTTCATAAGCGATACTAAACATAATAAAATTCGGTTTATAGGAATAAGTACAAATGGAAGTAATCATGGGGCTATTAAAATATTCCCTATTGTTATAACCTATTTTTCTACAATAGTAACTCAGGTTTGGTAAAAAAAACTCGTCGAGATTAAATCTATCCCCGACGAGACCGCGCAAACAATAACTAATATTTTGATTGAAACTTTGGAGAAGTTCGAGATAACGAATAAATGTGTGGCATTTGGTGGAGACAACTGCAACACGAATTATGGAGGCATACGGCGAGCTGGCGAAAAAAATGTGTGCGTTATTAAAATCAAATTTAAATTTAGCAAATTTAATTGGTGTTGGATGTCCTGCCCATATATTAAATAACTGTATCAGACATAGAACAGATTTGTGGCCAACTGATATAGAATCCATTATATCGAAATTGCACAACTATTTCTCAACCTTTACGGTACGAACAGAAAGTCTCAAAGATTTTTGTGCATTTACAGAAGTCGATTTCAAACTCTTATTAAGTTCATCGAAAACTCGATGGCTAACATTATTCCCAGCTATAGATCGAACCATTAAAATGTTTGAACCTTTAAAATCGTATTTTTTATCAATTGACAAAGCACCCGTAGTATTAAAAATGTTCTTTGAGAACCCGTTAACTGAGGCTTACTTATTCTTTCTCCATTCCTCAACACACATCTTTCATCGAAAAATTGAGCAGATGGAGAAAGAAGAAAACTCTATTAGAAATCATGCGTATTTTAAAAAACGTTGAAGACGAACTTAAACAAAGGATTTCGAATAAATTTCTATCGATGGCAGTGTTAAGAATTTTAAGAATTAATGGCGAAATGAGCAACGATTGTATCGTATTCAAGTCTAGGGCTTTACAGATTTATGAAGATTGCCTCTGTTATCTGCAACAATGGATGAAAAATTTTGAACCGTTTAAGATTTTTGAATGGATGAATCTTTGTGAAAGACCGACTTGGGAGCAAATAGCCAATTCTCTTGAATTTTTATTACGAATTGGCATAGAAATTGATGATACTCTATTGATCTCGCAATTCACGAATATATTGAATTTTTATGACACGGTGGCTACTAATGATGAATTCAATGCTTTATTGGCTCATGACAAATGGAAATTGTTTTTTACAATAATTCAAAATTTGGAGCAAATTTCCGAATTTTTGAAAATATGTGAATTTTTCTTTTGTATTCCTGCACATAATGCTACAGTGGAGGGGATATTCAGCATGATGGAGCAACAGTGGACTAATAATAGAAACCGTTTAACTGTCAGCGCTATTAAAAATATATTATTAGTAAAATTTAATTTAAAATTAGAGTGTGCTGACTTCTATAATTCTATTAAAGAAAACAAAGAAGCACTTAACGCGGTTCGTTCGTCCTTAAAATACAAAGGCATATCTGATGTTTAACCAAATCATAAATGCAGAACTGAATATTTAGCGATATACAATTTTTATTTAATTTACGTTTATTATATTAAAATTGAAATTTAAATTCCGTACGTTGAGTAATTAAAAGTTTTTCTTTTGATTTTTATGTGAAATAAAATATAAAAAAAATATTAGTGTTTTTGATTTTCTACTTTTTAAGAGAGATTGCTTTGATTTTTTACTCTAGAATAATGTCCTCTTTTTTTGAAATTACTCATTTAAAACTCCTCTTTTTCGAATTTCAATGTCCTATATTTAATCTGTTGGCTTATGGTAACCCTAATTATTGCACATCAAGTTTATTATTTTCGCATTTGTTTTCTACCTAAAAACTTAAAACTGAACTAGAAATTAATTAATTTATGAAAACAATATTTGAATAGATATAAAATATATTTTGATGTAATTTTATTTAAATTAACGCACATCTTTAAATTTTTTTAACAAAATTTTATAAAATTACCAAACTCATGTCGTGAACATGAAAAATAAAAACAAACCATGTACATTACACGCTATACACATTCCTACGAAAGAAAAATTGCGGTAACACAGTATACAGTAGTAACAACACAGTATACATATACGCTACAAACACTATCATTATAATGTGAAGTTTAACTTTCGTTAATTTTGGATGAAAACGAAGGAAAATACTATGCTCAATTTTTACTTTCGTTTTGTTATACTTGGGTATGTAAAGTATATGTGTACTTGGCACATGTTTTGTTCATTGCTATGACTAACTACAAACAATTAAAAAAATAATATAGTACACTCGGTTAAAGTTACCTTTTTGTGTTGTCATGATGTGCTGTACTCATACAAGTATAGAAAGGACCTAACATACAAATAATCTGTCAAAATCAAGAAAACATAGAAAATTAAGAATATTACCGCATTTACATGCGACCAACGTTTTTCTTCTGCAAAATGAAAGAGATATAAGAAATATATCTATGCAAAATTTTGCAGAAGACTTTTTGAGCTTACTGCTATAAAAATGAAAATGTTTCCATAAAATATATTCGATCCGAGTATTTTTTATGGTAACAATTTTAAAATTGACAAAATAAAATTATTTTTTCCATAGATAAAAATGTAAATTTCACATTAGAATTAATTAATGTGAGGAATTAAAAAAACAATAATTGAACTCGCAATTGGCTTCGATGTACAAGATGTAAAATATAAAAATGAGTAAAAATTCAATTATTTGCTCGTTACATTTAGAAAATAATTATTCATATATTCATACCTGCGGAGCGAGTGCCATGTATTAGTGCCGCAATAACCACAAATATAAACGTACAGTGAAGGACTGCTTCGCGCTTCAAAATAAGTCGTAATATATTTTTTATTGCTTTTTTAAAACCTTATTTTATATTTAGATACAAATTTTTTTTTGTATTGTTTTATGCCCTGTTTACATGAGGAAATTGTTTTCTTCTACAAATTTTTGCAGGTAAATAAGAAAGAATCCGCTATATAAAAATATTCAATATGCCAGAAAGAAATAAACATATATAGTAATGGCGTAATTTTTTTTATAGGATCATTATTAATTTATTTTTAATGAATTAAAATGCGAAATTTACATTTTTATCTATGGCGTCTGGTTTTATTATGAATCCTCAACATTTATAAATACGAAATAATTTTTTTTCTTATTAATTTTAAAAATGTAGCCATAAAAATACTCGGATCGAATATATTTTATGGCAACATTTTCATTTTTATGGTGATATTGCTCAAAAATTCTTCTGCAAAATTTTGTTGGGATATATTGCTTTTCTTGTCTCTCATGTGCAAAAAGTCAATTTTATATCTTATTCATTTTGCAGAAGAAAAATGTTGGTCGTATGTAAACCGGGCTTTATTCTGCTCTTTCAAAAATAAAATTTAAACTAAAACCAATATGTTAAAAATGGCCTTTACTTTTTGTTATTTCATTTCTATTTGTGTTAGTGCTGCTTCACCGAAAAAATTTTGATTGAAAAATGAGTCACATTTAAAACTGGTTTTATTGGTTAGCGGGGAAAGAGACGAAGATGAAACTGATTCTTTGAATCACAGTGTGGCGCCGTTCTATGACTATATACTACGGCAACTTGAATCCAGTAACTTCTTCGTTTCTTTCCTCTTTACCACAAATAATGAATTTTATCCAGATGAACAAGTTTAATGGAGAAAAGATGCATATAAAAATTTTAAACAAAAATTTTAAGGGGAAATTCTGTATATTAAGCGAAAGGCTATACACAATGTTCATTCAATTGAAAGTCTCTTTTCTTCTTTCACTTCACAAATTAACAAATGAATTATTATGAAGAAATGAAACCGAAGTACAAATACACATACACAACAACCCAAATAAAACATTTCATTTATATGTATGCAGTTTTCAATGGTTTATTTACATTTATTTATCACGCATAGGTAATCCGTTTTCGAACTGAAAAGCAGTAAGAAAATCATCTTTTCATATTGAAAATGGCAATATAAACTATAATAAATAAAATCCATAGTTTTTCTTATTCAAATTAAGTAGTTTAGTTAGTTCATGTCGAAAATTATTTCACGATCTGCAAAAACAATAAATAAACAAACAAAAAATCTAAAATTTATACATTCACAGTCATTGGGGTATATTCTCCATCCAGTCGCAAGTTAATTTTTTGCGACCAGAAATATGGTTACTAGATTTATTTTGCCATGCCAATTGACACATTTTTTTCAAATTTAAATTTGTTTTGCGATTGTTAAGTAGAAATACATAAAAAGACTGCGACCTCGGAAAAGGCGTAGTAGTCTTTTCGTGGATTTCTACTTTACAATCGCAAAATAAATTTAAATTTTAAAAAAATATGTCAATTAACATGGCAAAATAAATCTAGTAACCATATTTCTGATCGCAAAAAATTAACTTGCGACTGGATGGAGGATATACCCCATTGAGGGACATCCATATGGCATATTATATTCAAATAAAACATTGATATCGAATTATCTTTGTTTTGCTTGATCCTTCGTAAAGTAATATTGCTCATTTGCTTAATGTTGTGTTGGTTAGTCAGTTGCGTGTTTTTTTATTTTATTTTATTTTATTAAAATAATACTATTATGCAAATGGAAATCACTAATTGTCGTTTTTGTTTGTTGTTTAGAATTTAGAAAAATGTAACAAACACATAAAGGGTTTTTTACGAAATTTAATAATATATAATGTCCTATTTCATTTTACTTATTTTGGTGTTAATAAATATCTAAAACATTACGACGAAGAGAGACAACCAATAATTTAAAATGAATTCGTCTATTCTCTATATTATACGATCTACACGTACATCTACTACCTATACATAGCTAGTCATATAAATATATTTTTTATATGCGCGATACTCGATCGTATTTATTAACAAATTCAAATTTGTATTTATTATTGAATTATGTGGTTGGTATATACTCAATAAATGATAGTTCCAAAATGTTATCATATATAAATTATTTAGTACATATTTACATATGTATTGCAACTAAATTTGATTTATAATTATTATAGTTTATATTGCCATTTTCAATATAAAAAGATGATTTTCTTACTGCTTTTCAGTTCGAAAACGGATTAACTATGCGTGATAAATAAATGTAAATAAACCATTGAAAACTGCATACATATAAATGAAATGTTTTATTTGGGTTGTTGTGTATGTGGATTTGTACTTCGGTTTCATTTCTTCATAATAATTCATTTGTTAATTTGTGAAGTGAAAGAAGAAAAGAGACCTTCAATTGAATGAACATTGTATATAGCCTTTCGCTTAATATACAGAATTTCCCCTTAAAATTTTTGTTTAAAATTTTTATATGCATCTTTTCTCCATTAAACTTGTTCATCTGGATAAAATTCATTATTTGTGTCTTTACTATAAATTAAATAAACTTGATTGATAAATGGGAAAGAAAAGAAGAGGTTACCGGATACAAGTTACTCTAGTGTGGATATGCACTATCAGACCTTAAAAACGGGATATCAAATAAGCATTGCTTCACACTTCAAAATAAGTCGTAATAGATTTTTTATTGCTAATTTAAAACCGTATTTTATATTTAAATACAAAAATTTTTTATATAGATTTATTCTGCTAACCCGTAAAAAAATTTAAACTAAAATCTACATCTCAAAAATAGCCTTAATTTTCTTTTATATCATTTCTATTTGTGTTGAAGCTGCTTTAGCGAAAAAAAAATTGCGATACATTTCGAGCAGAATAAAACAATTCAAAATATTTGTTTTATAAAAAACGTATTAAATTACCAATAAAAAATTGTGCGTGAAGCAGTGCTTCTTTGGCATCCCTCGTGGCACCATACTATGAATTTGTATTACGCTGTTTACATTTATACTGTTTATATTGGAGGTTGAACCTAGGTTCAAACTAGGTTGACCTTCAATGTAAACAGCAAAAGTTAACTTGGAGTTAAATTGACTCAATACAAATTTTTTTTTAGATCGAGTCGAATAACAACAACAAAAATAAAACTAAAATAAACAAAAACAAAAAAAAAATTAATTTTATTTTTTTTTTGTGAGCAGTGGTATCTAAATACAAAAGCATATTTTTTGTAATTTTTTCCGATTTTTAGCGCATCCCAATAGAATTCCTTTTTCCTTACAGAAAAATATGAACAAAAATTTGAGATTATTTTTTTTTCTCAATTTTTTTTCATACTTTTCTGTAAAGGAAAAACGAATTCTATTGAGGATGCGCTGTTTAATTTATTAAGTTTTCCCTAAAATTAATTTCATTCATCTAGACATTTTAAAAAATTTTCGGACTCGATCCAAATATAACTCGGCCAATTTAAACACTAGAAGTAACTACAAGTTAACCTGTAGATAACTAGAAGTTAACTCGTCACTGCAATGTAAACCGCATAATTGAAGTTGACCTGGGTTGTAACTATAGTAGTATAACTGACCTGTGACAACATTAATTTTTTGCGGATGACGTAATTGTAAGTCGACAACTAGAGGGCAACATAGTTAAGTAAAAATAATACAGTTTGCCTCCTTATTACGACAGCAATAAATTCCACAAAGTTAACAAAAACCTAAATTATTATATAATAAATTAATAAATTATGAACAATTTAAGTGTAGTTGATTTTCTTAATTAATAAGTTGAAATTTTTCGATCCATATTCAAGAAGTTAGCGAGAATTTAAAGAAATGCGCCTATTTAAATAACGTAATACGAAGTTTTAGTGTATTCCACTATAAAAATATAAATACAAATGTGAGAGCGCAGAGAATATTATGATCATTTTGTTTATATTTTATGTATTATTTTAAGTATCACGCAATTAATTGAAGACATACGACGCATTTTTCTTGTATTTTACATGATATTCGTACTGTTTTTGCTATTTTTATTGAATCTGCGTACCAATTACAACATTTTCGAATTGATTATGGTATCACAAATCAATTGGATAAAAATGACAAAAAATGTCAAAATCTAAAATAAAATTATACATGCTTTACTAAAAAAATAAAAAACAAGTATCATTCGGCTTCAACAGTTTGTTCGACACTAACAAAATTACAAAACAACTAGAGAAAGAAGTTTTGTATAATTTGTTTGTATGACGTATTGACTTGACGACGAGGCGATCGACGGAAATTATTTTGATTTTTAGAGAATGAGGCGGAGACGAAAACTAGAAAAAACTGGAAAATGAAAATAAAAACCAAATAACCTTCTAGTTCGATATAATATTACAACTAAACATATTTTGTAATGTAATTTTCTTTTTTAAAACTTATCTGCCATCTGGATAATATAAGTTGAACCGCCGGCTAAGTCGAGTCGGTCTTACACGTCGTTATCAGTTGGTGTAAGCGGCGAGTAGTTTAGACGACATTGGTTGAGCTTAGGTTGAACTCATCCCAATCCAAACATTAATTCCTTAGGTCGAATCGAAAAACAGAGCAGTGGTACCTAAATAAGAAAGCATATCTTTTCTGATTTTAATTTACAAAGTTTTTCCTAAAACTAATTGCATTTATCTACACATGTTTAAACTTTCTAGGACTCGATCCAAAGATAACTAGCCAATATAAGCACTAGAAAAGTTAACTACAAGTTAACCTGAAGACTTGTAGTTGTTGACTTGACTCGAAATGTGAACCGTATATCCATTTTCCGACCTGCGATCACATCAATCGTGAGCGAAACAGAATCATAAAAAACACAAAAACCAATACAAACTATGGTTTGAAGCAAAAAAAATCTGACAATTTTTTTTTTGCTTCTGTATAAATCCACCGCATAAATGTGTTTGTAAAAAATGGTATATTTATATATGTATCTTACCCTGGTACCCCCGACACTTACATTAGGTATAAAATAAAACAACACGAGAAATTAAAATAAACAAAAACACGCGCATGCACAATCGTGTGCATATTCACCCGTCGATACTTGTCACACGAAACTGAGAACGAGAAGAGAAAATAAAAGATTCAATATACAAACAAAACTTATAAAAAACTAATTATATTACCGCGAAACAGAAAGAGAAAGACAATTATTTTCCTGTAAAATCGATATTTTTGTGACTGATATTTTGTAGTACAGAATTTAGTATGGAATTAAAACAATATTTCCCCATAGAGAGAGGTAAATACTGTAGAGTGAATGCTAGCAGCTGTCAAGTGAGTCAAATTCGGAGGGTAAAATAGAAAGCATGTAAATCAACTTGTTCGATCGAAATTAAAAACTACACAAATTCACAATTATTTTTATTCCAATATAGTACGGATTTATTTTTTTTTAATTTTCGCTAAACAATTGTACAAAAAGTAATTATGAAAAGAAAAGCACGTAGAATATATACGTAGCAATAAGAAAAATGCGACACTGTAATATAACATATGTTTACAAAAAGAAAAAGTCCAACAACAACAACAACCAAAATTTTTTAAATAATTTTTTCTGATTTCTAAATAAAAAAAAATGATAATTTTATCACAAATCACTTTCCTTTTAGCATAATTTTCATTTTATTTTATATAAACACTTATAGATGGTAAGAAATTATTTTTCGATGCGCATTTTGGCAACATTTCACAAGACACTTCATTTCAATGTTCAAAGTTTTCAATGTTTATTAACAATCGATGCACTAATACACGATCCACTAACTGTTTTATAATGTTTTATTTATTTTAATTAATAATATCACGATTTTTTAAGAACACGAAATTTAGCGCGGTTGGCTTTTTCTTTGTACACCACACTAGGGTAACTTGTATCCGGTAACTTTTTCGTTTCTTTCCCCTTTCCCAAAATAACCGGTTATATCAGCGCAATTTTTTGATTTTATAAAATTGTATCCAGCAACTTCTTCGTTTGATTCTACTTTACCAATATATTGGTAAAGGAGAATCAAACGAAGAAGTTGCTGGATACAATTTACCTTATTATGCAATGATCCTTTGCCATATGAGACCGTTATATGCATTTTTTGTATAACCACCCTGTTCTGACGTGTGACAGATGAAATAGCAAATTTTATATGGGAAAAAACTTAACATTCTCTCTAAAGGATTTACCTCTATTTATTTTCCACACACTGGAAAAATTGCATACAATCCGTCGTTTCATACTTTGATGCTTTCAACCAGTCAGGAATAACGACTTAATAAAAAAAAAATTAAGAACTTTATTCCAGCATCCAAAACTTATAATTCTTAAGTAATAACAAAATAAGCGCAATGTCAATTTATATTTTTTATGAATAAAACATGATTAGATGTTTATGTATTTTGATTAATTTATTAACACAAACATTTAATAATAGAAAAGCCACGACTAATATTTAATTTTTAACAACGTGCAGAATTCAATCTAATTTTTAGGTTAGGTTTCAGAAATTCAATAATTTTATCATATACAAAGAAGAGAAAGATGTACGTAAAACTATTCAAGTAACTGTTGCTATTTGACGTTTCTAACAACGACAACCATTTTTTGAAGTGAACAGCACCCAAATTCCGGTTTAATGATAAATGGTAATGGGAAATGGTAATGGTTTTTTTTCGACCAGTCATTTACCATTACCATAAAATTTTCGATTCCGGTTCAACAAATGGGTTTTAACCTGGGAAAAATTTAATAAATTACGTTTTTTGGTTTATTGGGCTATATTTTGACAGAAATTGTTTTTCTTGCGATGAGCAAACATATCAAAATACATAAAGATTGCATTTCCGGAACTCCATCATTAAGGACCTATGGTAGGTACCATGTGGTTTTCTGGAATGTAATCACAAAAAAGAAGAAAAATTAAAAATTGAAATTAATAAATAAAACTATCGGTTTTAAAGTACGTTCATACTTTTTTATCGATATCTGAAGTGTAAAGTTTTAAAATCAAGTTATTGGTGATGTGATCAGCGGCCAAATTCCGGTTCGGTGGTAAATTTACCATTATGGTTTTTATTAGTCAATATGCAATTGGTATAAAAACCCAGAAAAGCGATTCCTGTTAAATGACTGAGAAAATAAAACCCATAACTAATGTCAAAAAACACCATAAGAATTTTTTTCATGAGAATTGGTTGGTTTTGTATTTTCCAATTAAAAAAATATTATTTTGATAGCGGTAACATCAAGATTTATTTTATATTAAGTATATATTGAAACATAAGTGGATATAAAGATGCCAAATCACTTACAGCAGCCCTAATCCTACAAAATTTCTACAACATTAAATATTCCGACCACTTATCAAAAATTCCAGCTGGGCACGGATCATCTGTTTCCTTGTAGAATTTGACAACGATAGTAATTCCCTTTACATAGGGATTCAATGGCATCGTTAATTTCGTGTATCGCTGAGATATTAGACTTAGACCGCTCTTACTACATATCCCTTTTCGATGCACTGGTAGTCGTACGCTTTATAGGTGGTTCTCCAAAATCCATACGGTGAAATGGCGACGTGGTATTCAGTCAACTAATTCCTTTCGATTTTAGTTAGGATTTACGATTATAAATCACCCATAATTTGTGGTAGCGGAATATTTCCGATTGTATTCGATACGGACCTTTTTACATTTTTTACTGAAAATAGAATTAAGTTAAAATTCAATTGATTTTGTAATTTATTTTGAATATTTCTTACAATCATTTTGTAGTATATTATACATACATATTTATATTTTTAATTTTATGTATTTTGATATGTTTGCTCATCGCAAGAAAAACAATTTCTGTCAAAATATAGCCCAATAAACCAAAAAACGTAATTTATTAAATGTTTCCCAGGTTAAAACCCATTTGTTGAACCGGAATCGAAAATTTTATGGTAATGGTAAATGACTGGTCGAAAAAAAAACCCATTACCATTTCCCATTACCATTTATCATTAAACCGGAATTTGGGTGCAGGAATGGTCAAACCAAACAAATAATTTAAAACGAAAGAAAGAAAGAAAGAAAATACATAAAATATAAATATGTATATATAATATACTACAAAATGATTGTAAGAAATATTCAAAATAAATTACAAAATTAATTGAATTTTAACTTAATTCTATTTTCAGTAAAAAATGTAAAAAGTTCCGTATCGAATACAATCGGAAATATTCTGCTACCACAAATTATGGGTGAATTATAATCGTAAATCCTAACAAATCGAACGGAAGTAGTTGACTGAATACCACGTCGCCGTTTCACCGTATGGATTTTGGAGAACCACCTATAAAGCGTACGACTACCAGTGCATCGAAAAGGGATATGTAGTAAGCGCGGTCCAATATATCAGCGATACACGAAATTAACGATGCCATTGAATCTCTATGTAAAGGGAATTACTATCGTTGTCAAATTATACAAGGAAACGGATGATCCGTGCCCAGCTGGAATTTTTGATAAGTGGTCGGAATATTTAATGTTTTGTAGAAATTTTGTAGGATTAGGGCTGCTGTAAGTGATTTGGCATCTTTATATCCACTTATGTTTCAATATATACTTAATATAAAATAAATCTTGATGTTACCGCTATCAAAATAATATTTTTTAATTGGAAAATACAAAACCAACCAATTCTCATGAAAAAAATTCTTATGGTGTTTTTTGACATTAGTTATGGGTTTTATTTTCTCAGTCATTAACAGGAATCGCTTTTCTGGGTTTTTATACCAATTGCATATTTTCGACTAATAAAAACCATAATGGTAAATTTACCACCGAACCGGAATTTGGCCGCAGGACCATGCAATTCAAATAAAAATTGCCCAATAAGCATTTAATCACATCGTGCAGCTCCAATTTATTTACGTTGTAGAAACGCATCCAAACAACTTTCAACAAAAAAATGCTCATCTGTCAATTAGAAATTTCAATTGGACAAGAGTTTCAAAATAATATAAAAAAATACAAAGCAAGTGGTAGTACTCCGTTAAATTAATTTTCAAATGTTGAATCAAGTGGCTGTTGAGGCACTCTATTCAGCTACGTACGTGGAAACTTACTTAGATTCGGTGGAAAATTTACCAGACGATGTTCAGAGATATTTGTCACGAATTCGAGAAATAGACGTGCAGTATCGAGGTGAGAAAGTACAAATCGATTTATTTCGAGCAAAACTAGTTTTAATATGTGTTGTGTCTGTTTGTAACTTGGCAGCATATTTACGAGACGTGGATGTACAGTATGATCATTGGTCTAATTATATGAATTGCAGTGAGAATGACGGAGTCGGCATAGCAAAGAAAACACGAGCAATGTCACGAATTCAACAGAGTCTTATTGCGGCCCAAGAGCTAGGCGATGAAAAGCTACAAATTGTGACACAGCTGCAGGAGCTCATTGATCATAAAACAAGACAGCTTGATCATGATTTCAAGAATTTAGGTAGTGGTATGTTTTTCAATATTTATGAATTAAATGTTCACTTTTTAAACGCAGATTATGGCAAAGATGAGCCTATGTTGGAGGTTAAAGACAATAAAATCGCCAGCCCGCCCTTACAGTCGCCAATAATTCCGATAAACGGTATTCAGCAAACGATAGCCGCGGTCGTTTCACCCGGAGTTGCAATCGCACCAGTGGGTTTGATAGCAAGTTCAACGGAACGTGTTGCAGCGACAACCGCTGTGAATACTGTCACGAATAATGAAAGAACAAACAAAAGAGCTCGCCGTACCCGAACGGAAACCACTAGTGGAATTGCTAGTGGAAATAATGTAGTCATGGATGTTATCTTATCCGATTCTAATACAAATAATGAAGCACCAACAAAACCACTTACAAATCAAGCAAACACGTCGGTTCAAAAGAAAATATCGGGTAGTGGTGGCACAGGTAAGAAAAAGAAACGGAAAACTCGTGGTGCCGTACAACAAAATAGTTCGAATCAGAATTCTCGTGAAACCCGCGACGATACACCACCCTTGGAAGAACCAATCGATCCAGATGAGCCCACATATTGCTTATGTGATCAAATCTCGTTTGGTGAAATGATTTTGTGCGATAATGATTTGTGCCCAATTGAATGGTTTCATTTCTCATGTGTTTCTCTAATGTCGAAGCCGAAAGGGAAATGGTTCTGTCCGAATTGTCGAGGTGATCGACCCAATGTTATGAAACCGAAGGCACAATTTTTAAAAGAGTTGGAACGTTACAACAAAGAAAAAGAAGAAAAAACATAACTTTTATCGGATTATAATTCTCGGTGTAATTTTAATGTAAATTTTATAAAGTTTTATTAATTAATAAAATTAAAAGTCGAAAAAATTAAAAATACAATTCTCATGTTTACATAATTGGAAACTAGTCTGAATTTTTTTGTTTCTGGAATTCAAACGTAGAGGGTGTTATTAAATTGATTTACATTTGAAGGCAAATACACGTAAAATAGAGAAACAGTCGCAACTACAGTTATATATATAAAATATTTTTGTTAGTGCCGTTTTTGTTCTTGCATATGTCAACTAACTAAATTGATGATCGATTTGTCATCATTCATGTGAATATATTTTTACTAAAGTACGTTCCTATTTTTTGCCTTTTTTATAAATGTGATTGAAAAACCAAAAATATCCCTTTTGTGATTTACTAACACAATTGTGCGAGTACGGCAAAAGTAGTGTTGCTTAAACATCGATAGTATCGATAGCGTTTGTACTTGTACTACCGAAACTATCGATTTTCTTCAAAACTATCGATAGCATTTTTTGACGTTTTACAGTGCATTCCCATCCCCAATAGAATTTCTGACTTTTTCCTTACAGAAAAGTATGGAAAGAAATTTGACAAAAAAAAATTTTTCTCAAGTTTATTTTTCATACTTTTCTGTAAGGAAAAAGTCATAACGAATTCTATTAGAAATGCGGAATAACTTTTTACAAAAAGTCATTACCCTCCAAACAAACTGATTTGTTTTTATATCACTCTTACTACGTTTTGCTACCTAAATGTTTGGAGGGTAGTGAATTGTTGTTTACTTCACGACGGAGGGTAGTGAATTGTTCTTTACTTCACGACGACAACACGCATAAAGAAAATTGTGAATTCCCTTTCAATCGTTTCCTATCGTAACAGCGGAGTTGAATTACTGTGCAAGCATTTTTTTAGTTGATTTAGTTGTGTACATACATAATTTAAATTAAAATGAGTGGAAAAAGGCAGCATTGTGGAATTATTTTAACCCTCGCCAGGCGGAATAGGTACAATTGTACCTTTTCCGTTTTTAAATACTAATGAAGCTTCTTGTAGAAGCCGAAGACGGGTTAAGTTTTGTGAGATCTCTAAATTGTTTTGCTGGACCATTCAGACCTTATTTTAGAAAAATATCCACAGCCTCTTCAGCTATAGGGGATCGAGTAGATTTTAGCATTGTAAAACACTTTTTGCGTTGTAAAATTATGCCGCCGAACGAAGGTTAAAAAAGTGGATGCACAAGGAAATGATTTATTTGTAAAGTGCAATATTTGTCAACGGGAGTATAAGCACTTTGGAAATACCAGTAATCTGACTGATCATTTAAAGCGCAAACATAAAAAATTAATTGATTCAAATTCTAATGACATTGACGGTACCAACGAAGAAGATGAAAGTGTCGTGCCCCTAAAAAAATCAAGAAATTAAATAAAAATATATTTTGATAGAAGTCAGCTCTATAAAGATAATTCAAACATTAAAAAAAAAATTAGACAGATTGTACGTCGAAATGATCGCCACAGATATGTTACCGTATAGAACTTCGGAACATCCATGATTTATAAAATTCGTAAAAACATTAGATGCAAAATATGAAGTGCCGAATAAAAGTTGCCTCAAAAATAAACATATTCCAGCGTATTATACCGATGTACAAAATAAATTAAAAATGGCGTTATCAAAATGTGATCATATGAGTTTAACAACTGATATGTGGACAAGCAATTCTAACGAGGGCATTCTAGCGGTCACATGCCACTTTATTCAAGGTGAATAATTCATGTTTCCGCTTTTAAAAGTTTTAAAAATTGAAGGTCCTCATACAGCTGAAGCAATGTCACAGGTAAAATATACTATTATGGTATAAGTAAGTTATAATCATAACTGTTAGAGTTAATGTTGTTCGCATCTTATATAATTTCTCACATTTATTTTCTGGCTATCAATCTGGTATTGGAAGAGTATAATCTATGCAACAACAAAATCGTCGATTTAGTCACAGGCAAATATGAATAAGACCGCTGAAATTTTAAAAATTCGCTATTCCCCTAGTTTTGCACATT
Source organism: Nephrotoma flavescens (assembly GCA_932526605.1). Taxonomy (NCBI): domain Eukaryota; kingdom Metazoa; phylum Arthropoda; class Insecta; order Diptera; family Tipulidae; genus Nephrotoma; species Nephrotoma flavescens. The sequence goes on from OW052221.1 coordinate 190,322,845, forward strand.
GTCTTAACTTGACGGTGCAAGATAGTTATAAAGTTAACCTAGTTGCTGAAATTTTATCTAAGTGCAAAACGATTGTGACTTTTTTCAGAAGCAGCACTTTAGCAAGTGACACATTACGTAGTGTTCAAAAACGGTTTAATAAAACGGAATTGAAATTACAAGTTCAGGAAGTAGTAACTCGCTGGAATAGCTCATATATGCCACTATATGTTAAAAAGAATATTTGAATTGCGAAATGAACTTGCAATTGGTATGACTGCTATGAGTGAATGTCCACGAGCTCCATCTCCACTCACTGCGGAGAATTTAAGTGCAATTGAAGAAATAATTAGTGTCCTTGAACCCTTTGAAGTGGCAACAACCAATGTTTCCACAGAAAAGTACGTAACTTCATCTATGGTTCTACCACTTACTAGAGGGATTACTCTAAAGGTTGCAAGCTTTCAAGATAAATTAATTACCACTGAAGGAAAAGAAGTTTTCCAGTCACTTATGAATTCCGTTAAGGAGAGGCTGAAACCATTTCATGTAAAAAATATTTCAATTCTTCGAACAATCTTAGACCGGACGTTTAAAAGAAATGGTTTTCATACTCCTCAAGATGCTGATAATGCAGTCCAACTTTTACAAAAGGAGTATGTCTCTTTCATTGCTGTTACATCAAGAGTAACAAACACAGATGTTGTTGTTCCTCAACCTTCAACAACTATTGAACAAAATTCAAAATTCGACGAATTACTTTATTTATCAAATTAACAGCCACGTTTGGGCGATTCAATTATTATTATTGAGCGCCTCAATTATTGATATTCGGCAATTCATTGAAAAACCTCCAATAGACAAACATAGCAACTTATTGGAATATTGGGCCAAATCAACGAATAAGCTCAACAATTTCGCCAAAAACTACTTGTGTGTTCCAGCTACGTCAGTCCCGTCAGAAAGAATATTTTCAAAAGCAGGCGATATTATAACTGAAAATCGTAACCGAATAAAAGACTCAAATTTGAATACGTCTCTTTTTTTAAATCAAAATCTTTCAATGTTTGAGTAATGAAATAAATGTTTATTATATGATGATAGATAAATGTGATTTATCTAGTTTTGGCCTTGGGTTATTTATACATTTTTAAAACTATCAATATACTATCGATACTATCGATAGCTTTTAAAAAAAAACATCGATACTATCGTAATGTGCTACTATCGATGTTTTTGTATGTGTTTTGAACCAACTTACACATTTGCGCATTCTTTTCAAACTTATTTCGTCCGAAAAAACGCTATAACTATACTCGTACATACAATTGTGTTGGTTGTACTTCAAATCAAGCGAAATTTTTTATCAAAAATGCCATTACATACTATGATTTTTAACTCACACATTTGGGTGGTTTGGACTTTAATTAAGGTATTTTTTTTAATTATTTTGGTTGAAAAAGGGATATTGTCACGATTTTATAATAAGTTTCCTGAATAATTTATGGTAAGATCTGTGAAATTAATTTGTCTATAATAGTAATTACTGTTTGTAAGATTATATTGAGGCCATCCTATATCAAAAATAATTTCAAACCACATACGCCCCTGTAGAGAACAAACTTAGTAGATTTGGTGCGGTTTACGGTATGTTGGTACTATCACTTCGAATCGAAAAAGTGAAAGTTGTATCTTTTTTGTTTTTCGAAAATGATACAACATACCGCCATTCGACTTTTTTCGAATTTCGGTTCGAAGTGATGGTACAACATACCGCCCCAGGATTGCGTTCACGAGATTTAACCGAAACCGAGTTGAGATAAACATCAAAAAAATTTTCTTAATACATGATTTTCTTAATACGTGATTTATTGTAACAACTGTTATTGTAGAAATGACGTAGTAGTTCACATTGAGATTGTCTCAAGTGTCATAACAAATGAAAACAATAAAAAGTTGATCTCTTAATTTCCTCATAACATAAAGAGTAACATTATATTATAGAGCATCAAAATAATCACATAAAAATCACATAATCCATAAAACACAATTTTGTTTAATATAAATATATTAAAACTTGAATTTTGTTCTTTAAATTATTTTTCAAAACTACATATCCCTTTTGTGTTTTACTAACACAATTGTGTGGGTGCAACTTACATATTTGTGTATTCCTTTCAAACATATTTTCGTTCGAAAAAAACACTATAACCAAATATTAAATAGTATCAATATAGGACATTGCTTTGTAAAATCGTGTTCCAAATTTTTTTTTTCTATAAGACAAGAGTGAAGTTAGCTGTTATAGTACAAGTTCGAAAAAAACTCGAAAATCAACACAGCTGGGCTGACATGTTGTAACTATCACTATTTTCGCTTCGACAAAAAAACCGTGCTACTTTGATGAAAATTTTAAAATTTTCGTGAAAGAAAAAAAATGTTTACTTCCAAAATACCGTTATTCTATCGAAAATGCATCGAAGCGAAAATAGTGGTAGTTACAACATGTCAACCCTGGTGAAAAAGTAAAACTAAATTTAACTGTTTCAACTGTTTAGCTTACTTGCTTAAACAAAAAAGTAAACAAACAACGGCAATCTTTCGAAAAAAGTTCGAAAAAACGACAAAAGCGACACCGTGACAAAAAATCTAATTACGGTACATGCGATAAGCTAAGAGAAAAAAAGAACACGAATGTCCTATATATAAGTTATTTAATATATGCTATAACTATACACAAAATTGTGTTGGTTGTACTTCAAAACAAGTGAAGTTTTTTATCAAAAACGCCATTACATACTACCTACGACTTTTGACTCACACATTTGTGTGGTTTGGTGTTTAATTGAGCCATTTTTTTTTCTTTTGATTGAAAAAGGGATATAATGGTTGTTGGTAGTACGATCAAATATTAAATAGTATCAATATAGGACACTGCATTGTAAAATCGTGTTCCAATTTTTTTTCTTCTATAAGACAAGAGTGAAATTAGCTGTTTTAGTACAACTTCGAAAAAATCTCGAAAATCAACATAGCTGGTGAAAAAGTAAAACTAAATTTAACTGTTTCAACTGTGTAGCTTAGTTGTCAAAACAACAAAGTAAACAAAAAACGGCAAATTATCGAAAAAAGTTCGAAAGAAACGACCAAAGTGACACCTGTGCAAGAAAATCTAATTACGGAAATGAAATAAGCTAAGAAGAAATACAAACGCGTATGTCCTATATATAAGTTATTTAATATATGGTACGATCATGATACACCATTAAAAATGACATTTGTAGAGGCAGTCTCGAGTAGGGTTCAGAATGACATTTGTAACAATGTAGTGTTCGTGAACGAAAAACGCACGTGGTCATTGTTACAATGTAGTTTCATGAACGATTTTGAGCTGTCATTGTTAACAATACCCAAGTATTTTTACTTTCAATTTTTCAGGCGATATTCGTACTTTAGTACTAAACTTAGTCTAGTATTTTTCTAAGTTTGAGTTGCAATTTATTAAAATAAAACGTATGAAGCGTGTCGCGAAAATCCGAAACTGGACTAAACTCATTATAAACATTTTATTGCATGTGTATGCGTATTGAGAAATATTTGGCGGGAACAATTATGCTTGTGTTTGTTTAAACGGCAATTTCAAATTTTGGTTGTAAAATTAAATGTTTTTAAAGAAATATTTTTGTTTTTGTAATATAAAATGATTTATTAAATTCATTATTTTAATTCATTATTGATTACTTTGGACATATATATACATTTCGATTAAATTATTCAGTTTTTTAATTTCTAATATTTACACTAGATTTTTTTTAAAATAATTTTCCTTGTTTGTCTTTTATATAATAAAAGTAATTTGTGGATATTAAATCGGTTTCGATAGAGTTCGTAAATTTTTCCATAGTATAATCTAAAATGTTGAAAATAATATTATAATTATTAAATTTAACACGGAGTAACGTAAACCATACCTCACATTATCTTTATTGACCGTTAAACGTAAACTTGCAGCTAAGCTTTTTGGTGAACAGCTCTGTAAAGTTTGCCCTAATGCACTTTTTTAGTTCGTGGCCATCTTGCTTCATAAATAATGATTTCTAAATATAAAATATTAAAACAAAATTTAATAGATTGTACCAAATTATCTCGAATGAATCTTTACATTACCAATTGTTTTACAGCCTTCCTATATTCAATTAAATTAATATCAAAGTTGACAAATGTATCCGCATCGTTAAAAGTTACTATAAACTTAGCGTTCTCACAATAAACTAAATAGCGCCATTTGTATAAGCATATGTATATAATACGTATACGCTACAAACACTATCATTATAATGTGAAGTTTAACTTTCGTTAATTTTGGATGAAAACGAAGGAAAATACTGTGCTCAATTTTTACTTTCGTTTTGTTATACTTGGGTATTGTAACAATGTAACTCTCGTGAACGCACTCCAGAGGGGCGGTAAGTTGTACGCAGTGTTGCCATTTTGACTGTTTCCCAGTCAAGTTTGACTAGATTTCATTGTGTTTAGTTGGAGGAACTTAAAAAATCCAGCCGGCTGTTTTTTGACTGGATTCAATGTTTTTCCGGTTGAATTTTATTTTGTTAAAATAAAGTATGAAAGGATTTTCAAATTGACAAATATACATGTGATAAAATAATTATTCAATGGGCCAATGTAAATTTAAAGGCTATAGTAAAGCAAAAGAGGGTACCAAAAAATCGTTCGGATTGTTTTGTTTGCTAATACATATTAATAATAGAAATAAATATAATTAAAACTGTAATATTTAATTAATATATTTTATTTTAAATTATATATTAAATTAAGTATAAATTAATTATTTTTATTTATATTTTTAATTATAAGCAAACAAAACAATCCGAACGAATTTTTTGGTACCCCCCTTTTCTTTACTATAGCCAATTTAAATTCATGGACGAATTTAACAACCACAGAAGGTTTCTGGAGTGAGGTGTTTAAATTTAAAGATTCAAGTGGTGGAAGTTTCATCTTTTGCTATATATAGTCTGGTTTTGCCAATTTCTAATGCGGAGGTTGAACGAATTTTTAGTCAGTTTAATTTAGTAAAAACAAAATTACGGAACAGAATTCAAATCCAATTAATATACAGTATTTTAATAATTCGAAGCCAAATGATATTTGGACTCTGCTGTAACAATTTCCCTATACCAGATGAAATTATTAAAAAAATTGAAACAAGTGCAACGTATTACATTGTTAAAGCTGATGATGAAGATGAGAATGATGCTCAATTAATTGAAACATTAAGGGATATTAATATTTAATGTTAATATGTTATTGTATTATGTACATAGATTAGGTTTCAGTGGTTGACAACCAATACTTATTTGTAGAACCTAACTTATTCAAATAAGTAAGCTAGCGAGGTGACTTATTTTCTGTCCTTTTCTAGCCGAAAAATCTAAATTGGTTGTCAATTTTTTGTTGTAATTTTTATTAATTTTTGGTTAATAACTATTTCTAGATAACGAATGGATCATTGTGGGTTAAAATCAAAATTAAGATAAAATAAATTGGTTATCATAAAGATATAGCATCCTAATTACGTAATGTATGCATGTCTCACAAATGAATTGAGGTCAGCTACAGAACTAGCAAGACCACACGGCGTATTAATATATTCTATCTTTACGAAATAATTAATACTGATTAGACAGACATAAAATATATATTTTCCTATTAACATAAAATATATATTTTCCTATTAACTGGGACCCATTCGAACTTCTTTGATTGTCTAAACGAATTGAAAAATAAAAACTCCTGCCGAATCATACCTAAAAATCATAAACATTTTTGTAGATCATTAATCATTTCTAAGTTTTTCTTTTTTAAATTGTCGTCAATCCTTTTAATTGCACAAATATAATTTTTAATTTATTAAAATAAACAGTTAATTAATTGTAAGCGAAAATATTGTGCCTCGAAGAATTTTGCGATGAAAACAATTAATGTTTTCATGTCGATGTCAAAATAAGTATGCAAACTCAATTGGAATGGGTTTACTTACTTATTCAAGATGGCGTCAAATAAGTCAATAAGTTTGAAATAAGTATCCGTTTGGAAAACAGTCTTAGGCCAATTTTGGCCCATTGTGATACCACGCATTCACACCACAACATTAACCCATTCACCAACTCACACAGCTACAGTATACCACCTGCACATTGCACAGCTACAGTATACCACCTGCCATGTCAACCTGTACATTAACGTCGACGGTGGGTCGGCGCTAAATTCTGCACTCCATCGTTGGTATTGCTAGAGGGTCTTAGTTGTGTTTATTAACATCACCGATTGTAATCGATGATGAAAATTCGATTTGCATCTAGCATCTGATACCAGTACCTCCCGGTACAAGTGCCGAAGCGTTAACCACTGCACCACTTTTCCGGTTAGTATGTACACAGTACATACTATACATATTTAATTATTTTATAACATAAATCATAAAGTTTTTGTTTCACAAAAAATTTCACTTGTTTTGAAGTACAACCAACACAATTGTGTGTATATCTAGTGTTATTTTTCGGACGAAATAGGTTTGAAAGGAAAACACAAATGTGTAAGTTGGTTCAAAACACTAAAAAACAAATTTTTGACATGGTACTTTTGCCCTACTCGCACAGTTGTGTTAGTAAAACACAAAAGGGCTAAACACAGAAAACCATGGGTTAGTACAGGTCAGCCATCAACATCAGTTGCAAAAATGAATATTCATGCCAAGAAAGTGCTACTGAGTGTCTGGTGGGATTGGAAAGGAGTCATTTACTACGAGCTTGAAACCTGGTCGAACTGTTACAGCTGAACGTTGCCAGGCCCAAATGATTAAATTAAGTGAAACTTTGGAGGAAAAAATACCATTTACGGGCCAAGAAAGGCGGAAGGTTATATTGCTGCATGACAACGGTCGTTCACATGCAGTAAAATCAACCCAGGAACTCATCTTCTCCTTAGGCTGGGCATTCTCTAGACTTGGCTCCCTTCTGATTACCACTTGTTCCAAGTTTAAGATAATTCATCTTTGTGACAATTATATTTTCAATAAAGTTGAATTTAACCAAAAAAACAGAGCTTCTACTTCCACAGTAGTGTAAAATAATTCCAATTGAAACTTCAGTTGGTTCACAATGACCATCAACCATGCTTATTGTGCATAGCTCCGAATGGCTCACACCAATTCCTACGGTGCCGACTGGCCTTGCTGGTTTTGATTGGGTTGGCATTGTAGTCTATGGATAACGTTTTCATCATTCCGGCTGAAACCTCATACGATGCACTAGCATTCAAATTGCACTGTGACAATTGTGCAACTGCCAAAATTATTCTTGTAAACATTTTGTTTCGGCTGACTTTTATGGATCCGGCTGGTTATAATTTGAAGCCTACTATAGTATTTACTAGTGCACAATGATCAAGAACGATTCATGCTCATTGTGTAATGGTCCGACTAGTTGTCACTGATCTCATGTGACTCCGGCTGAATGGATCACACTTATTCTGTCGCAGTTTCCCGATATATTTATCTATTTCTGACTTATGGTTGCTGTTTTTGAGTGACATTGTAGTTGTTCCATATAGTTGGTATTGCTATGTTCCGGATGGAAACTTATACTTTCCACCACAATTCCAATTACTCGCTGCACTTCTTTTACAAATGCTTAATGGTTCCGTGCCGTAGTTTGTTTGGCTCCGGCTGATTTGGTTCTGGTTGATATGGTTCCGGCTGACTATGGCTTACACAACATTTGTTTCGGCTAAAAAATGAGATATTTTAGTTATTTACAATGAATTGTCTTACTTGTGCCACAGTTGGATTGGTTCCGGCTGGCATAGCTCCAGCTGGTTTCATATGGTTCCGAATTATATTGTAGTGGTTCCGACTGAAAGCTTCAAAACCATTTAAGCGCAATGTGCTCGTTGTGCAAACTCCTAATGGCCCGGCTTGAAAATTCTGGTTCCGATTGTTTCTTAAATGGTTCTGGCTGGCCTAAAATTTGTTCGTTATAACTAACTTAACTAAAATAACTAATAAATAATTAACTTAACTTAACTTAAAAATCAGATTGGTTTGATTATATACAGCTTGGTTCTGGCTGGATTTATATGATTCCAGGAGCTATTGTAGTGAATTTGGCAGACCTGGTTATGATTCCGACTGAAACTTTATATAATCTGTCAAAACAGTAACGGGAATTCGCCAATAAAACATATCATGGGGTTCGATTCCGGGATCTAAAATGTTATCTCAAATTCCAATAAGAAGCGGGGAAATAAAATAACATAACAGCAATTTTATATCACGAGAATCGGGCCCAACATTTATTATTTATTCAAATTTATTGTATCGCCTTTAAAGCAGGCCCCTTCCGAAATAATACGAATGCAAACGAATAATCCAATCATCAAAACATTCTTACACGCACTTTATTGAATCGCTTGAGATCTCGCCACGAATACTATTTTATGTTTTCTATCGACTGAAAACGGGTGTCTCGAAGTGGTAATTTGAGTTTTGGAAAGAGAAAAAAGTCAGCCGGAACCGTATCAGGCGAATATGGTGGTTGTTCGATGATATTAGCCTTGTGAGGTGGTGCGTTGACATGGGTGTGAAGAATTCCAATGATTCCACGACTGTGTGTATGTATGTGTGTTACACTGCTAAACCAAAATCTAATAAGAAATATTATAATTCTAATAGGAAGCTAGAGTGATAATTTCGCAGTTTAAGTATTTATATTAAAAATTGTTTTATTCAAAAAATTAACTGCTTAACTCTAACCTAATCTTGGACATATTTTTAGTTACAAGCCATTTTCCTTATATTTGAAGAGGTAAATTTTACGCAACGTTGAATGTGGAAGATACAGAATAATGTTCTATTAATACAAAATTATCATTAATCGCTCTTGCACGAGAATTTACAATTTTTAGCCTTTTCTTTGAATTGTTCTTGTATCATTTAATTAAGAATTTTATAATAAATTGTTTAAACTGTCTGATCCCATATTTAAAATTATTTTCGGTGCGTGTGAATTAACACCTTACGACAACCAGTTTATATCAACCATCTAAATCGGTTACCAAAACCAAATAAAAATTCTGCTTGCTCATTAACAAACAGATATATTGAGATAATATTGCAAAATGACATCTTAGCGATTTTAAAACTAAAAATAGAATAACAAATATAAAAAATACACAAAGAAAATCATAATTTCGCTAGTTGGATCCAAACTTGAGATTTTTCATTGACCACACCACGCCATATACACCGTTTAGAATAATTTTAAATTTGCCACAAATATTTTGGAGGTTGAACGACGATCACCAGACGAGTTTTTTCCTAAAAGTAGAAAAAGGAAAAAATATAATCTTCTTTATAAATTTATATTTATTTTATAAATCACAAACTAACACTTTAAAATAGAGAGAAAAATCACAAATTGACAATTTTGGGTCCCAAATTGGATCCCGGTCGAGTTACAAAATTAGATTTTTCAAAACGGTGTTCAAAACTTATAAAGTTCGTTATGACCCATTAAAATAGGATTATTCAAAACGACATAAGTCTAAAAAAATATTAGGTTTACATTGTTGCTATTATCAGGCATTTCCAAAATTAGTAAGTCAGTTAGTGCATGATCATTAAATTTCTTTTGAGGGGGAAGTTCAGGCACTGGCGTTTTCTAAAATATAACAATTTCTGAAAATAAAAATTCTTTAACCCTCGTCCGGCGGCATAATTTTACTACGCTAAAAGGCGGCAGACGTACAATTGTACTTTAATATATTTTATATGAAAACCGTCACTGTAGTCATAGTTTTTGTAAATACATAATATTTGGAATTTCCACATTATTAAAATGTAGAGATCTCACAAATGTTTAACTCTCTGCGGCTTCTACAAGAAGACTTATTAGTATTTAAAAACAGAAAAGGTACAATTGTACCTATGCCGCCTGACGAGGGTTAAGAAGAAAATTCTTCCGATATTACCGTGAATTATCTCAAAACATTTTTGAATTAGATTTTGATAATCATATTAGAATTTTTTTAACGAGACCTAATTGGTTTGTACCTTTGGTTAACTGATTCTCGTCTTTGCTTTTTTAGTACTATTTTTTTACAGGAATGAGACAAAAAATAAGAACCAACTTAGTTTTTCGCATTTTATAACAAAAGTTAAATTATTTTGCTTAAACTATAGTTACATTATTATTCAGCTATTAATTTTATTTTAATTAGACTTAAATTCTACGAATTCATTAAATAGATATGCAGGAAATTGGAAAAATAGCTTATTATCAAATTTAAATTTTAAAACATATTATTAAAATATTTTTCTTGTTGTTTATTTACAATTTTTTTGTTATCAGTATGACAGCAAACACAAGAAAAAAACAAAAAATCTTTTTAATTTTAGTGCTGCCTATAATAGCCAAAGAGAGAACTGTCGACATAAATTGACGTCATATAGCAACATTTTTAAAGCAGTGTGGCCTATAGTATTCTAGGTGCACTGCCATTATAGGCAGCATTAAAATTAAAAAGATTGTTTTGATTTTTTTTCTGTTTAAGCTGTCATATTTAAAAGAAAAATTTAAACAAACAACAAGAACATTTTTTTAATGATATATTTTAAAATTTAATAAAAAGCTATTGGTAAGTATTAATTCATAATATTATTATAAAATTATGCATTCTAAATTGTGTTAAATATGTAAAGACGTATAAACTGTGTATACATTTGTTATAATTTTCGAGAAGATATAACTTTACTTTTAGCGCTCATATAAAAAAAAAAAAATCTGTTTTCGTTTTTTTTTTTGAGAACAGGACTGCCATCTACAGTTCAAAGGATAAACTATAGACATAAATTTAATGACATAGCAAGCAGTGTGTCCTGTAGTACTCTAGGTGCACTGGACCAATGCCTCCTAAAAGGCCTCTTTACTACTATCATTTTTTTCGCATGACGTCAATTTATGTCTAAACTGAGACAGCAACATAATAATGTTAAAGTGGAATAAAACCAGTCAGGAATAAAAACTTAACTTAATAAAAAAATAAGAACGCGATGAATGGCATTTCAATGTTATTACCCAGTCAAACTTAATTTTCATGTAAGAAACCGAAAGAAACCGAATTTCCCCTTCGTTAAATTATAGCTGTCTCTTAATAAAAAATATGTACGATTTGTTGTTGTGCTTTATACACAGCAAAAGAAGATAAATTTTTGATACGAGTGGAAGCCATATTTATTTTGTGTACATTTTTTTTGTTTACTATTTTATTTATTAAATAAAACTGTTTTAATATTTTTTAATATTATGTGATTAGTTTTAATAAATGTATAAAGTAAAAATGGTGTTTTAGTGAATTTTGTTAAAAATTAATTTGTTAATGGTATGATATTATAGTCGTAGTGTAAACGCTATTTTACTACTACATATAATATTTTAATTTTGTTTAGTTTATTTCCTTTTTTCTTTGCGATGTAAAAGCATCTCGTGTATGTTTACATTTTCAAATACGAAATTTATATATAAAAATTTATAACAACATGAACAAATATGAAATTTCTCTAAAAGACATTTCACAATAAAAACAGCTGTTTGTAAACGGACAGCTGTTACTTAAAAATATTATTTTTGGCTGATTGGAATACCAAAAAAAAAAAATAAAAACAATTGGGTTCGGTAAAATTCATATTCTTTTTGTTATGTTCTTATTTCTGACTGGTTCCGCTTTTACACCGATGCCTCCTAGACTACAGGCCGCTTACACCCAAATGATGACGACACGCTTTGTCGACGTTTTTGTTGCTTTCTCTAGTTGTTTTGTTAGTGTAAATATTCTTAACATTATTATGGCGCTCTCTCGATTTAGACATAAATTGACGTCATGTGTGAAAAAGAAGTAAGAGGCCTATAGTTTAGGAGGCATTGATTATACACAGTGTTTTAAATGAGTAACTCACGAGACAAAATTGATATACTGGTTTCAAACTACGTCGCAATAGATCTTTATTGTTAATTTAAACCCTTATATTATATTAAAACACCAAATTTATTTTGTATTGTGCTCTCTCTAATATAAAATTTAAACAAAAATCTACATCTCAAAAATGGCCTTACAATTTTTTTTTTCATTTCTGTTTTTTCATTTCGGATTCACTGAAAAATTTAATGTCGCAGCACAAATAATGAATTTTAAAATAAAATAAATAAATGATAAAATTCATTATTTGTGGTCGCAGTTAAAATGGATTTTGTAGGTAAAAGGGGAAAGAAAGGAAGGTGAAGCCGGTCTTATGTATCTACATGTAGCACGGTTGATTAAGATATTTACACTTTACCTCCGCATTGCGCTGAGGCCACACTTTAAAATTCTTGAAAATTAGGAAATGGCTTACTTAAAAGTTTCAATTTATTTTTTACAAGCTCAACGTTTATTTCACAACTTTAAAATTTTTTTAATTATCTAGAAGATAATTAATTCAAATTTTAATTTCCAGTAAAGCAATGTATAATAATATTTATTAGTAATTTATGTATTAATTAAAATATTATGCCATTTCGAAAAGCAATTCCAAAAATGTTTGGCCCAACTTTTGACACGCAAAACGACATCAACATGTATCTGTTTTTGTTAATATTTCAACACGTCTGACGTCATCAAGAAACAAATCAAAAAATAATTTTTTTTTTGTTTAGTGTTGCTCAATTAGTCGAAGCTCCCAAGTATAACAAGACGAAACTCAAAATTGGGCTATCGTATTTGCCTTGGTAATATTAGAAAAAAGTCGAAGAATCAATACTTTAGTATTGGTTCGTATATGTATACTGTCCTGTATAAAGAAAGAAATTTTATTGTAAACTAAGTGCGTGTTTCAATTGGTTTAAATGCCGCATAAAAAGTTTAAAAGTTAAAAATTGTGGTGAATAAAAATGTCAAACTTTTTATCTGCTTCAAGAGCTGATAAAATTTTTATGTGGAAAACATTTGGCTGACAAAAATATTTGTTTGTAAACAGAAATTTGTCATGTACAAATTTTGAGAAAAATCATAATGATTTAGATGTAAACTGGCAATAATTAACTAATATACATTAAAATAGTATTTATTTTGGAGACGTCATCATAATTATAAGTGATGTGAAAGGCGAAGTGCAGGTTTAACATTTTAATTTAAATGTAAGTATTACAAAATTAAATACTTATTAAGTAATTAATTGTCTGGATATTAATGGTTTAAATTATGTTCATCAAAATTTCAGCACAAAACTTAATTCAATTTGTGGGCCTGTAAATTAAACTTCCATATTGTGGAAATGTTATCAGGAATGAAAGTGAATTGTGTATAATAGAGCACATAAAGTGTATACGACGTGTTATAATATATCAAAACAAAAATTATGGGAAAAATTCAAATAGATAATATTTTTCAATCAACAGATTTATGTTAGTCATATGGTCAATTTTCATGTGAATTTTAATACAACTCTGAAATCAAAATATGTAGTAGTTTTTTAATTCCGCCAGCATCTTGTCCCCTAATAGTTTCGGTTGTGAGTATGACGTTTCACACACATACTTGGACCACATTGTACCCCCAGTTTTTATTTTTTATTTACACACATACATAAGCACAATTTCATTGTATCGAGTTTCGTCCAGTTTCGAACAATCGCGACACTTTTCATACAGGATCTTATTCTAAGTCGAAAGCAAAACTAAGTCAAAGTCGAAACTAAATATAATACCCCGTTTACACCAGTAGAATAAAAGTATGTAGCAAAAAAGTATGTTGGTGTAAACTCAAACTAAAATACTTTAATACTTTATCACGTACTATTTTGCTATTAAAGTATAATAGCTATCAAAAAAATATTGGTATTATAGGCGTGGTTTAAACTCTACTTTAATGTTATAATACTTAATTTGGTTTATTATTTTTTTCAAGTGGCCGGTAAAGACATTTTTTATTTCGATATACATTTCCATTTGTGATATTAAACAAAAAAAATTATATTTGTCAACAAAAAAAGTAATATAGTATTATAGTATGGGTTTACACCGCTTGCGATGTAAACTGGCCGGGTATTATACTTTATTAGCAAAAAAGTATTATACTATTAAAGTAGCTCTGGTGTAAACCTAGTATAAGTTTTTACTTCGAAAAATGACAAAAAAGTCGAATTTTGTTATACTTGGGCTGTAGGATGCACTTTTCCCATTTTCTACATTATATTCTTTTTTTTTGCTATTTTTATTGAATCTACGTACCAATTATAATAATTTCGAATTGAATAATATTAGAAACCGACTTATGTTAAAAAAAATGCCAAAATCTAAAATAAAAACGTACATGCATTACTAAAAAAAAATTGGGAAACGCATATCCTGCAGACTCAACAGTTTGTTCGAAACCAACAACAAAATTACAAAACAACTGAGAAAGAAATAATATTTTTATTGTTTTGTAATTTTGTATGATAAAATTTATTTTGATTAAGTGAACGAGGCGAAGCGAAAAGAGATAAAAACACAACAAAAACGTCGACATAGAGTCCGCCAGTTTACACGAGTTGTGATTCAACCAAAAATTTCTTCTCTTCTTTCCCCCCTGCCTATAAACTAAAATTTTCTTTTGCGTAATTTTTTAATACGAATATTTTGTGTTGAACCAAAACCGAACACAATCATATTCTATAAGCCGTACTGTAGTCACACGCATGTAATTTTTCATTTCTGTTTAATTGTATTGTGCGTATACGAACATGAAATTTTATTCGCTATTTACTCCAAGTTGTGCATATGTTTCGGAAATACATTTACGTAAAAAAATGTTTAAAGGGAAAAATAGAAAAAACAAAAACTAGGAGGTGTGTCTTGTTTGTTATGATATAATTAAAAAGTGCATTTCGATGTCGATCGCGATAAAACAAAAGGAAAAGGTAGTAACCTTTCGATTTTGGTTTTGCCGACGACAAAAAATATTTACAATAGAAAAGGATTTTGTTTTTTAATTTCTATTTTCATAATTGTTTTAGTCTTTTTATGCAAGAATGAGGCGTGGCTACACATATTTGATCTTTAAATCTATTTTGTTTTTTGTTGTTTACGAGAAATCTAGATCAAATGTGTCATATTCGATTTCTATTGGCCGTATACAAATACTATCAAATAGAAGTTAAAAATTGACCCCAATACTATCAAATAGGAGTTAAAAAGTGCCATTATCCGCGTGTATAGCCGAGTATTGTACGGCTTATAGAATATGATTGTGTTCGGTTTTGGTTGAACCAAAACCAACAACAATTAAAAGCCCTAAACAAAGTCTGAAACGCAGATACCAATATACAACAAACTACAGAAGATTGTGTTGGTTACACTAACAATCCCATGTTAATTTTTTTCTTTCGCACCACTACTTATTAAACTAGTGCGTACATACAATCAAAACCGAACACAATCATATTCTATAAGCCGTACAATACTCGGCTATACACGCGGATAATGGCACTTTTTAACTCCTATTTGATAGTATTTGTGTAAACTTCTAACTTCTATTTGGTAGTATTTGTATACCGCCAATAGAAATCGAATATGACACATTTGTTCTAGATTTCTCGTTTATGTTTATCCAAACAACAAAAAACAAAATAGATTTAAAGATCAAATATGTGAAGCCACGCCTCATTCATGCGTAAAAAGACTAAAACAATAATGAAAAATAGAAATTAAAAAAAAAAATCGTGACCGAAATGCACTTTTTAATTATATAATAACAAACAAGACACACCCACTAGTTTTTGTTTTATATTTTTTCCTTTAACCCTTTACGGGCCACAATGCCAACCATACTTTTCTTGAATTTCATTTTTATTTTTTCCATTCTAATAAACATAATGAACAAAGCACATTTCAAAAACTGTATTTCTTATTGAGCGGTGAGACAGTAGAGGATGAAGTACTGCATTTGAAAGATGATTTATCTGAGTATACCATTAGCTAGTTAGGCATTCTTTTTTAATTTGTGGTATATAAAATATACCACAAGGCCGCAAAGGGTTAACCATTTTTTTTACGTAAATGTATTTCCGAAACATATGCACAACTTGGAGTAAATAGAGAATAAAATTTCATGTTCGTATACGCACAATACAATTAAACAGAAGTGAAAAATTACATGCGTGTCACTACAGTACGGCTTATAGAATATGATTGTGTTCGGTTTTGATACAATGTACACATATGTTCTAATACAACTATCTAAAGTGTAGTTTTTTCTGTATTTGTTGCATTAGCATGGCTTTATAGTTGTTGGTTTTGGTTGAAGGAATCGGAACTTACTAAGCTAA
Organism: Nephrotoma flavescens; assembly: GCA_932526605.1. Taxonomy (NCBI): domain Eukaryota; kingdom Metazoa; phylum Arthropoda; class Insecta; order Diptera; family Tipulidae; genus Nephrotoma; species Nephrotoma flavescens. The sequence continues at coordinate 190,339,244 of OW052221.1, forward strand.
CACACACATAAAAGCTATACAAAATGTTTGGGTTCAATCAGAATCTACTTAAATATAAGTCGTGCTAACTCCACATATATGAAATAAACAATAACTAAGTAAAGATGTATTGGAAATTTTTTTTTCCATAGTAATTTTTTATTAAATAACTAGGTATAAGTGTGTTAGTGTAGAAACAAAAAAAATGAACAAAAAAAAAAAATCAGATTTACATTGCATTGTTAGTGTAACCAACACACTCTTTGTTAGTTTTTTTTAAATAGGTATATGTCAATGAGAAGAGTAAGCAGGACTTATATTTAAGTAGATTCTGGTTCAATACGAAATGAAAATTATTTTACACATACATACGTAAGTATCATCAAGAACGTTTTCTCGTATAAATATAAGTTGTAGTTAGGTTGTTGTTGTTCAACTCGTATAAACAGGCCCACTACTGGATGTTTACTGTGTGGGGATTCCAAAGGATTCATAAGATAAGTGTTTTATTATTTAAATTTATATTTTGCTTAATTCATATTTTTTATAATATATCCATGTAAATTTTAATTTTATTTAAAAAAATATGTTTTAGTATATGTGCTTCAAATAAGAAAATATACGCATTTGTAATATGTCGCCGTATTAGTGGTGTGGTATGGTTTACGTGTGTGTGTGTGTGTGTGTGTGTGTGTGTGTGTGTGTGTGTGTGTGTGTGTGTGTGTGTGTGTGTGTGTGTGTGTGTGTGTGTGTGTGTGTGTGTGTGTTGTGTGTGTGTGTGTGTTTGTGTGTGTGTTTGTGTGTGTGTTTGTGTGTGTGTGTGTGTGTGTGTGTGTGTGTGTGTGTGTGTGTGTGTGTGTGTGTGTGTGTGTGTGCGTGGATGTGTGCAATGCCTGCTAAACTACAGGCCGCTTACACCAAACGATGACGACACGCTATGTCGACGTTTTTGTTACTTTCTTCAGTTGTTTTGTTAGTGTAAATATCTTAAATTCTTAACACTATTATAGCGCTCTCTCGATTTACGACGTAAATTGACGTCATGTGCGAAAAATGAGAGTAGTAAGAGGCCTGTAGTTTAGGAGACATTGGTGTGTGGAAGCGGAGCTATATACGTTGCGTTATAGAAGCAAAATATTAAAATGACAAAAATAATATCAACAATATGTTTTTTTATACATTTATGCAAATTTGTTTTTTTTCCTTGTATATACTGTTATATATTCACACAATCATTACACAATACATAATAATACTGTTATATCCCTGTTTCTACCAGACACACATTTTTTTTGCTTCAATTTAAGTCCAACCCACACAAATGTGTGAATAAAAAATGACAGGTTGTAAATACTTCCGGATTTTAACGGATCTTAGTTAAGTGGGAATTATTTTTTGAAAAAACTAGTGTTTAATAATTCGCTCCTTAAAATGTATTATTCGCTCTTTACTGATCGAACAGTCTTATATTTGTAACACTGTTCAGTGAATAACTGAATAATGATAAGTAACAAAAAATATTTTTTTTACTATTCACTTATGAAGAATAGCATAGAATAATAGTTATTATTCTCTCTTCAATCGTTCAATACAGAGAATAATATAGTTTACCTACTCACTACTACAATAACTGCGAGTTCATACGACGGATAAAAATCTCGGATTTTTCTATCCCAGATTTTTTTTTCAATATTTTCAACTTTTTTATATGAAAAGAGGCGTGTCCGTTGTATAATTTACGTGATGTAACTGGTTAAAACGATGGGATAGTAAAATCCGAGATTTTTATCCGTCGTATGAACTCGCAGTAAAGGTTCGCTTTAGAATAGAAAAGTAAAACAAGAGACTAGTAGATCCCGTTCGCTCACACAAACAAAAAATCATCAATCCTTTTAGTTTTTTTTATTATTTGCGGTCTTAGGCCCATTCCACACGTAAAAAAAAATCCTGGATATTTCCTCGTTCCTTTCCCCGTTTACCTATGATACAAGTTTTAATTGCGACTAAACAAATTTTCTGTTAAACCACACAACTGAAACATAAATGAAATAAAAAATATTTCAAGGACATTTTTGACTCATTTTAGTTAAAATTTTATTTAAGAGAGAGCAGAACAAAACATTCTTATAAAAAATATTCCAAAATACAAAAAACGATTGTGTGGAATGGCCTTACTTTGAGAAATTTACAACAACAATCCCATATATGTAATTCCAAATTGGAATTGTTTTAAACCAACTTTTTTGCTGGTATAGAATAATTCTATTCTACCGGTTGTAAATTAGTTACGATTTCTAATAATATTCAATATTATTCGGCCATATTACTATTTAATTAGATATATTTAGTTGTGTTTTCACGTTTTGTTTAACTTCAAAATGTAATTGTTCCCAACTAATAAAAATAAGTAAATACAATTTTTGGTTGTTACTTTGAGCACAATATTTATTCTATTCCAGCATGGATTTAAACGGTACCAAAGTAAGACCGTAATTATTTCTCTATTCGTTTATTACTAATTCGTTTATTACTAAATGGTAATATTTTTAGAGAAAGAAAGAGAAATTAGCGTAAAACACAATTCATTTAAAAATGAACGAATAATGAATAATAAGCAACTGAAGAGTAGTGTAAAACGCCGAAAAAAAACATTATAATTTGATAACATATAAATTATAATATAACATATTAATTAATTGTGTTTGATAATAAATTAATTATTTTACTATTATTATAGTTATAGTGTTGTTTTTCGGACGAAATCGAATTAAGTGGAATGCTTAAATGTGTATGTTGGTTAAAAATAAATACAAACATAAATTTTTCACATGATTCTTTTGCCTTACCCGAAAGGATAGAAAAGGATAAAAATAAGGGTAAGGATAAAAAACGAATAGTGAGCGAATAATGAGAAACTAAAAGGGTTAGTTAAGAACATGATTAGTGAAGAAATTGCTTAGCACGGCCGAATTCCAGAACTTCTCTGAAATCCATTTTTAAATTCACGTCTAATTCTGCTTACCTGATTTGACAATAATTGGTCGGGGTATGGCCAAGTTCCCTTCAGAATGGTCGAAATTTAGAACTTTATCAAAAAGACACGAATACAAGTTGACCCTTGTTAATAAGAATCCTAGCCCAGCTCTACAAGCTGAACTGAAAGAATTTCGGTTGGGGAACGGCATGGTTCCATTCATTATAGCCGAATGCTAAAATTTCGTCAAACTGCGGCTTTGCACCCTGAATTTGATCATCATTTGTTTAGAGGTGGCCTAGTTCCATTGAACATTATGCTAGGGTGCCAATCCAATTCTGCATACCATATTTGACAGTTATTGGTTGAGGAATAGTAAAGTTGGTATACCAAGATTAGAATTAGATTAGAATCGTGTTGTGCCGTACGATCGCTAGGTGTCTGCAACCGGGTCGTTCTGTCTCAAAAAAATATCTTTCCTATTCTTCCTATTGTTATGTGTTCCTATAGCAATAGGCCCGGGCTTTATCCGAGACACTTGTCATGTACTTGGTCTTACATTCCAATTAATCAATCAATCAATTGGGCCAAAAATGACTGGCATAGTCCTCACTAAACTTACTGTTCACTCAAACCGACGATTACGTTATGGCTTATTAAATGGTAATGGTGGAAATGGGTTCAGCCTAGGTTAGGTTTCAGTGGTTGACACTTAGGCTATTTTTGGCCCATTATGATACCACGCATTCACGCCACATCATTAACCCATTCACCTATTCACCTACTCACACAACTACAGTATACCACCAGCACATTGCAAGCTCCATGTTAACCTGTACATTGACATGGATGGTGGGTCGGCGCTGGATTCTGCACTCCATCAGAGGGTCTTAGTTGTGTTTATTAACATCACCGATTGTAATCGACGATGAAAATTCGATTTGCATCTAGCCTCTGATGGGATTTGAACCCAGTACCTCCCGGTCCAAGTGCCGAAGCTTTAGCCACTGCACCACTTGTCCAGTAACAGCCTAATAAAACATTAAAATTGGTGTCTGTTGATGTTTTGTTAAATTTGAAATTTTCGCTTTCGGCAGTCAACCGTGTCGAATTTATTCTTAATAAACACATTTTTATTAATCACTTGTTTTTTGTTTCGCAGAATATATCCTATATTCTGCGAAACAAAAAACAAGTGATTAATAAAAATGTGTTTATTAAGTATAAGTGTGTTTCGCCAAGTGCCTACGGCAAATAGCGTAAAAAGTATCGAATTTATTCACTGCCGGCTAGCAAAACCACACTATCTGCATTATCGATTGTTTTTATCTTTCGACTGGACACTTTAATAGTATTTGCCATCACCAGGTGGGGCGATCTCGGTTGCCTATATATGTGTTACCTAGATGTACTGAGATACAACCGTAACCGGTCTGCTTATCTTAGGATGAAATGAATTATTAATAAGTAAATATTTAATTAGCTTGTGAGATTAGAAAACAATTTGAACTTTTTTTTCTAAACAATGAAGATTTAAACAATCAAGATTGATTTTAATTGTAGTCGATTTCCGCTATCCTACGTGTAAACATTTTTTTTAAATAAAAGTGATTGATCTTGGCTATAACTTGCCATTCCTCTACGTTCTACAAAACAAGTTCTTAAATTGTATATACCTAATATGATAATGATAATTACACAATCTTCCAAGTGCATATGCAGAGGTTTCTTGTACAATCAAATGCAAGATTAGAATTACTTTGTGATTGTATATCGGAATGTTTATACATCCTGCCAGTGAATATGTTTAAAAAAATGTAATAAAAAAATGACAACGATAAAAACACTAAACGATATTTTTAAAAGAAAATAAAACGAACAAAAATATAACATAAATTGTCTTCCAAAGTGATTGCATATTATATAAGAACCGTTGTTAGTTACCATCGAAGATCATTTTGTAAGAATTTTCTAAAGTGATCGGACATTCAAACAGTCTACATATATCTAAAATATTTTATTAATAAGGTTGTGTGCTAAAAAGTGTTTTAAAATATAAAAATGTTAAAATTATTCTGTGAGTACATCTTTGTTGTTTAAATCTTAGTTCTTTTTTAGTTCTTAAGTGAGTGAGAAAAATTTAGTATTAGTGCTAATTAAACGCAGTAAACTAAATACGTAAATATTTTGAGATCACTGTTCGTTGATCAAAAACCTAAAATTGTGTTACTAGTTTAAAATAAATAACTAAAAAAATTTTAATCCTGACCTTTTCTATAAATTAGATATAGAATTTTACGTTCGAATTATATTCAGAACTTACATATATTATGCATAAGAAACGAGATTGGATTAACCGTTATTTGATTGAATTAATTTTTCGTTTTTTGATCGGTGATCGTAAACAATTTATTATTATCTTTTGGCTGCTTGTTAAATCCAATAAAGTGTAATATCGGTTATGAATAAAATGTTCTGGGCTAATTTTTATGTTGATAACCTCTATATATAACATATAGAGCTACCTACTTACTGTAATACAACATTCTAATTGTGTTCAACAACATTCAAGTTCAATATACGATCGATCGACTTAAAGCAAAATGAAACCAAAATAAGAATATTCTTTCACGAAATAATTATTATGGTTTTTTTGTTTCTGTAATTGTTCGTGTCTTAACGGTAAAATGTCAAAATTATTGATAGTTTATCAGCGCAGCGTATTATAGGAAACAAAGTGAAATGATAAATATTGACACGTTTCTTAAGCAAACATGCGTTACACCTACTTAGCATTTTATGCTAAATTGTATATTGTTGGATTTGTGAGAGAGGGGATTGGCGAGTATGCAGCTGCAGATAAATCAAAAGGTGAAAAACCTTATATTTAAACGTTATACACGTCATTAAAAGATAAAGATGCAATAACTGCGATTTGTAAGTAATAAAAGGATAGTTTTTTTCATTACGTCGTCTTCATTTTCTTTGAATTTTTTATGTACTCGTACATACTTTTCAAATTACGACTATACCTTTTGTTCTTTTCCAACAAACAAGAACTTTCTCTGGTTGTGAAGAGCTGGTGATATATAGTCCCCATTAAGATTCGGTGTTAATAAACTAAGTAAATATGGTTTATGTTTGTTTCAGATTATGTATTACAAAAACGTAATTTACTAACGTTGTATACCATATATGATAACAACTAACAAATTTCAGGGCCTCAAATTGAACAGAAATATTTCGTAGATAATTAGTTTGTTTACGTAGAAATCGGTAATTATTGATTGGAATTTGGTGTTTTGATAAACACTGTGCTCATGAAATAAAGTAAATTAGGGCCAGGATGTTATACCAACAATATTTTCCATTTAATTTATGTTCAAGTTGTAGTCAAATGTACTTCTAAATTTACGTATTTTCTATTGTGTTCTCAGTTTGCTCGGATGAAACATCATCGCTAAGCCTCATTTTCTAAGACTATGCTAGATTGATTGATTTTAGTTTATCGAATTGTTGCAAAGGGATCGATGAGTTGGCAGTGTTTCAGCCCCAGGACAGATAGCAAAATTAATAAAAAAACATATACAACGCGCCCAACCCTTTTACTGGAAAAGCACATACCAATTTAAATAGACCCGAGTATCCTCTATCCACACATACTCGTACTAGTGCTAATGATAAGACATCTTTGATATTTATGTTAATTTATATGACGTTTGAGCAATTCCCTTAGTAGGTATATGAATAATATGTTGGGGAAAAATAAATCCAATTTTTTTACGTTTATTTTGGGGCTTTATTTAACACGGCTACAATCATTTGTTTTGGCTCGTTGCCATTTAGAAGGCAATTTCATTATGCCGCTTTTCCAAAACGCCTTGTCCCTATTAGCGAAAAACTGAGATAACCAGTTTTCACAAGGCTACTCTCTTGATGCCATTTTTACACTATCGAGAGCATTTACCATGGACAGAAAAAGATGATAATCGCTTTGTGTCAGGTTCGGACTATAAGATGGATGTATAATAACCTCCCAACCAAGCTACCGGAGCTTCTGGCGGCTTCTGGACGCCTCTCCTATTGGCTAATTCTGGCTGCGTTTGGTCGATTGCTATCTTCAGTCGGTTCAATTGCTGGCAGTGGTAGTCCGAATTGAGCATTTGGCCATTGGGCAGCAGCTCACAGTAAATGATTCTCTTCAAATCACACCAAACACATAGCAAAACTTCCTAGCCGTCAATCCTTGTTTGGCCACCATTTGGGCCGCTTCGCCGGCCTTCTGCTTCAGAATTGACGAAGCTAAAATGGCGCGTGGTTATGGCTGCCCGAATAGTGAACAAATAATGGATTTATATTTCCCCAACAAATTGTAATATCTATAAAATCCTCAGACAAGCCCAACCATTTTATTGGAATAACACATACCAATTTAGATAGACCTGAGTGTCCTCTATTCACTCATACTAATATATGTGAAGTTAGCGCAATTTTCATCCCCAAAAAATTATGTGGCAACTCTATGATATTTTTGACTATCAGCCCCGAAAATATTTACTGTTATGACAGCTAAAACTATCATGACACAAACATTTTTCGGGGCTGCGAGTAAAAATAAGGCATTTTCATGATACTATTGCAACAGAAAAAATTTTTGGAGGCTGGGTCAAATAAATGCGATATTAATTATTTGCCCATCCATAGGAGTATGGGAGTTAAGTCTCTCAAACTCAGAAAATATTCATTGGCCGCGGACAATCGGCTTATGTTGGAGGAAGATTTAAAGTAATTTTTATGAATTTTTCGGAATTTTTCTAAGAGGTGGAGTTGAGATATAGTCCGTCAAACTCGGTAACTATTGGTTGACAGGACTATCGGCTTATGTCTGCTGATTAGATTTAAAGTAATTTATGTAATTTTTTAGAATTTTTTTATCAAATGGAGTTGAGATATAGTCCCTCAAAGTCAGCAACTATTCGTTGGCCGGTCTATCAGCTTATGTTTAGTGGTAGAGGAATATTTAAAGTATTTTTTGTAAATTTTTAATAATTTTTCTTTTTTGTATGGAGTTGAGATATAGTTCGTGAAACTCAGTCACTTCGTTGGCCTGTTGATGCAGGTCTGTTGATGCAGGAAGATTTAAAGTAATTTGTGTGATTTCATAGTTAACAAGTTTGACGTACTATATCTCAGAAAATTTTGCTATCTTCACAAAGGTCTCATACTAGTATGGTTATTAGGCTTTTTTAATCATTTATATTTTAATGTTTTTTTTTGAAAATTAATCCTACAATAAAATTTGCACTGTAACAGGTGCCAACGTTTCAATTATTTATTTATAATTATCTTCAAGGCAGAATTTTATCTTTTTTCTGCTCTGAATATAGTTATAAATAAATAATTAAAACGTAGTCACAGTAGTGAATTTTATTGTAGGCCTAATTTCCAGAAAAACTCTAAAATATAAAGAATTAAAAAGCCTTATAACCATAATTACAATAATTTTACTCATACTCGTGAAAAATCTTCGAAATGTTAAGAATTTGTTTTGAAACCACATACGGCTGAATCCGCGGTTCCACGCTTTGACTCTTTCGTCGTTTTTCTTTCCTCGTTTCCTTCCCCTTCGTCAACAAGCCGTTTTGAGATAAATGCATTTTTTTTTAATTGCTAACGCTACTGTGATGCTGAGATTATTCTTTATTAGCTTTAGAAAATGAATACTCAATATAGCAATTTAAAATGCATTTGTCACTAAACTGTTTTTTTGTGTTATGGCATTTTTTAGAGGATGTGCGATATGGGTTACTTGACAACCGTAGACAAATTATTTGAGCAAAAGTTGGTGAAAAAGCTAGCTTTGTTTTATCTCGTTCCGTGAAGACACCATGAAGGCACCATCATGAAGCAGATAAAAAGTTTGACATTTTTATTCATTCAATTTTTAACTTTTTAACTTTGTATGCGGTATTTAAACCAATTGAAACACACTCTTACCACAGAATATAGAATACAAACAGAAGAGACATAACCCGATCTTCTATGGAAAAATGCCGACCGTTTTTTTAATCCTTCATTTGTATGGAAAATGGTAGATTTGTATGGAAAAGGGTAGAATACAGTGGTGAAAAAAATTGTGCTCTGAACTTTTTTACATTCAGTACGAGTATAGTCAAATTTTTTTTGGTCCACTTAGTAGCGTATATATATATATATACTTTATAATATATGCTCTTACCATATATTAAATAGATAATATATAGGGCAGACGCGTTATTTTTTTTTCTTATCTTATTTCATTTCCGTAATTAAATTTTCTGGCATAGGTGTCACTTTGGTCGATTCTTTCGAACTTGTTTCGAAAAATTGCCGTTGTTTGTTTACTCTTTTGTTTTGTAACTAAGCTGAACAGTTGAAAGAGTTAAATTTAGTTTTATGCCTCTATTACACCAAGAAAAGTTTACTGTCAGTAAAAACGAAACGAGATAAAAATATAGTTATTCTTTATACTAGAATGAAACAAAAAATAAAATCAGTAAAATTTACTGACAAAATATTTGTGTATGTGTTTGTGATGTTGCTATAATAAATTTAAAAAATATGTATCGAGAGTACTTTTTATGGCAACATTTCAATATATATGAAGGAATATTGTGTAGCGATAGAAAATATTTTTCTCACACATGTACCATCAAATTTTTTATAGTTAATTATGGTAACAGTCTTTTCTCTTAATTTTGAATACATTATTTTTCATTGTAATTTGTTTCAAAAACCACTTTAAACTTAATAATTGTCAACACACACAACGAGCCACACCAAAAATAAATTTGTTTGGTTATGTTTTTTATAGTTGCCAAAATTTAGCTATAAAATCTTGGTATTACAACAAAAAAATGAAATATTTGTCTTCTTCACTCCAATGCAATTTTATATAATTTTTCTTTTTTTGGTTTTTCAGTATTTTTTACTGACATTACATTTTTCTTGGTGTAATAGAGGCATTACTTTTTCACAAGCTGTGTTGATTTTCGAGTTTTTTCAGACTTGTAATAAAACAGCTAACTTCACTCTTGTCTTATAGAAAAAAAAATTGGAACACGATTTTACAAGGCAGTGTCCTATATTAATACTATTTAATATTTGCTCTTACTAAAATTCCGCCCTTTCACAGTTTGATTCTTTCGTCGTGATTCTTCCCTCGTGTTGGTTTTTGTGTAGACAGTTTTTAAGAGGATGTGCGATATGTTTTCTGTTGTTTTGTATTTTTTGTTTACAATTTCTGCTTTGTTTACGATTAGCTGAGGCTTTATTTTAATTTAATCGAATAAACATACAAATACACAATATTCGGTTTTATACACACATCACAATTTATAAATTATCAAATATTTATCAAATAAGTTGCAGCAAAATAAAATTTTTGGTTCTCATCCTAATTGTTTCATTTAAATGCATCTCGCATATTTATTCCATTTAATTTATATAATGACTTTAAATTAAATTATTTAAGGCGTTAACATTCGAAAAATGTCATAAATAAACAACAACAACACACATTTGAGCAAAACTCTTCAGCCATGCTACACGATAATTTGGTTTCTGGATTCAAATTAAGTCGCAAAAGATTTTAATTTTTAATTTAAACCCTTATTTTAAATTAAATCATTAAATTTTTTTGTCTTGTTTTATTCTGTTCTCTCGAAAATAAAGTTTAAACAAAAATCTACATCTCAAAAATGTCCTTAAAGTTTTTTATTTTTATTTCAATTTTTTCATTTCGGATTCACGAACAAATATTTGGAATATGGCTGGAAATATTTCAACTAAACTGAGATAAAATGGGGCGGAACTTAGTTGAATATAAAGATTTGATTGGATAAAGAGATGGATAAAAAATAATCCCGTTTTGTGAATTCAGCATCAAGAGCTGATAAATTTTTATATCTAAAACATTTGGCTGACAAAACTGTTTGTTTATAAACAGAAATTTTCCATGTAAAAAATTTGAAAAAAATTGCAATGATATAAATGTAAACTGACCATATTTGACTAATATATATTTAAAAAAAATTTATTTTACATATTTTCATATTCAAATTTCCTATATACATTAACAATTACGCATAAAATAAGCAACCATGTTATTGCCAAAATTTTACCCAATTGAAACAGATAAAAAATTAAAAAATATTTACCACGAATAAATATTTAACTTTTACTCGTATGCGGTATTTTAAACCAATTGAAACACGCACTAACAACTATGAAACCTATATTGAAAACTAAACTAAAATTAGCAAAAGCTGAAAATCGAAAAAAATTTTATTAAGGTGTCTTAAAGAACGAATTTTTCCAAATAACCGGAAACTAAATCCGGCAGGAAATTGCCGATTTCATTATCTTCGTATCATAAGCCTCTAAATATTGTTTTCCAATTTTTTCGAACGTTCCAATCTTTTACTATAGATATCATTTCCGTTAATTAATGGAAAATATTTTTGTTTGTGTGTTTTTTATTTTTGTTTTTGTGAAATGACATTCGTGATAAAGAAAACGGAAAATTTTGAATAGATAAGGGACATCCATATTTTTGTTTTAAATATTTCCCGTCATTATGTTTTGATTAGTAATTCTACCAACATATCCACCGTCTATACAGTTTAGAAAAGAAACCGTAGACATACATTTAATGACGAATCAAGCAGTACTGCCTGCTACCAATGAACCAAGAGTACCAGTACAGTACTGCTTGATACGTTATCAAATTTATGTCTACAGTTTCTTTTATGAACCGTAGATGGCGGTAATGTTCGTAAAAAGTTTTCGATATTTTGAGGTTTAACGAAATGTCGAATTCATAATTTAATAACAAAATATTAAATTAATTCTTACCAACTGCTCGTAATATAATTTTTAATTGATATTATTAAAAAATCAATTCTTTTATTTGATTATACTGTCACCTATAGTCAAATATGGGAACCGTCGATATAAAATGACGTCATATAGTAATATTTTTAAAGCAATTGTACCATTAGTAATTAGTATTCTAGGTGTGTTGATTTAGTACACTAAAACATAATATATTGAATAGAGCTACATGCACCTAAACAAATCCTCCTTCTTTTCCTTTCTTCCTAATTTTGTTATTCCTATATCAGCAATCGTTTGGTGTTGTATTACGCCTGTAAAATTTCCCAAGCCGCTTCGTAGGTTTCTCCAATTGTTGACAGACGGTCAATTGCTGTGCGCCTCAAGTTTGGAGATGTGACTTTAGGAATGTCATCTTCAATGTATCCAATTATATATTGTTCTGGCCCTAGATTCTGATCAAATGACAAATGACATTTTTTTGTGACATTGTTCTAAAAATTCTGCTATAATTTTGTGACAAATACTTGTGAGTACTAAACCGGGATTATGATGCGGTGACTTTTCCGAAATGTCACAAAAAATAAGCTGACAATCTTAATAATATTGTTATTGTTTTTTATTATCGTGGCTTATTAGTTTTTTAATACAAAATATGTGTGAGTCTTTATAATTTTAAAAACCTTCAAATATATCTGTATACGGATTTTGTCTCAAAATGTGTGAAGGAAATGAGTGTAACCGGAATGATATAGTAGTAGCATTTGTGTTTGTGTTAGTTTCGTGCGTATGATTGTTTTACTGCGTATGCAAGCTACGTGCCATTCTTTTTTTGTTTATTTATATTAACCCTTTGCCTGCTCAGTGCCGACATGATTTCGGCTAATGTATTGAGGAGCACGATCGCGCTTTTTGGCACTCAAAAAGTTAACCATTGTAAACGCAATATTTTTTTTGTCGTTTATGTGTCGTTTTTCGATTTTTTTTTATATAACTTTTAAAATTTATGGAATTTAAAACAAATTTATTTATAAAATTTTATTAAAACATATAAAATTAATTTATGATTAAAAAATGTTAAATATAAAATACATATATTAGCATGTTAAATAATGACACTCCACAGCTCGAGAGCAGAGAGCAGACGTAATGTGCTGAGAAAAGGAAATAAGCACCATAACAATTAAACCGATTCCCCCGGATCAGTCTTCAGTAATTACAGCAAAATATTTTCCCAATTCCCTATTCTCTGGAAAAGCCAGAATACAGCCACTGGTGTATCGAGTCCACGTATAAGCCGAGTTATATTTTGGAACTCTTCTGTGTCTGATCTTCATCCTTGACTTGAAATTTGTTAAAAAAACTGCGTGAGTGTATTCTGGCTGTTATTCAGATGTTATACCAATGGTTTGTATAGTAGTGGTTTGTACAGGAATCGTAGGATTTGTATTGCACTGGGCTGGTGATCCCTTGGCACTCGTCCAATGTGAATTGGTTTCTACCACTTGCTGGACGGTTGCCAAATATTCCTTGTATTCCTTGTCATAAACGTGAGAGCAGGTCCTCACTTCTGGGCTGTTGTTGTTTTAATAATGTATCCATGTGTGATGTTTCATGATAAACCTGTTGTGAAAATGGATTTAATAACGACGGGCTGTTTGGTATTGGTTGGTGGGTCGGCATCATGTAGAATTGTACCAATTGATAATTGTATGACCATCCGTTGTACTAATTTTTATCGGTTTGGCCAAGAGTGATTTAAGACTAAGGAATTTAGCGCGGATGGGGGAGCTCTCTTAGAACTGATTTCAGAGAGAGATAAAAAAGGTAAATAAATTGAGGAAGCCTGGAGTATTGGGAAGAAGCATAACCGGGAAGTCAAATGATAGTTGGATTCTTGTTAAGAATTTAAGCAAAGTTGTAAGTTCGGTCTAGCATAAAAATTAGTAGCAACTTGAATAATTAGCTATTGAATTTGAGCTCAGCAGTGGGAATCAGAATGGTAGAAAATTTGAGTTAACCGAAAGTTAAAATTTTTCTGATTCAAGGTCTGAACTATAATAGCTAACTTCGAACCTTGTTGTATAATAAGAGCCGATATTAGGGAATTTTTAGAACAAGTATCTTGTTCCACTTCTGCGGTTTCTGGAATTTCAAATTTTCTATCCTGTTATTGTACTTTTATTAGAAAATAGTAATTTTGCTCTCTGTCGTTTATTCGCTTTGTAGAGAAAGTTTTTCCACACTTGTGCTGCTATTTTAGTTTCTACCCCAATTCATTTAACAGTATTCTATAAATATTTTCAATTTCTTTTTTTCAGGTGTAATATTATTCATAGCAATCGCAAACTGTAATCCGACAAAGTTGAGCGAAAATGTGGCAGAGAGAAATGTTGCTGGTGCGGCAACCCAGTCAATAGCCTTAAACCTATTAAAACACAATAAAAACTCAAATGAAAATATTGTATTTTCACCATTCGGGTTTTCATCCATTCTAACATTTTTGAGTGAAGGAGCAAATGGCGATACCTTTAAACAAATTTCCACATTACTGAGACACTCACCCGATATCGAGAAAGGTAATAAATTTAATTAATTTTAATTTCGGCTAACGGTTATTTTTTTTTTTAGTCCGTCGTGATTACAACGAAGTACTAAAATATTTACAAGGAGATAATCCACTGGTGGCGCCCCAATTTAAAAGTTGGTTTTACGTGTACGCCAATAACACGGTTGAAGATGCGTATCGAAATATTTTAGCGAAAAATTATTTTGTCGAAGTTAAACAAATTCAACGTGAAATTTTTGACTGGAACGAACCAAAAACATCGATTGAACTGGACGTCGATGCTAAATCAAACAAAAATGTCGATGAGGAAATCGGTCAACAAGATGAAAAAATTGTCGCCACAACAGAAATTGCGACCGATGCAACAACAAGTATTAACAGTAAAGATATAATCGGATTTGAAGATTTAAAAAAATCTGAACCGTTCGATGAAGAGCCAGCAGTAAGAAATAGTGAACCGAATGTGGAAAAGGAAGGATCAAAATTCGATGAAACTATTGAGGATAAAGAGTATGTCGAAGCCACGATTGATCTTAAACCAGGCGATGCAGTAGATGAAACGCGAAATGAAATAGCGGAAGACAACGAAGCTATAAATGATGGCGAGAAATTAGAAGGAAACTTGAAAAAAACAAATACAAAACAAGTACAAGATGAACCGGTAAAAATACGATTACCACTCAAAAAATTGGAAGATAGTTTGGAAATTATGTTGGCTGTTGAATCACACCCAATTCGCAAGCGATACTTTTCAGGTCGGACTATCGACGGCCCTCCTGGTGATATTGCGTCAGCGTTGAGCGGAAATTCGCTTGTTGGTGAAAAAGCGGCAAATGAAAATGATGTTGAAGGTTCAGGAAATAATGATAGTTTCGAATCAAAAATGTTGTTGTTCAATGGATTATACTTTAGAGGTAGTTGGGGAATACCATTCCAACAGTTACGTGCAGATCCCGAAGAACTATTTTATTTAACGCCGGATGTTAAAAAACCGGTTACAATGATGCGATCACGTGGAAGTTTCAAAGTGGCTGAAATGAAAGAGATGGGGTTACAGGCGATTGAATTACCATATGAGGTATTACATCATCTATTTGAAATTATCGTGTAGGCATTATTAAGACATTTATATTTATTTTTTACAGAATAAACGGTACTCGATGCTGATTGTTTTACCAGACTCCAACTCACAACAAAGTATAGCTGAACTAATTGATAACTTAAAGGAAGAATGTTTTACCCATATCCAATCGAATTTGAAAGAGGAAATGATTAGCATGTCATTACCTAAATTCCGTATCGAATCAATTAGTCGCGCTGAAAAATCCCTTATCAAATCTGGTGTTACCGATGTGTTCTCACCGAGTGCTGATTTTACGGGAATAACACGAGAGCAAAAAATACATTTAGAAGAATTGGTACAACATGTTACGTTACGCGTGGACGAGGGTGCAAGTAGTGAAAATTTCTTGACTGCGTCCGAAATATTACAGGAACGAAGTGCTGATGCGGATGGTACAGAACGCGTCCTTAGCATAAACCGGCCATTTGTATATTTTGTGCGTGACATTGAAAATGACGTTATACTGGTCTCGGGCATATTTAACCAACCTCAAATTATAGATGATTCGCCAGTGGCTGCGGACGTTGCTGAAGATGATCAATAATCATTAATAGTAGTCGCTATGGTGTAATTTTATATTATATAAGTTGTGATAATATTTTTATATTATGGGATTTTATTGCTGATTACAAAACAAATAATTATTTCGAATCGCTATATAAAAATTTTAATTATATCTTAGAACCGCCTCGCGCAAGTTCTAACTACAGTCGGGAAACGGTTTTCCATATTATTCTAATATGATGGGTTGGTAAAAGTTATTTTTCTCTTCAACTTTTGATAAATTATTGACATGTACTTTTAATTTAATGACAAATTTGTTATTATAATTTAATAAAACTATTTATTATACCTATTCTAAATTATTGGTTTATATTTTAAAATTGTTAATGGTGCAGTGCAAATGAGCTCATATAAATGACAATGTAAGGCTTTATATTTAATTTGCTTTAGTGGTGCAAGTTATCATATATGAAAGCTTGTCAAAGTTACATTGCAACACTACAAATATTTCTAACAAAACTAATCACAATATTCAGCGCAGCATCTTTCTTCATGTTAAGTGCTTCTTTTACCACTGTGAAGTTCCCAGAATTTCACCCTAGAAAAAATAAAAAAAATCATTGGGTAACACTAAAACTGCTATGATATC
The DNA here is from genome assembly GCA_932526605.1 of Nephrotoma flavescens. NCBI lineage: Eukaryota > Metazoa > Arthropoda > Insecta > Diptera > Tipulidae > Nephrotoma > Nephrotoma flavescens. The sequence continues at coordinate 190,355,916 of OW052221.1, forward strand.
CCAGCTCACAATTTAATATAGTAAACTAGCTGACCCGGCGAACTTCGTTCCGCGCAAATACTTTTGTACTTCACGAAAATTGATTTTGGTGAGAGAAAAAATCAAACAACTCAACTCAATTCTCAATAGACGATTGAATTGAGTGGCCATTCCATTCTCCATTTCATCAAATTCAACACTAAAGTGTTGGAAGGGAATGAAATGTCAATTGAAACTCAGGCATCTATCAAAAATTGAGTTGTTTTTGGATTTTTGCTCTCAGTGTGGAAATGAATTGGGGTCAGTTGAAATTTAAAAGAATTCAATGTATTTTATTCGAGTGGAATTAAATTTAATATAGACGTAAATCAATACAATGCATTGTGGTAAACAATATTTTTCGTTTTGTTGTCCAGCACGTAAATGAACAACGATGATGGTTTGCTAACTTTCGAACACGCGACGTACAACTGACCATGAGAAAAACACGGAAATTCCAGATTTATTCCGCACACTTCCAACGATTGACCTTGCGATTTGTTAACCGTCGTAGCGAACGCCAAATGAACGGGGAACCGAATGGGCTTGAAGTCGAACGGAATGTCAGTTGGAATCAGAGGAATTCTCGGAATTAGAACATCCTCTCCTTTAAATTTACCATTGATGGTCGTCGCTTGAATCACGTTGTTCATCAGTTTCTTCACAGCCAATCGCGTTGTGTTACACAATCTCGGATGGTTCAGATTACGCAGCATGATTATCACAGAGCATCAAGTTATGCGGTGGTATTGTCGGCGAATCAAGTGCATTCAAAAACTCGGTCGGATAGTTGGTTGCTTCGTCTTGATTGGTAACACCGCTCGTTCGCTGAGCCAATCATGATCCATATAATTTCGGTGAATGTCCGGAAGCACTTTCGTGATAAGCTCTTCCTTCTACGTCGTGAAGTTGTTTTGAAAAATCAGCAGTTCTGTAGCGCGACTCTCATGTTCGTGGTCAACTGCAACTTCTTCACATAGGGCCACAAACTTGACGATTTCGGACATGCGTTCATCTGCAGCTGTTGATCTCGGAATGACAGGTAGCATTTAACGAAAATTGCTGGCCAGCAGAATCATCGCTCCACCAAAACGCCTTGAGTCACTTCGTAAATCCTTCATGGTTCGATTGAACGCTTCCAATGATCGTTTATGTGCCATTGTACACTCGTCCGTAATGTTTGAGCCAACAGGTTGTGGGTTCCACGATCAAAAACAAACTTGACACAAAATGAAGGTACAATAAATATAATGATTTTATTATTAATAGTTTTTGATGTTGCTGCTTTGATGGTTGATGCAAGAAGAATTTCTATTTTATGTTTTTACAATTATTTGGTATATGCTATATTGTACACAATTATGATTCTAATTTTGTACATAGCTAGATTGCCAAAATTCTACATAACTTATATTTATAGTAGTCCGCCACCAACGCCATCTATTGAAAATAATCCGAAGTGGCTATATAAATGAATGATCATTGTCTAAATACAATTTCCATTGGTGGTGTTAAATGTATTTCCATACAAAATTCCTATACAAAACGCAGTTTTCGATTTACCGATTTTTTTTTTTTTTTTGATTTTTCAGTTCTTTAGTACATATATAGATTAGATAGTAGAGGGGCTGTGATTGAACCTTGTTGTAGCCCGTTGTGGATATTGAAAGTATGCGTTGAAAAATTTGTGCCGTTTGTGATTACGAATTTCCTGTTGTACAACATCTCGTGTATTATCCGTAAAAAATTCGGTTCGAATTTTAGTTTGTTTAATTTATACAGTAATCCGTCTAGCCACACAGATTCGAATGCATTTTCCATATCAATTAGCACAGCTCCAGTGCAAGTTTTGTTATTGAGTTTATAACATATATCTGAAGTTATGCCTCAACCAGTCAGACTTAAGAGCTTAAGTTGCGCTCCGTTTTGGACCACTTATGAGAGCGGTACGACCACCAAAATTTTAGAGGTCAGTTATTTATTTGTGACGAGAAGCCTATGAAATTTTGGTGATAGTAGCACTAACCGAAGTGGTGCAATCGGCGTGTAACTTAAGCTCTTAAGTCTGACTGGTTGATACATTAGCTTTGTGACCGTGTGTATAGTAGAGTGTTTGTTTTTACATACAGAAAAGTATGAAAAAAAACTTGAGAAATTTTGTTTTTCTCAAGTTTTTTTCATGCTTTTCGGTAAGGAAAAGTCATAAGGAATTCTATTGGGGATGATGTTCTTCTTATTTCGGATGTTAGAGTGTTAATGCACATCCCGAACAGAATCCCTTTCCTTACAGAAAAGTATGAAAAAAAAAATTTGAAAAAAAAAAATCTCAAGTTTTTTTTCATATTTTTCTGTAATGAAAAAGTCATAAGGAATTCTATTGGGGATTCGTTATTAATTGCATTTGTGTTTGTTTCTCTTAATTCTTTTAAGGGCTGAAATTATTCGACTTTTAAATTTGTATATGCTTTCAATTCTCTTATTGGTGAAGCATTCCATATTACGAGGGCTGCCTTTTATATTTCGGGATTAGAGAACAAAAACAAATATTATTATCGAAAATCGCTTTATTGTTTTTCAAAATATTCCCCATGAAGATCTATACACTTTTGCATGCGTTTGAACCAATTGTCGAAGCACTTTTTCCACTCTGATTGTTGTTCTAGTGGTACGGTTGCGACATGTCCATTTTTTCCGAAAAAGAGGCGATCATTTGCTTGCAAGTGCTTCGTGCGCGAACAACCTTTGTTGGATTCGGCTCATCTTGAAACACCCATACAGTCAACTGCTGTTTACTTTCGGGCTCATACGCCAATCCACGATTCATCACCTGTCACTATGTCATAGACGTGTTTTGAAGCACCGCGATCGTATTTTTTTAGCTTTTCTTTCGACCAATCGACACGAGCCTTTTTTTGAGCGATTGACAAATTGTGTGGGATCCAACGCGAACAAATTTTTTTGACATTCAAATGTTTATGCAATATTGAATGTATGCTGGTCCCACTAATGCCTAAGGTTGTCTCAATCTCACGATAGGTCACATGACGATCTTGCAATATCAGTTCGCGCACAGCATCAATGGTTTCCGGAACAACAACTGATTCTGGACGACCTTCACGAAATTCGTCTTGTAGTGAACTACGACCTCGATTGAATTCACCATACCATCGATAAACACTAGTCCTTGATGGAGCTTCATCGCCAAAAATGGAATTAAGTTCATCCATGAACTCTTGCTGCCTTAATCCACGTCGAAAGTTGTAAAAAATAATCGCACGAAAATGTTCACGATTTAATTCCATTTTTCGCCGAGATGTTAAGTAAATGAGTACTGTAAACAAGAAAAATAGCGCTCGAATGTCAAAACGTTCTGAGTACGTATAATCTCAAAAATGTCAAACTTTACGATAGAGCTGTCAGTTGCCAGATTGTAACACTAGGATTGTCCAATCCCGAAATACAAAAGGCAACCCTCGTATTCTTTCTTCTGATTTTTGGTGTGGTCGTTGCCAAATTGTTGGCTACAAGATCCTTTATGATAGTAATGTATGCTTCTATTTCCTTCTTCTTCAGGTTTCTAGTTGTTGGAATTATATTCGCCTTACCTGGTTAATCCTTATAATTATTATTTAATTTCTTATTCCAGCATCCCCAATTGGTGTTGTTTGTATTTATCATTTGTTGTGTGTTATTTTCCGTGGTATTTTCCATGCATGATATCTTGTGCATATCTTGTTGTTACAAGATACATACTTCAATCGCTTTGTGATCACTTTCATATGTGTGTGAAGGAATCTCATCACGTTGGTTAGTTTTTATTGTGAGTCTGTTGTCGATTATTGCCACATCGAGTGTATTTAACGATCGCGTAAATGTTGGTGTATCGGGTTTATATAATTTTGACCTGTAAATTATACCATTTTCATTCAGCCATGGATTAAGTTTTATACCTCTCTTATCATTAATTGTACTTCCCCAGTTTACGTGTTTTGCGTTTAAATCGCCTGCGATGATATAGAAGTTGCTTATTTCGTTCATATCTAATTCTTGAAATATTGTGTTCGATTCTAGTTTAAAATTGGTTATTTGTTAATGCATTGTTGTTGCCCGAACAATACATGGCTATTAAATAGAGTTGGTCCCCGTGATTTAGCTTTACTTTTATGGTTGTTGTTTCAATGTTTTTGATTTGTTGTAATTGTATGTGTTCATACTTGATTTTGTTCTTCCGCATTGCTTTTGTGATGTTCGGTCCTGTCTTATTATGCTATATTAAATTCTAAGTGATGCTTGGTATTTAATTTAGTTTCGTTAATCATTACGAGATCTGGATCATGCAGTTTAAGGAAGTCTAGCAAGTTTAATCGTCTAACTATGCTAACTATTGAATTTACATTTATCTACATTATTTTGAAGTCTTTCATATTTTGTTTATTAATTCTAACCCGTGTTTTACACCACAGAAACTTTTTATTTGATAAACATTTTTACTACCCAAAATTCGTATTTCACCTATTTATAATAATTATTTGTTTTAGTTTTCTGGAATTTTAGTGCAAATGAAACCGTATGAAAACAACAAAAAATTAAATCAATCAATTTTCAGAATTTATTTGTGAGTTTATTATTATTCAAAATGTTCGATAAACAATTAACTTATCGAACTCAAAAGTTTATTAAAGAAACGCCAAATCGACAAAAAGGCTGCGGTTGTCGATAAAACTAAAATTACTTCAAGCAGGCTATTTCATTTTTAATATGAGTAAAGGCGATGCCACATACACATTTCTACGGACGACATCTAAAAACAGATTTCGCATTTACGAATTAATTAGAGGATATTTTTGACTCAAATCAATGAGATAATATGTAAAATATCTCAAGTTAGTAGCTAAAATAGAAAATTTGGAATTATTTAATAATTTTAATTGAAAAATTATCAATTTTCTATTTAGCCGTTCCTAGAATCAATTTTTTCTCTGAATGGTATAATTTTACACGTGAACGAACGCACAAAAATCTAAAACGATTTCCGAACTCATCAAAAATGAACTTCAACAAATGTCAAAAAACTCCAAAACAAAATATATATTTTTCATTAATTTAATATTTTTATAAGGCTCATCATGAATATGGTATGGTAAACTTATTTAATTATAAAATGAATTAGCTGCTTATGTATTATGAAAATTTTATAAAGAATTGTTGTTGTAAAAATCGTCTGTATTTTTTTTTGGTATGTGGCGCGGCAAAATAAATTTACGCACGAATCGTCTGTTATTAGATGTGTATGTGGCAACGCTTTAAAAGCCGTCATTTTCTTTACCTTATTCGCTAATTCTGGTAGAGAAATTACTTCAGAGTTATTGATATGTTGTGTTTGCTTTAAAACGCTGGAGAATGTTCTGTTTTCTGCACTGACCGGTATAAATTGATGTGGTTTTGGGGTGATTTTTCTCTGTTGATAATCCTTAATTTTGGCCTTAAGTCTTTCTAAAGCATTTTTGTAAACTGGGCATCCCTTAAATGAAGCTGGGTGTCCTCTTCCGGCACAGTTTACACAATAAATGTTGGCGTTTTCTATTTTTCTTTAATCTGACATTCACCTGGGGCGTGCTGTTCCGCACATTTCACACATCTGTAGTCGAGATTGCAATTTGATGCTACGTGGCCGAGCCGTTGATATTTGAAATATTGAGTAATTTTATTTCTTTTTTTGAGTTGTTCCCAAGTTATTTTCTAGTGATGCAGTGATTTTATGTTATAAATATGTGTCATATTGGAATCACATAAATATGTGTCATAATAGAATAACAAATATTGGTAATTTTGTATTTTTGTTCAATGAACGTTTAGTTTTAAGCTGTGTATATCTACTATTTTAATATTTTCGTTCATTTCAATGCTCGATTTTATCCCTGCTATGTCTTCTTCCTCATTTAATCCTTTTAACATCACTGTTTTTGGTTTTGTTTCTTTTGGAGTGTACGTAAAGTATTTAGTGTTCACTTCTTTGAAAATATTTTGCACTTTCTGGTAATCTTCAATATTTTTTGTGATAATCGTATGATTTTCATTTGCTGCGTTTATTCCACAGCTAAATTGGTAAAGCTACAAATGTCATTTTCATATAATATCGAAATTTTAGCTGGCTGAGCTACGAAAATGTCGTGTTTATACCGTTGCTACAGATGTCATTTGCGTTTAGCATTGCTATTTTAGCTGTGGTATAAACGGAGATTGTTGACTCTTTATTTCTAAGTTTTCGATTTTAGCATTTTTTATCATTTTCAGTATCACTCACTTTTTGTACATGGACGTGTAACGGTGGAGGTTTAGCATTTGATTTTATTTTGTTAATAGTGTTTGTTTTTGATTGTTCTTGTTGACAATTTTTGCTTTCATATCGTTTTCATTCATATTTTTTCGCTTCGTTGTTTTATTTATAACTGTTTCAAATTGCATTTTGCTTCCATTTTCCATGTCTTCATCATCGTCTATTACCTCTTCTTCCATTATCGCCTCAAACCGATTATCGTTTATCAACGATTGGGTTTTTTATTTTCTGCTGCTTTTTGTTTATTAATAAGAAGATTTTCTAATGTAATAATTCGTTTTTGTAAACATTCGTTCTCTTGTTCAATATTTTTTAATTTAGATATACGTTGCTGTATCGCCGAAGTACTTTGACCATTCGCAATTTTGAGTCTTTTGTAGTTTTTGTCCGCTTCGTTGTTTTCTGTTTCGGACGTTTCTTGTGTCTCACATGTGATGCTGTTGAGTTGCCATTGATGTTGCGGCTTTACTGTTTTATGGTTTAATGACATATGAATATCTTGTCGGTGTATGCCATTATTTTCATTCGTTCTTTCAGCCACGATAACTTCCGTGGCTGGTTTGGGTTGTTTGTTATTCCCACTGTACCCCGTTTTTTGTTTTTTCTTTGATTAATTATTCACAGTTTTAATCACTATAAATGTTTCTTCATTTTTGTCTATTAATGTTTTTCAATTAAACTAAATTTTTATTATTTTTCCTTTGACACGAAGTTTTAACTACTTTACACCACCTGTCTCATAAAAAATGTACGTACACAATTCATATAAAAAAGGCTTTTTATTCGATTTTTCTGCTTTTCCAATGGAACAAAACAAAGATTGAGCCAAATCGGTTCAGTCGTTCTCAACTGATGCGCACACACACATTTTTTACACCAATTCTATATAAGTATATATAGATTAAAATCAAAATGAAAAATTTTGTAAAAATAATAAAAGTTTAAATTAAAAGAATTGAATGTAACGCTGTGTAACAAAGTGGGTCAGCTAGTTAATTCTCGGGAATAACTAAAAAAATTCTACTTAACATAACAGCGACTGGATGTGTCACAAATGGAAAAACAATTTCCGTTTCAGAACCGTTGAATTTGGTCATTGCAGTATCGATTTTCTAAAATAACGTAGAGCCATTCGTCGTGCTCTAAAAAGTGCTCAATAAAAAGCCATCGACGGAATGTATTCTATGCGGCACAGTGTCGAATTAATAAGCTCTAGTTTTGTAAGGGAATGAAAATGAACCGGCCTGGTATTTCCACTGGTTACTGGAGATCAGTAACGGAATGTATGTAACACAAGTTTGCACTAACTAGCTCTAGTTTTAATTTCAAGCTGATTAGGATGTTGTGCTCAGAGCATGGGTTGGGTCAGTGTGGTATCAAGTTTCTATAATATTAGAATAGATTATAATACAGACACTGACATAGTCGCCCTCTCATTCAACCAACTCCGAGGTTTGTTTCATAAAATTGGGTTGGTGGTTAGTAGTTCGATTGATGTCTGTGAAGTTAGCCTGAAAAATATCCCGAAGAAATGCGATGGCAACTCTATAAAAAAAAAATATCACGACATTTTTCAGTGTCATCCCGAAAAATTTTCTTAACTACGCTAATTTTGAATGTCGTCCCGATTTTTTTTTACTATCATGACATTTTTACTATCAAGGATCCACGTTTCAAACTGCAAAATTGTGAATCGAGTCTTTGAGTCGAGTTTTAGATATAGTCGTGTGAAGTCGTAGTATAGATATTAATTAACAGAGTAAGGTTGGTATGGAATTTGTAGAGGAAGAATCCACGTTTCAAATGCCAAAATTGTCTCTCTGTCGGTCGTAGTAGATCACGACTTCACATGGCCACATTAAAATTAGACCCATAAAATCGATTAGCCATTTTGGCGTTTGAAAGGTGGATCCTTCCTCTACAAATTCCATACCAACCTTGCTCTGTTAATTAATATTAGACGACTTTACACAGCTATATCTAAAGTTTAACTTGTAATAATATTTTTGCCATTTTACAACAATAAAATAGTTCTATTTTAGTTCCGAGAATTGTTGTTTTTCTAATATTAAATATCAATTCTTTTTGTATATTTTATTAATTTTGATACACCGATATGGTAAATTATTTTAGTGTAATTTTTTTCGAAGTGATATAATTAATTGTCGCGAAATGTTAGATATTACATATAATTTTAATTGAAAATTTCGTGATACTAATTTAATATTACAAAACTATATAATAATTTACTATACATTATAGCCAATCTCGTGATATATTTGTTTTATATGCAGCAATATTAATTATGTATACTTGGCGAAAAGGATAGTATTAAAATATTCTGTAAATATACAGGGTGTCCCCGATTTCGACGCTAATCCGTTAAGGGGTGATTCCTTGGTTCATTTCATGAAAAAAATGGTATGGTAGGGGGGGGGGGGTCAATTTTTGATATCCTTTGAGATGCAGGGTGTTTAAAAAATGATGATGACCTAACAAGTCGAAATCGATCGAGTGATTTTTTAAACTTTTTGAACAAATTTTTTAATTAAAATATTCAAAAATATAATTTTGCGAAATAAAAAAGAAGTGTTTAATAAAATTGGTTTATTAAGTATTAGTGTGTTTCGATAAGTGCCTACGGCAAATATCGTAAAAAGTTTTAAACAATTTGGTTCGGGAAAAAAGTACAAGCGAATATTAAACTGTAACTTACAAAATATTTATCGGACGGCAACCAACAAGCATCATTTGACGGACAATTGAATAGAATTGCATCTGTATCCATTTAAGAGCTATGACGTTTTAAAGTTAACAAAAAAATAAAAAAAAAAAAAAAAACTGAGTTTTTCTCAAAGAAATCCCCTAATAATTTTTTTTGTTACGTAATTTTAATCCGCTATGATCTCCTCTACAATCCCCCAATCCGTTATTTGTACCTACGTGCTATAGTTTTTTTACTTATGAGATGATGAATGAAAACACTACACACAAATTGTAGTGTAAAAAAATTTCGTTGCCTATTATTTTATTGATGAAAAATATTTGTTGCAATTTTTACACTACAATTTGTGTGTAGTGTTTTCATTCTGTTATGACACCGGGGTAGCGGATGCCGTTGCCAAAAGTGAAAAAAAATATTAACGTATTTTTCCAATTACTGTTGGAGTCGAATATGACCCGCCGAGTGTACTGACTCCTTTGCTTTGCCGCTAGCTCATCGGTGAAGGTGTCTTGGTCGTGGGTGGTACACTCGTAAGGTGTTCCGGATCATATTGGAAAAACTCGTGCCGAATAGAACAAAGGAAATAAGTGAAAGGACACTAACCGACTTCAACCCACTTACCTCATTTCGTCACCTCGCTCTGGTCCATCACCACTCACTCGCCCATGACACTATTACACGTTAGATCCATTTTTAACAAAACATTTATTAACATTGTGTAATTTGGTAAATTCAATTATACAGAAAAAGTAGCAATAATATAAAAAAAATATTCTTCATTCAAATTTGAAATTAATTTATACAATTTGATTCATGACAATTGTATATTCAATTAGGAACATTAGCAATTAGTCAAAATTAATAATTGTATATACAATATGTTATGCAAAAAAAAAAAAATATATATATATATATATATTATGAATACCAAAGCGACGTTACCTGGGCTCCACGAACGAAGAAAAGCGCTTTTCCAACATCCGAGGTGCGGCACATCAAACACAAGACGGCCTATATTTAAAAAAAAGAAAGCACAAGAATTAATTAAGCTATGAATGCAGCCAGTTAATTTCACCAAAAAAACTATATTAAAGAAAAATTGAACAAACAAAATTTGAAGTAACACGGCGTCTACACTATGCAAATTTGCTGATATTTTCTCTCATGAAATTAAATTTATCAATGTATGTGTACGTATATTATACAGATTTTGCAATTCTCAGCAAATTATCAGGAGGCTATTTCACGAAAAAATTATCATGAAATTTGTACGAAATGTCAAATTAAAATGCACTTTTCAGGTTATGTCTTTCATTTTTTTCCTACTGTTGAGACGTAGGTTTATAGTTGAATAAAACAAAAAAAAAATTTAATGGCATTTAATACTGAAAATACCGTAAAATTAATTAATATGTACAGAAATTACGAATGCTTATGGAAAATAAGCTGTAAACAATATAAAAGAATGGATTTGAAAATTGATGCGTTCCAAAAAATTAGTAATGAATTAAACATAGATGTTGAATTGATAAAAAAAAAATTAGAAATTTACGAAGCACACATGTGGCTGAAAAAAAAATTAAATAAACAAAAAAAATCCGGTAATGGTGTTGATGGAGACAAAACCATATGGTATTTGTTTGATGAACTAAAATTTTTAGACGAGGTGATTGTCTTACGAAAATCCACAGGAAATTTTGATGAAGAGGAGAACGAAACAACTGAAACGGGTTACAGTGATGTAAGTAATTTTATTTTAAATTCAAATCAAATCTACATTTTAAAATGAATAATAATTTTATTCACGAAATTTTTTGCCACTGAAAAGGTACGTCTCCCTTCCCGATACAAAAATTGGCAATAGTGTTCCGCATTTTATCCACTACCATGGTAGAGCTCGTTATTGGTTCATTTTGAAGTACTCTGCTAGAAAAAGTTTGCGGTAAACTGGTTGGTTGTAAATCATCGCAATCTTCTTTTGGCTTAATCGGTTTCATCAAATAATTGTGAAGTACACAACAAACTTTGACAATCATGTCAACTGTTTCTAGTTTTACGTCCATTGGCCTGTGGAAGATCCTAAATCGCGACGCTAATCTTCCAAATGCGCATTCCACGGTTAATCTCGCTCGGGATAACCGGTAATTGAATACTTTTTGTTTAGTATTTAATGTTTGTGATCTGCTATATGGTTTCATCATATGCCGATCTAACTTAAATGCATCATCACCGATAAAAAAGTTATGCACCGGCATTGTTTCACCTTCCAAATAATTTTGTGGTGGGATGTTTAATTGATCAATTTTTTTAAAAAAGTTTGTATTTTCATATATTGTGTTATCAGAACCTCTCCCGTTAGAACCAACATCAATTAATAAAAATCTTGAATGTGCATCTACGATAGCCAATAAGACTATGCTATGATATCCCTTAAAATTAAAATAATCTGATCCAGAATTAGGTGGTTTTATAATCCTGATATGTTTCCCGTCAATAGCACCCAGGGTGTGCGGGAAATTCCAAATCTTAAAAAAATCTTGTATAATTTCATACCATCCAGCTTCAGTGTTGTTAATCTAAAATAATATGTCTTTGATTATTTATAATGTTTCAATTAATATAGTTAATAATTATTTATATTTATTTTGTTTAGATTGGAAATGAAGTGGCAGAAGAAGTCGTAGAATTGTTTGCTGATAAAGAATCACATTCAAGCAAAAAATAAACAAAAGTAAAAAACAAAAAACTTGATAAATATGAAGCAGCAATTGCCGATTTGAAACAAATAGCCCCATCGAACATATTCGAAACATTTGCACAAACGGTTGCACTTCAATTGGAAAAAAATCATGAGCTGGACGTTGCAGAAGCATTCAGCTGTATGCAGGAAATACAAAACTTAACTGGCAATAAAATTACCTCACTTTTAAGAACTGAAGCTAACGCAAAAAAAAACTTATTGTAACACATGTTCAAAGCATCAATTGAATTCAAGCAACTCAGAAGACCACCACAGCAATACACAACGTTTTAGCCCATTTGATTTCGATGAGCCACCCACGTATAATTATCAATATTCACCACCCACTTCAAATTCATGTTTTAAAAATATTCAAACATCTTCTTCTAATTCAACCAATGTTACAAGACCATCGACTTCCACTCCAATCAATATATTAAAAAACAAACAAGAATATTCGCCAGATTTCAATTTAACCGGATTTTCCAGCATGTCACCACTAATTTCCAATTTTAAATCGATCATAACAACCAATAAAATAAATCGAACACCGCTGACCTCAACTTCATCATCGTCATCTTCAAAATCTATTCCTTTTAATCCGGAAACAAACATAACAACCAATAGAATAAATCGAACACCGCTGACCTCAACTTCATCATCATCATCTATTCCTAAAATCTAATCCTTTTAATCCGGAAACAAACACAACAACCACTTTTAGTATCCCAGAAACTAAAAGAATTAAAATATTAGAAGATATAACAATTGAACATGCTAAATCCTCATTATTGAAGGATGCAATGGTTATGTCAGAAATCGTAGATTACGAAGGCGATGATTATTTTAATTAATTTTTTTATTTATATTTTTTTTACCCTGAATTTTTCTATAAATTAGTTTTTGTTATTGTGATAAATGAATTTTATGAACTATTGTGATTATAGTTTTTTAGTTATTTGTTTTTAAGAATTATGTACAGTATAGTATACTTATTTTGTAAGCCAACTGAAATAAAACATTATACTTACTTTTAAATATTCTGGTTGTAGTTTTATGTATAATGCGGTTAGAATTGTTCATAAGACAATCTTGTGAAATTTTTAAACGAATCATTTTGTCTCCACAATAAGCTGTGCAATAGTTTTTCGTCATGAGATTCCGAACAACGCTTGGCTAAATATGGGTTAACCCAAAAGGTCCGTTTTAGATGTTTGGATTTTTCTTTTTTTTCCAAATCCTCAATTTTTTTTAGGAGTAATAGTTTTTTGATTGCTTTATGCCGTCTATCCATTGTGTCTTTTGCTGCACGAGTTTAAACAACTTAAATTTAAATGTAATATATATAAATATAAAGTTTATATATTTTTTTATAAATTTTTTGACAGTCACCGAATTTTATTTGACAATTGAAGAAAATTATCATGAGAGTAAAATGCCCAGTTATGATAATTTTTTAACAAATATTTATCAATACATTGAAAAAAACACACACATACATAAAATTTCATGAGAGAAAATATCAGCAAATTTGCATAGTGTAAGACAAGAACTAAAATTTAAAACTACAAAACTAAAGAAAATTATAAAAAAAAGAATTATAAAGTAGCTATATATAAACACTCAAAACACTCATACCAAAACACTCAAACTTAGCCAAAATTATCCGCGAACTGCTGTAGACCGCTTGCTCTCGCCACCTATGCTCGTACGTCGTCCTTTACTTGACCTTGCCAACCGTATTTAAATTCGACGATATTCACAATTGGCTTTCAAACTGGAACTCCTTCAGTATAACAACTATGATGCCGCAAAGTTTAGAAGAAAACACCCGCTCGTAAAACTCCCGTTGTCCGTTGGCTTTCACTTCATGTAGCAGCGCGTCTCGTAGTTGACATTGCCAACCGCTCGATTGAAACAATAGTTCTGGATAACGAAGGTTAACACATATCACCACCAAAACTCTCCCGCAAGACACATACGTTTCGGCATGTGTAGTTACACGCACTTTCGTACTACACTGTGCAGAGCTTCTTCGATAATGTCTTACAATAATGTAATGACAAACTAGTTTTTTTCTCTTAAACGCACGAAATGTGTTACAGAAGCTTTATTCCACACAGGTTCAACAAAATGTTTAGATGTTTAAAACCACAAACTTTTATTTTACCACTTTGTACTTTAAGTTTATATTGTGCATAGCCAACGCAAATAAAATTTTGGATTTTTGCGTGACCAAAAAAAAAACTTTAACAAAATCAATCAAGTCATATATATATTTTCGATTCTTGTTAGTGTATTTACTCAGCAATTTTTCACTACTCAAAATGCTGCGAGTTAATTCTTCACAAGACTACTATCGACTGCTAAAAATCAACTGAGCTCATTTTTGGTGTTCTCTACCATCCAAGCCAACAAAAAAAACTACAGTAACTCCATGTCGTACGGCAAAAAAAAAAAAAATCCGCTAATGCCAACAAAATTATCGTCCGATTTTTTTTTTCGGATAGAGTATGAAAGCACAAAAGTCGAAAGCGGTATACGCGACGCATTAAATGGAACGCACGTTACAATTCTTCATCTTATAAGTAAAAAACTATAGCACGTGGGTACAAATAACGTATTGGGGGATTGTAGAGGAGATCATAGCGGATTAAAATTACGTAACAAAAATAAAAATTTATTAGGGGATTTTTGTGAGAAAAACTCAATTTTATAAAAAAAAATCATTTTTTTTTATTTTTTTGTTAACTTTAAAACGTCATAGCTCTTAAATGGATACAGATGCAAGATAGCCAATAAGATCTTAAATATAGCCTATTCAATTGTCCGTCAAATGATGCTTGTTGGTTGCCGTCCGATAAATATTTTGTAAGTACAGTTTAATATTCGCTTGTACTTTTTTCCCGAACCGAATTTTTTAAACACCCTGTATCTCAAAGGATATCAAAAATTGACCCCCCCCCCACCTACCGTACGATTTTTTCATGAAATGAATCAAGGAATCACCCCTTAACGGATTAGTATCCCATTCCGGGACACACTGTATAATAGTCTTGCCATATTTAACTATAATGGTTTTTCGGGATAATTTTTCGCGCTAACTTCCCAGAGGTGTTCGATTGAACATTGAAATCAAATTCTGAAAACTGTAAAAATATGCTGAAATTTGACTTCAGGGTCGAAAAAGTATCAAAATATTGGCTTAAATGTGACTCCTAAATTAGACATACATTATACATAGTGACAGTTACCATAAATTACTGATTTTGTGATATAGTTCACCAAATCGATAAGTTTTGTTTTGTACTATAGGTACAAAGCAAGAGTTGATTTTTTGCAGTTTGGTCGTTGCAACCTGATGCGTACACCAACTTTTGATCAGTTTTACGACACCAAGCTGCCAAGAAGAGACCTAGGTTTCAGTGGTTCAAACCTAGGTCTCTTCTTGGCAACTTGATCTTGATGTCGTACAACTAGAGAAGGTTGAGAACCTAAGAAAGTTCTCATTTTTGTAAGGATTTGTGTATCTTTGTGTACACAAGTAATCTGGGGTTAAAAATGGGGGGATTACATTTTTCTACTTTTTGTGGTAGATATATTATGAGTAAACGGTCTCTGTGTTGTCTATAACTAAAAAAGTCGTAAACATTGTATAAATGGCATTAAAAATGATATTTTGTCCGAAGAGCCGAAAAAAATCTTAAATATAAAACGTTATCGTCTATTTCAGGAGTGACATTTACCTAAGCCTACAATTTGATACTTTTTGGCATTGGTAGTTTGTATACTGTAACTTCATCTAAATTCAAACATGAGCGACTTGAATTAATCTATAACATAACCGTCTGTTTGACGAATGGCGTCAAGGCCGGAAATTTAATTATTTTTGAAGTTAGGAGTTAGTATACTATTAACTTTGTCTAAAGTTAGGTTTTGTAGTCAGAAGTATAATACACTTAAGCAGTTAATTGATATCAAAGTGATTTTTTGCACTGGCGAAAGTCCGTTATACTGCTTGTAATATATCTTTATATCTGGCGTGCCTGTTTCATTTTCCGATTTGGTTCGTCGAACATTGATATTTTTAGTTTTCGAATATCTCGGCGAATAAATGGCTTTTGGTTTACCGGGAAAACCTACAGTAGCGAGCAAAAATGGATACATAATGGAAACATTTTAAGTTTTTAATTTCTAGAGTTATTGTTTTAATATTTAAACAATAAAAATAACTTAAGAGTACAAGTTTGTAATGTTATTCATTAGATTTAATTAAAAACATAACAATAACTTGATTCATTAAAGAGATATATTAAAATTCATTGTTTAGGTCACAAGTGTCCATATATGAACGTTTTTAAATTTGACACCAAATATTGTCCAAAGTTCTTTATTATCAATAACTGATTTTATACGTCGGAGCATGCTCCCGGCAACCCCTTGTATGGAGTCATGTGGAATTTTAAACCATTCCGTTTCAACTCGCCGCCATAATTCGTCTACGTTTTTAGGTGCCTCACCATATTCGTTTAATCGACACTTGATGAAGGCCCATAAATGCCTTATGGAATTCATATCCGGACTTTAAGCAGACCATTTTATAATTTGGAATTTCTGATCTTTCAAGATCAACTCCATCTTGTTGAAAAACGATTTCTTTCTCCGAATAAGCACATTCATCCACAAACTCTACTAGATTTTCTATAATAAAATTTAAATATTCTTCCATTCGCATAATGCCCTTGATCCTCACTAGTGGGCCAACGTCCCACCAGGTGAAGCACCCCAGGCCATTACCGATCCGCCACGGTACTTCATCGTTTCCGTAACACGATGTTTCTTTATTTTTTAGTAGCACTCCCAATCTGACTGATATAGATTTATTTTCGTTTCGTCGGACCAAATCACCCTTTTCCAATCATCAATAGACCAATTTTTATGAAATTTTACGAATTCAAGGCGCGCAAGCCTATTTTTATCAACGCCCGCCTAGCTGTTGACTCACTACCATTCTTACCCAGCTCCTTAGCAGCTTTGTGGGGTGTATTTTTAAGTTGGTTGTTGGGCTCTCTTTTTTCTTGTAAAAGCCGCTTAATTGCACAAGAATTCCAATTATTTAAAAGTTGTGGACGTCCTTTACAACTATTTGATTTGCCTAAATCGTTCCTGTTTCTTACTTTGCCTACTGTTCTATGACAGACATGTATTTGCGTGGAAATTTTCATCCGAGAATATCCTTTTTCGCAAAGAAAAATGATATTTTGTTCCAACTCAGCTGACATTTTTTTTCATTTTTTGTAATTAAAATACAGCAACAATTCAAATTTTGAATAAAGCTTGGCAAAAGAACAGGTTAACGTTGAAATGCAATTTAATTTTATGAATAGTTGCTTAATTCCACACCAGGTTTTTAGTCGTAACAGATAATGTATATGTATGTGTAACAAAATTTATAATTGAAATCTCTTCGCATATCTCTTTGCATCTCATCCGTATATATACATAACTCCAATTTTTATTTTATTTTGTTTTATTCTGCTCTCTCGAAAATAGAAATTAAACTAAAATGTATGTCAGCGGTTCCCAAACTTATTTTGCCACGGAACCCTTTTCCGATTTTTCAAATTTCATGGAACCCTATTCATGGAAAATCCTGTTTCGCATAAATGTGTTGTTTAAGAACGGCAGTATAACTCTAATAGCCTTTTTGGCTAAATTTTTATATTCATCAAATATATTACAGCAGAAAGTTGCTAACGGCATTTCTTCGAAGTTAGCGAGTATCCGAAGTAATTTCAATAAAATTCTCGTATTCTACTGCTAGTGCTACCCAATAATTATCGTTATTGTTTAATTTTGGTATGTATGTCTGAAACGTAGTGTGTATGTATGTGTGTATGTATGAAATGAAACCTTATGGCACGGATTGTATCTGGTACTAGCTCGTGGAATACCTAAAAATTGCCACGGAACCCCGGGGATCCGCGGAACCGACTTTGGGAAACGCTGGCATAAGTCAAAAATAGCCTTGAAATATTTTTTATTTCATTTGTTTGGCTTAGTGTAGTTGCACCGAAAATTTATTTAAGTCGCAATTCAAACCTGTATCATAGATAAACGGGGAAAGAAACGAAGAAAAATACGGTTTATGTGATAACCAATGTGCCATCAGCCATACTCCCATTCCACACAGGGTTTTTTGTATTTTGGAATTTTTTTCAAGGCAAACTAGTTTTATTTTGTTTTGCTTTGCTCTCTCTCAGCCATGCTACACTATAATTTGGTTTTCTGGATTCAAACAATTGCGCAATAGATTTTAATTTTTAATTTTAAACCCTTATTTTAAATTAAATCATTAAATTTTTTTGTCTTGTTTTATTCTGTTCTCTCGAAAATAAAATTTAAACAAAAATCTACATCTCAAAAATGTCCGTAAATTTTTTTATTTTCATTTCAATTTTTTTCATTTCGGATTCACGGTCAAAATTTTTACGTCGCAGCTGCGTAATAAAATTTTTGTCCGTGAATCCGAAATGAAAAAAATTGAAATGAAAATAAAAAAATTTAAGGACATTTTTGAGATGTAGTTTTTTGAACTAAAATGAGTTAAAAATGTCCTTGAAATATTTTTTATTTCATTTATGTTTGTGTTAGTGTGGTTGCACAGAAAATTTGTTTAAGTCGCAGTTAAAACCTGTATCATTGGTAAACGGGGAAAGAAACGAAGAAAAATTCGGTTTTTTTCTCCGTGTGGAGTAAATATAAAAATAAAAAAAAACAACTGTATTTTTAAAAGGTACGCTAAAACGGGCATATTTGGATACATATGACCTAAACAATGAATTTTAATATGTATATCTTTTTAATTAATTAAATTATTGTTATTTTATTAAATAAATCTTATGGGCAATATTACAAGCTTGTAACCTCAAGTTATTTTTATTGTCTAAATAATAAAATAAGAACTATAGAAATTAAAAACTTAAAATGTTTTCATTATGTATCCATTTTTGCACGCCACTGTATATATATATGTATATATATAGTTAAGACTCTATCTTCATCGAGGACCTCAGTGAGGTGAACATTTAGTTCTGAAATGTGGTGCAATTGTGATGCTTATTTTTAACTTGGACCCAAAAATGATCTGTGTAATGGTAATAGAATAATGGTTCGAGATCTTCATCAGCGATTCATCATTTGTGAAGCCGTTTTTGAATTACATCGAGACGACACGGTTTTCATCCCACGTATCAATATCCCCCCAATCGACATCATTTTGCCATTCATTTTGAAGCGAGGACAATTCCAAATCATTCCAGCATTTGCATTGGCATCAACAAATCGCAGTTTCAAACTTTCTCACGTTTAGCTTTATGTTGCGTTATCACGTTGCAAATATAGAGTCAGCATCAAAGTTTAAATCGCAGAAAAATTGTCTCAAAATGACCACCAATGATATTTTGATGTATTTAGGGTTCAAATAGCAGAAATTTACCGGACAAGTGGTGCAGTGGTTAAAGTTTGCACTGTTGGACCGGAAACAATGGGTTCAAACCCCATCAGTGGCAGGATGCAAAAGCAAATTAAATTATGATCATTGATCGCTATCGGTGATATAATTGAACACACCTATATGATCTTCTGTTGGAGTCCAACGAGTTCGTTACATTTTTTATGGAGCAACTAAAGGTTTCTCAAGCAAATACTATCAAGAAAAAACCCGCTTAACAACTAGGGGCAGAAGAAAGAATCTTTATTGTGGCTTATATAGTATTTGTTTTTCTACAAACGAAACGTTGACGATGAGTCGAAGTAGCTGTGGAAACAACTGATTTTTGATGAGGAATTATCAACCTTGCAACGTTATCATGAATTTTTAAGCCAAGGCCAAAAAACAACCACCGATTGCTTGAATGTAGTACTTGCAAATCCACGAATGATCTAGCACGATGTTCTAACTCTTTAAATTTATCGCCTGGAGTTTATGAAAGCCGAACACAGGGAAGACGCCATATTTGTAGCTGGAAATATCATACGCTGTTATTCCATCCACCGTTAGGTGAACAACCAACAAGAATAATTCAAAACAGCCATCTTCAATCGCTTCCCCGGAAAATAAAGCGAATTCTAATCTGAGAGTGTGTTTGATAAGCACCCACTCCATCATGTTGTACCGTAGCTTTAGGAAAGCTCAAGATAACACAAGAGAACGGCAATTGAATAGAGCCTTGCTTGATTCAGCTAAACCCCTTTCACCAGCAAAAATTTAATAAAAAGTTTGCACCTTCCTCAAAGAAGTGTTCGTAATTTGCATATTTCTGCTTGCTCGAACCACACCATCTAAAACATCGAGTATCTAATCGTATCTAAATTTACAGCAGATCAACCAGTCTCGATCATTGCAAATCAAATAGATCTCTTGATATAGGAAGAAATTTTTTTCCCAATTTGTTGAGCACAGGAAGGATTACCGGGGAGAAAAGTGAGCTTTAAGCATAAACTATAATTTTTGGCTGGATTGTTGGTGGTCCGTCCATGGGAACCAAACTTCAACCGAGAACACTCGTTCAGATAAATATCGATTCATATAGTAATACTGTCAGTCAAATCAAATCATGCACGATTATACCAAACACCATCATTGGAGCCTTCATATGATTACAAGCAATCGAAACAAAATTCGATCATGAACCCGATGATGGAGGAATATTTCCATCTGAAACATATGAAAATTACATGGCCTTCGAAATTACCTCGTACTAAAGAAGTGTATTATCGTCCACATCATCGGGTGTGTATTATCGTCCACATCCACATCATCGAGAATCCAGTTCAACGACGAAGCTGAAGGTGGAATTCAACGTTTCGTTTAAACAATAAGATGGCGTTTTTCAAAATGATATTGTTTTTTGTTTTTATTATGAAAGTTTGTTGTATTTTCTAGGGCGCTACCAAGTAATACATAGTAAAGTCACTATTACTGTTAATAATTGCCTGCGGCTCTTTTTGTCCATACTATCAAAAAAAAAATTCTGCATACTGAGTATCCATAAATTTCGATCGGATTGGAATCATTTGACTGAGATGGTCAATCCAATGTTGTGATGCTCTTTTTGAGTTTAAATTCCGAACAGAGTATGCTATGGTGTTTTGAATCGTTGCCTAATTGCAAGATTCAATTAGAGCTCCCCGTACTAAACTGTTTAAGAACAGAAAAGTGCATTTAGGTTCCGTGTGGAAACGATTAATTTACCAAAACCTTGCTTGGTGAGCATCCTCATCCATGGAGCTAGGGCAGGTGCTTCACAGTTCGGACAATCCTTTTTTTTTGGCTAGTTGGCCAAACACGCCTTTTAACACTAAAACCCCAAAAGGATGACTCGTCGGTAAACACAATATTCGTAAAATCGAGGTTTTTATGTTCCGTCGCCCACTGCAGTCGCTTTTCCATGTATTTTTGTGTTACCAGTGGCTTGGCCAAAGTATTTCCACATGCGTAGCCATGTTACATAATTCTATTTCATTTGAGTGTTTTTGGTATAATACTATTCTTTTTCACCAATTTTTCCACAGCTGCATCCAGCGTAAGCGAAGAATTTTCATAAAATAACTGTATGATGGCCTCATTCTCCTTTTCTGAATTATGTTAGTTCGGATTTTGCCTCAATCTGACAAATCGTTAACATTTTTATACATTGTATAATATGTAATCCTATTTTACTGCACTTGCAACCGACATTTGTGGTCCTTTCAGGTGTGCACTTGTGAACACCGCTTCAAATCGTTATCAGCTAAACAGTTGTAGTTAAACTAATGTTTGTTTTAGAGCGTGCAAGAGAAATCAATAGAAACCCGATATAAGCCCTGCCCTTATTTGTTCCTATAGTTTTAAGTAAGTACAGTTATGTCGTACACGCTCTTGTTGAACCTACTTTATTTCCAACAAAAACAGCCAAGTAAAGTTTTTTCGAATTGTTGATGCTGCAAAAGTACTCCACTTTTAGTGTTTTTTAGTGAAATCGCATCCAAAAAATTATTTGAAAAAACGGAGAGTTCTTTTGTTTAACTTTCTTTTTTAATACGATCTAGAAGAGTTTGCCAACAAAACCATTTTTAGAAGCTGCATTATCTTCTGTCAAATAAAAACAATGGTTATGTAAAGTCTTTTTGTTTTTCAAATTTTTTTGTTGATGTTTAAGTGACGCGAACGAGAAAAGAATGTACTACAAATATAAAAACAGCATTCGCTTCGAATAATTGTAAAAAATCTCGGAAAATAATTTGATTCTGATTTTAATGAAGACGTTTATGGATTTTTTATTAGTATACATGTTTTGTACTTGATATATGAATTACATGTTTGACAGCAGTTCATTTTTTTGTGCGATTGAATGCAATGGCTACTTGAATATCGTTCGCTTTTTTGCGAAGATATCGTTTTATAATATTTACCAAAATGCGATAAAGCATATGAAAATGGGAAATTGCATTGGTGTTGTAATAGGGCCCTGGTCACCTGTAATAGAGTCCTAAACACCAATCTATTAGTTGTCAATGAAGCAATAAAATTAGCAGGTATCAATGTTACTATGAGGACTAATTCGAATCAAAGGGTGGGCGTGGGATGGACTTTCGTAACAAATCGCACATCCGATATATTAACGTCATACATGCGAATGCGTTAGAGATGTGTGGATTCCACAACAAACCTGGTTATTGTGCATCGCGAGAAATGATTCCTTCAAACTTAGTCAACTTCGAGTTATGGTTCAACAGGCCTTTTTGTTTGCGTAAGAATATATCAGAATGGCCACAAAAAAGTTACACTAAAGTTCTGTACACAGCCGATGCATGAAAGGTAAAACTTACCTAGCTTTATTTGTCAGCATCAGTTCAAACGCTATTCACATTGTAGTCGTGTCTAGTTTAACAGCAATTATTAATAAAATTTAGTTACTTAAAAATATAACCTAAGATTTTTGTACTCAAAAATCATTTACAATAAAGTGTAATCACCAAAGTCCAAGTTTCATATAATCAAGTGAGGTGTGCCTTTGATGATTGTAGAAAGTGCCATTTGGAGCGCTCTAGAAACTCTTGGGCCCAGATACCGTATTAACCTTCTCCACGAGATTTATATCGATGGCACCATTCATTTTCAAAAGAAGAGTTCTGTTCCTGATTAGTGTCGGCAGCGTTGCATCATACTAACACTATGCGTACAGGGACCGCGTGTAAACTAAACCTGATACATATCATTCGGATGGTAGGTATTAAATGATCGGATGGCAGTTCAACTATTGGTGCGATTTTAAATACAAATTTTCAAGAATCATGCCATTGCACCTACATACGAGTAGATATTGTCACGATTTCACATATCGGGCGTAATTTTGCGTGGATTTGTCATTTGCACTGGTTAATTCATTGAAAATTGGTTTAATGAAATTTTGTGAAATTAGTGACATCTAGTTTTAAAGAGTCGCATTATAAGTAATTTTATAGCAGTCTGGTGGTATTGCAGATTTTAGCAGGTTAGATGGCGTTGTTCGAAAACAATCTACAATATTAAACGCGGTATATAAATACAAAAGCAAACAATTATTAGTGTTGTTTAAAGTGAAATAAATTGCGTGATGTTTTGTAAATTGTGAAAAGTTAGTTAGACGATGATGAACGCTTCAACCGACATATTGCCACAGTTTAAGAGGAGTAGGACGAACTGCTCGGAGTTGTGGATGCTCGGCCGCATGAAGAATCGACGTCTCGCAGTGAGCCATTTGTTGGTTGGTGGGAGCTAGGATAGGTGGTGTCCATAATGAACGACGGCAGATCACCATATGGAGATGGTTTCGATAGTTTTGGTGCTGGGATTGTTTTTGTGCCAGAGTGCGACGTATAGATGATATCGGTTCGGTAGGTGTGATTTAGGCAAGGGTGACGGACTTGTTGCTGGTGCCGCGATGCTCTTTGATAGTGCCGAAGAGCGGTTGTGGCAGTTCTGTTTTAGTGGGATACAGAAACATAACTTGAACGAATGCTGGCCTTATTCCTGGGCCACCTGCAATCTCAACCTTCACAGAGGGGCTGTCCAGTGTTGGGTTTAGATTTGTGTGGAGGTGGCAGGGGTCAGAAAGGAACCCTACACATTCTTCATGGATGATTAGCATGTTTCCTCAAGATAATTGGAGGGATAGGTATGGGAAGCAATGACGAGTGAGAGCCGTGTGAAGGGCGATCGTCATGAAGGACCGTTTATGGACAGTATGCACAAATCAAGAGTTTGGGGGAGCAACAACGCTGTTGATTGACGGGCTCGATCCCACATCCAAACTCAATTATTATCTCAAAGATTTTTATTTTGATTAAAAGTGTACTACTTTATTTCATTGAAACACTATTTTGTATTAACGAAATTATAAGACATTCTTAATAATTTCTGCAATATCGATTTCGGTGATTTACATGTCGCCATCATCATATATTTGGCCTCCTAGGAAATGCTCGTCAAAGAGTGCAAAGGATGGCATTGTGGATCGGGAGATGTGCGGGCAGTGGTGAAGTGGTATGTAATCGAAAATGGAGCTGAGAGAGGGAATGAACAATGGATTGTGACTGCGAGATTGAATGTCGTTAGGAGACGAGAATAGAAGAGAAGTTGAATTGGTTGGAGCTGTACGAACTGAACCGCAGAGGCGGTGGTTTGGATTCTGTTCAGAACGAATAGGCTTGGGTGGGGAGTAATGTTTTGATTTCGCCTATTGGGCATAATTTAGCTGTAAATTGTTAAAAATGAATTAATAATAAATAATAGTAAAAATTATTTGTTGTTGTATTTAATATTTCGGAAGCTGTGTAGTTACGAGAATTGTTGTTGTAAACCGCTAAATTTATAATTGTGTTCACAATCCAGTGATACGAACCGGATTTGATAGGGCACATTCGTAACAATATATTGATGAACCAAAGATCTCTCGATACTTACAAGGAGCTCATATTTTGTATTGGATTTCCTAAAATTTCACAGAATACTGATGAATTGCACACCAGTACTCGTCCTGATCTTTGAATGCGAATCATAGAAACACATTGCTTTGATCATGTTTAAAAAAATTTACTTGAGTTACAATATTTTGATTACATAAAACTTATGGATTAAACATATTCGCGACAAATATGGGTAACCTAGTTTGCTTGTGTAGAATAACTGCTAAAAACGGTTGATTGACATCAAAATTTATTTCCTCAGGGTCGTATGAGCTGGACGACAGTGTTATAACAGAAAATGTTGTTACCGCAGCAGCGGTTGTACCTTTTTCATCAACACTTAAGTAAACATCTTGTTGAGCATCATCAATTTTAACTCTCTCCTGGGCTAAATATGGAATATTAGCATTCTCAGTAAACAAATCAACAATACCCATATTTTGCATTATTGATTTTAAGGGCAACTTAATCCTCACTTCGAATTTCGGCAGTCTTAAATGTACACGACGTGTTTCCCCTGATTCGATAGAGCCGATAAGTTCGTTAAAGACACTTTTCGTAACTGAATTAACAAGCTCGTCCAATTTAAAATCAGTCGGTAACACAATCAGCATACTAAATTGATCATTTTCATACGGTAACTCAACCCAATTGAATTTTATACCTTTAAAGTTTTTGGAGCCGAATAATAAACTGGCGGTTTGTTTCAAATATGTAATATCCTTTTGTTGGCCCGACCTTTGGTAGAAACGATCGACAACCGTTTGATTGAATGGGAACTTCCAAGCGCCTTCAAAATATACAGCGTTTGATAAAATTAAATCAGCATTTCGTTGCGAGCCCGAAAATATCTCCGTAATTTTATTTTCGGTTGCACTGGATGCCCACGAATTTATTTGATTTCGGGTACGCGATTGATCATTGAAATCGACAGGAATGACTTCAACACTTGAGTCTCGCGCTATTTCTCTAAACGTTTGGTTCAACAATAAACGCGTAGACGGGAACATTGCAGAAGCAATTTTGAGTTTATTTTTTGATCGGGAATATGTGACTTGGTCGACTGCCTGAGCAATATCTGATGGACTTGTGTTACCAATGCTGTTCTGCAGTTGAAATTTGGTGGTGCCGGCAGCTGCTTGCTCCACTAACGATAACAGGAGTTGCACTGATAATGGGCTGATCACAATGTTTGCGTCACCGCCTACCTGGCGTTTAGAACTCTATAAAATAAAATTTTGGTTAGATGGATATTTTTGTTTAGAATAAATTTTTATGTGTTCACTTGGAATATACTCCATGAGAAATGTGTTATAAACTCATATTTGGTCAAATGACGATTATCGACTGTTGCACTTTGCTGATTTGGACCAACTGGTTGATATTGTTGCCCTTGTGGTTGTTGAGGAATTGGTGCAAGCGGATTTACATTATCTTTTGAAGGAAAAACCAATTGTGGACCACCAGGTCTTTGAGGTGGTTGTTGTTGTGGATACAATTGGTTATAAGATGGTTCTTGAAGATTTTGTGGTACCGGAGGAACTGAAGTAGTAGGCCTTGCTGCTGTATTAATAACAATAGGGTTTGGTCCAGGTCCTCCAAATTGATTTAATTCAGCCTCGTTCGTTGGATTATAGCTGTTCGCGTTATAAGATGGAACTGGCTGATATATATTGTTGTTGTGAATTGGTTGAGTTGTTTGCTCTTCGGCGAACGAGTTTCTTTCTTGACTTTGAAAGTTACCTAAGTATTGCATGTTTGGTATTCTATTAAATGGTTGCCTTCCCTGCATGCGAAATATACTATCATTATTAACAGCCAAGGAATATCCAGTTGCTTGTTGACTGTATCTATACTGAGCGTGAATCTGTATGCAACAACAAACACAAACAATAAACAGTATAGCCGCACCTAGAATTATAAGTAAGAAAGATTCCGTTACTTAAATGTGAACAATTCAATAGATTCGTACAAAGAATGCTATTTATCCCGTCCCAACAATATCTCTTTCAATTTTACTGATTTCAGTTCAGTATAATAGCCATCCTGAGATTGAGTTTTGCCAAACTCCCGTTAGTTGGGAACAATTTTATACAATTTTTGAAAGGCAGCTAAGTTTCTGCTTATTGTAGATATTTTATTAATTATAGTGAGAAAACAAATATACCCCTACAAGATACTACTATAAATACTTTAGATTTGAAGAACTCCCGAAAAATTCAAACTGAAGAAGTTGGCCACACCTGCAGGTAGTACTATCCAAATAACGAATAAAAAGTCGCGTCATGGCTGGTCTCCACTTGCATATTTTTCTCGTGACAAAAAATAAATGGATTCGGCTCATGACATTATTAGTATAGTATACTTACTACTATACTCTTCAAAACTAGACATATTTTCTCTGTTTTGATTACGTAGAAAAAAATGGTTTGTCATTTTAGATAGTGTGCTGTGCTGTGATTCTAACAAACAAAAACATCCACGATTTTTTAATTAAAAATATCAAAATAATATAATGTGCGCTCAAAATTGAGCATAAAAACACAAATTATTCTCAATTGGCACAACATCATGACAAAAATATTGAATATTTTGATCTTTTTCTCTCTTGACAAAATTTCAATGCGCATGTTCCAAACCATTTTTGCGTATGTATTTTGTAAAATATACTAAAAAATGTCACAAGAAAAAAAATGGACTAGATTTTTTTCCGTCACGAGAAAAATATGCAAGTTGAGACCGGCCATCACAAGCTTGTGGTGCACCGATCGGCGACCCTGACCAAAAGAAAGAGCGCACATTCTTTTTAATATAATTTATTCGTTGTTTTTCCAAATTGAATTAGGTATACTATTCCATTGGCAACATCAATGCTGTATGAAATTTGTGAAAAGTTGCCAGTGAAAATGAGAGATTACGCTAGTCGCCACAAGTGGCAACACTATCACAAAAGAGAATTTGTCTCGTTATTTAATTACCAGCGGAAAACATCCCAGCGGAATAAAACATTAAAAGTGATCCTTAAAAGTGACAAATTGATTCCCTTTCCGCTGTTTTGTAATGAACTACGATGAAATTTGGATAGTAATATGGATCGGGAATTTTAAAGTAAGTTTTGGACAAAATTCTTATATCTCTTCGTGCTGGACTTAATTGGCCATTTCATAACCAGTCCTTATGAAAAATGGTATCTGTACATTTTACACGATATAAATAAATTTTAAACTGGAGGGAACTCGGCTATTTCTTATTTAAATTTTATAAAATTTGCATTGCATACAAGGACAATTCGGAAAAGATTTATGGATTACAATTTTCACTAGAATTTTTTGAATTTCTGCAGGTGTATGTTATTTTCAGTTTTTGGCCAATATCTCAAAAACTTGAACTAGTAACCAAAACATTCGGTTGTTTTTCTAATAGCTTAGGTAGTTTTTCTAAGAGTTGTTCCATGTAGTCTCAGGATGACCTAATCTATTATGAAATGACCAAATTAAGTCCAGTATGAACAGATCCTAGAATTTTATTCAAAATTCACTTTGAAATCCCTAACTAATACTACTAACTAAATTTCTTCGTAGTTCGTTAAAAAATGGTGGAAAGACGGAATATTGTTAAATTTCAAGATTCCATATACCGTGATCCTTCGTAATTATTTTTAATATCCATGCTGTAAAACATCGATTCGTCTTATCGATTCGTCTAATATTCCGAGGAGAAACAAGAGTGTTGTCTTGCAAAGTAAATTGTAAAACCGTCAAGAGGGCGCAAATGACGTCGGAAAAAACCAGTTATAATTTTGGACTACATTTTGTTAAAAGGGGCATCGATACTGCAGATAAAAAGATTGCTTGCTATATGCTTCTAAAATGAAAACGTATAAGTGGCCAGTAGCTGTTGTGTCCGCTACATTTTGGATGTATCTGTCATTAACACATTCGTGTTGTTCACCAGCGTTTGCCATGAATGGATATACAGAAACATCATAGAAACATTTTTTTAAGAAAACGCTTCATAAAATGCGTAATTGCTAGAAGAGTTTATTCCCGGATATTTCAGCGTCAAACACACAACAATCATCACTGGGAACGTCTGCTATTGTGGTGAGTGAACGGAAACGAGTCCGCTGCTGCTTAAAATCGAACAAAAAACATTTATCCAAATGCTGCATTTGTAGTAGATTTATATGTAAGGATCATACCAACAATATTTTGGCCTCGCGGACCTTTAGTGTTATTTATTATGAGGGGCTGATAAAGTTTAAGAAATGTAAAATTAGATTATTGGTTTAGACTTAATAAACACATTTTTATTAATCACTTGTTTTTGTTTCGCAGAATATTTTTCAAAAAGTTTAAAAAATCACTCGATCGATTTCGACTCGTTATCAGGAGTATCTACTGAATTGTATTAGTAAAAATTTTTTGTTATATAGTAGAAAAAAGCAAAATATAAATAAAAATAAAAGAAGGAAGGAAAAAATAAGCAATAAAAATTAATCTACGGATCGCGCAGGTAGGCGATGAGTCATAGGTTGAGTAACAAATTCAAGGTATATTATTGCGTACGTGAGAATAGAAAAGGGCGGGGTCTGCAATTGGTGAGAACCGGATTTCTCTCTGTTCGTTAAGGATATTTTGGTTAAGAAATATTGATTTTCGAATTTCGTAAGATTCTAAGGTATCTAAACGTCTGCCTTTGGGTTGTATATGTAATATGTCTAAATTGTTCAAGCTAGCTGTATGATTTTCTGAAGTTAAATGGTTATGGAAAGTTGATTGATTGCAACCAGATAAATGTTCTTTAGCTCTAACTCCAAAATTGCGCCCAGTCTGACCAATATAGGAGAAACTACAATCATTGCAATTAATCCTATAAACGCCAGATTTGGAAAGGCGATCAACTCTAGGTTTATTGTTAAAAATCATTTTCTTTATTGTGTTATTATTATAAAAAGCAAAACTAATATTGGTATAATTGGACACGATGTTGCTAATCCGTTGGCTCGTTTTTCCTATATACTCTAATTATTCCCAATTTATAAATATTTACATCAAACTTTTCTCCTCAGTACGCCCGGAAAAAAATATTTGAACACAAATTACATATAAATTCTTTCCCCAGTGGCACTGTTCTTGTAATTTCCCGGGAATAGGGAATTGGGGAAAGAATTTATATGTAATTTCTGTTCAAATATTTTTTTTCCGGCCTATTGAGGAGAAAATTTTGATGCAAATATTTTTAAATTGGGAATAATTTTTCCATATAGCTAAATTGGCAGGAAAAATTACTCCCGAATTAATTTTATTTACCTCAGTATGCCAGAAATCTTTTTAAAATTAAAATTACATTTAAAATCTTTTCCTAATTCCCTATTCCCGGGGAATCACCAGAATAGTGCCACAGTTCCCTATTAATAATAATAATGCTTTATTTCAAATATATAAGCCTTAGCTTTTGTACATAAACATATTTACAATTTAATAAAAGGAAAGAAGAGTTGAATGAAAAAAAAAAAACATTTACAATTATGTAACATCTTAAAATCTATGGAAATAATATATAAAGAAAGGCTCTCTGAATTAAAAATGGCTGACTTAAGTTTGCCGTTTTTTCGGACTTAAAACCAGTGTTTTTATTTCATTTTAAAATTGACTTAAAATCTGTAATGAAAAACTAATAAAAAAAGCTGACTTTATTAATGCATATCATAAGTTATTTTGAAAATGACTTAAGAAGTGTGTTTATAAATAACATAAAATGTGTATTTTTAAGCCATTTTGAAAATGAAATAAAATGTGTATTTAAGATCGAAATAAAACGTAAAAATGTATAACAGTAAAAGCCCGATTATCCGGTATCTAATTAACCGGAACACGCAGTTAACCGGAATTTTAATTTTTATGATTTTGTTTTCTTTTTTCTCTTTCTTTTCTCTTTCATATGCATATTTTAATTCATTTTGAAATTTGCAATTGTTTTTTGCACAATTTCATGAATGAAACCATTAGTTCAAAAATTTGGATTGGCTTTAATTTTCTTATTACAGTGAAACCCCGATTATCCGGCATTCAATTAACCGGAACACTCAGTTAACCGGAATTTGAATTTTCAGGATTTTTTTGCTTTTTTTCTCTTTCATATGCATTTTGAAATTTGCAATTGTTTTTTGCTCATTTTCATTAATGAAAGCATTATTTGAAAATATGGAATGGCTTTAATTTTCATATTACAGTAAAAGTCCGATTATCGGGCATCCAATTAACCGGAACACTCAGTTAACCGGAATTTTAATTTTAAGGATTTTTTTACTTTTTCTTTTTCACAAGGGATATTCATTTTTTTATTATTTGGGGATTCATAGAAAATATACTTTACTTTTTTTCTGTTTTATGCATTATTCTATTTGACTTGAATGTGATAAGTCGTATTACATAGCTAGGTTAGTGAAATATTGAATATATGTATCATTAAATTTTGCGTACTCGTATGGGTGCACTCATATACATAATATATGTATATGTATTTATTATTTGCAAAAAACTCAATGAAATGTATAAAAAAAATAGTTTTTGGTACATAATTATAAAATAAATAAACAAGAGTCCTAGAAAATAAAGAAATTCACGTAAAATTTCTATTTTTAATGAAACATTCAATTATCCGGAATTTTCGATTATTCGGAATACTCTCATCCCCAAGCATTCCGGATAACAGGGCTTTTACTATAGTGTATATTACAGTAAAAGCCCTGTTATCCGGAATGCTTGGAGAATGAGAGCATTGCGGACAATCGAAAATTCCGGATAACTGAATGTTTTATTAAAAATAGAAATTTTAAAAGAGTTTCTCTTGATTTCATTATTTTTTAGGATTCTCGTTCATTTCGATCAAATTATGTGCCAGAAAACATTTTTTTAATACCTCAGTTAATTGAATTTATTGCAAATAATAAATACATACATATTACGTATACGAGTACTCCCATACGAGTACCCTAAATTTAATAATACAATATTTCCCTAACCCTAGTTGGGGTACACCTTTACACATTCAATTGAAATAGAATAATGCATAAAATAAAGGAAAGATTATTTTCTATGAATCCCCGAATAATAAAAAAAAATAATTTCCCTTCTCGAGAGAAGACAAGCAAAAAAAAAATCCAAACAATTTAAATTCCGGTTAACTGAGCGTTTCGGTTAATTGGATGCCGGATAATCGGGCTTTTACTGTAATTTGAAAGTAAATCCATCCCAAATTTTCAACTAATGCTAACATTTGCCGTGTTTCTTGACGCTCATTGATCCGGATCAGTTCAAATTTTATATGGAAAAAATGATCGAAATTTTGTTTTAGTTCACAAATTTTGATTTTAAATCTAGCAAGCGCCTTTGTGTTGTTTCATGAAACATGAACTGAACTGGATCAGATCAAGCGTCAAGAAACACAGCTATTAATGAAACTGTGCAAAAAAAAATTGCAAATTTCAAAATGAATTAAAAAATTCATATTTTAATTCATCGTAATTAATACACAAATACTAATTTATTTCTGCGTTTTTTAGCTTTCTCTTCAATACAACAAAAACTGTAACAAGGAAAACAAGAAACCATTTTCTTAAAAACGTGAAATTAAGCATGCATTTCTATGTGTATTAAAAACAAATGTAAATTTTATGTTTATAATGTGAAATAAAATACGCCTTTTTTAATTAATTTTGAAAATGAATTAAAAAATATGCATATTTTGTAAAATGACATAAAATATGCCTTTCTTGTCTCATTTTGATGTTAAATTTGTTTTTGTAAAACACCTTTGTTAAGTCAGAAAATTTGTTAAAAGTATGACTTAAAAAAGGCCCCATTTTTTCAAATAACAACACATTTCTTAAGTCCACCTTTTTAATTTCAGCTTTTTTTAATTCAGGGAGCCATACAGAAATATATACAACAATAAATGATACGCAATATTTACAAATATGTGCAATTTAACAATAACAAAAAATTATTAAAATCATTTATCCGTTATTAAATCAAATATAACTTTTTTATAATTAATAACAGAGGTTATATTTTTTACCGCAGATGATAAACTGTTCCAAGTGTCGCATTTGTTAAACCCGAATTATTATAAATATTAGTTCTGTGACGGATAAATTAATATTTTTTGTTCGTAATGACTTAGAGAAATTTAATTTATCATACAAGTATTAAGTTAGTTTCAATCTGATCCACCAGCGGCGCTTTTCCCACTTTTAGAATCGTCAATACTGAGTGTATGTGACGGCTACTTAATAGTATATGTTTATTACTTTTTACTAATAAAGTACAATAATGCCTTCAATTGAACGACTAGACACACCCAAGGGGCCCAAGTTTGGTCGAAAAACGGGAATAAAATTTATAAGTTTTACCTTTGTTTCAAATACGTACTATTCCCATTTTTTTGACTAAAATTCAGCCCCAGCAAGAAAGTTATTGAAGACACAATAATGACTCGTCAGCGACAGTGAAGCATGACACGTACAAATACCGCTCATAAGTGTTTGGGCACCTCTTTTTTAAATATCGGGACAGTGACAGTTTTCTTATTAAAAGACGCAGTGGAAGACCAAGAGCGACAACATCTGCAGATGATGATGGAGTAGTGATTTCTTGCAAGATGAATAGATGCAAAACAGCCCTGGAAATAACTGCAGAATTTAATGTTGGTCGCTCAAAACCAATTAGTGTTTCTACGGTTAAACGTCGCCTTCAGGAAGCCGGACTTGATGGCCGTATTGCTATGAAGAAACCATAAACAAAATAAACAAAAGTGACTTAAATGGGCCCTCGATCACCATCATCCAATGTTAGAAGATTGGAACAAGGTTAAATTGACGGATGAGTCCAAATTTGAAGTGTTCGGTACCCGAAGACGAATATTCGTGAGAAGATCTTTGAGTGAACGTGCCAGAAGATTGTATTACCGTTACCGTAAAGCATGGAGGTGGTTCAGTGCTGATTTGGGGCTGTTTTGCTGGTAATAATGTAGGAGATGTCGTGAAAATTAACAGAATACTAAGAAAAGAAGGATACCGAAAAATTTTGGTGAACCACGCGATACCTTCAGGAATTCGACATTTGGGTCAAAATGTTCATCTTTCAGCAAGGTAATGACCCAAAACAATCATCTACACTACGTCAAGACTATCTTCGCCATTTAGAGGAGGAAGGAACGATTAAAGTTATGGAATGACCTCCCCACAAACTTCTATCAGTTTGGAACTCAAAAAAAGCCAGAAAGCCTGAAAAAACTTATTGACAGACTGCCTCGACTGTGCGCCACGATTGTTCAATCAAGGGTAGGTCACATAGATGAAACTAAAATTTAAATTAAGCGTTTTCATTTTGACATTTGTTTAGTATATTGCCATAAATTTATGTGTATAAAAAAATGTGTATAAAAAAATAAATATTTTTTATTTTATATTTTTTATGCTGTTTTTGACAGTGCCTAAACACGTTTGGGCGGTAGTGTATATAGGTCATAGAAATAAATTATATTGACGATTGTAAAAGTTGGAAAAGCGTCGCTGGTGGATTAGATTGAAACTAACTTAACTTCAAAAAATGACATGTGTGATCGATATGCCGACAAAATCAAGGATGTACAAAGATTCATGTTCAACGAGTTTTAGAAATGCCGACTATTGAAATTGTAAATCATATTTCACATTCTGAAATCCGTGAAACACTTGCACCACACTGTTCAGATGGATCGGCTGATTCTGTCATTTTATCGGGATTTGTTGCAACAATTAATCCTCAAAATCGTACAAAATTGAGTTTTCGTAGAACATCATTAAAAATCTACAATATGTCTCCTGATAAAAGCGATGCAAGCGGAATTCCTTTGTAACATAGCCAAACCAATCTATAAACAAGTTACATTTAGTGCATCTTCATCAAGTGAATCTACTGAAGGACATACTTCGTCCAGTAAATCTATAGCTCAATCCCGCAAATCTGAAAACAACGTAAACTTTAATGACGACACAGCAGCAAAAAAAACAAAGATTGGCAAAATGAGGAGAGCTGCACCCAACGAATGGAATGCAAAGAAATCGAAGATAAATAGAAACTCAGGATTAACCTACTCATCTAATTCAAAAACTAGAAAGATTTATGAAGAAAGAAAATTGCGGCCTCCATGTGGGGATAAGTGCAAAATTGATTGCACGAAAAAAATTAGCGAAACTCAACGACAAGAAATTTTTGAGAGTTATTGGGTGTTGGGGGATTTGTCTAAACAACGAATTTTTATTGCAAATTCCATGACAGACATTAAACCAAGATTTCGGTATTCGTCGACCGAACACCATCGCCAAATGAATAATGGATTTCATTTTGAAATACTCAATGAACGTATTCGATTATGTAAAAACTTTTTTAAAGCAACGTTGGATATCAATGATCGTCCAGTTCGAACAGTCATATCAAAAATAACTGTCACTGGGTTTCTTGAAACCGAATTACGAGGGAAGCATAACAATCACCCTATACTGTTAGCAAAGAACTAAAAGACGTAGTTAGAAACCATATCATGTCAATCCCAAGGATTGAGTCGCATTATCTGCGTGCCCAAACGACTCGTGAACACGTTGATGGTGGGCGGTCACTGACCGATTTATGGAGAGATTATAAAGAACTCTGAGTAGTACTGGGGAATCCTATGTTAATCTTGTAATTTATAGTAGAATATTCAAAGAAGAATACAATTTAGGATTTTTTGTTCCAAAGAAGGAACAATGCGAATTATGCGCAGCATTTCAGAACGCGGAAGGTTATCAAAAAACAAAATTAATAGAGAAATACTAGCAGCACAAACTTGAAAAAGAGTGGTCGAGAGAGAAATAAATCGAAATTAAATAGCTACAATTTCACAATTTCCGAAATTGAAACTGGAAGTATGGAATGCAATTTATGGCATGGGGGAGAAGGGAATTGTGGAGTCGAGGAAATTGGTAGTTGTCTTGTAAAGTTTATTAAAAAAAGGATGATTTAAGCGATCCGGGTAGGGATTTGGTTTTTTATTCAGATAATTGCTGTGGCCAACAAAAAAATCAGTTCATAGTAGCAACATACGTGTATGTTATTAAAAAAATCAAAAAAATAAACTCTATCACACACTAGTACCTAGTCACAGGTCATACTCAAAATGAAGGTGACAATGTGCATTAAACTATTGAGAAACAAATTAAAAAGACGTTGAAATCAGGGCCAATTTATGTTCCATCGCAATATGCACAGTTGATACGTACGGTAAAGAAACCTGGAGAACCTTATCACGTAAATGAGTTGTCGCTATCTGATTTTTATGCAATAGAATCGTTGACGAAGTCATTGTATCTCAGATTTAATACGATTAAGATTTCATCGATTAGTGTATTTAAAATTGAAAAAGGAACCATTAATAAATTCTAGAAACAGAGTTTTGCAGAAAAACACTTGTATGTTAGAACAAATTCCTGTTTTAGGGCCAGCTTATAAAAGTAAACTTAAGATTAAAGAAAGCAAAAAAAAATCTGCAATCTCTGTTAAATCCGAATGAGCGATGGCACACGAGAAAAAAAAATACCGGATTTTTCCTCGTTCCTTTCCCCGGGTTTACCTATGATACAAGTTTTAATTGCGACTAAACAAATTTTCTGTTCAACCACACAACTCAAATATAAATGAAATAAAAAATATTTCAAGGACATTTTTGACTCATTTTAGTTAAAAATTTTTTTAAGAGAGAGCAGAACAAAACATTTGGTTTGAAAAAAATGCCAAAATATAAAAAACACTCGTGTGGAATGGAGCAATCACATTCCAAGATTCTACGCAGACTTTTACAATAATTTAAACTAATCGTTATTAAATTATTATGATTTTGAATTTGAATTTAGTTATGTATATTAAAATATTGTAACTCTTATTGAAGTTACTACGAATTAATAATAAAGAGCACGCATTTTTACTACTTAAATTCGCTTTATTGGACATAGGACATAATTTAATTTTAATCATCTCCAACTTGAATCATTATATGAGTATAGTGATATTATAAAATGTCATAACTCAAAATGTGTCCGTACTAACTTTAATCCTAAAGGGACATAACTTAAATTGGGGGGAAATTAATTGGAGTAATTTAGAATATTGTCACATATGCCTAGCCAGAGTAAATTTTATTGCATAACTTTACATTGAAACGGAAGCTATTGCTACATAAATAACATCACAATCGCTGTTGAAAGTTTCTACAATTTCTAAAGTGACACAAGGGGGTGGGCTATGCGACTGATAACGAATATTAGTATATCAATACAAATCAAGAAACAATTAGATCTACATATGTCCACCAGAACTTGCGCACAGGAAAACATACCTGTATAATGCTGGAAATCCCATTATTTGTAATTATTGAGGTATTTTAATCATTCAATATCAGTTTATTGGTAAACCAGCTGAAACATTAAAGTGGTTTAGATTAATTTTACGCTCAGCAACAACTGCATCTATTTCCAATCGAAACCGAAAACGTGTATAGTTTTAATATATGCAGTACACCGGTTTACCTGGAAATTT
Source organism: Nephrotoma flavescens (assembly GCA_932526605.1). Taxonomy (NCBI): domain Eukaryota; kingdom Metazoa; phylum Arthropoda; class Insecta; order Diptera; family Tipulidae; genus Nephrotoma; species Nephrotoma flavescens. The sequence goes on from OW052221.1 coordinate 190,393,343, forward strand.
TGCATATAATCTTGCATGGCAAAAACTTATACTGGCGCGTATTGCTAAAATATTGGTAAAATTATGTTAATTTTACAACAACATACTATCAGAAATACAAGGTTAAATTTTGATATCAGTATCGTCATTACTGTATAACAACTTTCATTAATAAGCTTAACCGATTTCTAAACTTTGCGGCTAAATATTATTTTATATTTATTTAAGTATATCACTTTGTTTAATTAAAATAAACTGAAAAATTGCATATTTAATTATTTAAAGTAAATAAAACTAAAAATTACAGAAGATCAATACGCGCTTAGTCAAATTTATAGTTGCTTATGTGCTCGGTCGGTATACATAAACCAAAAACCAGTTCTGTTAAATTATTACCTGAGAAACGACACATAGTAAAGCAATTATCTATCTACTAAACCAAGCAGTGACAAAATATTTAAAACTGTATAGATATTTATACGATAATTCGCTTAAAACAACTTCTTAAGGTTAAATATGGGAATCACCATGATATTGTTGGTTATATTCGGCTTAAATCGGTATTACTTAGCTAATTGTAATTCACTATCTTACCAAACAGCTGATTCATCTTAAATTTTGTTTTAAATCCTTATAATAATATCACTCTAAATAAAATAATCACACACTTTTTAAAAGTAGTATTTTCATACAGACTGCATTTAACAACTTATAGTCTGCAAGACGCTTAAAATCGTACTGATCAAGTAAAGTAAATAACAAGAAATGTGTTGTGATGAACGTAAACAAAACTTATAAATGAACAAAATAAATAACAAAAAAATAATACATAATTTAATATTCTCTCGATCTATTTGATGTGTGGTGGTGAGTGTTGACCAATCAAACGCACTATTTCTTAGAATTAGTGTATTTTAATACAATCTAAAGATAAATAGTATTTTTTATCCATTTCATTTTGTAGCAGCAATTTGTTACTGCACAAACGTGTAAAAAATGAATGTTGTTCTAGTCTGAACTTGACCTTATAATCGTATAAGAAACCTGACTTACAATACTTTAAGAAGAACGTAACGTAACAACAGAAACATATTGAAATTGTTTATAATGCGAGATAACAACTAAGAAACAATAATCTGGATTTTCCAGTGAGGTCACAAACTCGATTAATATTATTAAGATGTTTTATTCTATGAATGCACAAAGGCACACACAAACATACGCGATACACGTTAGAAATTTATTTGATAATAGCCATAAGCTAAAAGCAAAAGATCAACGATAATAGTAATATTTAACTTAATTGCTGTGACACTGTCTAAGTATTTGGATCATCATCAATCATTAGCAAGTCTGCAGGTTTGAAAATAAAATGACTTAATCAGATCAGATATACCGGTATTTACCGTAATCATTTTTGAATGGAAACAATTTAAAGGTAGTTTTGTATGTCTCTAAAGTTAACAGAATCCATCAGTGGAATAAATTACAAGCATACAGCTCCTCTAAAATTTTAGTACACAATTGAGAAGAAGCTCAGAATGTTAATAATTGGTCAGCTAGACCCTGCACTAAATTCAAATTTTTTGGCAACTAAATTTGGATATTTCTAGTTTCAATAAACCGAAGTGAAGGATTGGTGGCGAATAACATTGAGAGAAAACACGTAAACAAATTCAACAACCCGCCAAACAAGCATAGCTATGGTTGTTCACAAAAGTTCCCGCAGATATAGGAACGCAAAGAAGAAAAAACAAAAACGAGCCTGTTTTTCAAGATCTCGCTTTATTAATAGTCTGTTTCAAGACAGTACAATGTAGAAGGTGATTTGCAATTCTAACATAAATGTTTGAAGAAATTTTGCAATTTGGTTAAATACAATAATTAGACCATTTATTAACAAATTTAGATCAAATTTGGTTGTAAATCACTTAGCTACAGTGTATGAAACTGCGTCATGTCTCAATCGATTATTTTTAAATTTGAAAGAGTATATCGAGCGGTAGTGGGATTTCAACTTGAATTTTGGATAAAATTTTAGAATTACAAACGGTTTCAATGTGACGTAAGTCGAGGTTAATGATCATGAGACTATTACCGAAAGGGATCTTGACACTAATATCGAAAATTTAAACGCTAAACGTACCTTATTTTCGATTCTACACTGCACCTGGAGGCTGTTCGTAAACTCTACATTGTTAACATTGTTACAACTGTCATTGTTAGTATGACGTATATGCTTAACAATGATTTTGTTACAAGTGTCAATGATTTTCCAGATGACGATTGCAGAAAAAAAACTAAAAATAAAATGCAAAACAAAAAACTAATTTCTATTCTCTTCTCATCAATATGAAAATTATATAATAAACTAGATATCCGTAGACTTAGAGTATTAAAATCATAATTTTTAAATAATACTCAATTATACGCATAGTACTGTTATCAAACACATTGACCACATTAAAAAGTTCATTAAAAATTATTTTGTTTAGATATTGATGTGAAAGAATATTTTTTTCGCTTGATTGTAGCATAATTAGTACTTTGACAGCTGGAAAGGCAGTCTCGAGTAGGGTTGAGAATGACATTTGTAACAATGTTAAAACGAGTTTACGAACGACAAAAAGCACGTGCTCGTTGTTACAATGATAGTTTCAGAACGATTTAGAGCTGTCATTGTTAACAATATTGTAACAATGTAGAGTTTACGAACAGCCTCCTGAGTTAACAAAAAAATTAGCCAACCAACCGTACATATTTTTTTGCCTATGGGAATTTTAGAGTGAAATAAAACACACACAAATCAATTTCTTTTCAAATATTACTGTTTTATTTGCAATACTAAACCTTCCGATTATTGATGGAATTCAAATTTTCGCCACGGCTATTTTTCAGTAGATTACACTGTGCTTGAATTGCAAACTTATTTTTTGTGACAAGCTGGGCACCCAGGGGGTAAACCTAATTCGAGTATGCTGAATTCAATGGTGCTAATCCCATTTCAAAGTTAGTCCCCATTTTTGAGATATCGCTTTCGACATGTTTTGCCTCTGAGCCAAAAATTTGTCAAAATATACACTCATATTCACGTTGATATCTCCTGAACCATTAAGATTTTCGTTATGCTTTCTTCAGCAAAGTTATTGCGCAAGCCAAGATAAACAACTTCGCCGAACATATCAAGACCGAAAATCTACATTCACATTTTTGTATTATTTTTTTTTTGCTTTTCATTTCGACGAAAAACATGTTTTTTATCATTTTTTGTCCATTTATTGAATTTAAATCGATCGATTAAGCATCGCTTCGACAAATATAGATACAATATAAACTATTTAAAAGAAAAAATTAAATCGATTAACTTGATTTTATGGTGATTTTTCTTAATATTTTCCTAAAAAAATAACATTTTTCTTAACTTTTTTAATTTTAATTTTCTGATTCGTTCGTGTCATCTTCGGGATCTTGTTCCTCTTGCAAATTCCAATAAATGTCACCCAAGAGTGCATCTAGCTTTTTGCCGCTGTACCAATGTTCGAGCCTTGCCGTCACTTGGTGAAAACGCTCGCCGTGCTCATCGGATTCGGTTGGTAATTGTTCGGCGAACTTTTCCACATGACAATGCAAAAAATGTATTTTCAGTGACATTCTTACGTTTATATTATGAAAAGAAGTCAGCATAGTTTCAATATATCTGCGCCAATCATTGGCTCGATTAATTCCGAGAACATTCTTAATAACTACTTTTACACATTTCCATGCCACAAGCTCTCGTTCACTGAGAGCATTTTCAAATACATCATCGTTCATCAAACAACGAATATCTCGTCCATTAAGTATTCCTGTAATAAAAACAAGAAGCGAGGATCAAACGAGGATTATCAAGCGAGGATTTCAATCTGGATTCAGCGCTTATATAAAATTTTTATCTACTCCAACCTTAATATGAAGTGGTGGTAGCAATATTTTTTTAATTAGCACAAGTGGAGCCTCAACGATTCTGTCGTATCGCAATCTAATGTTCTCACCTAAAGCCCAGTTCCGTTCGTTGTATTGGTCGCCTTTAAAACGTGTATTCCATAAGCACATAAAACACATGTTTTTAGTGTAACCCAATTGCATGCCACTTAAAAGAGCTAGCACTTTTAAATCTGCACAAACTTTCCATTGATGGTCATTGTGTTTAATCAAATCAATGATTTTATTCATTGATGCATAGGTTTCCTTTGTGTTTGTGCTGAGTGCAATTGGAATAGAATTCTTTGAGTTAGTAACGTGAAGAAGAACTGCCTTCAAGCTGCTTTTAGAGGAATCGATAAACAATCGCAAATCTTCGGGATTATATGCATTGTGGATACCAATCTTCGGATGGATATCAGTGCAAAAAGCCTGGAGGGGCACAGCAGACGTTTCGATGAACGTGGTGGTCTGGCTGCGCGTATAATTCCCTCGCGTTGTTGAATTGGACTGTATTGGCTATTACACTGCTTGGTATTTCACGTCGTCGAAATTTTGTTCAATGATAACCCAAAAGATAAATTTTTTATTGATTACACTTTATAACCTTTTTTTAATTTTTATGTTGACTTTATTCGTCGACATACACGGAAAGAATGAATAAAAATTACATGGCGCATACCGCAACAAAATTGATACTTGAAACAGCCAAAAATTGCAACCTGCAATAATTTCTAATGTCGATAACGCAGTTTCAATGATCAATTTTGTTTTACAAGTTAGTGGCCATGATCATGAAACGTCAGATTTGTGTTTGTTTATGAAAAAATTCAATTAAATTGATTAAATTTGCGTTTCTTTTAATCATTTAAAGTTTTAATTGTGTAAGTGACATGTTGAAGTAACATATTTTTGCATTCTATGCGCGTTCATGCGTTGATGCGTGAACAAAGCCAGTGAATTTTTCTCAATTGATTTGAAAAAACTCGTAAAATGACGATGACAATTTATTGCTCAATATATCCGAAATTTAAAGACAAAATGTTCACTTGAGTTAAATCCTTTGACAAAAGAATGGCTTGCCGCTGCGATAGATTCAGGTGTCGTACCAAAATATCCAAACGATTTTGCGAGATTTTAATGTGATTGCATGGCGCAGTGACATTTGATGGTTGATATATTGATGCAGATGTTTCTCCGGTTTCACCTGATTCAAATGTTGATGGTAAATTTTCCTCAGTTGAGTTTGATCTTTCCGGAACAGGAATTTCATGTGAATGAAAGTAGTTGAGCATTTGTCGTTGCAGTGTATATCAAAGAACCAATTTTGTTTCTGTTTGTACCGAGAATATAATTCATGCACCCATAACATTGAACTGCATCATGTCCTTGTGGATCGATCCATATTATCGACACACCAAATGGCATTGCGGCTCCAGTGTTTGCCATCTATGCAGATGGAAAATGCCTGTTGTACAAACAAAAGACGACGTCCAATTTACACCACTAATAACTATTTGTGAAAAGTATAGTCGATATAAATCAGCGGTTTAATCACTTATTTTGCAACGATTGCTCATAATTGTAAATTCTCCACACACATAACAAAAGCACTTGAGTTTAAAACACCTATCCATATTATTTATTTCACCAGATTTCACAAGACGATTTTCACTTTATTTTTTGTGTTCTTTTGTCACTTTATATTTAGATGAAAAACTTTTTATTTTTAATTTTATATTCCAGTTTTTAGTTTCTACTTATTGTGCCAATTTTTTTACTTTTTTAGAAATATCGATTTCGAGAATAATCTCTTCTTCGGTTTATTTTTTACTACTGTTACGTGATTTATTTTGAAGCTATTTATATACTGTAGCTAGGCGCTGCTGTTTGGTACCTCCTTTGTTTTTAAGTAATGGATAATAGTTCGTAAATTTTATTGGGTTTTTGTGTTGATTTTGTCGCCAATTAAATTGTTGGGGTTTTTGTTTTTGAATATTTTCAGGGTGTGAATTTTGGCCGTAATTTGACTCATGACTCATGAGAAATTTGTATACGTACAGTATACAAATGTCTATGGGTGACTTATGAGTCAAATTGTACCAAAAATTTACAGCCTTGGCATTGGTCTTCTAACCTGTCTAATTTCAGTACTTTTTTGATTCTGTGCAAAATGGTTACATTTTTATTGAATTTAGTGTACCTATGATTTTCAGTTTTTATGTGTGTTGTGCGAAACTTGATTTTATGTACTTTTTAAATTTGGTTGTGTCATTGATGTGTTCTTTGTATCTTATCTGAAATGAGCGTCCTGTTTGGACTAAGTATGCCGACTTCCAGTTATATTTAGCCTTACCTGTGCACCCATGTTTCTCTAGACGGCAAGGTAGGAGCCGGAGTCTTCTATGAGATGCTTTTGCCAAAACTGACAAGACCCTGCCTTTTTGAGGAACATGCAAGAAGGCTGGGTCTACAGACAAATGACTTTATACAAGTTGCATGGACGAAGAGGAAGAAGAGACTTTAGATAACTTAGTATGCTCGTGTCCAGCACTATCATACAGAAGGCATAGGTATTTGGGCGTGTACAGTATGGCCAGCCTTTCAGATATCGCTGACTGTAGAGTGTGAGATATTTTGCGGTACGTACGTAGCTCCGAATGGTTTTGAACAGGGATAAAGGGGAAGTAGGTTCCTGTGGTATCACAGTGGGGCACTCCTGGTCTAAGTATACGGAAGCAGCCACTCCAACCTAACCTTGGCCAAAGTAAAATACACATATATGGTGGATGTGGTTATTCGGTCTTGATATGTTCAGCAAAGTTGTTGATCTTGAGTTGCGCAACAACTTCGCTGAAGAAAGCATAGCAAAAATCTTGATGGTTCAGGAGCTATCTAAGTGAAAATGAGGGTAAGTTTTGACTCAGAGCCAAAACATGACGAAAGCAATATCTAAAAATGGGAACTACCTTTGAAATGGGACTAGCACGACTGAATTCAGCGTACTCGAATTAGGTTTACCCCCGGGTGCCCCGCTTGTCACATTTTTCAACTAGCACAGTGTTATCAATGGTTTTGGGTTTTGTTTCGCGAATAACCCTAGCAATGTTCCATCTGTCACGATACTCCACAAGAAGAAGTCTAACGGCGTAGAATAACATCTGCGCGTAGACCACAAGAAACGTGATACAAGAAAGGTGTTGTCAGCGTCACTTTCCAAGATAAATGGGCCAATACTGCCCCCACTCCACAAACCACAGCACATTGTTACTCGCTGAGATTGCATTTTCTTGTATATGATTACATTTGGCTGTAAAAAATTCCCAAACGTCAGAACACACTTTGGAGAATAAGAAATTCCCAACTGCTACAAAAACGTCACTAATTCCCAATTCCCTACTCCCAGGGAAAACCAGAATAGGGCCAATGGATACGGAACGTACTGTTTTGGATAAATTTTGTTATGCGGTATAAAATTGGATACAAGTTCAACAATTGAATTTTATTTCACCTGTATTTTGACAGGTTAGTTAGAGGACAGTTATTTTAAAGAGATTTTTAACTGGTATAATAAAATTTAAGAACAAATTTAATTACAACGACATGAATTGCTATGTTAGTAAGCGACGATTTAATCTATATATCTATTTTTTAATCTATTTATCTACACTTGGGTGCAAAAAAATCGCACAATTTTCCACAAAAGTTCAAAAAAATCCAATATTTGTTTAATTTTTTTTAATGCAGATTCAAAGTCTATTTCAATACCTATCCAGTGGTGCCTTTTTTGTATTTATACATGCCATCAAAATGATGTTTGGGAGTAAACATCTGAGGTACACGTTTTTGTGAATTTGTCAGCATGAAAATTAGGGGTAAAAATCGAATTAAAACATCTAAATAAACAAAAAAAAAACAGTCTTATTAATAAGAAGTATTCCCTTCCTGGCCTGAATAACAGCTTCCTCCCATAAATGTTCGATGGGATTGAGGTCCGGGCTTCAAGCTGGCCACTCCATAACAGGCACATCCACCTCTTGAAGGTACTGGCATACTTCACCAGTCGTATGCAGCCTCGCATTATCCTGCATAAACATAAAGTTTTCACCAATAAACCCAGCAAAAGATACGACGTACTCCTCGAGTACTTCCTCAATGTACCGTTGAGAATTCATTCCTCTTGATCGACAGCCAGTATTGGCACGTGTGATGAATACAACATATATCTTCGCCTCTAATGATATGCCTCCCCAGAACATGCACGAACCTAATCGATAATTCATAGATGGTGCGGTAATGGTTATCGAAATGAATTATTGGTTTGTTTGGTTACTTCCCCTCTTTGAACAACAACAAAAATTATCGATCAAAAATAATTAAAAATAATTTTTCCAATCGTTCATTCTGTTTTGTGTTGTGCCAGTGAAATATTCTAATTAGAATACAGTGCGGTAACAAAGTGTGAACGTAAACATAATAATTATTATTTACATTCGCCATTGGCACTGTAAGTTTGATCATACAAAAACAAAAGTACATACATATGTCCTAATTATTGTTTTGCGTTATTTTTAAGAAATTAAATTATTTTTCATTTTGTTTTTATTAAAGTAATTTTGCGTGTATTTAGTATTGATTGTGTATCAAAAATTGATTTGTGGTCGCGGAAATACAGAAGACGTGAGGTATGATCTTGTTTTAATTTGTGCAAAGTGTATGCCCAAAAATGTTTGTTTGGTTAAACATAAAACATAAAAATATTATTTCTTGTTTTAATAGAACCAAACAAAACGATACGAGGCGTCACCGTTGTGCGTGATATTTGATTGCGCTACCGGCATTTCCGCGACAGTATTTTATTACTGAGGGACCTTAATTTATCCGGAATTTATATTTGTCCCTGAAAAATTTACCGGATTTTACTGCCATATTCGTATTTTGGGAAAACGGGCGAAACATAAATACCACACAAGGCCAAACATAGGGCAATAGCCCTTGGACAAATTATTACTTTTTATTTACCGTGTTTAGCGGAAAAATCTGGCATCGCATGAAATTTTACCGCCATTTCGATACCATGCTACATCATCGGATCACATAACAGGATAAGTTTTTAACATGTGGCTAATCCACAATTTTTATATTCTTTAAACTATATTCTTAAACTATATTTATTAGACTATATTCACTATATATTTATTTATTTATTTATTAAATTATATTTATTACATTTACTATATATATATTCATCCAACTACAATTATAACTGTTTATCAAAAATTTATCGATTTACAATTATATTTATTTTTACAAACCTATATTTTATAAAACATATATACTTCTAAAATTGCATGCTTGATTATATTTATAAATTCATTGTCTAACTTTAATTTTTGTACTTATTAAAAATGTTAAGAAAATTTACAATTTTATACCAATAATTATTTCCTGAACTATAAAATCTATTTTTGCAATCTTATTATTTACTTCATGATCTCGTTGTGTAATTTTATATTCAAATTTTATTCAAATCGTGACAACGCATATGTTCTTATCCAATGAGGGGCATCACTCACTATGTGTGAATAGTTTATTAGATAGCATGGGTTAACATATTATTTCTTTTAGGGGCATACCAAAATAGATGCGCGGTATAGCCAAAAGGGAGGGTGGTGAGCATGTGGTCATAATATCTCGACCACGCAAATACGGTTGTATCTAACAGTACCTGTTCTTTTCATTAATAATTATCCCGTTATCTTTTTTGCATTGTATAACCTTGTATGAGTAGTAGTTCATCCATTGTTATGTTTACTCAATTACAGTTTAACTCAGTTTCTAACGTGTTCCATGTTTGCATAATTATTATCAGTGAGTCATCAATGTGAATATAACAGAAGTGCAGCACATCTCGTCCTCTGTAGTTGGTGACAAAACCCCACCCACCGTCTTCACCTAGCCGGCAAACGTGCTGCAAGTCACCTTATATAGAACTACAGGGGAATCCTGCGAACAGAGTGAAAATCAACCGGCGAAGCTGAAGCAATCCGATCGCTCCTTTGTCGACTTAGTCGCTCTCGTTACAGCTCTTTTTGTCTTCTGTATACACACTGCGCCTATCGGTGCCATATAAACACATCCTGCACTCGTCAGAGAACAGGACTGTTCTCCTTTCTTCTTTCCAATTCAAATGCCCTCGAGCGAACTCACGGCGGGCTCGTCAGTGTGCCGCGGTCAATATCGACCCATTTGCTGGTCTGTGGGCAGTCAGATTAACTTCTCGAAGTCGTCTTCTAACTGTCCACCGACTGACTTCGACTTCACGAACTTCTTGGAGCCGCCACCCCAGTTGAGGCCATTTCGCAACGAAGTTGTTACAAGAAAGCGGTAATCACGTTGTGCTGTAGCATGAGGTTGGCCGGATCCTTGTCGTCGTCTGAAGCCACCAGTTTCCTGGGGGTAGATTCCGACAAAATGCCAATTTTTCGTGACATTTGCTTATTGGTACAAATTGAAGTCACAGAAAATTTACGATTCGGATCAAATGGCATTTATAGCAGTTTACAACAACTACAGATTTAAGTTATAGAAAATATATTAAAAGGTTATTTTGTAGTTACATAAAGTTTGTATATGAATTTTATTTACATAAAATTTGTATATGAAAAAAAAAATAATTCGCTAATAATATTTTGTAAAATGTTTTGATGAAATAATAAATTTTATAAAACTAAACAACAGTTGTCTTTAATTACACTATATATAATTCAGTTTATTTCAGTACTTTTTAGTTAGATAAAAAAATATTTTAATCACAACCATATGAATCATATCATATTAATCCGAATCGGAATTCAATGTGTTTTAAGTACTCTGCCTCCAAAGGCAATTCTTCAATTTTCATATTGGAGCGGCTATATAATTAGATATATCTAAAATTTCTTCGCTGATGGCTAGTTTTCGTTTTTTAACCGCTAGTCCCTCTTTCTTGATTATTTCAATCCGCTCAAGTACTTCGAGTATAGTTGGATACACTAACGGTCAGCTTGGATTATTCCGATTTTCAGCTATAAAAATATAGGCATAAGAAATATTATATTTTAAAATTACTTTCTTTTCAATAAAGATTAAATTTATTTTGGTTTAATTGTAAATACTCACACATATTTTGTATAATAACTTTTGTCACGATAATAAAAAACAGTGACAATATTATTAAATTTGTCAGCTTATTTTTGTGACATTTCGGAAAAGTCATGGCATTCGAATCGCGATTTAGTACTCACAAGTATTTGTCACAAAATTGTAGCAGTATTTTTAGTACAATGTCACAAAAAATTGTCATTTGTCATTTGATCAGAATCTAGGGCCTGATATCTCTGCCACACTCGACGAACGGAGAATCGGCTCAAATTTAGTTGTAGAACTACTTCACTTTGGTGCTGCCCCGCATAAATTAGTGCAACTACTTGTGCGGCTACGTCTGCTGTGGAATCTATTTCTTGTTCCGGTTGAAGACGTAATCAATGGAGGATCGTTCAGGCTAAGTTAAAGAAATGGGCCTATTTAGATAACGTAATGCGAATTTTTAGTGGGCTACCCGAATTAAGAAAAGTGTTTTTTTCTGAATTTAAATAAGTGTTTTTAATTCATTATGAAAATGATTTAAGAAAAGTTGGTAGAAATGAAATAATAAAAGTTGATTTAATATGTGCACTTCTTAATTCATTTTCAAAATATTTTAAGAAAAGTAAAAAACTGAAATAAAATGTTTTTTTAAAAAATTGTCTAGGAAATTATTTTAGAAAAGTATTCAAAAAATAAGTGTAATTAAATTTTTCCCGGAAAATTTTGAAATTTTTTCAATTTTTTTTTTTTTACTTACATAGTTTAAAATTATAAATAAGTCATTTTGAAAATGAAATAAAATGTGTATTTAAAATTGAAATAGAAAGTAAAAATGTACTACAGTAAAAACCCGATTATCCAGCATACAATTAATCGGAACACTTAGTTAACCGGAATTTTAATTTTGAGGAAGTTTTTTTTTTGTTTTTTATCTTTCATATTCATTTTTTAAATCATTTTGATATTAGCAATTGTTTTTTGCACATTTTCAATAATGAAAGCATTAGTTGAAAATTTTGCGTGGGTTTAATCTTCATATTACTGTAATAGCCCGATTATCCTTCATCCAATTAACCGGAACATTCAGTTAACTGGAATTTTAATTTTGAGGAAGTTATTTTTTGCTTTATTTTTCATATGCATTTTTTAATTCATTCTCAAATTTGCAATTGTTTTTTGCACATTTTCATTACCTAATGAAAGCATTAGTTGAAATTTTTAAATGGCTTTAATTTTCATATTACAGTAATTACCCGATTAATCAGAACACCGTTAACCGGTATTTAATTTTTAGGATTTTATTTTTTGCTTTTTCTCTTTCACAAGCGAAATTATTTTTTTTATTAGTCGGGGATTCACAGAAAATATACTTCCCTTTATTTTTTTCTGTTTTATGCATTATTCTATTTGAATGGAATGTGTAAAGTCGTATTACAATTTTAGGTTAGTGAAATATTGAGTACTCTTATGTGTGTATTCATATACATATTATGTATGTATTTATTATTTGCAATAAATTCCATGAACCAATTTATAAAAAATGTTTTCTCGTATATAATTTGAAAATAAAAAAACGAGAATCCTAAAAAATAATGAAATCAAGCGAAATTCTTATAAAATTTCTAATTTTAATGAAACATTCATTTATCCGGAATGCTCTCATCCCCAAGCATTCCAGATAACAAAGCTTTTAGTAAAGTATATTTTCTGTGAATTCCCGAATAATAAAAAAAATTATTTCCCCTGTGAAAGATAATTTTCCCTTGCAAAAAAAAAAAAAATCCTAAAAATTAATATTCCGGTTAACTGAGTGTTCCGTTTAGTTTTTTGGATTTTCTAAGAGATGGAGTAACTTTAGTACTAAACATTCTTTCCAATGACACCTACGGCGTTTTAAAGTGTTGATATTCCACATTAAAATTTAGTTTGTCATTATTCGTGTGGAGATGCCGAACTCCCATCGTGGCGCATCCTCAGGTGGCGGATAGGGGAATACTGTTTAACCGGCTTAACGTAGGGTAGGTGGGAAATATAATACCATCCGCGGACCAAATCTGGCTAGGGGCAGGAACCCCGAACAATTAACCAATCATTAGGGTAATGTGTGTACAACATAACGGAATGTATACCCCAGGCGGTACGTCAACTATACAGTTGGCCAATCCACCGTCACACGAGGAAGGCTCAATGGATTCTGGGTTGAGTCAACCATTGCGAAACCCTTTTATACCAAGCACATATATCTTTAGATCAGTAACTAGACCAATGCAACTCTCTACTTAGCATGAGAACGAAAATGCTGAACGTAGGGAGAACGTAAATCAAGAAAACCACCACGATGTCGCTAGAGAAAACGCTGATTTAAAAAATCGATAGAAAACGTAATGAAAATCAATGAACAGCTATTCAAATAACTCCAACAACTTAGAGAAGAAATTGCTGTAATCAAAAATGATAGTCAAGCCAAAGAAAATACTATAGCTATCTATGAAACAGATGAAGATGAATTGGCGTATTGGCGAAACGAGTTTTATACGAAGGCAAATTAAAAATAAACGTCAAAACAAAAAAAGAAAAGCAGAATCTGCGCGTGAGGTGGAACAACCAACAAAGGGTGTTAGAAAACCACAACCCCAACGAACTGAACAGTCATCCACGGGCCTAGTGAAGGTACATAAGAACGTGTAGCGGTTGGTTCAACTCAAATTCAATCATCGTGTAATCACAGTGAACACGAATACCAACCGCACAACTAAATCACCAATAGATTACGTACACGTATACACGGCAACAACACGACAAACACGACACAAAAACAAAACACAATTTTCTTTAGAATAAAAATTTCATGTCTAGACAGTTCGTCTCCAACCATCATTGCATAAAGACGCCGCTCGCCATTACTGCCGCACACCACGATGCTGCACATCAACACCGCCATGTAAATTCGAATTAAAAATTTAATAAATAAAATATATAAATAAATAACTTAAGAGTTATATTGGTGACCCCGACGTCCGTTTTTACGGTACGAATAATAATAAATAATAATTAATATTGTGCATCGTTGTAAAATTGTTTGTTGTAATGTGGTGTGCGGTAATTTTTTTGGTTAAACAGTGTAAATATTTATGTGAGTGCGAGCGCAACATCAACGCTGCCTCACCAGTTTGTACCCCACATGTGACCCTTTCTTAAGAGCAAGTGCAATTTAACCGCCACTAAAGTAGATAAAAATAAAATTTCGACGAGTGCAAATATTGTCGACACCTTCAACAACATCAAAGGCGAAGACAGACAAGCGGCCACAACAACAACAGCAGCGCACGAACAACAGCGGTAACGTCAACAATAACGGCAACAACAACAGTATCTACAGCAGCAGAGATGACGATACAAGCGTATACAGCAACAGCAGTAGATACAGCAGCAGCGACGGCGACACCAGCGGCAACACCAAAGAAGCAGTAACACGGCCGCGAATTTTTTTTTATTATTGTAAATGAATAAAAATTGTGTATTTTTTAACATCGATGGCGACAAAAGGCACGCACGAGGTAGTGAACGACTCATGATTTACGAGCACCCCATTCCACAGTGACCTTAACTCTGAAAGCAGACTCGGAACTGCAGGATTACCTGGTTCCGTATGTCTCGCTAGTTCAACGCGAACTAGTGCTTTCACCACATTCGACTACAACGCGTAGTAAAAGGAACGAACAAACGGTCGAAAAACGAAACACGAACGAAAAACTAAAAAACGAACTCGAACGAGAAAAGAAGCAAACAAAGAAAACGAACGAACAAACGATAACGAAGGCTAAAACGACATCAATACCGAAAGATTAGAAGGAATTCGACGGATATCCTTCGGTATTACGACTATCGACACTTCGTCACTGGGGACTCATCTGGGGGGAGGTACTGTAGCGGTTGGTTCAACTCAAATTCAATCATCGTGTAATCACAGTGAACACGAATACCAACCGCACAACTAAATCACCAATAGATTACGTACACGTATACACGGCAACAACACGACAAACACGACACAAAAACAAAACACAATTTTCTTTAGAATAAAAATTTCATGTCTAGACAGTTCGTCTCCAACCATCATTGCATAAAGACGCCGCTCGCCATTACTGCCGCACACCACGATGCTGCACATCAACACCGCCATGTAAATTCGAATTAAAAATTTAATAAATAAAATATATAAATAAATAACTTAAGAGTTATAAACGTATCACTGATACCGAAAGAGACACCACTGCAACCAGTTAAAACATCCAACGTAATCATCCAAGGGGAAGTGCAGGAACATCAACCAACACATAAAGAGATACCAGCTCCACCCATTAACATACTTAATGTTAGTGAATACGAAACAATTAAAAAAATAGTGAACTAGGTCCAAATCCAAACGATAAATACAGTGGTTGGCGTTCGTTTATACGCATTGTATTATTTCTCTTAAAAGTCAAATTTGTCCATTTCAATTCGAACTATCAATACCACTACAATAACAGGCCATTTCTTGTAATAATTTTGTTGGTATATGTAAATACAAAAAGAAATGAGAATACCATACACCACGAAACAAAAATACATGGCAACAAAAAAACAATTTCATTATTTTTAATAAATAGTTTGTATCGTTCAAGTTAAATTGAATAATACTTTGTCAAAAATAAATAGGGATATTTTGTTATTGAATTATTAAAAAAAAATATTTTAAGAAAACTTTTCATTTCGTAATATTCCAATTAAAGCAGCAACTTAGTTTTACACCATAACAACAAATAAAAGAAAAACAAAAATATACGAGACTTTTTACTGCCGCTCTTGCATGCTTTTTTACTTTTTTAGTAAACCAAAATATGTTGAACGGGATGGGTGTACGTCTTTGCGTATGACAACAAAATATTTTGTGTTTTATTTTTGTTCAAATAAAACTTGATTTTTAATTAATACGGTGTAATAAACCAAAATACATTTTAATCAATCAATACTAATGATAAACCCAATTGCGTGATTTAGTTGGTTGTACATAATTACTAAAAAAAAAATCCAATTTTATCGACAATTGGATTTTTTGTGGGCTTGTGTAAAATTTACAGTAAGGATTAAAAATTAGGATACGGTTTATCCACGATATTGAAACTTGAGAAGGTAGAATATCACACATAATAATTTTGTGTGTTATGTATGCTGTGGTAAATTATTCCTATGTTTCATTTTCATAATATACAAACCACAATCGAATATAAATAAAAAATTTATTGTATCATACAAAATATTATACCCTTTAATCTAAAATTCATTAGACAAATAAAATGTATGAAATTAAGTTTACTATTTTTCTTCGGTACTGTATGTCGTGAAACAAATCCAAAACAAATAATACAAGTGCTGAGAGCCAAGAGAAATTAAAAAACTTATACGCGCACGTGTCATTGAACAATTGTGTAGTTGCTTTATCAGAGTAAATTAGTAAATGAAAAGTTCCTCAGTAGGGAAATATTTTTATTGGAAATGTTTCTCAAAATATTAATATTTATCGTGATCTTTCAGATAAATTATGTTTGTAGATAATAAACCAGATTTATTGGGACAAGTAAAGATTTTTTTTGTCCCATGTAATTTGTTGTTCATCCTATGACGCCCATGTTTTTGTTTGTATTTACCTACACCAACTCATGTAATTTTTCTATATAGAAAAACGGCCTATTATTGTAGTGGTATTGCAACTATGAATACTTGTGATACATACATTCAAATATTGTAGTAGTGAGAGAAGTAACAGGATCAATTTTGTTTATTTACGTCTATTGTTTTAGTTGTGAAATATTGTTTTTAGTGAGAGTGTCGATTTTTAGTGTTGCATGTCTTTACAAAAAAATATAAATTCATTATTTTTGATAATATTTAATTTTTGCAATCTATACAAAAATATTAACTATAACATACTTATTTGTTTCGCAGATTCTGCGAAACAAAAACAAGTGATTAATAAAAATGTGTTTATTAAGTATAAGTGTGTTTCGCCAAGTGCCTACGGCAAATAGCGTAAAAAGTATTAACTATAACACAAAAGACGCTTTTTCAGAGATGGGTAAGGTCAAATATAATATTGCCGATCTCATATAAATTTTTTCGCCAAATTTTTTTTTTAAAGAGGGATCCAATGCACAGTAACCTCACTATGCGGACACTTTTTTCATTAAAAAAGTTTAGCTAAGACAACAATTTTGCGAGACATCTATACGTTTCATGAACAAAATTTTACGAAGTTTAAATTTTTTTTATCGAGCTTTATTTTCGACGATTTGCACATGCTGGATGCACATGTTGAAGTATTTACATACAGACTTGAATAAAAACGTAAACAAGAAGCAAGATCAACTATGAATTTTATCAATGGTTTTTAGTTTTCGTAAAATATTATTTTTTTTGTTTTGTGTCCTTTTAAAACAAAATTATGTTTTGTGTCTTATATTCCCTATGTACCTTATGTAATATTTTATGATACGAGAGACTCCATTAAAAAGAAGTTATTGTAAATAAGACTTATTATTATTGTTTTAAATTTAATCAAAATAATTTTTTTCGAGTTATATGCAACATTGTTATTCGTATTATTAAGCGATAATTTGTTAATCCGTGGATAGTAGGGATAATAAATATGTAGATGTAATTTTTTAATTTTAAAACTAAGGAAGCATACAATCAGCGTTGCACTTTTTTATTTATTTATTCTTGCATCGATTGGTTTTGCTTTTTAAATGAATGAATGTTATGAAAATAATTTTTTATTTTTTCTTATGATGTATGTGCAATAAACTTTTATTTAAAAACGTCCAATATTATAAATGTATTGTTTCTACAAAATTATTTTTCCGAGGAATTAAATTATTTTCCCTTTAAACAGAAAAACGAAATTTTAAATTCTTATTTTGTTTCTTCTTATTTTTTACGTTGATCGTGTACTCTTGACTGCAATTTATTCTAATGCTAATATATAAACGATAACTAATATAACATACAAATTACAAGATGTAATATACATTAATAATATTAAAAGGCAGGTAGCAAATTTTTTTAACGATTTAAGTATGAAATATGGGCAAATTAAATAAATCTTAAATTCTTTAATATTTCTTAGCGGTTGAACAGATGATTGACTTATGTAATGATATCTGGATATTTGATCCTTAAAGTTATTGCTGATTACGAAAAATTCATCGAATGAATAATTTTAACTTAGTTAGTTGGTTGGTGGGATTATTTCACTTATTTAAGCGATTTCCCGGAACATGGAAATAGTTCACTAACATTAATTCAAAATGAAAAATCTAGTTTGATTGGCAGGAAATAGAATCCGGTTTTAGATTTACATTTCCATATATGTATATAGATTTTTTGTTTTAAAATAATAAGTTGGAACTGGTTGCATAACCAAATTTACTAAATGATTACGTTTGGATTATTTAACGATTGTTATTTTTATGAATTAATTTTATGAATTTTTAAAATTGGTGCAATAAAAGAAAGAAGCTTGGGATGAAAATTAAAATTTATTATTTTATTTCCAGTAAAATTTCATAATACGAGTTATAAGTAATCATGTTCCTAACATTTTCGAGTATATTATATAAAGGAAACTTTTGTTGACATTTTTTGTAAGCATTACGCAAGAACGCCGGCGTCTCCATGGCAAATATTATTGGCACAAAGTGCATTGATGCAGAAAAACTTGTAAACAATTAGAGTGGTGAATATATTGTGGCCAACACCAGACTTTTTTTTACCACGAATGTATACATAGATCTCGAATAGACCCCACTTGATTTCTAAAGCGAAAAATTAAAGTTACTTTTCTTTTGGTAAAACTGTTTTGCACAATCAAAAATCATAACTCCTGCGTAAATTTCAGAAAATCAACAAAATCAACCCTTGTTGAAAACTTAATCATTAAATCTATAACTTTTTAACATCAGTGAAGAAATTGAAAAAGCCCCCGTGGAAGCTGCCACTTCTGTACACAGATTTCCACTAAACTTCGCAAGAATCTCGCAATTAATACAACTTACAAATGTTAAGTATGAAGATTTATTCAGAATAGTCAATCCGACTGGGCTATATAGATGTCGAACTTTGGTGAAATAAGGTTTTAAACGTTATATCATTTCTTTTAAAATAAATTTATTTTGTAGGCGGAATATATTCCGAAATCTGGAAAAAATTAATTTCAAAGATATAAGTTTCAAGATATATAGCGTTGCTAGCTTTCGTCGTCACTACAATTTTGATTGCGGTTTTTCCTTTTTTAATGGTCTTGTCCAAGATCAGCCAAACGGACTATTTTTTAAGAATAAGGTATAATAAACATTTAATTGATGCATTTATATATTTTGGAATACTGTGCAGAGTACAACCGAAACTCCTACTAAAATGTAACGAATGTCACAAATACTAATCATTACCAGAATTTTTTTGTACCTGTAAATTACATCATAAAACGTTTGGTTCCATCTCCATTCATGGCATGCACATCCTAAAATTATACCGACCATTTCGTCTCAACCTAATACGGTTAAACGTTTAAATATCTCATCGGTAATTTTTTTGTAGGCGTATCATTGTTTATATTTTTATTAAACAGAGAACAACAAAATAATATTCGAGCACAAAAAATATAATGCACGACTGCCAACGAAAAATAGCGATGAATGGAAATTTAACTTCGTTAGGATAAGGGAAATTGATAAAACTGTACATATATGGTAATTTTGGGATGCGGCAACAATGACAATTAATTATAAGTTTGAAACGCAGGTTCATTGTTGCTGCAATATTCGATACATTTTAGTAGGTATTTAAGTTGCACTTCGCCCACTGTTGCTAAGTAGCATCAAATTAATATAATTCGTCGTCATACTCGTATGTGTAAATATGGGTCCAGGTCTAAATTGCATATTTTAAAATGACATTTTTTAAAACGACATTTCTCAAAACTGCATATTTCAAACTGCATAAGGTACAAAACGGCATAAGGTACAAAATTGCATTTTTCAAAACTGCATATTTCAAAACGGCATAAGGTACAAAACGGCATAAGGTACAAAATTGCATTTTTCAAAACTGCATATTTCAAAACGGCATTTTTCTAAACTGCATTTTTTAAAAAGACATTTTACAAAATGGAATTTTTTAAAACGGCATTTTTCAAAATTGCATGTTTCAAAACGACATAGGTACAAAACGGCATTTTTCAAAACGGCATTTCTTAAAACGACATTTTTTAAAAAGACATTTTTCAAAACGGCATTTTTCAAAATTTTATTTTTCGAAACGACATAGGTAGAAAAATTTAGGCGAAGGAGAATATTATATGCATACTAAATCTTCAAATAATTTCTAATTTCCATGAAGGTCCTTTCTTATAACATACCTATACTAAACCTAAACATGTAAAATTAAATCTTACTCGACAAAGAAATAGTCAAGTTCCTTTTCATTTGACTTTATCCTAGAATTTAATCCAAGAATCGTTCACAAATGTTCAAAAATTTCATTCATCTCAAATTTCTTCGTGTAATAAATAACCGTACCTGTTGGTCATATTCCAGAAATTAATGAAAAGATAATTCTAGATTCATAATCGATTAAAATATTTCATTCTGTCTTGTGCAGTTTTGAAAAATGCAGTTTTGTACCTATGCCGTTTTGAAATATGCAGTTTTAAAAAATGCTATTTTGGAAAATGCCGTTTTGAAAAATGCCATTTTGTACCTTATGCAGTTTTTAAATATGGCGTTTTGAGAAATGCAATTTTAAAATATGCAGTTATGTCGGATCCCTATGAAATTTTATCATTCTCAGATTTTTTCGGTATCAAAACCAATCGATGCAAGAATAAATAAATAAAAAAGTGCAACGCTGAGTTTACGTCATCGATGGTATTCCACACTAAGAATAACTTTATAAAACAAAAATGTCTAGTTCATAAACTAGTTCAAGGCCGATTTTGTTCATATGCGTTTTTAAAATACACACTCATAAGGATAAGATAAAATTAGCACATGTATGCTTCCTTAGTTTTAAAATTAAAAAATTATATCTACATATTTATTATCCCTACTATCAATTATCCACGGATTAACAAATTATCGCTTAATAATACGAATAACAATGTTGCATATAACTCGAAAAAAATTATTTTGATTAAATTTAAAACAATAATAATAAGTCTTATTTACAATAACTTCTTTTTAATGGAGTCTCTCGTATCATAAAATATCACATAAGGTACATAGGGAATATAAGACACAAAACATAATTTTGTTTTAAAAGGACACAAAACAAAAAAAATAATATTTTACGAAAACTAAAAACCATTGATAAAATTCATAGTTGATCTTGCTTCTTGTTTACGTTTTTATTCAAGTCTGTATGTAAATACTTCAACATGTGCATCCAGCATGTGCAAATCGTCAAAAATACAGATCGATTTTTGACAACAATTTTTCGTGACATCTATTAAACGTATAGATCGATACGTTTAATCATCTATACGTTTAATAGATGTCACGAAAAATTGTTGTCTTAGCTAAACTTTTTGAAGTAAAATTTAATGAAAAAAGTGTCCGCATGGTGTGGTTACTGTGCATTGGTTCCCTTTTTAAAAAAAAATTTGTGGAAAAAATTTATATGAGATCGGCAATATTATATTTGGTAAGGTTGAATAATGAAGAAATAGCGCAAATTGAAATATTGAAGAAATTAGGCTAAATTTCAAAAGGCTAAAAAATCAAAAAACTTATTATATCAAAATGCTTACACGAGGAAAACCAAAGCTCACTCACTACACGCCAAAAGTGCAAATTAAACAAGAAGCAGCAAAAAACAAACTATTTTGTAGCCAAATAATTGCAAAACTTGATTTGCCATCAATCAAATCAACTGTAGCTCTGGTTCTGAGGACAACAAAAACCATTAAATGGATCAAACCTAAATAGAAACCCCGTCTAATAACCACACATATGGAACGCCTTTTGAAATTTGCCCAGCAATATATGCATTGGACAAAAGAATGGCGCCAAGTGATTTTTTCTGATGAAAAAAAAATTTAATTCAGACGGACCAGAATGCTACAGTTGTTATTAGCATGATATACGCAATGACACTGTCGTTCGGTCAAAGATAAACTTTGGTGGTGGGACTGTAATGGTTTCGGTAGCGTTCTCAACAAATTTTAAGAACCCATTTGCTGGATAACTACCAGAATGAATTCAACAAATTATTGTGAGCTGCTGGAAGATGTTTTGATTCCATTTATTGATTATCATATTGATAGTGAGTTCGTATTTCAACAGGACAACGCTGCGATCCACGTTTCACAGGCATCTAAGGATTAGTTTGAGTGCAGAAATATTCCAATACTAAAGCGGCCAGCATGTAGCCCAGCCTTTAACCCCATTGGGGCATACTGGCTGCAAAGGTGTATGCAAATTGACGTCAATTTTCGTCAGTAAATGATATGAAGCAGTTTATTAAGCAATGCTAGGATGAAATCGGTCCCAATGTGCTCCAAAATTTTTGGCAGGCAATGCCAAAATGAATTTTTGAAGTTATTAAGAATAAGGGGGTGGGACGAGGTATTAATATTTCATTCCTTGATACGCTTTACAATTTTTCGGTGAAATTATGCAAATGCGCATAAACGAATGCATCTGCGCACAAATCTTTGCAATTTTGTAAAAAATTTGAATTTAAGGAATGAAAATTTAAGAAATCCACAGCAAATCATTATTTTTTTTTAAATAAACAAAAATAGTTTTTCGAAAAAAATAAACTGTTTTTGGTTTAATTTTCGGATATATTGAAAAAATATGGTGCATATAAACGAACGCCAATCACTGTATAAGGTCACTGCACTGAATAATAACGTTTGGAAAGTGAATGCACTTGACACAGAAACGTACAGAATATTATCAAATACAATAATTGCTCAAAACATCGAATGGTTCACCTATAAAAACAAAGCTGAGCAACCAATTAAAGTCATGGCAAGAGGGCTACAACATACATGATCAAACGAAGAAATAATTGAGGAACTTAGCCAGAAATGATTCAAAATTCTAAACGCTGTGACATATTAAAAAGAAAGGTCTCTATAAAGGCAAACGGTGAACGAGAAATAACCAAAGTTGGCCTCCCTCTTTTTATGTTAACATTTGGCAACGGTGAGAGCATTGATCATTCAGGTGAACCATCCACATCAACGGCAAAACCAAACATTCATGGAAGTAAGGGTATGTTGTGCATTTGGTGGGATCAGAAAGGAGTGGTGTATTATGAGCTGCTAAAACCGAACGAAACTATTACTGATGAACGTTACCAACAACAATTGATAGATTTGAACCATGCATTGAACGAAAACCGTCCGATTCCAGCCAACAAACAGCGTAAAATGATTTTGCTGCACGACAATGCTCGATCACATGTCGCAAAACACGTAAAAAATACGCTGGAAGTACTTAAATGGGAAGTTGTACCGCATGCTCCCTATTCACCAGATTGTGCCTCATCAGATTACTATGTATTAAAAAATGGCCCGAAAAATGGATCGCATCAAAATACAAACAATTTTTTTCGATGGAATCCACAAATTGCAAGAAAAATGGTCGAAGGTCATACATTCCGATGGAAATCATTTTGATTAAAATAAAATTTAACATTAGAAAGAACCCTTAGAAATAAACGTGTTTTACTGCAAAAAAATCCAAAAAACTAAGTTATACTCCCAATATGTTCGTTGCCTCTCACGATGGTCTGCTTGTTTAACGTGAGTCAACTTGCCTCTCACGATGGGGTAGCCATAGCTCTCTCTATTCACAACATGCAAATCGGTTTGAAATTAAAACTAGAGATGGTAAATATGAACACGTTTCGTATAAAATACATTCCATTACTGGCCTCTGATACCCTAAGACATACCAGGCCGAATCCCTTTGGATATTATATGAACTCGATACTATACTGACCCAAACCACATAGCTCTATTCACAATAAGCAAATCGGGTTGAATTTAAAACTAGAACTAAGAACTAACTGTGCAACCTTGTGTAGAATATAATACTTTTCGTTACTACCCACCGATATATCTAGACAGATCAGGCTAACCTTTTAGATACCCTTTCTATACTGTTTTTCTCTTCATGCTTTTATAGCACAACAAATGGCTCTTCGTTATTTTATAAAATCCCAGAATTATAATTTTTACTTAATTTTTAATTTTGATTTTAATATCTAAAATTTGAAAATAAATTCTGTGCTAGAATAAAATTTCGAGGTTGAACGAAATTACTATATTAATTTCTGGGCTGGAGTATCATTGCAGTTTCAATGTTACCCGATAATTTTTTTTTTAAATTTTCCTGGGATGAAATTCTGGGCTAGCTTCACATATATAAAAAAAAGCAATATTTTCCTAATGCAACATTTTGAAATGCAATAATTGTAAAGGCTGATGGCTTCGAAAACTCTCACGGGCACTTAGCCCTCCATCCAAATTCCATCCCTATTAGCCATTTTCTAGAACTTTATCGCAAAAACATTTTTGAATTTTGCCAAAAAATCGTTTAAGAATCCCATTTTCCCACACGCCAAATTTTATAAATTCAAACCGGGATTTCCTAAAAATCGGGTTTTTTTTATACAAAACCGGGATTTTGAAAACCGGTAACATAGCTAGGTATAGGTAACTAGCTATTTTATTTTAGTTTTTTGGGATTCGGATTCTATTTCGGATATTATACGGTTTACTTTATCTTCACCATATTGAATTACGATTGTTTTTTGCACTCTTAAACTGTTCTTGATTCCATAGTTCGTATAGTCGTTTATATTTGATTTCTTTTTTCAAAACACTTTGTTGTCTTTCTTATTTTCTTACAAAACTTAATTTACTATTTCTCTCTAAAAATTGGTTTAAATGACGATTTATGACATCATCAATTTCCCGTATTGTCAATTATTGTTGTTGTACAGCGAAATTCCCTTATATTTTCCTTTATTTGTAGAAAATGAGAAATATACTGATTGCGTGTTCCGAATGAGATGAAATCTATTATACCGGGTGAGTTTTTTAAGCTGAAACTTTCAAAAATCTCGGAAACAAGCCCTCTACGATAAAAATGACCATTATCAAAATTAAATAATTCTGGAGGGGAAATACATTAGTGCTAAAATTAGAACCCCCGCCCCCGCTTGTAAGGGGGTGGGGGTCAACTTGGAAACTAAGATAGGAACCTCTATTTTTTATTATAGATTCGGATTCTACGGCTAAAAGTACGTAGGATTTCTTTGAAACATTTTTTCGATTCATGATAGACGTACAGCGCCATAGGCGATATTAATTTTTTTTCGGTTTCTCCTACTGAGAATATTATGCATACGATTCTGCAATATGTTTACATTAAAATTAACACGTTTTCAATGTAAATACTTGAAATTAGTTTTAAACAAATTGTATTTCTTAAATTAAAAAACAACTACTTTTAGCGTAACACAGGAACAACGACGGCGATGATTCTGCATAGGAACATGCGACTAAATTTGTTTTCAAATAAATGATATTTTTTGTTTTAAAAATATCGATTCAGTTCAAAGATTATTTCGAAAACAATAAGGCCTGTTCGCGTAAGGCTATTACAACAACAAGTTGCGTCATTTAAATTAACCATTCCTGAAGCTATATTTGACCTATTACTTTCCCCAGAGTCATGGCCCGAAACCACTTATCTCAAAGAATTTGTCGATATCCGAAATAATTTTAATAACATGGCAGCGCCAAAAAACTTAAATGCCTGTCCCTCTACTACCAAAACGTAAGGGGACTGAGAACTAAATCTCGCGACGTCTTTTTAGCAATTCAAAGACTTCCTAACTAAGATGTTTTTGCACTCACTGAGACCAATTTGAACAGTGATTTCAACAGTAACGAATTTTTTGCCTCGGATTTTAACGTCTTCCGGAAAGATGGTATTTATTGTTGAGACTCGAATTTAACCGGTAGAGGGGTTCTTGTTGCAGTCCACATCAATTTTGATAGTCAAATTGTTATCATTCCCAACACTGATAATATCGAGCTAATGCGTGTCAAACTTAAAAATAATAAAAATTTTGTTTTTATTTTATGTTGCTATATTCGCCCACTAAGTCAGATTGTAAGCTATCAGCTTCTTACTAATGCTGTTGACTTCGTCATTGACCTGATGAATCCTCAAGATGACATCTTTGTTGTCGGTGATTTCAATCTGACAATATGTTGAACTCTGGACTATTTCAGATCAGCAACGTTAAAAACAGTCTGAATAGGCAGCTTGATTTGGTGTTCTCCTCGGTTACCAACAATAGCGTCACTTCTGAAACCAATCTAATCCTCTGTGCCATAGATGTATACCACCCTCCCATTTTGATCACCTTTTGTCTGGAACAAGTCAGTCTTAATGTCAACTCTAAAAGTCCACAACGTTTCAAGTTTCGTAAGGCCGACTTTGTGAAGCTTAAACATTTATTGGCTAACGTAGACTTTAACACCATTTTAAATGATCATAATGACATAGAAACACAAACTGTCAATTTTTACTCTGCAGTTTTTGAATGTTTTGAACAATCCATTCCGTATACCCGCCAAAAAACTGTATCGCCATCACCTCCTTGGTTTAATAATGAATTACGAATGTTGGGGCAATTATGAATTTTGCAAATAATTCCCAAGTTAATATAGCACAAAAAGATTGAATTTTAATAAAACACTGTTTTTAGCCTTTACAAAATAATAATAATTTTATTACACTTCTCAATGAAGAACAACCTTTTTACTGTAGTTATTTTTCTACAAAATTGCTAATTCATCATAAAAAAATATATCCTACAACTACTAATGCGACATCTAGGCTATATTAATTAATTATGGTAAGTAATTGAGGTAAATAATTACTCACCATAAGACATGTTCACAATAACATTTTATATGATTGAATAAAATAACAATAATTGTGAATAACAATATTATGACATTAATGATAGAAATTCATGGATCTTAATTCTAATGTAAGTATAAGAAATGTAAATTTATAATTGGTTAACTTAATCTAATTTGATTGATAAAAATTCTTTTATTTCCGGTTGAATGACTGCTTGATTTGCTGGATTATCCATAGTCCTTGGGATGAGTATTTTTTAATGATTAGACCTTGCAGTGAATATATGGTTTACTTCTAGGTGATGAATAACGAACATTACATAATCTTAGAAACAAACGTTGGCAAAGATTCATAAAAACTAAATCAGACTCTGATTACTCTAACTATTTAAATAGTTATAATGATTTCAGTAGATTGTCTGACGAACTTTATGGGAATTATCTCAGACTCATGCAATCCAATCTAATCGCTGATCCTATAAGTGTTTTTGGCGCAATCTGAAGAAAATGTCCGACGGATACCCTTCCACTTTGAAGTATAAGGATCATACTTCTAATTATCCTAAAGTCACAACAAACCATTTTGCTAACTTCTTCAGTCTGGCTTTCGGTCTCAGTCTGGCACAAACAGCAATTTTAAACCCGATGAAAGTTACTTTACATACATGAATAATTGTATTCAAACAACCTTAACTTCTATTGAGATCGATCATGAATCCGTGGTACAAAAGATTTCCGAACTTAAAGATGAGTTTTCTTCCGGTCCTGACGGTCTACCATCCATCGTCCTAAAAAACTCTCAGCTCGGCCACTAACGACACTTTTCCAAAAGTCGCTTTCGCTTGGAATTTTTCCATCCATCTGTTATAGTTCCGATTCATAAGAACGGCTGCAAGTCAGACATCTGTAATTACCGACCGGTTGCAAAATTATCTAGTATTCCTAAGCTGTTTGAAAGTATTGTGTATGATTCACTGTATTTTCATTGTAAACCGTTGTTTTCTGACAATCAGCATGGTTTTCTCAAAGCACGGTCCACGACCACAAACCTTATTAAATTCACTTCACAAACATTAAATACGATGGAAGCAGTGAAAGAGGTTGACGTTATCTTCACCGATTTTAGCAAGGCGTCGGACAGGATTTCTCATGAAGTTATTTTGTTTAAGCTTAGCGGCTTTCCTCCCCAAATTCTCCGTTGGGTGGGCTCTTATCTCAAAGGCCGTTTATACCATGTACTGTTCAGGTCGTCAGTATCACCTCATATATCAGCAACATCTGGAGTACCTCAAGGCAGCCATTTGAGACCAATCTTTTTCATTCTGTCAATCAACGACGCTGAATGTTTAATAAAAAATTCATCGATATCTATCAGTGTTGTGCGTCTACGCGTCTTTTGGAATTTTCGACGCCATGGCGTCGATAATGCGTCGACAATTGCTTTTGGCGTCGACAATGTAGACAATTGGCGTATAATATGTCGAGAATGTCGATAATTGGTAGATAATTGTAGAATATTATATTGGTTTATGATTGTACATGTATTTTATAATACAAGTACATACATTAGTATTATTGTACATTAAAATAAGGAATGGCGTTTGTTATAAGTTGGCCGTATGACACTGATAATGCACTAGCATTGCCCGTATTAATTTTAATATTTAATACCAAGTTAAATTGTTGTTGAATTCGGAATAAACCAAATTGATGATTGTTTGGCTATTAAGCATTAGGGTCCACTAATACATTACAAATTCAACCTGAGTTTCCTGTATGCCTCCAGCACAATCAAATTACGATACGATGCCCTACACAGCAAAAAAATTGTGGAACAAAATAAATCTAAAAAAGAATTTATATAGAGCAATGCGGCCGAAAGAGTCAAAATAATTCTTATTGAAAGATTGCACGCTCTATTCTTTCAAAGTTTCAAGTAGATAAATCTTTTCTAGAGTTAGATATAAATTATTCTTTTAAAGAATTATCTATTTCAAATCTCTAAAAGAATAGAATTAATTACATTTGTTATATTTAATGTTTCACTTTTTTAAAATTAAATTAAATATTTATTTCAGATTGATATTAACTCTTTTAAAGAGCACATCTAACTTTTTAAAAGAATTCAGTTAAATATTTAAAATAATCAAATTAAAACTTTTATTGATTAACTTTAAATAATTTTTAGTACAGAATTTATTACTTTAAAAGGATAAATTCAAATCTTATTTTAGTTTTTATTGGGGTGGTAATTTTTTTTTAAATAAATATACAAATTCTTTTTAATAATCGTTTTTAGCTTTATTTACATTATTATTTTTAATTCATATATACATATAATTTATAATTTTGAACGTGTTATTATATACATTTTTGTATTTCTAGAGATTACTGCTTCAAATGTCATTTTAATTTGAAGTTCTTTTAACTTATAACTATGTTTTATATTTTTAGATGAAATTTGGTAACTATTATTTTTAAATTTACTGATTAAATATCCTGCTCCTGTTTTTATGTCGAAAAGGAGGTCCTGTCAAAAAAAAAAGAAATTTGAAAAGTTTAAATTAATAACATTAATTAAAAATTTGGAATCATTAAAACATACAATATTTTCCAGGTGATCGTTCCTTGTTTTGAATGATGGAAACAAATGAACACATGCGTGACAAACAGCTCGTTTTTCGTCATGAGTTGGATAAAGTCCAAAGTTTACGTCGGTGTATGAACCCAAGTAGTCGACCACAGCTTTTCTGGATTTCTCGCGCAGAGTGTTGGTATTTTTTATTTCTTCGATTAAATATTGTCCACGATTTTGTTCCAAATACTGTTTAAAATCCTAAGAAAAACAATAATTAAATTAAGAAACTAAAAAGTTTAAAAATATAAAAATCATATATAAAAACAGCATATAACATAATATGACCAACAAACCTCACTGCAAACTTTTAAAAGTGGACCCACCACAGCGTTAGTACGTTTTAAAGCTCCTAATTCTTTTTCATTGGGTAAAAATGGTTCATTATTTTCGGTTTCATTTGTGTTATTGAATATTTCAGTTTGAGTACTTTTGTCCTCAAACGATTTAATTATCATTTGGATATAATTTGTCGTCTCTGAAAAATCAGAGTTAAATATGTGTGAAACTAACTCGTCATTTTCTATTATATTTCCATATTGGTCAGAGAAACCTTTTATATTCTGTAGTAAAACATACTGTGTTTCAAAATAAACTGAAAAAATACCAAAATTCGGAGAAAAGTATATGACTAAGTTTTTGATCATGTTGCAAATACTCTTAAAGAGCGCTACACACGATTCAATTTGGTCGGCCCGGACCGTCGGTTACTAAATCGATGTTGTCTACAGACAATCCAACTTGCCACCCGATTTACTATCCAATTTTGACAATTAGGTGTAAATTTTATTTTACTTTGTGTGGCATTGTCATTGTTTTCCAAAATCTTTAATCACCCAACCAATGAATTAAAAAAAATAAACTCGTGTTTGTTGTTTCCTGCTCGAAATTTACCACACAAATGAAATGAAATTGTCCAACAACGATACACACCATCCGATTTGGTTGGTTGGTTGGACGGTCGGATGGAATTTCCATCCAACACATCCAACTTGATTTTATCGGGCCAACTTGCTTACACACGATCCGATTTCCAACCAAATCGGTCCAACCGTCCGACCAAATTGGATCGTGTGTAGCGCTCTTTATATTTTGATTCCAATTTCATTGATTCTTTGAGAGAATTAAAATTGTACAAGTATTCACATATTAATTATTACATTATTTCGTGACACAAACAAAACCACGGCGTAGTTTTACCATTATACCTTGACATTATATTATGTTTTACATAGCTGGTCCAATTCTAGAACTATAAAATTCTATTATTTTATTTTGACTAATTTGTTTCTGAATTTTTATTAAAAAACCAAAAATCATACAATTTTATAATTCAGAATGGGCTCCATATTATTTGGATGTAATATCACGTCGCGTTTACCTAATTGTGAACCATTACCTTACAACATAACTAACCACAGAAATTTTAATTCAATGTTTATTAATTTAATGTAATTTACCTGATAACAAAACGTCTTGGAATTGTAAATATTCGGAATTTACGTATTTTTTTAACAAAACGCTTTTAACAACTCCTTCCCGATTGAAAAACACGTCGAAATTACCGTTCATTCATTGATTTGGATCACACATACTGTTTTTTTAAGGTTAAACAACACTTTCTTCACTTTACACTTGACAATAATAATATAATGTATGTTACGTACACAATTTTCACATTCAATTAATCACTATATTATTACTTGAACTATAATTTTTGCAAACACTTATACAAATATTAATTTTATTAACTTTTTTATATCAACTTAACCCAATTTCGCATAATGACCGTAAAACTCAACGATTTTATAACAAATATGAAGATGCCCAGCAAACAAACGCTGATAGCAGAATGAAATAGATGGAAACATTTGCACACGTCGAAGCGAGAAAACAAATAAATTTACTTCGGTTTCTCCTATGTAGTGCATTTTTACCCCCACCTAATCTCTTGTTTATCAATTTCATTTCAAAAATTGTTATTTCATTTCTATCAGTCTCCAGACTTCAGCTGAAGGTAATAGACATTTGTAAATGTTTTTCAGGTGGAAATACATGGAATATAAAGTAAGTATACAAAATTAAAAAGTGTGTAGTTGTATCTGAATGACAAGACAATACACATTTGATACACACAACAAAAACCAAACACAATCAATAATATATGATTGTGTTTGGTTTTGATACAACAAAATACATTAAAAAAACATTATTTTCTGGTAAACCAACGGTTAACAACAGTTACATATTATACTCAAATCGAAATGAAAGAGAGATAAATTAATTTTAAGGGGAAACAAAGCCGAGTTTTCGGTCGACAACTATACGAATAGCATGGAATTAGGTGCATCAATTTGAAGTAAAAATTGAGCGCTCTAATTATATGCTGTTTATGCGCTCTTTGTGCGCTGATTTGTACTACTGGGTGGAAACAATATTCGTGTGCGCATTAAACAAATTCGTATTTTTTCGTGCAAACTAGTTTTATCGAGAAAAAAAATTAATTCTCCTTTAGGATTTATTTTAATTCCCTAAAAGATTTATTTTAATACTTTAAACGATTTATTCATTAATTTTAACGGCTATATTGATCATATTTTAAGGAATTAATTTAATTATTACAAAAAGAATTATTTATTGTTTCTCTTTTAGAGTTAACTGTATTCTTTAACAAAATTAATTTTTAAATTGGCTCCAAATAACTCGAAAAACTAATCAATTTAACTCTATTTCAGGCAAAACGTTTTTTTTGGGATTTTGAGTTACAAAACAATTCTTTCTTTGAATTGATTTAGTTAAATCTAAAAAAGAAATACTTGATTAATGGTTAAAAGAATTAATGTAATTCTAAAATTCTGTATTCCATAATTTTATTTAAATCTTTTCCAGGATTTTTTGCTGTGTAGGCCTACAAATCTATACTGTTGCTTCGTGCGCAAAACTAGGAAACTTAGGACAAAAAGTACGTTCTGCAATAAATAAATAGAGACGCCGTGAACATTTTTACTTCAGCTTGAGCCACCCATATCGATAGTGCGATAGTTCACATTTCAAGCGTTCTTCCTTCTTGAAGGTAAGGCACATCGCTGCCACTTTCAATTCATCAAACTTAACTTGTTCATGACGAATGAAAAATATGGCCAAAAGTACTGTTCTACAATGTTTCTCTTTCGAATAACAAGAGTGCTAAATTAGGGAATTCATCGTAAGATGGATTCTCATAATGTCCAGATTTAATCTAGTCTAACAAATTACGAAGGTTGTGTGATTTCAGAACTTCGGCCTTCCACCATTTGAACCTTTTCGATCTACAAATTTGTCCAACTGCTCTAACGAGTACAGCCTTCTTAGCCTTACTTTAACTGCGATTGTCAATTTTGAGTCAATTTTGCCTTTATTCCTACAGAGTATTGTTATTACTTGAAATCACCAGAAATCAACACAACTTCCATTCTAAATGGAATAGAGACATTCTGTAAAGTAATTTGAACTTGTCAATGCATCCTTTACAACT
Organism: Nephrotoma flavescens; assembly: GCA_932526605.1. Classification (NCBI taxonomy): domain Eukaryota; kingdom Metazoa; phylum Arthropoda; class Insecta; order Diptera; family Tipulidae; genus Nephrotoma; species Nephrotoma flavescens. Next base: position 190,426,556 of record OW052221.1, read on the forward strand.
TTCATAAGTGTCGGCCCAATCTGAGTTATGTAAGTGTTTCTATTACGAGTCAATTTTGCGTTTATTCCTACAGAGTATTGTTATTACTTGAAATCACCAGAAATCATCATAACTTCCGTCCTAAATGCAATAAAGACATTCTGTAAAGTAATTTGAACTGGTCAATGCATCCTTTACAACTTTCATAAGTGTCGGCCCGACCTGAGTTATGTAAGTGTTTCTATTACGAGTCAATTTTGCGTTTGTTCCTACAGAGTATTGTTATTACTTGAAATCACCAGAAATTATCATAACTTCCGTTCTAAATGCAATTAAGACATTCTGTAATGTAATTTGAACTTGCCATTGCATCCTTTACAACTTTCATAAGTGTCGGCCCGACCTGAGCTATGTAAGCGTTTCTATTACGAGTCAATTTTGCGTTTATTCCTACAGAGTATTGTTATTACTTGAAACCACCAGAAATTATCATAACTTCCGTTCTTAATGCAATTAAGACATTCTGTAAAGTAATTTGAACTTGTCAATGCATCCTTTACAACTTTCATAAGTGTCGATCCGATCTGAGTTATGTATTAATTGTTTCTATTACGAGTCAATTTTGCGTTTATTCCTACAGAGTATTGTTATTACTTGAAATCACCAGAAATCATCATAACTTCCGTCCTAAATGCAATAAAGACATTCTGTAAAGTAATTTGAACTGGTCAATGCATCCTTTACAACTTTCATAAGTGTCGGCCCGACCTGAGTTATGTAAGTGTTTCTATTACGAGTCAATTTTGCGTTTGTTCCTACAGAGTATTGTTATTACTTGAAATCACCAGAAATTATCATAACTTCCGTTCTAAATGCAATTAAGACATTCTGTAATGTAATTTGAACTTGCCATTGCATCCTTTACAACTTTCATAAGTGTCGGCCCGACCTGAGCTATGTAAGCGTTTCTATTACGAGTCAATTTTGCGTTTATTCCTACAGAGTATTGTTATTACTTGAAACCACCAGAAATTATCATAACTTCCGTTCTTAATGCAATTAAGACATTCTGTAAAGTAATTTGAACTTGTCAATGCATCCTTTACAACTTTCATAAGTGTCGATCCGATCTGAGTTATGTATTAATTGTTTCTATTACGAGTCAATTTTGCGTTTATTCCTACAGAGTATTGTTATTACTTGAAATCACCAGAAATCATCATAACTTCCGTCCTAAATGCAATAAAGACATTCTGTAAAGTAATTTGAACTGGTCAATGCATCCTTTACAACTTTCATAAGTGTCGGCCCGACCTGAGTTATGTAAGTGTTTCTATTACGAGTCAATTTTGCGTTTGTTCCTACAGAGTATTGTTATTACTTGAAATCACCAGAAATTATCATAACTTCCGTTCTAAATGCAATTAAGACATTCTGTAATGTAATTTGAACTTGCCATTGCATCCTTTACAACTTTCATAAGTGTCGGCCCGACCTGAGCTATGTAAGCGTTTCTATTACGAGTCAATTTTGCGTTTATTCCTACAGAGTATTGTTATTACTTGAAACCACCAGAAATTATCATAACTTCCGTTCTTAATGCAATTAAGACATTCTGTAAAGTAATTTGAACTTGTCAATGCATCCTTTACAACTTTCATAAGTGTCGATCCGATCTGAGTTATGTATTAATTGTTTCTATTACGAGTCAATTTTGCGTAGTTTTCGTTATCAAATAAGTATCATTTTAATAATTCCAACACATAAATATGTACGATAATATCAGGAGTCCCATGGTCACACTAAATTTTCTTTATTCAAAAATTAAACCGCTGTTGTTATCCTCATTACTTGCGGCCGAGGGAGGGGCAAAATGGTGAATTGATTTGTTTTTTTTTTGTATAAATTTAAGTTAGCGAAATTTTTTAACACCTTTTTAAACACAGTAATGCAAAGTCAGATTATATATGCGTTGCTTACTTGAAATTAAATCTAAACTCATCTTTAATCAAACTTGAATTCGATAGCTACTATTATTTTTATGTAATTATGCATTATTTATGTTTAAAGATTTTGTAATAAACAAAAAAAAATCTAAAATAAATTAATAAATATTATTGTTTTGTTAATATCTGATGATTATGATTAATTTTCGACATTGTCGACATTCTCGACATTGTCGACGTGATTTATTTAATTTTCGACATACATTGTCTACACGTGTAGACAATGTATTTATTACGCCATGTAGACAATATGGCACAACACTGATATCTATATACGCCGATAACATGAAGATTTACAAACGGATTTCAAATACTACCGATAAGAGCCTATTACAATCCGACCTCAATAACTTCTCCACTTGGTGTGCAAAGAACAACCTTTATTTGAACGTGGGTAAATGTCAAACAATCATCTATACTCTCGAAAACGTGCACAGTCCATTTCTCGCGACTATTACATTAATAGCGATGTCATTACTAGAGCCAATTCTGTTCGTGATTTGGGAGTCATTTGCGACAGTGAATTGAATTTCAGACAACACATTGATCGTATTATCAATCAAGCCAACTCTGCGCTCGGTTTCATCAAGCGTTGGTCGAAAGAATTCGATGATCCTTATGTTACGAAGGCTCTCTTCTCAACATTCGTTCGTCCCTTGCTCGAGTATGCTAGCCAGGTGTGGTCGCCTTATCATGAGGTTCACATTAAGAGGATTGAAGCAGTCCAGCGAAGATTTATTCGCTTTGCTTTACGGGGGCTACCGTGGGTGGACATGTTCAACCTGCCTCCATATCAAGATCGTTTAAAGCTAATTAATTTACAACCACTTAGTAAGCGCCGAGTTGTTGCAGACGTGGTTTTCATTCATCAATTACTAACCGGCGATATCGATTCTTCAGTTCTGCTATAGGTAAAATTAATCTAAATATAAATTCGCGAGATTTAAGAACGGTACCTATGTTTAGAATCGACCCTCATCGAAGTGATTACGGAAAGAATGAGCCCGTCTCTAGAATGCTGTTCGAAGCTAATCAGCACTGCCATTTAATCGATTTTAATATGACGAAACGCATGTTGAAAAAACTTTTTTATTTTTCTTGACTATAGTTTGATGTTTTATTTGTTTTTTATTGTTTCATTTTATTTTGGTTTACTTTATCTTTTTTTATCTATTTTAAATCTATCAAATCTGCTTGTACTAAGCAGACTCGACTTCCGTTTTCCTTCCGTCTGCGACGGGTATCGTTTTGCTTAACTATTCACTTAGCTATTCATTTATAATCACATTTGATTTTAATACTAATATAGATATTTTGCCGTTTTAACATCCAAGTTTTCAATTGCACTGGTTAAGCAATTCGACATCCTTGTTTATAATTCACTTGAATTATACTCAAAAAAATAATAATAATACAGATGGAGACTCCCTGCGTGCGGTTGGGAGGGGTAATAGGTCGTTGGGATAATAATTATTATTATTATTATTATTATTATTATTATTATTATTATTATTATTATTATTATTATTATTATTATTATTATTATTATTATTATTATTATTATTATTATTATTATTATTATTATTATTATTATTATTATTATTATTATTATTATTATTATTATTATTATTATTATTATTATTATTATTATTATTATTATTATTATTATTATTATTATTATTATTATTATTATTATTATTATTATTATTATTATTATTATTATTATTATTATTATTATTATTATTATTATTATTATTATTATTATTATTATTATTATTATTATTATTATTATTATTATTATTATTATTATTATTATTATTATTATTATTATTATTATTATTATTATTATTATTATTATTATTATTATTATTATTATTATTATTATTATTATTATTATTATTATTATTATTATTATTATTATTATTATTATTATTATTATTATTATTATTATTATTATTATTATTATTATTATTATTATTATTATTATTATTATTATTATTATTATTATTATTATTATTATTATTATTATTATTATTATTATTATTATTATTATTATTATTATTATTATTATTATTATTATTATTATTATTATTATTATTATTATTATTATTATTATTATTATTATTATTATTATTATTATTATTATTATTATTATTATTATTATTATTATTATTATTATTATTATTATTATTATTATTATTATTATTATTATTATTATTATTATTATTATTATTATTATTATTATTATTATTATTATTATTATTATTATTATTATTATTATTATTATTATTATTATTATT